>CM042794.1:13463654-14085812 GCA_018691245.2 Ips nitidus
ACCGNAGTGTTNAACNCCTNTAANATANTTACCAAATATTANAGGCTCCGCTTNTGNGTGNNTTTCCCCGATANNGCNGGACGGNCTANGNNTNCNAGGGGTAGNGACANTTGAACNACAAAGGGCGAAGTAANTNGCNTGNACCTTANCACAAGTAGGGAAAATATCCCGTTTGCTNCNGCAGCGNNNTCCTCAAAGANGNTTTCCGCGTNNGCCNNCAGTGNCNNATTNNTNANGTCANNTNTNNACAGTGGTCTAATTTAGTTAATAACATTCCAATTGGTAATTGTTAAATAAACTCAAAAAATATAATGCCATTATAGTACAAATTTGCTTCAAACCAATCACTTTAAATAAAGAACTTTCCATAATAACGCATATTCATAATTAGCAAAAATACACCTTATTTACATTCAGAGGTTATTTTTTTCGAATTTTGCAAATAAACGTGTTTTGTTTTTCAAACAGTAATAAAGAAGTACCACAAGTCCTATTAAAAGAAGACCTAATGACACTCTAGGAAAAAACCAAAATAATTGCCAGAGGCTTCTAATTAATACAAAAAATTTTTCAAAAATTGCCAAAAGCCACAAATTTTTGTGAAAATTTTTAAACTGCTAAAAACCATATTTGTAATGCCAGGAACTTTAGATATTAGTGAAATCCTCTCAAAACCTGTTGTTGACTTTGAGATATTGAGTAATTTGTGATTGGTCAAAAAAAGCAACTTTCAGCATGCTGATTTTTCTCGACCAATCACAAATTACGAACAGAAAAATCACCTTAAATGATTTTCTGAAAATTTCAGAAAATGCTTGGCAGTAGTGGATAAACAAAACATCACAATATTTTTCTCACTATTATAATATACTATAACATGGCGTCCTGAAACTAACTACGACCAATCAGAAGGCTTGTGATAGTGGGGAATGTCCACCCATGCAATAATACTGGCGAATCAAAGTGTCTCTGAAAAAAGTTATATCTAACTACGTTATCACATTGTCCCCGTTAAAAGTGATTAATTATTATTACATTATTAAGAATTATTTATGCTAAACTAGGTTGGAAATTATAATAACGGTTTTGCTGTCCTTTCTACTTGAACTAAAGGGCACTTTTACCCTTCTTATGCAATAAAGTTCACAAAAAAAAAATGGAAAAAAACATCGGGATCGATAAGGGCTCGACAAGAATAAAGCAGTTTTCATATAGCCCTTAAAACCGATCTTATGTGTGTATATAAGTCGCACGGGCACTTGACCCAAAAAAGGCCCTATTGTGGCCAAGGATAAGACGTGTTTAGGTTTTTCATAACTTCTCCCCCCCCCAAGTGAAGGGAATTTTCTAGTGAAATTTGCGACACCCTAAATTAAAAGTAGGGCCCTTCGGTAGGCATGGAAAGGTCGCTCGTAAAACCAGCAAAATGTCACGTTAAATTCCATTTAAATACCAAAAAAGCATTGAAGAGGGGCGAGAGGGAGGGAAAGGGCGCCACGGGACGTCTCTGGCCCTAACGAAATTTTCTTGTGTACCCTTTTTCGGAGTCTTTTAGCGAGTGTCAAAGGCCAAATATACCTACTTTGCAAGAACAATAAAATTAACTTTTCCTGCAAGGCGTCTTTATGATTGTTTTTATCATTAGTCTTATTTGATGATGGAAGTTTAAAAGTACTTTTCACTTTTATGTACTTTTATTAAGTGAATAATTAACGTTTTGTTTTAATGTTGAATTAACTTGTTGTAGTAAGTAAATTAGTGTTTTACACCAGTCGAAAGATTCAAGTAAATACTTTCTGTCTCAGGAGAAGTGGCAGTAACGATAATTTACTTATGTCTTAGATTAGTTCTCAATGTTTCAAATAAGCGAGTTATGGACGATTTTTTGGAAAAATATACAAAATTTTGCCCGAAATTTGGGATTTTTGGGCTTACTAATCAAAGTGACCTTTTTTTACTAATTTCAAACTGGGAAACACAAATCTGACGTCCATTTTGCTCTAACTGGCAGGGTTTTGGAGATCTGAAAATTATGGCAATTTTGACAGTTTTTAGAACGTGGCACCCTTATAAAATTATATTTTGACAAATGACACTCCACGTCGCATTTCTGCCATTAACCTAAAGCTATCTAGGAAGTCAAAGAAAATGTTCAAAATTCAAAAATTTTCCTTAAAAACCTCCAACTTAAACCGTTTTCGAGATATTCATGAAAATATCCGAAAAAAACTACTCAAATTTGATACCCTCTAGCGGCCAAACGGTACAACTCAAACTGGCTCAATCAACGTTATTTGTAGTATTTTCAAAAGTACATCATATTCCTCAACACTTACAAAGTATACAACTGTCACTCTAGTGTCAACTGTCAAAAACAGTGTAAAACTTGTTTAGAGAAGCAGAATCGCTGTAAAAAGTAATTGAACTGTTTTGTACTTCTATAAACTGTCTTTTGACAGTTTAAGTTTAATTTATTTGACATGTGGTTGAATCTGTTATTCTAGTGTCAACTGTCAGGTATTCTACCGTGAAACTGTAAAGCTGTATAACTTGCTTGGAGCGGAATCACTGGAAAAATGACAGAATGCTGTAGTTGAGATAGAATTAGAGTAAATTAGTAGTTTTTTTGCTGAAATACATTTTAAATTACTTTAGAAAGTTTAGAAAATTTGGTTAAAAATAATTTTTAATAAAATTTTCACTTAAAAGTACTGCGGGAATATAGTTTTTTTAAAATGCTGAAATTACCACTAGAATTCTTTAAAAATGCTGAATATACACAAAATAGCTTAAAAATTATGGAATCAACATTAGAATTGCTGCGATTTTCGACTCACATCACAATTTTGTAAAAAACTATTCTCTACCAGAATTTAAAGACTTTTTCTACCAGATTTAGAATTAGCATCCCCAAAAACCCCTTTGTCCATATTTTAAAATCTTGTAACCTAACTGTAATAAATAACCTAAATTGTAATTTAGCTATCGCAAATAAAAATAAATTTGTCAAACAGACAACAAACTTGTCTGTCAAATAAATGCGACAGTTGGTCACGTGACCACTGTATCAGAACAATAAAAAATTGGTAAAATGTGTCAGTTTGGCAACATGGAAACATAGAGGATGCCTCAAAAAATTTCATGCAACTGTTTTGATGTGAAATAATAAAACAAACATTTTAATAGAGTTTGGACTGTTCAAATTTTACTAAATACTGAGACACTCTGTAGAAATTGTTTTTCTGAAAATAAGGTGAACCCAAATATACAAGTATTTTGGAAAATTCAAAGTTATCTACCGGAAAATTGTGGTGAGGAGAGAGAAACTATTAGAAATCAAATGAGTTGGACAAAGAGGATAACAAACATGTCTGCCAAATAAATGCGACAGTTGGTCACGTGACCACTGTATCAGAACAATTAAAAATTGGTAAAATTTGTCAGTTTGGCAACGCGGAAACATACAGGATGTCTCAAAAATTTCAGAGAACTGTTTTGATGTGAGATAATAAAACAAACATTTTAATAGAGTTTGGACTGTTCAAATTTTACTAAATACTGAGACACTCTGTAGAAATTGTTTTTTTGAAAATAAGGTGAACCCAAATATACAAGTATTTTGGAAAATTCAAAGTTATCTACCGGAAAATTGTGGTGAGGAGAGAGAAACTATTAGAAATCAAATGAGTTGGACAAAGGGGATAACAAACATGTCTGCCAAATAAATGCGATAGTTGGTCACGTGACCACTGTATCAGAACAATTAAAAATTGGTAAAATGTGTCAGTTTGGCAACATGGAAACATACAGGATGTCTCAAAAATTTCAGAGAACTGTTTTGATGTGAGATAATAAAACAAACGTTTTAATAGTGTTTAGACTGTTCTAATTTGGTTATCAAATACTGAGACACTCTGTAGAAATAATTTTCTGAAAATAAGGTGAACCCAAATATACAAGTATTTTGGAAAATTCAAAGTTATCTACCGGAAAATTGTGGTGAGGAGAGAGAAACTATTAGAAATCAAATGAGTTGGACAAAGAGGATAACAAACATGTCTGTCAAATAAATGCGACAGTTGGTCACGTGACCACTGTATCAGAAAAACTTAAAATTGGTAAAATTGTCAGTTTGGCAACACGAAAACATACAGAATGTCTCGAAAATTTCAGAGAACTGTTTTGATGTGAGATAATGAAACAAACGTTTTAATAGTGTTTAGACTGTTCTAATTTTAAATTTTCTGAAAAAACGGTGAAATAATAAATATACAATAATTTTGAAAAAAATTTAAAATTATACATAGGAAACTTGTGATGAGGAGTGAGAATCAGTGAGTTAGACAAAGGTGGAAAAAGTCTATAAATGAGACAGGTAGGTCACGTGACCACTTTATCAGATAGACTAAAAATTATAACAACTTTCGAAACGAGTTGGTAGAATTCATCAGTTTGGCAACATTGCAAATACGTTTTAAATCAATTCGGTAGTATTTGTTTGTTTGCCAACATTGCGAACACATTTCAAAAGAAATGGTCAATTTGGCATCATTGGAGAACCTGTTCTTTTGTAACTAACTGTCCAATTACGTCACATCCGGTTTGGCTGTTTGACACACGCATGTCACTTACGAAATTTGTTGCCCATCTTTGTCTAACTCATGGATTTTTAATGGTTTCTCTCTTTTCATCAGTAGTTTTCTTAACTAATATAAGAAAAAAGAAACGTTTTGTTAAATGTTGTACATCTCTGAGAAACTCATTTTTGATAACAAAAATATAGAATAACGCAACAAACGTTGTGGATTTCTATGGTTAATAATAAAGTTAGGTTAATTAAATTTAATTATTGTTCTGTAGTCATAATGTGTTAAAAACTTAATTGTTTCCAAGCTGAAAAGAACAGAAACCACTACTATGAAATTAACCGCTTGCTCAGTGTACCCGATAACGTTTTAAACGTCTGATAACCTAATTATAAAACAAACCAAAGTATTTTAATACCTGATAAAGATTTCGAAAAGGAAAACCTCATCAAGAAATTACCACAGGAAAAGGGGCGCCACTGTGCTGGAAAAAAATTACTCATCATATTATACACACACAGAGGCAAAAACACTTGGCCCGCATTCCAACAAGTGTTTACACCATACACATTGGATGCCTGGTCTGGAGGATCTTCATTTTGTTTTTGTGACTCTTAATGACCAGAAATAAATTCCATTCCAGAGGGTGACGTGTGTGAGGTTTATTTCAGTTTGTGTTTTGGTGTAAAAAATTACGAGAGAAACGGGGCTAACGAAGAGAATAATTTGGTAAATTATACTATCTAAAGAGGATTAACTAAGTAGAAGAAGAAAACACTTTTTTCTACTTAATCACTGTAACAAACAAAAGATTCTACCTAAATCTACCCTTGCAAAAGAGGGAAATACTGTTTCATTGAAATCTCGAAGAGAAGCAGACGTTGAAAATCCCTTTGAGGGTCAAGGGCCCATATCCCTAATCAGGGCGTATTGTTCCGGTTTTGAAGATTAAATGCAGGCGAGTGGGACAGGACCGGACTTAACTTCCCTTATTGCTAGTCCATGTTTGCAAAACTGTTCAAACAAATTGACTAATCTGACTCAACCAACTTAAACGCTCATTCACTTTTTGGGACCGGAAGTACGTAATTATTATAAATTAGCGTCAAGAAAGTTGGTCAGCGTTGGCCTGAACTAGATTATACAAGGAAGCTAATTGACTTTTCCTGGATAATGGCGGTTGTATTATGCATGGAACGGTTATTATTCTCTCCCCCTGAAAGGGTTTTGTATGTACTTTTTTCGTGCCCACGCAAACGTTTCCGCTTAAATTAGATTTAATATTAATATAAAATTAAGAGGAAAATTGCGATGTTGGCCAGAATTTAACTGAACCCTGAAACGTCAAGAAATTGTCTATGATTCTCTTTAAAATTTTTATAAATCAGCTTGGATGTGATTGGTTCAAACTTTTTTATCAGTAAACCAAAACACCCCTCGACCGAATTAACACGGTTCAAATCCGGCATTTTAAAGGATCAAAGATCGCCATATTTTTAGCAATTGCAACCCAGCAACCAATAACAACATCTAAAAATAGGACCCCAAATTAACACGTATAGTAATTAGCGTAAATTTGCTGATTTATAAATTAATTATCAAAATTTTATAAAACAAACAATTTATTATCAAAGACAAACCCACAAATTATTGCAATTTAAGATTGTTTTTTTGTTATTGTAAATAATTATTATTTTTCTTCTAAAGAAACTTAATGGATATTAGTCTGAAAAGACCGATTTTATAAACTAATTCCTAATATGCCAATAATGTCCACTAATTCCTTGTAATGCCCAGTAATTCCTAATAATTCCCAATAACTAACCTAACCTAACCTAACAATACCCACTAATTTTCAGAATTACCACGACTGGAGAGTCTAAAAATACCTTTTTTAATTAAAAAAGAGGTAAAAATAAGAAAATATGCGTGCAACGATTTAACCGGAAGTAGATATCAACTGTTGCTTAGTTTAAGTGGGACACCTTGTATATTATTGCATTTTGGATTCTACGACAAATTCTAGACATATTTCGTGTATTAATGTCATACACTTATCTGTATCCGTTTCTGAGATATTTACCGTTTTATGTGAAATTTAATATTTTCAGTCTCCAAAACAATAATTTTAATTTAGGCATATCAGGAAACGTTTTTTTCTTGGTTTTTGTATTTTGTCGTGTTATACAAGGTTTGTTCTAAGAGTGGATGGAGAAAAACGATAAAATATATTATACAGGATGGTCAAAAAAAGAGCTCAAGACACCAGTTCTAAAAAAGGACGTTTTTCAAATTAAACACTCCTTTTGTCTGATTCTCTGTTCAAAATTAAGGTAAATTTGTATTAGGTCACTTATTTGAAAAATTTATTCTTTAAATTGATACATTGAACCACCCTGTAACTGTCAAAATAATCGAGTTATTGAAGGTTAAAGTAGTAGCTGTCAAATTCAGTCAAAACTGTTTTTATTGTCAAACAACTCGTTTATTTGCAACATTTTGTATAGACTTTTATATGTCAATGGATAGAAAATATAATGGGCTTTCCAAAAATATGGTCGTTTGTGTTGATAGGGGGCTTCGTTTGGCCGCCAGAGGGCTCCAAAGCTAACTAAACGTTTTTCTTGACTGTAACCACTTTAACTTCTTTGAGGATTTTTTTTAAAACGGTTAGGTACGGCCCTGATATTTGGCACAAACCCAGCACAGTGAGTGTCAATTTTAGAGCCGTAGCAAAACTGTAGAAATAAAATCATTAAAGTCGATTTTCGCTTGCACTAAGTGGCCAACATAACGCAAAACCCATTGGAATAGTGGTGGCTTTTCAGGCAAATTTGACCCTTACGAAAATTGTAATTTGCAAAATCGGTTTTTCAAGAAATTTCTATGCATTACATCGTAGTAGACCTAGTAGCTCATGTAACCGTAATTTTTTTCTTAATTTTCCAGAGTCAAATTAGCCCTAACCAGTCAAAAAGTGTTTCTGGGGCACCCTGTCTGTAAACCGTAAATAACACGCGTATTTCTAACACTTTGTATAGACTTTTATATGTCAATGGATAGAAAATATAATGGGTTTTCCAAAAATATGGCCGTTTGTGTTGATAGGGGGCTTCGTTTGGCCGCCAGAGGGCTCCAAAGCTAACTAAACGTTTTCCTTGACTGTAACCACTCTAATTTTTTTGAGAGATTTTTTTAAATTGACTTGTTATTTGGTACAAACCGAGCACAGTGAGTGTCAATTTTAGCAAAACTGTAGAAATAAAATTATTAAGGTCGATTTTCGCTTGCACTAAATGGCCAACATAACGCAAAACCCATTAGGATAGTGGTGGTGTTTCAGGCAAATTTGACCCTTACGAAAATTGATTTTTTCAAAATCGGTTTATTCTATGCATTACATCGTAGTAGACCTAGTAGCTCATGTAACCGTGTTTTCCTAATTTTCTAGGGTCAAATTAGCCCTAACCAGTCAAAAAGTGTTTCTGGGACACCCTGTCTGTAAACCGTAAATAACACGCGTATTTGTAACACTTTGTATATACTTTTATATGTCGATGGACAGCCAATGAAATGAGCTTTCCATTGACGTACAAAAGTCGGTTGGTTAGTGGTACCGTTTGGCCACTAGAGGGCGTGAACTTTGACCAATTTTTTTGGTGTATTTGTTTGTTTAATATTCAAAAACCTGCTTAATTGCACTATTTTTGCTAGAGTTTTATACGTCAATGGATAGCCAATGAAATAAGCTTTCTAAAAGTAGCCCAATTTGAATTGGTAGGTTAGACGGTTTGGCCGCTAAAGGGCGTCAAATTTGACTAATTTTTTCATGATTTTTTTGGTGCATTCTTTCGTTCAATCGTCAATAACTAGCTTATTTGTAACACTTTGTATAGACTTTTATATGTCAATGGATAGAAAATATAATGGGCTTTCCAAAAATATGGCCGTTTGTGTTGATAGGGGGCTTCGTTTGGCCGCCAGAGGGCTCCAAAGCTAACTAAACGTTTTCCTTGACTGTAACCACTCTAATTTTTTTGAGAGATTTTTTTAAATCGACCTGATATTTGGTACAAACCGAGCACAGTGAGTGTCTATTTTAGAGCCGTAGCAAAACTATAGAAATAAAATTATTAAGGTCGATTTTCGCTTGCACTAAGTGGCCAACATAACGCAAAACCCATTAGGATAGTGGTGGTGTTTCAGGCAAATTTGACCCTTACGAAAATTGATATTTTCAAAATCATTTACCAGCATTTTACCGCTAGAGAGCTTCAAAATTTTTAAAAGTAAAATTACAAAAAACAAATTTTTTGATTGTTTTCCAACGGAATTCATTGATTTTTTTTTTTATAATATAATTTAGAGGATTCCAATTTTATTAATAGTGTAATATGTCCTCTAATGCCCATTAATTCCTAAAGTTTGTACACCATAATGCCCTAGCGGTTTACCCCTGTGGATGTGAGACTTTAGTTTTCAACTCAGTGTCTATAGGGTGTGCCAGAAATAATGGTACAAAGATGAATAAGGAACAAGATTTTTTAGACCAATATTGTACACCACCCTGCATGGGAACACTCTGTATATAGAACATAAGCAATTTTTGTACCTAATACATGAATGGTCTCAATTTTTTAAAGATTTTCTTTTAAAAACATTTTTATTCATTAGAAAAAGTCTGGACAGACATTTCCAAGAAGTGAGTCAAAATTGGCATTCAACCAGGGGCGTACTAATAAATATTATAAAGTCGTAGCAGTTTGCAAGCTTACCAGTTGCAGTAATTGGTTCCGACGTTTCGACGCACCATCATCAGCCACCACCAACAACGCACTAGAAAAAAAAAATGAAAAAACGTCAATAAAATGTGACCAAGGCACGTTCGAAATCACGCGTGGCCCACTTAAAACCACTAAAATTTGATCAATTTGAATGACAAAATAGCGGACGTTTCTGCTATGAGGAGATAAAACTGACTGATCGTGTGTGGACCGATTCTACGACGTAACATCCGCGGGATGCGTTTAAAATGGCGACACGACGACCCACGTCTGGCATCGTGAGCGCGACAAGGATAGCTGTGGGAACGCTCCAGGCTTCCCGACTTTAGAGCGAGACGGATAGAGCCCGTCTGTTCCCTGTGGAATGTGGACAACAGTGGCGTACCACCAGACAAAAATTCAGTGCGATCTCAAAAAATGTTGTCAATAATTTTAATCAGAAAAAAAAAGGACAAATTTTACCAGTGTAAAACAAAATTTTATGTCAAATTTACCTTCAAATTTTTCACCAAATAGGACAGGTTCTATTTTCATCCAACTTATTTGATCAAACTTGCCGTTTTGCGTAATGCCAACTGCCAACAGATTATTTTTAAGTGTATTATGCTTCAAGAAATTCATGAATTTATTTGATGCATAAAATTTGATCAAATAAATGTGTCAATTATTTTTGGTGTAAAACCTTGCTGTTAGTACACTGAAACATTTTGACGACTACTGACACAATTTATCAATTTAAACAATAATCAAGGGCCTATCCCACATATCATAAATTTTTGTTTTAATAACTGGAATCGAAAGAATAGGATCAAAAAACTAATTTTTCATATTCTTGAAGAAAAAATTATGGTCGTAAATGTTCCTACATTAGTTTGAATTTGTCCATTAAATTTAAAAGATCTGTTTTGGCGCGCATGTGACGTACGTAATTCTGGGCGATTTTATTGGCTGTTGCACGCCAACTGTTTCACTTCTTGTCGCTGATTGGTTGATAGTGTAGTACGTCACCGGCGGCGGGCGTTTAAAACATGAGATTAATGTAGTTTTTATCATCATTTTTTTTCTATTTAGACTTAATATTTTTGAAAACAAAAAAATACGGGTATAATATTTTCAATCCGTCTTTGTAGTTATGAAATAAAAAAAATTTGTGGGACAGCCCCTGTTAATCCAATATGAAGGAAAGTTATACAGGGTCATTAAGGCCTGATCTAATAAATGATTGGCACTGGGCATCCCTTTAAGATGTCATTAATCCATCACACAATGTAACCCTCGGTTAAATGACCTAATATGCCACTAAAGGGTACATTAAACTGGAAGGTAATTAAGACTTAATTGGAAAGTTTGATAATGCAATCCAAAGTGTTGAAACCGTGAACGAGTCGTATATAATTACGACGCAAAAAAAATGTGGATTATCGGTTTCATTCAGTAAAGTTAAGACACTTCGTGCTACCCACGCACTCGTACGATATCTAAAACAAATACGCAAAATTAGTATTTAAAACACAGAAATTGCGGTTTTAACGAGTATACGAAAAACGTGATTAAACGTCTCGGTTCGATTGATTTGAACCGAAATAAAAATGTTTAAAAATTACACGCGTTATCGTTTAGGAATTTTTTGGTTTTCAAGTGCAATGTTATTGTTGATATTCGGTGTTAAATTTAAAATAAAAAACCTTAAAAAATAATAAAAAAAAAGTAACGCCCAACGTGGGGCTCGAACCCACGACCCTGAGATTAAGAGTCTCATGCTCTACCGACTGAGCTAGCCGGGCTTGCCAGTTCTTTGCCGCTAAACGTTTAATTAAGTTTGGTATATTGGATGTATACAGGGCGTGGTAAAAATTTGTATATAGTTTCAGTTTATAACATTGTCAATGTCATAAACCATAATTTTTCCAACTGACTCAAACGTGTGTTTTAAAATCTCATCTATTTTGACAAGTATTAGCTTCTACACAAACATTGTTAAATAATTGGGTTTTTCTATCAAAAATTTGACGTGTAGTTTGGTTATTTTGACAGGTATCGTGTAGCTTTTTTTTTATAAAATTGTAGCCAAAAGTGTCTTTTTTAAATGACTTATTATCGCTTCCCTATAGACCTTGTTAAAAATTGGGTTATTCCACAAGAGTTGTTTGGAATTAAGTTGAACTTGTGTGAATTTTAGTGCAACTGGGTATTTGTAGTAGAATAACCCTGCAGTTTGACAAAAATATTCCAAAAGCACTTTAAGTCATTGCTTCTTACATTTTCCGGGCTATAATTTGATATAAAAAAGTTCCTGTCAAAATAACCAACTGTCAAAAATGCAACTGGAGTTCATTTTTGAGTTGTTGGTAAAAAAAACAACTTTCAAATGCACGTCACGTAATAGTGACAATATAAATTCGCAGCCGGCAACACTGTAAAGTTAAGTAGAACTTAACAACTGTATCAACACATTTTTTGTCAACAACAGTCACGTGACCAGGAAAATGTAATTTTTAAACTTAAAAATTCTGTAAATTACATTTAAAAAGCTGAAAAACCTAAAATTGTAGAAGCAAGTCCCGTGATGGTGACAATTTAAGTTTGCAGCTGGCAAACATGTAAAGTTAAGTTAAAACTGGTCAACATCAGTCACGTGACCCAAAAATGTCATCTTTAACCGTGAAAAGTCTGTAAATTACATTTAAACAGTTGGAAAAGCTAAAATTGTAAAAGCTCGTCATGTGATGGTGACAATTTAAGTTCGCAGCTGGCAACTATGTAAAGTTAAGTTAAAACTGGTCAACATCAGTCACGTGACCCGAAAAATGTCATCTTTAACCGTGAAAAGTCTGTAAATTACATTTAAACAGTTGGAAAAGCTAAAATTGTAAAAGCTCGTCATGTGATGGTGACAATTTAAGTTCGCAGCTGGCAACTATGTAAAGTTAAGTTAAAACTGGTCAACATCAGTCACGTGACCCGGAAAATGTCATCTTTAACCGTGAAAAGTCTGTAAATTACATTTAAACAGTTGGAAAAGCTAAAATTGTAAAAGCTCGTCATGTGATGGTGACAATTTAAGTTCGCAGCTGGCAACTATGTAAAGTTAAGTTAAAACTGGTCAACATCAGTCACGTGACCCGGAAAATGTCATCTTTAACCGTGAAAAGTCTGTAAATTACATTTAAACAGTTGGAAAAGCTAAAATTGTAAAAGCTCGTCATGTGATGGTGACAATTTAAGTTCGCAGCTGGCAACTATGTAACGTTAAGTTAAAACTGATCAACATCAGTCACGTGACCCGGAAAATGTCATCTTTAACCGTGAAAAGTCTGTAAATTACATTTAAACAGTTGGAAAAGCTAAAATTGTAAAAGCTCGTCATGTGATGGTGACAATTTAAGTTCGCAGCTGGCAACTATGTAACGTTAAGTTAAAACTGGTCAACATCAGTCACGTGACCCGGAAAATGTCATCTTTAACCGTGAAAAGTCTGTAAATTACATTTAAACAGTTGGAAAAGCTAAAATTGTAAAAGCTCGTCATGTGATGGTGACAATTTAAGTTCGCAGCTGGCAACTATGTAAAGTTAAGTTAAAACTGGCTCCGGAGAAACTCCGGACTACAATTTGATTTAAAAAAGTTCCTTGACACCTGCCAAAATAACCCAGTTACCAACTGTCAAAATTACCTGTCGTCAAAATTTTTACAGATTCGTTAATAATAAATGACAGTGGAATATGACTAACAGAGAGGTTTGAATAGTGCTTTTAACTTTAAAAGTACATTAGAAAACCTTGAAATAACGTATAAATGTCGCCAAGCAGAGGAAAATGTTTATATCACGTGATTGCGTTGTTTATATCAACTGTTAAGTCACGTGTTATATGTAAAACTCAGATTTTTTCGTGGTTTGGAGATTTTTTGTTAATACTATTGGTAATCCTGTCAATTAGATTTTTGTATTTCAAAGCTTTTTTTATTTTATTTACTATGAGGAATTTTTTCCATATTTTAATCCAACCAAAATTGAAGGGAGGGTTATTAGACATTACGCTGTCAAAACGAGCGAGTTTAATAACGTAATAAAATCCAATTTAATAAAAGTATATACCAATTTAGCAATATTTCACTCCATATCACTCTAAAGCTATTATTCATTCGCGCGAGCCCCGGATATAATAATAATACATTGCAAAATAATTTGGAAAAAATCTACCCATCCAGAAATTCCGGAGCGCAATCAATGTCTGGTGTTTTGAATGTGCAATTAACGTCGATAAAAAATTACCTAAACGTTTTTAATTAAAATATATACGGGCTTTTTAATCGCGGGCTTTTTAGGGGGGGGAACAGCCCTGAAATTGGCAAATTTCGATTTGACATCGGTGCCCCGATTGCAAATAATTAAAATGCTCGCGTATGCATAACCTCAAAAACCGATATAAAAGATAACAATTTTGAGGTTTTGTTGCCTTTTTTTAGTGTGTTTATTGTGTGGCACGCCACTGAACAGGAGTGATGTCATATTTGCATTATGTATTGAAATTTTTTAATTTTTAATAATTTTTTTTAGTTATTTGTACAATTAGTGCAATTATTGTACTAGTTTAAGCAATTTCTTTCTTATTATCAGGACCGTATTACTTGTGAATATACTTAAATGCGCTTTTACTATATCAAACAGTAATTCTTGAAGAAGACTCTGTGACATGTGCCCTATCTCTATCAATTCAATTGTAGGTTATGTTTTATGTTTATTTTATAATGATTCGTAATAAGATATAGAAAAGCATGATTCCTGTATTGCGACATCCTCTATCGAAACCATCAAACGAAACCTTCAAGCAAAAAGAACAAGTATCAGGAGATAACAAATCCCCCATTTGTGCATTAAGAGATCCGGGACGGAAGTCGCCATCTGTGTCCCCCACATTCACCTACTGCGCAATTGAATGAAACTTCCGAAGTTAGTCGTAAAACAGTTTTGTTTATATTTGGTGGTATGTGAAGTTAGCTAAAAACCGCAAAGATTTGTTGTTTTTGTTTGTTTTGCTTTTTGGTTCCTTAAAGATTAATTTTTGCAAACTTAAATTACTAGAATTATTATTGACTAGTGGATTTTTGAATAGTGGGCAACAGCAGATTGATTAACGTCACTGATTTTCTGACAGTTTACGGCGCCATACTGTCCCCCATTTTTGTTTCCCTCTTTGATTAGTTGTTTTAACAATGTCAGGTTCTAGGATGGTCAGGAGACCCCAAAAAAGCCAACCCACGATTTCGGTTGGGTTTCCTAACCCATAATCTGCTTAAGTTAGGCTATTTTAAGCCAAATTTTTACACATTTCAAGGATATTTTCATTTTTGTTCGGGTCTGGATAAAAGGAGAAAGTAAGTTCCGTATTAAATAGAAAAGAATTGCCCGACACTAATGGACTTGGCTAAAATATCAAAAACTATTGTAAATTTAAAAATATTGCCAAAAAACAGGCTTTTTGAGTTAAACCAAAAAATTTGCAATATCCTTGTAGATTTTACGTTTAATAAGTATTATTCATTAACCTGTATTGGTTTTCCTATTACAAAATTGGCAACATCGCTATTTGTTATAACAAAAATCGAAATAACGTTCTCAAACGACATAGTTCAGCTATTTGTGAGAAAGAAAAGTTTTGTCATGGTTTTCAAAACGGTGAGAGAGAAAGTCAAATACCTCCTGAAATCCATTAATGCCTTTTACGATGCAGCTATGGAAAATTCAAAATTATACATAAAAAACCAATTAATAGAAGAAAAAAGTCCATTAAAAATCAATGAGCTAGACAAAGATGGCAACAAACTTTGTACGTGAGAGAGAAAGCTAACATCATATCGATTGAAGCCTACATAGCTATGAAAATTTCAAAATGATACATAGGAAACTAGAGGGATAAAAGGAGAAAACCCATTAAAATCGATGAACTAGAGAAAGATGGCAACAAATTGCCACGTACGTGACGTCATGCGACAGTTGGTCACGTGATCATTTTATCAGAAATTCTGGTATTCAGTAATCCATCCTCAAAATTTTGTCACTTATATATGGTTTTTGCGATACTGTAATCGATTTTCATCAAAAGGACGTTTCTGTTATTATTTATTATCTGATTTTGTTCCTTCCTGCTATATTTTTTTATTTATTGAACGAAACTAAATTTCTTGTAATTTTGTTTTCATTATATAACCCACCTTCCACTACAACAATAAATAATCTTTCCTCTTGGAATGACAAAAGTCAAAATTAATGTCAATTGACAAAACCCTTCTCGGAGCTCTAAATTACACCACAATCAGGTTTTTTTCAATTTTTATTAAGTTGTTTTTTATTTTTTAAATTCTCTGAAAACTTGAAGGTTAATGTTATTTTCAAAATTTAGTTGAAAATAGTGCGAAATTCTATTTTCTCAACAAACCTTTTTGTGTGTTGTTAAATTGTATTAAAACAATAGTAAGAGCTGTCTCACTAGGATATTTGTACGAAAAAAACGTTACAGAATTAAAATGTCTCTTATTACGTCACAAGGGATCGTGCCTGGCTCACTTTAACTTTCTTTTTAACCATTTTATAAAATAACTAGCGATGTAATATTGAATGTTGAACGTTTTTGACAAAATAAAGTAGACTTGTTTGCAGGTGAATTTATTTCGTTTGTGGTAAATTGGTTGGCGTCGTATAAAACGACTTACGTCGTAACATAAAACGGTGTCGAGGCAAAAAAAAGAGTGGAACGGTGAACAGTAAAGGATCGACACTTACTTACATTTACGCCCATTGATATTTACGACGTAATCTCGCTAATGCCTCGCCGTACCGAAACCGAAAATTGCCGTCTGTTTGTCTCAAGTACGGAATCGTCGTCGGCATTTTAAATTAGACATCGAAACAAAACAATAAAGAAAAAAAAAAAAAAAAACGTGTAATTGACATCCCTCCCGGGCTCCACAAATAGCTGGGGCTAGAGAGGGGGGGGCACCGGCATTGTTTTACCGGGATAATGGATTGCCGTTATTTACTTATGCCATAGATGCGGAAACTTGAGCTGATTGCAGAGTTTTACGCGAAACAAAAGAACAATGATGGCCACGCAGAGAATTTTTTCAGGTTTGCAATTTTTTTAATGAAAGCTATTCTTTCCCTTCTTCCAGTCAATGTTGGACTAATTTCGGACAGGAAATTCCAAGTTTATCCCGCCAGGATCGATACATCACCCGCCCACTGCCAATTACCGTTCTGCCTAATTTAATACCAACCACTTATATGAGTAACAAACCAATCGATTCGTATAGTCTGCGTTATAAGAGCCTGCTAAATTGGTTAAGTGTATTATGTGGTGGTCACGTGGCCACTTTTGGACTCTCCAAGCTGAAGGCTATGCATTAGACTGAGAAAGCAGGACCGGAATTGCTTTGGGGTATCCAAATTAATTGAAATCAAACAATTTTAGCTAGATTTTTAGGTTAGGTTTGGTTAGGTGTCTTCTTTCACACCCTCTCAAACCTTAGTCTTATTTAGATTGAAGCAATTAAACTTTTTAGTTTTTCAAAAACATAAATAGATTTCACAGCGATCAAGGCTAAGAGTTTTTGAATATTTTGGACTTAATTCAGTACAAACGTAATTTAAATCAATTAATTGAAAACTTTACACTACTGGAAAGTGGAGCTCAAAACTGGTTATTTTAAGTGGTTGAACCACCCGGAATTCCCAAAAATAACTAAGTTACAAAGTTTTCAAATTTTAAACCACAATTCAACTGATTTGGAAATTTGTTTGCACCAAACCAGTTTTTGCTAAATAACTCGAAAACGGTGAAAAAGTTAAGAAAAATGTACAAGAAACCATTAATGTTCCTAATCCTTAACCCAATAGCGTAAGTGTGCAGGACCGTTTTTGCTTCCTGTATACAGGGTGTGCAAGAAAATTATGGTGGTTCACTATCATTGTCATCCTGAAAGCAATTTTTAAGATAGAATTTTTTACTTTACATTACTGGAAAGGGAGCTCAAAACGGTTATTTTAAGTGGTTAAACCACGCGGAAAACCAAAAAATAACTAAGTTACAAAGTTTTCAAATTTTAAAACACAATTCAACTGATTTGGAAATTTGTTGCACCAAACCAGTTTTTGCTAAATAACTCGAAAACGGTGAAAGTTACGAAAAATGTACAAGAAACCATTAATGTTCCTAATCAACTCCTTAACCCAATAGCGTAAGTGTGCAGGACCGTTTTTGCTTCCTGTATACAGGGTGTGCAAGAAAATTATGGTGGTTCACTATCATTGTCACCCTGAAGGCAATTTTTAAGATAGAATTTTTTACTTTACATTACTGAAAAGAGGAGCTCAAAACGGTTATTTTAAGTGGTTAAACAACCGGAAAACCAAAAAATAACTAAGTTACAAAGTTTTCAAATTTTAAACCACAATTCAACTGATTTGGAAATTTGTTGCACCAAACCAGTTTTTGTTAAATAACTCGAAAACGGTGAAAGTTACGAAAAATGTACAAGAAACCATTAATGTTCCTAATCAACTCCTTGACCCAATAGCGTAAGTGTGCAGGACCGTTTTTGCTTCCTGTATACAGGGTGTGCAAGAAAATTATGGTGGTTCACTATCATTGTCACCCTGAAGGCAATTTTTAAGATAGAATTTTTTACTTTACATTACTGGAAAGGGGAGCTTAAAACGGTTATTTTAAGTGATTAAACCACGCGAAAATCCAAAAAATAACTAAGTTACAAAGTTTTCAAATTTTAAACCACAATTCAACTGATTTGGAAATTTGTTGCACCAAACCAGGTTTTGCTAAATAACTCAAAAAGGGTGAAAGTTACGAAAAAATTGCAAGAAACCAATAATATTCCTAATCAACTTTTTAATTCAACAGCGTAAGTGTGAAGGACCGTTTCTGCTTCCTGTATACAGGGTGTGCAAGAAAATTATGATGGTTCACTATCATTGTCACCCTGAAGGCAATTTTTAAGATATTGTTTACTCTATATTACTGTATAATATAGAGTAAATTTAATTTGCATGAAAAGTCAATTTTCAAAACTAAAGTCTTTCAGTTTGTCTGGAAACTATGAAAACTGGCTACAATAATATTTTTTAAACTTCTTAAGTGAATTTTCCGTTTCTAAGACAATTTTTAAGTTGGGTTGGGTTAGTTTTGGGTCTTTGACCGTAATAAAGTGCTTTTTTTTAATATTACAAAACATTTTTAAATTTGATCAATATTGCTCCAACGGTTTGACAGTTATGACAAACAAATTTTGGTTAAAATTTTATCTATTAAGATTCTTAAAAGCAAAATGTTTTTTTCAAGCAAATTTTAGAAGAAAAACCATAATTTTCTTGTCTTTTAGTGTATTGTTTTATACTGTATGCTGGTATAAAGTGACTGCTAAAGAGACAGCTATCGTTCCTGGCTGAAAGTTCTCTGTAATTGATTTATTGTCTTGATTGACATTCAATTAAGCGACACTTTTTCTCCCGGCAGGATGTTGGCAGCACTTTTATTGGCTTTCCTGTCTCATCCAAAACTTTTTCTTATTCAAGGTTGAGTGCTTGTTTTTCCCCTTCCTCACTACAGGGTGTAACAATAAAATTCATTATTTTCAAGGAGAAGGGTATCCGCACTATACAATAATAAATACCATTTTAATATTAACGGAATTTTTCAATAAAGGTATTAAACGCGACGGTTTAGCGGATAACGCAATAGACAACAGCCGTCCCAATACAATAGAAGAAGCAATTTCCGGTGCGATGAGAAAAATCCAATAATGGCGTTCTCGATAGGAGATTTTTTTGATTTCTTTAGACAACCCAAAGACACACACACATAATATTTGAATGTATCAGCAAACACAGGACTGATAAAAACTTAACTAAAAAACAAAAAACCACTTTCTGACTTAAAAAGAAAGTTAATGGAAGTTTAACAAAGATTTGGAACGGAAGCAAACGGTAAGCGGAGATTTAATTAAAAAACAAGATTGGCTTTTAAACGTTTCAAGTCTGTGTTAATTATTCCGCCCTTAACTTACGAGTTGGATGCAAGGGGTGGCACCTGAAAAGTTTACGTTATAAACACAAATTTGCCTCCTCCCCCCTCACCCGCACCATTTTCGACCTAATATGTTAGGAATATAAGCGGTTTTAATTAAAAGCGTGTTTTGATGCTGAACGAACCGAAAAGGTAATATTAGCTAATTTCTCTCTGAGACCAGGGTCGAAACTAGGTAATTTCTATTCAGCACCGCATCCCTGAGCGTGTTTCGGTTAATCGACGAGGTTTTTAACTACCCCCAAATCGATGCGGAAGGTCCTACTTTATCCCTTTATTTTCCTGATTACTGATTATAGTATATAACTAGTGCTGTAAGAAACGTTTTACGCACGAAATGGACAAAATTAAGTTAGTTTCTAGTGTAATTCTATGAGTGAGTAAAATGATTGAGAGCACTTTTACCTACGACCAAGTGTAAAGTTCTTTTTTTGCAACTGATATAATTCAGAGTATTTGTTGTTCTTAAAATAATTATTTACGGTGACATTTCAGTTATTAAAAATGATTACTTAACTCAGTAAAGTTATTACTACTATAAGAAGTAGTAATTTCAGTAACATGACTTGATGTGTTTGCTATTTCAGATGATACTCTAGACGAACTGGTATTTACTAAAAACTGTATGAACAATGCATTACGTGATTTATTAATATAATGAATTATTGACACTTAAAACTGGACCACCCTGTAGAATGTTTGCTTTTTACTTCAGTGTTTCACACATTCACATTATTCTCTCTCTCTAGTCGTTAGCTTCATGTTTGAAGCGTCGTGATCCTGTGTTAGTCTCAAGTTTTTAGCAGATTCCCTCCATTCCTCTCTATCCGACGTGCTTCTAATGCTGTCCTGGAAAGATTTTCCTGTAAACTGCTTCACCTGGTCCAGCCATCGTTTTGGAGAACGTCCTCTAGGTCGTGTTCCCTCTACCTTCCCTTGGACCATAAGTTTTTCGAGATTGTCATCTTTCCTCCTGCTGACATGTCCAAAATACCTGAGAATCTGGTTGTTTGATTTTAGTTGAGTTCTGTTAAGTTCTATGTTAAGTTCTTCGAGTATGGATACGTTAGTTCTGCGGTCTGTCCAGCGAATCCTCAGTAGTCTTCTCCAGACCCACATCTCAAAACGCATCCAACGTTGTGGTTGTTATATGCCGATTTTTCCAAATTTTGTTGAGTTTGGTCATTGCTGTTTTGGCAAGAGCTATCCTTCTTCTGATTTCTTGATTTGATCCGCTATTTCTGCTGATGTGGGCACCTAGATAAGTTATTTCCTCCACGTTCTCGACATCTTTAATATTAGGCATTTCTTCCATGCTCTCATCTTTGGCGATAAGTGTGGTGTCATCAGCGTAGCGGAGATTATCCATTCTTCAGCCACCTATGACAACTTCTCCTTCCCAGCCGTCCAAACTTTCCTTATGATATATTCTCCATGTACGTTAAACAATAAGGGTGACAGAACATTATTAGGCAAATGTTAATAACTTTGGCAACAATGCCCCGGTTACACAGAATGAATAATTCCACCTACGTCACGAAGAGTGTGTGTGAAGAGTCTCTAATTACGTCACGGTGATCATCAAGTCTTTTATAAAAAAATACTTTTTGAATTTCACTATGGTAGTGGACCAACTGAAAATTTTGCAATAACTGTACCAAAGTGGATAAAAAATCACGATAATAGCCTCAAAAGAAATTTGATTCCATAATTGGGGTTTAGCGGTTAAAAAGAAATAATAATTTCCCTTCGTAATCTGCTTAGGGTGTCTTATTGTTTTAGGGCTTTCCCGCTTTTCGTCCATATTTCATTGTCGGATTTTTCCATTAATATTACTTTACCAGAGGCACAGAAATTATCCTTTTACGACGGCAACGTTTAATAGGTATTAGATCCGCCTCTTAAGGATAGTTTTAGCTTAGTTTTTTCCCGTGACGTAATTCCTTACAAAAGACGTACGTGTGCTCCGGGTTTGATATATGGCGTAGCCCCCCCGTTCAGTTTCTAAGGATATTAAATTCACTTTTGAGGCTGAAACGGGAAACGGTTGGTAATTTATTACTGGTGTGGTGGAACTGAAAACGAGAGAGTTTCGAGTCGGACAAATTGCGCGGTCTCTAAAACGCCGCTTAATAGAGCTAAAAATAGCAAACTGTCAGCTTTTAGCTTTAAATCGCAGCCATGTTAGTATTTTCTACCAACCAAATGTAATTTTTAATAACAACCTTCAAAACAACCAGAAACTTTCTCATTTTCGTAGCAAAATTAACCAACCCTATGCCCTAAAACACATATCCATTTAATGGCAAACCTTCCTAAAGCAACTTCGTCACTATTCATAATATCCTGCTCCCCCTAGATGCCTAATAGAATTTGAAGATAAACTAAATTACGGCGAAAATTATAATTTAGTGGAAACGCAAATCCCTTCCGACAGTATAATCGACCATCGGTTGCGCCCTTTGTACGTCTGCCGCCCCCTCTCAACCAAACGGGTTACCTACAAAGTGAATAGTTACCCCAAAATTAGGGGCAATTTCTGAAAATCAAAAAATTTCTACATTGGAAGTGAAAGCATGTTTTCCGAATCAAAGTTTATGGAATTGTACGGGCGATAACAAAATTAGTTTTATCGCATTACATATACAATGGATTATTCACCCGACGACGTCTGGAACAGCCGCGTTGCCATGGTTATGTGTTGCGTCACCCTCCAAAGGGCCTGGAACGGTCGTTTCCTTAAGGAATGCGAACCACGTGATGAATGAGCCAGCAAAACTATTATTTTCTCTTATTTTTGTCAAAAGAATCAAATTTGCAGGTTATGCTACTCTTAACTACTAAAATTAACCTCAACAACCTTAACAGTAGATTCAAGTAAATGTTTTCATAAATATTTCGGTAAAAAATTGGAATATTCTTGAAATTTCACGTTTTCCAGAAATCTGATTTCAACTTTTTACAAATTTCGGGATTTTTGCAATGACACAATTTTTGTAGGTTATGTTACGTGACTGTCGTAAGGTTAGAGACTTCTCCAGCCTTACGAGTATTTTTTTTTGTTGTTCCCTCCTCTAAGTCTTGGAAGCAGCTCTGAAGAAGCTGGGAAACGTGTTCTACTGGTGGTGTCTGTCTCCAAGTTTGTACTTTCCCCAGTAATTCAGACATTTGGACCGAAACCTTTAAAGAGGCTGGAAGGGCGTTGTTTGGTTAGCAGATTTTTGGAAACAGCTTACGTTGGAGCTATTTTCCAAAAAGAAGAAATTTGGGAAGTTTGTCCTGATCAGGCAACTGATTGTTTGGAGCGATTTTCACTGATGCTTGGGCACAAAAAACACACAGGCAAAGAAAAGATCTACTAGAGTTGATCGGAACATTGTCTAGTCTTTTTTATTTTGAGTCGTTAACGGTCGAAAACATGTCAAACGAACATTTGGATTTGATTATTTTTGAAAATTTATCTGATGATCTAGGGGCAAGCTTAGGGACCTCACCTTTGGATACGGGGGCAAAATTAAATCGGGGATAACAGAATTGTTCAATTGGTAAAATTGGTAAATCACTATTTGCAATATACAGGGTTGTCCAGTTTTAAGTGTCAATAATTCACCATTTGATAGCTAATCAAAAAATAAGTTGACTTGCATTATGTCATTTTTCTGAAAAACGTTTCCTAAGGAAGATACAGTCCTCCAAATTTCAATTTAAAAAATCGTTTTATAGTTTAAAAATGAACATTCAAGACTTGTGAAAGTCCAAATTTGTACTGAATAGTCTAAAAACTTTTTTACTACTAGGAATGGTCTTATGATTCGCTTTCTCAGACTGCCATCCTGGTTGAGTGTCTGAAACTGGCATTCAAGAACTAAAAAAAGTCCGGAAATCAAGACAAAGATTGTATTGTGCATGAAACTCATTTTTTACTACCAAAAATAGTATAAAAGTTGACTTTTAAAGCTAGAACGGACCTTACTAGGACTAAAGAGAGTCCAAAGGTATATTTTCAAGACTTTAATTGGTGTACAACTCAATTTTCTTCAACTTTCAACAAGTCAAGAAGTAAATTAAATTTTCGGACTATTTTATTTCTAAAAATTAGTTCTCAAGACTATTATTGTAGCATTTGGTACCAACATTTTTTACTTTTATTACTGAAGAAACTTGACTTTTGGAAATAGTCTTAAACTCGATTTTTCAGTCTTAAAAAAGCACTAAAAACAGTCTGAATTTCTTAGAGATGCTACAATTTATTGCACCTATGAGTGTAGAAGTCAATTTAATAGTGAAGAAGCTTGAACACTGGCTTTTAGGCCTGATAAGTCAAAAACTTTGTAAAGATAGTCTTGAAACTCGATTTGAGGCACTGAAAACAGACTTAAAACACTAAAAACAGTCTAGTTTATTAAGAAATACCTGAATTTTTAGCACTGAGATGTCTAGAAGTCGATATAATAGTGACAAAGCTTGGAATGCTATTTTAAGTCTATGAAGAATGTAAAAAATGTTTTTTAAGTTTGCTATGTCAATAACTTGGTGAAGATAGTCTTGAAACTCGATTTTCCAAGCTGAAAGCAATTTTGAAGCACTAAAAATAGTCCAGAATTCGAAGAAAATTAAAAGCAAAGTAAAAAGCACGAAAAGTTCGTTTTCAAGACAATTTTCATGAATCTAATGTCAATGTCCTGCATCTAAGACTATTTTCAAGACTAAAATATTGAAATTTGTCTTCAAATTATGAAAACTTACTTCAAATGCAAATTTTAAGCTTCTGATGTCACTTTTCATTAGTTCAGTCACATTTTGGGGTTCAAGTCAATTTTTAAGGTTTAAATGTATGAATTTGTAGTAACAAATTCTTGAAAAAGTAGTTTTTATGTCTACAAGTCAACAAGCTTATTTATTTAAATTTTCTTTATTTACTAGATTATTAGAATGAATGGTCAGGGTGAATCTGATGCCAGTTATGATGATATTATCATGCAACTAGGAGGTGAGGGAGATTTGAGTAAATCTCATCTTCAGGATGATAATAATCTTGACAGTGGCTTTTCTTGCTTTAAATTTATTAAAACAATCTTGCAACGCTGTTATTTGTGTTAGTACAGTTTATAGTAATTGAAGTGTCACTGGAGCTGTACTATCTGTATCTGCTACTAGCCAATGGAATGAGCAAAGTTTTTGACGTCACAATGACGTAATTTGACTATGGTTTTGCCAAAATTACGTCACGAAAACAGTCAGCTTAAGCGTACAATTTTCTAAAACCTTCATCTTTCCCCTCCTCTCATCGTCCGTATAAAGAAAATTTATGGCAAAACGGGGAATGTGATCACACTAGAAATTACTGGCATAAAGAGAAAAACGAATATGTCAGAATCAAGATATGACTTTTCGGCATTTATGTAGGGAAAATGGAAAATTTAGCGGAAAACGTCACTACTACGAGGAAACCCTTTTAACTGCCAACTCTCCTAATACCACCGGAGTGCTTTATTGTTTTAGATCCGGATGGAGAAAACTTTAAAAATAATATTATCCCCCTGAATTGGAACGTGGCTGAGTGAAGGGGGGGGAGGGTTGAAAAACCAACAGGAAATTCAATATTCCCCGGGTCGTAAGACGGACGATAAATGCAAGTCGCGTAACTGGGGAAAACGCAAAAATCCCCTGGTCCTTCTGCAGATCGCGGGCTTAAGCCTAATCCACACTCTTACCGACTATATCATTCATGTATTCAGGCCCTTATATGTGGGGGGTTATCCGGTAAATTACGAATGGAGTGGGATCGGCGATTTATCAGTATTCGGGCATATGTTTCCTTCTTTTACTGTATAAATGGGTGAGAGGGAGATTATTTAGGAGAGACAAAAAAGTGATTTATCGCGTCCTCTTTGCTATAGCACTCGCTTAAATATTCTGATACAATCAAATTGATTTTTAAACAGCCAAAAATTGAATATCTGTGCAAAAAATCTACTTGAATGGTTGTAATGACCCACTATGTACCCACTCAGCTGTCATTTACGTAAATGCTAAAATTATTTGAAGAAACACTCAAAACTAAAAGAAATTTTATTTACATTGTCACTTTTTCCCAGATCTTCAGCTTTTTAATATGGCAGAAGGTATGTTAAGGTTGCAAAATGGAACAGAAAGTGGCAGAAACTATTTTAAGGCTATAGAGGGGGGCAGAAGGTGGTAGATGCTATTTCAAAGTTGCAAAAGATGGCAAAACAAATTTTAAAGTGGCAGAAGATGTCAGAAGAGAGAAAGGAAGAAACTATTTCAAGGTTGCCATAAGATGGTAGAAGCTATTTTAAAGTGGCAGAACGTGACAAAAGCCATTTAAAGGTTGCAAAAGTAGTAGAATATCTCAAGTTTTACAGACAATTTTGTCTTTGACTATCCTTTCAAAATGTATTTCTGGCAGTTCAAATTTTGATACCACTTTTCTCTCTGCCTGTACCACATTTTTAGTATATTTTCAGGTTATTAGATAGGAAATTTAATAGAAATTCCAAAAATGTGCTTAAAACAGTCATTTTCTAATTCCAAGTGGGTTTTACAGACGATTTTGTCTCTGACTATCCTTTCAAAATGTGTTTCTGGCAGTTCAAATTTTGATACCACTTTTCTCTCTGCCTGTACCACATTTTTAGTATATTTTTAGGTTATTAGAAAGAAAATTTAATAGAGATTTCGAAAATGTGCTTAAAACAGTCATTTTCTAATTCCAAGTGGGTTTTTCAGACGATTTTGTCCCTGACTATCCTTTCAAAATGTGTTTCTGGCAGTTCAAATTTTGATACCACTTTTCTCTCTGCCTGTACCACATTTTTAGTATATTTTTAGGTTATTAGAAAGAAAATTTAATAGAGATTTCGAAAATGTGCTTAAAACAGTCATTTTCTAATTCCAAGTGGGTTTTACAGACGATTTTGTCCCTGACTATCCTTTTAAAATGTGTTTCTGGCAGTTCAAATTTTGATATTACTTTTCCATCTGCCTGTACCACATTTTTAGTATATTTTTAGGTTACTAGATAGGAAATTTAATAGGGATTCCAAAAATGTGCTTAAAACAGTCATTTTCTAATTCCAAGTGGGTTTACAGACGATTTTGTCCCTGACTATCTTTTCAAAATGTATTTTTGGCAGTTCAAATTTTGATACCACTTTTCTCTCTGCCTGTACCACATTTTTAGTATATTTTCAGGTTATTAGATAGGAAATTTAATAGGGATTCCAAAAATGTGCTTAAAACAGTCATTTTCTAATTCCAAGTGGGTTTTACAGACGATTTTGTCAAAAAATCTACTTAAATGACAGAAAGGGCACACAAGCTATTTCAAGGTTGCTATAAGCTATTTTAAGGTGGCAGAATGTGTCAAAAATTAAAGTTTAATATAAAAAAACCTTGTTCACCTTCTATATGCAAAGAAATCTCCACTTTTTTTTCCTTAATAAACTTAAAATATATTTAAAGAAAAACGCTTAATTACTTTGGCATTTTATTAATTTATTCCAAAAAAACAGGGGGCGACTGAACGAAAAAAACTCCAGAATGGCGTGAACAAATTCTCAAAAGGATCATTAGATATTCGGGTGAGGTCCTTTGGCCTTATATTGACTTTTGTCTGACATTAAATTAAAATTTAGTCACTGCGGTTCATAATTTAAGTGTACACGACTCTCTCTTTCTCTAATATTGAATTGTGTTGAATAAATCAGGTGGATATTACCTGAGCCACATTAATAATTNNGNCCGCCCNGANTANGGCNTGNTGNTTAANNATGCCGNGNNGATNCNAAGATCGGGAATTGAAGCCCTTCCCGGNCTGAGCCACAGCCATGNATTNNATNANCAGTGGANNTCGTATTGCATGCGTNGCCNCANGAACAAACANTGNACCANAGCNTTTTATAAGAAATTNCNNNAATATTGNNAGTNGGGTNNNGTGATGCTTTCTGTTNTGNNTGGANANTNNNNGANTTNNGTANACCNGAGNTNTGGNCANNANATACTGNATCCANGGGACAGNCAGNANNCGCCCTGGTGGANACCCGGACTANGAGNATNCCTCNCNCGCATACTGNCAAGCAATNGTAGAGNNNGCNTTTGGTCTCTAAACCNGGTNNGATCGCANNCNTAGNNCGGGNNNATGNTNNCCGGTGAAAGNAAANGTATAGTAANGCCAANNGGGNGCNACTTNCAGNNCACNNCTTTTNCNTTTNTGNAAGGNANNATNAAGNGNNNGCTGTTTGCCCAAACAGAAAACCGCATCTAAACGGATTTTCAGATCTGATTTTCTATTTGCCGAGCGTGATTTAGGTAGTCACTTTAAAGCCAACAACTTCCTTTAAGTAAGTGCGAGTCGTGTACACTCGAATTATGTGAGTTAATGAATAGCTTTACGTACAAAATATTGCCTTAATTACTTGAAGAATATATTCTAGGGATTATATTTGACTTTAGCCAAACCATGAAGCTTAAATATATCCAATTTGAAACTAAGATATTAGTGAGCAATTGAAGTTAAAAATACGAGTATTCTTTAGACTTTATAAATTTGTAATTTGAGAAATTACCAAAAATTTTAAAATCACCGTTTAAAACCTCAGTTAAACCAATCTTTACCAAAAAATTCTCAGCACAGTGGATTGGTAAAAAAACTTTCTCGTTGATTTTTGGTTGTGATTTTTTAGTTTGATTGAACAGAAAACTGTCACCATATAAAGCCAAAACAACGTTACACAATAACCTTATTACTAATAACTTGTTTTTCAAAAACTAAAACTTAACAGTTACTTATATGTTGAATTTCTGCATGACTGCAACGTTTCTTAATTATTAAAGTTGGAGAAACGTTACACATTTATCGTTTATATTACATTGCTGTTTTACTACATTTCCCAATCTATAAAAAATATACTCATCGGATATTTACGCTACCAAACATATTTTTATGCATAAAAACAATAAAATTTAGTTAAAGTATTAAATATTAATAGTGATGGTCGTAAATTTACCCTGATCGGTTATTTATCGGTAAAATTGGAAAAGTAAAATTCAATGTGACAGGAAAATTTACCAATTTTACCAGTAAATTCTAATTTAACTAGTAAATTTTTGAGCTCAATTATATATTATTTTCTGTGATTCTTGTACCAAAATTAGTACAATCTTACAACTTTTTTATAAAAAAAATATCCTTTTCTAAAAAAATAAACATTTTCAGCTTTTTGTCACTTTTTTTTATTATCTAAATTATGACAAATAATACGTTTTTGAGGTGAGAAAAATAACGCGAGTCACAGATATCACGTGGTTTTTGGAAAATAATTTAGCTAGGCAGTCACGTGACCACTGTCGTCAAAATAACTGTCATTAATCTCAGAAACACGTTTTGTATCAAATACTGCAAGAAAACTTTTCTAATTCTAAATCCGGATTTTTGCAACTTTTAAGCACAGTTTGACAGTAAGAGACCAAAATGCCTGTAAAAACCACAAAACCACTTGGAGTAAGAAAATGACTGTTTTAAGCACATTTTTGGAATCCCTATTAAATTTCCTATCTAATAACCTGAAAATATACTAAAAATTTGGTAAAGGCAGAGAGAAAAGTGGTATCAAAATTTGAACTGCCAGAAACACATTTTGAAAGGATAGTCAGGGACAAAATCGTCTGTAAATCCCACTTGGAATTAGAAAATGACTGTTTTAAGCACATTTTTGGAATCTCTATTAAATTTCCTATCCAATAACCTGAAAATATACTAAAAATGTGGTACAGGCAGAGAGAAAAGTGGTATCAAAATTTGAACTGCCAGAAAAACACATTATGAAAGGATAGTCAGACAAAATCGTCTGTAAAAATTCCACTCGAATTAGGAAAATGACTGTTTTAAGCACATTTCTGGAATCGCTATTAAATTTCCTATCTAATAACCTGAAAATAAACTACAAAATTTGGTAAAGTCAGAGGAGAAAAGCAGTTGTCAAAGTTTGTAACTAACAGAAACCACAGTTTTGAAATGGACAGTCAAGGACAAAATCGCCTGTAAAACCCAGTTGTGGTGTGAGAAAATGACAGTTTTTTAAGTACATTTTTGGAATCCTCATTAAATTTCCTATCTACTAACCAAAAAAAAAAACATTACTACAAATTGAGTACACAGAGTAGAAAAACAGTGTCAAAATTTTGAACTGCCAAAAATACATTTTAAAAGGATTAGGTCAGAGGACAAAATCGTCTGTTAATCCCACTTGGAATTAGAAAATGACTGTTTTATGGCACATTTTTTTGGAAATTCCTATTAAATTTTTCCATCTAATAACCTGAAAATATACTAAAAATGTGGTACAGGCAGAGAGAAAAGTGGTATCAAAAATTTGAACTGCCAGAAATACATTTGAAAGAAAAGTACATTTAGTCAGGGACAAAATCGTCTGTAATAAAACCCCACTTGGAATTAGAAAATGACTGTTTTAAGCACATTTTTGGAATCTCTATTAAATTTTCTATCTAATAACCTGAAAATACACTAAAAATGTGGTACAGGCAGAGAGAGCAGCAGAGCTTTTTTGACGTCACGATGACGTAATTTGGCAAAACCATTATTTGACCAACTGTCAAATTACGTCATTCTGACGTCAAAAAGCGTGAAAACGAATGCGGCCATTCATTCATTTATGAGGTTAAAGCATAGTTGCCGCCTTTTTTGTTTGTTTACTAGAACTAGAAGGGTGGATGAATGGTAGTTTTGAGGTTATTAAATTAGGTGAAATAAGTACAAAAAAAGCACTTTAAACTTTTTTTAATTTTTCAAAAAAATCGAAAGAATGGGGGGGTATTTGAGTGCTTTTTTTACTACTTTTTGAAATTCAATATCTCGGTAACGTGAAGAGCTAGAGAGGCCAGTTTTGGCTCATTTTGTAGTATTTTGTATCCTCTTTCTAATGGCGTTTTAGTGAAATTTATAAGAGTTCAAATAAAAAAGTTACAATCATTCAAAAATTGAAAAAATGTCATTTTTGCAAAAAGTGCAATTTTGGCAATTTTTTATTTTGCTCCAGGAGGGTTCCAATGCACAGCAAAAATCATATTTATGCCAAAGGACCTTAAATTAGGTGAAATAAGTACAAAAAAAGCACTTTAAATTTTTTATTTTTCAAAAAAATCGAAAGAATGGGGGGTATTTGAGTGCTTTTTTTACTACTTTTTGAAATTCAATATCTCGGTAACGTGAAGAGCTAGAGAGGCCAGTTTTGGCTCATTTTGTAGTATTTTGTATCCTCTTTCTAATGGCGTTTTAGTGAAATTTATAAGAGTTCAAATAAAAAAGTTACAATCATTCAAAAATTGAAAAAATGTCATTTTTGCAAAAAGTGCAATTTTGGCAATTTTTTATTTTGCTCCAGGAGGGTTCCAATGCACAGCAAAAATCATATTTATACCAAAGGACCTTAAATTAGGTGAAATAAGTACAAAAAAAGCACTTTAAATTTTTTATTTTTCAAAAAAATCGAAAGAATGGGGGGGTATTTGAGTGCTTTTTTTACTACTTTTTGAAATTCAATATCTCGGTAACGTGAAGAGCTAGAGAGGCCAGTTTTGGCTCATTTTGTAGTATTTTGTATCCTCTTTCTAATGGCGTTTTAGTGAAATTTATAAGAGTTCAAATAAAAAAGTTACAATCATTCAAAAATTGAAAAAATGTCATTTTTGCAAAAAGTGCAATTTTGGCAATTTTTTATTTTGCTCCATGAGGGTTCCAATGCACAGCAAAAATCATATTTATGCCAAAGGACCTTAAATTAGGTGAAATAAGTACAAAAAAAGCACTTTAAATTTTTTATTTTTCAAAAAAATCGAAAGAATGGGGGGGTATTTGAGTGCTTTTTTTACTACTTTTTGAAATTCAATATCTCGGTAACGTGAAGAGCTAGAGAGGCCAGTTTTGGCTCATTTTGTAGGTATCCTCTTTCCGTTTTAAATATAAGAGTTCAAATAAAAAAGTTACAATCATTCAAAAATTGAAAAAGTACATTTTTGCAAAAAGTGCAATTTTGGCATTTTGCTCCATGAGGGTTTAAAGGGCATATTTATACCAAAGGACCTTAAATTAGGTGAAATTACAAAAAAAGCACTTTAAACTATTTTTTGAAATTCAATATCTCGGCAGAATGAAGAGCTAGAGAAGCCAGTTAAACTGTTTATAAACCACATGTAACATGTTAAAATAAACATAGTCAAAGTTATAATACGTATAAAATTCGACGTAGAACTAAAAAAATATACAGGATGTCTCATTTAAAATAATCAAATTGACATCTCAAGTTACAGCTCAACAAAAGCATATACATTCATTCTACGTTGAAACAACTTTCTCGTTGATTTTTGATTGTGATTTTTTAGTGGATTCTGTGTGTGATTCTTTACCACTGTACTGAGAATTACTGTTACTTACAAATACTGCAATGTAAACTTAGCATAACATATTAAATGCTTTAAATTGAAAAATCAAGTAATACATGATGATACAAGAATTGTACAATTTTTTTATAAAATCAATGCAAAAATTGCTATTTTGCACTTGTAATAAATAATAAAAATACTAACAAAAAATACAATTTTGGTTTTTAATAATAGTTAACAGCCAACTTTTTTAGGTTACAACACGAGATCAAAAACTGTAGCGTGTCTATTGATAGTCCTGCATCCCGGAAAATTTGCTGGCACTTCAAAGCAAACTACCGCAAACACGAAACCTTTAAATATCCCCTCTCAAATAGTCAGGTAAAGTCCCGAGGGAAAAAAATAACATAGCTAACTGAATATCCCGGGCACATAGCTTACTATTTGACCCGCCCTATGGGTCCTAAGGGAAATCTGCCGGTATACCTCATTAATAATTTCCCGAGCTCGGCCTTCACTTTTCCTTCAGTCGGTGTTTTATTTCGCTAAGTGCATGTCGATATCGGATCTAGTAAAACGAATTTACTCCGCTCCAAATTCGATAAAGGTACAATCAAAGGGTTGTTGCTTCCTGAAACCGCCCCCTTTTCCCTTAATCTCGTACAATAATTGGCTTTTATTACTTCGTTATGCAAATTCGAGTTTAAGCCTAATTTCTAACTTAAATTGTTACCGAAAATGTGCTGTAAATAAAAGTGGCAATCATATCCTCTCAAATTATGCTAGAAGCGTGTTGTGTACGTTTGGTCCGTTCGGTTCGAACCTTTTTCTAGATGGAAAATCAATTTGCCGACGCATTAGGCCCGCATTCAAGTTTTCACGGTTTAGCCGAGGGTTCTAATTGAAAAAACGACGGCGCGAGATAGGAAAAGAAGAGAAAAAAAATATAAATCGCGTTATCTTTCCCGTCGAACGAAGAAAACCGACGAATAATTGCGTGTTCATTATTTTTAAAAGCCTCTGAACGCGTTTCTCGCCGAACCAACCGACTTGTCCGATTCAATGGGATTTTCACATTATTTATCTGTATCGATTTTCCTGCCAGCTCGATGTGCAAACCCTAATAATGTGTGTGTGCCTTAGCCGGATCAGTTTGAATCGAAAAACGACCTTATTGTCTGTCTTACCTTCTTAAAACCACATAATGTTGACATAACTTATCAGAATATGATACACATTTGTTTTAATTTTTTTTTTTTTTTTTTTTTTTTTGTCGCTTTTTTGTACGACCATGTTAAGAACATTTACTACTAATCTTTCTGAAAAGTGCCTTGAAGACAAAATAGATCAACTTTGCTTCTGATTGTCAAAATCTACACAGTGATCTAAACATTGCAATGCCACATATTTGCAGTTTTTAACATATTTAGAATCAATCTTCTCCATACAATCTAAGCGTGGCTTTCAATGTCACAAAACTGAACTATTTTAAATAGGACACCCAGTATATTTTTAAGATCAAACTTACCGTCCATAAAAAATTTGACTGTGAATGAAAATGGCATCAAAACCAAACTATTTTTAGCAAGACACTCTCACTCCAGTGTCGGATAATAACTCAATCAGTCACGTGACCATTTACGCAAATAATATTTTAATATTTAAAACAGTCACGAGACCGTTTTCTAAAAAGTAAACTTAGAAACGGTCACGTGATGTTTCAAATCCATTTTGACGTTTAATAAAAGATTAACGTGAACTTTAAAATTAAATTTGATTATTTAAAATATGTCACGTGACTATTTTCACTGTAAAGAGTCACGTGTCTTCAAAAATACCAGTTTAAACTAAGAAACGGTCACGTGTCAAGTTACAATCATTAAAAAATTGAAAAAAATACATTTTTGCAAAAAGTGCAATTTTGGCAATTTTTTATTTTGCTCCAGGAAGGTTCCAATGAACAGGAAAGGGCATATTTATATCAAAGGACCTTAAATTAGGTGCAATAAGTACAAAAAAAGCACTTTAAATATTTTTTTTTTCAAAAAAATCGAAAGAATGGGGGGGTATTTGAGAGCTTTTTTTACTACTTTTTGAAATTCAATATCTCGGTAACGTGAAGAGCTAGAGTGACCAGTTTTGGCTCATTTTGTAGTATTTTGTATCCTCTTTCTAACGGCGTTTTAGTGAAATTTATAAGAGTTCAAATAAAAAAGTTACACTCATTCAAAAATTGAAAAAATGTAATTTTTGCAAAAAGTGCCATTTTGGCAATTTTTTATTTTGCTCCATGAGGGTTCCAATGCACAGCAAAGGGCATATTTATACCAAAGGACCTTAAATTAGGTGAAATAAGTACAAAAAAAGCACTTTAAATTTTTTATTTTTCAAAAAAATCGAAAGAATGGGGGGGTATTTGAGTGTTTTTTTTACTACTTTTTGAAATTCAATATCTCGGTAACGTGAAGAGCTAGAGAGGCCAGTTTTGGCTCATGGCTCAAATAATATTTTAATATTTAAAACAGTCACGAGACCGTTTTCTAAAAAGTAAACTTAGAAACGGTCACGTGATGTTTCAAATCCATTTTGACGTTTAATAAAAGTGACTTTAAAATTAAATTTGATTATTTAAAATATGTCACGTGACTATTTTCACTGTAAAGAGTCACGTGTCTTCAAAAATATCAGTTTAAACTAAGAAACGGTCACGTGACCATTCCAAGTAATATTCTGACAAGCTAACTCCATTTCTACTGAGCGTAGCTCCCTTATTTACGCAGCTACAAAAAAGTGTTATTAAGGAAAATTGTGAGAAATTTTATCCTCTAATTAACCTAACCTAACCTAACCTAACATTTTCAGACTTGGATAGAAAAATACTATTAGCAAAAATAGTAGAATAAAAAAATCATTAACAGCAACTGGTGGAGGGCCCCCCTGATTGGAACAGCTCACGGATCACTCGAACTAAGTGACAGCTACTGTCATTTTGACAGCTGGAATGGATTCCCCGTCCCCAAATTAGTCGAAAATGAGTACCATCAAGCCTAGTGAAATCGGACTGGTTTTGACGTTATTAGCTGTCAAAGTGACAGAATAACAATAATGCATCTCAAGCGTTTTTTATCAAAACAAAACGAGTGAAGGGTGGTTTTTGACTAATTTTGGGGCGCCCAATCCATTGGTGAAATCACTTTTTTGATATCTCCACAAATCGCCAGTGTCTCGAATTGAGTGACAGTTACTGTCATTTTGACAGCTGGAATGGATTCCCGTCCCCAAATTAGTCGAAAATGAGTACCATCAAGCCTAGTGAAATCGGACTGGTTTTGACGTTATTAGCTGTCAAAGTGACAGAATAACAATAACGCGTCTCAAGCGTTTTTAACGGAACAAAACGAGTGAAGAGTGGTTTTGGACCATTTGGCCAAAATTGCACAAAATCCCGTTTGGACTCGTTTTAGATTAAATCGAAGGTGGGGAATCCAACCAAGCCAAAGTTAACCGCCTAATTCCAACCAAACAGGGTGAAACAAGCAATTTTTTCGCTTAAAAACGATTTTTGTATTAAGGTGTTTTTGCCCTTAACGGTCTCCTTAAAGAGTTACGCAGGCAAAAGTTTTAATTTTGACAAAAATATGTTATCTTTTTAATTAAATGTAACTCTCTTTTTACTCAGCAAAATACTTCACCCTGTATATTATTGAAGTGTTATCACTTTCAATGTAATATAGTCACAAAAGATGTGACATTTCTGGTTTTTTTCTAGATTTGTTTTCTATTGGGAGAGATATACAGTGACTGTAAAGGTTCTAAGCTGCTGAATGCACCAAAAACCAATCACGTAACCTCAAATTAATCACAAAACTGTGAAATCAAAATAAGCAAACACAGATTTTACGTTTTAGCAAATTTTAAGATTCTGAGAAGTATTATTAGATTTACAAAGGGCAGGGAGAGTTTAAATGAGGGGCTATTGGGAGATATGCCAAAAAGACCTTAAAAAAGTCAAAATGTAGCAAATTTTAGACCTGAAAAGTCAGTTTACACTTTTGGAAATTAGAAAAGAAAAGAGATTGGTGGAAGCAAGTTCAGATTTTTGGAAATGTTAGTTAAATATCACCTTATTAGTTTGAATTCAGGATTTTTTCCTAGAACCTTCAAACTTTTAGTCCAATTCGTCATGAAATAGTGTTCAGCTAAATCGAATTTATTAGCATTTTTTCGTGCATAATTCAACTGGATACGATTGTCACTTTTTCATTAAACAACTAATTTTTGTTTTGACGAAACAATTTCGAGTGAATTTAATTAATGAAAACAAACTAACAAAACCCGGCTTTATAACCGTATACAGAATGCAATTTGGGTTAATAAATATTAATTAATGGTGACAATTTGTGGAAAAAGCACTCGAAGCGCTAACGCCAATTTTGGACTGTTCGAATTGTAATTTTATTTATTTTTTCGTTGTTACAACAGTCAGGAATTCAATATTTGTTTCAGTGATAATTTAGTTATTATACAAAATGCATTAATTTGCATTACTACAGTCCTGCGATATATCTGATTTAAATTTGTTAAAAAGAGTGAATAAACTAAAATCAACCTTCAACATCCGCAAGATATGTGTCCCTCAAAGAAATCTTACGTCAGACCAATATCGACAAATCTAACCTCAAAACAATCACTCACCGGTTATTTGAGGCATCATTCTGGTCCGTGTGCACAGCATCACTCTCAGTCCTCACTCTTCAAAAACTAATATATAGTTTGTAGGAAAATCCAAAGCCCGTCACTCAAATACCACCAAAAATAGATTATGACCAGATGTCATAGAGGACGTGGGGCGTCGCGATCGAAGACGCGCACGTCGCGACGCTTTCCGACGGAATGATGCTCCCACAACCACCCCCTTCCCTTTTATACACGGTGGGGGGGATGGAAGCTGCGCGTTCCTAAGCAACCTCGGATCATAATCATATCGTACGCCGCCACACAGCCACCCCCACCCCCATGCGCCCTTAAAACAACTGTAGGGGCTGTAAAGAGTGGGAAGGGGGCGCGAGGATGACGATAGGGGTGGACGGGGGGGTTGCTCTTTTACCAGCTCTCGCGTGATCGAAGTGACCTGGTATCGGTAATAAACGGTTACGTTTATGTGTGTGTTTTGGGGGTATGGTCGATTCTTAATTGAATTTGATTGAGGGGCGAGAAGGGGGTAGATGTTGTCTTGTTTTCCGTGAAAGAGGGGGAGTTAATTAAAAGACTGTCTTGGAGTTTTATAGAGTTTTTCTATTGTCTTCGATTAGGCACATTTACTACTTTACTAGAGTTAATGAAATTAGTAGTAATTTACAGAAATGGGAGTAAACAAACTCAATTTTTAAGGTTTTTCATCTATAGCCAAATCAAACCCTCCAGCTTCCTCAACAATATCACTCCATACTCTCATACGTTCCTCAAAAGGATTCGTAAACATTTCCAACTTCTCGGCCAATTTGAAATAGCTAAACTGTTGAGGACTGGTGATTGGTCGCCATTTTGGGTGGGGCACGCCAGTCCGAGCAAAATCTGTCCAGATTCCGATCACCGTTTTGATCGCGTCGACATCATCAGGACCGGCCGGTGAATTGCTGCCAAACACGCTCAACGGAAACAGAAAATCTTGATCGCCCCCATGTGACATTCCAGTTATACTATCTGTAGATTATGTGGTTAAAGTTAGCAAGTTACGGTCACGTCACGTGAATGTGGCAATTTAAATTTGCAACAGGCAACACTGTAAAGTTAAATTGACATCTGTCAACAGCAGTCATCAAGAAATTGTCATCTTTAACTTTGAAAAGTCTGTAAATTACATTGAAACAGAAAAGCTAAAGTTGTTTTTGTTGTTGAGTTGATTTAGAATGTCACGTGATCGTGACAAGTTAAATTTGCAGCAAGAAACTTGCTGAAGCTTGTCAACAACAGTCACGTGATCGTGGCAAGTTAAATTTGCAACAGGCAACACTGTAAAGTTAAATTGACATCTGTCAACAGCAGTCATCAAGAAATTGTCATCTTTAACTTTGAAAAGTCTGTAAATTACACTGAAACAGAAAAGCTAAAGTTGTTTTTGTTGTTGAGTTGATTTAGAATGTCACGTGATCGTGACAAGTTAAATTTGCAGCAAGAAACTTGCTGAAGCTTGTCAACAACAGTCACGTGATCGTGGCAATTTAAATTTGCAACAGGCAACACTGTAAAGTTAAATTGACATCTGTCAACAGCAGTCATCAAGAAATTGTCATCTTTAACTTTGAAAAGTCTGTAAATTACATTGAAACAGAAAAGCTAAAGTTGTTTTTGTTGTTGAGTTGATTTAGAATGTCACGTGATCGTGACAAGTTAAATTTGCAGCAAGAAACTTGCTGAAGCTTGTCAACAACAGTCACGTGACCAGGTAATTGTCATCTTAAACCTTGAAAAGTCTGTAAATTACATTTAAAAAATTGGAAAAGCTAAAATTGTTAACGCATGTCACGTGATCGTGGCAAGTTAAATTTGCAGCAAGCAACACAATAAAGTTAAATTGAAGCTTGTCAACAACAGTCACGTGACCAGGTAATTGTCATCTTTAACCTTAAAAAGTCTGTAAATTACATTTAAAAAATTGGAAAAGCTAAAATTGTTAACGCATGTCACGTGATCGTGGCAAGTTAAATTTGCAGCAAGCAACACAATAAAGTTAAATTGAAGCTTGTCAACAACAGTCACGTGACCAGGTAATTGTCATCTTTAACTTTGAAAAGTCTGTAAATTACATTTAAAAAATTGAAAAAGCTAAAATTCTTAACGCATGTCACGTGATCGTGGCAAGTTAAATTTGCAGCAAGCAACACAATAAAGTTAAATTGAAGCTTGTCAACAACAGTCACGTGACCAGGTAATTGTCATCTTTAACCTTGAAAAGTCTGTAAATTACATTTAAAAAGTGGTTTTTGTTGTTGAAAAGCTAAAATTGTTAACGCATGTCACGTGATCGTGGCAAGTTAAATTTGCAGCAAGCAACACAATAAAGTTAAATTGAAGCTTGTCAACAACAGTCACGTGACCAGGTAATTGTCATCTTTAACTTGAAAAGTCTGTAAATTACATTTAAAAAATGAAAAGCTAAAATTGTTAACGCATGTCACGTGATCGTGGCAAGTTAAATTTGCAGCAAGCAACACAATAAAGTTAAATTGAAGCTTGTCAACAACAGTCACGTGACCAGGTAATTGTCAATTTGCAACTTGCAAAAGTCTGTAAATTAAATTTAAAAAATTGGAAAAGCTAAAATTGTTAACGCATGTCACGTGATCGTGAAAGTTAAATTTCAGCACTGAACACTATAAAGTTAAATTGAAGCTTGTCAACAACAGTCACGTGACCAGCTAATTGTCATTTAGAACCTTGAAAAGTCTGTAAATTACATTTGCAGCAAAAAACTTGGAAAAGCTAAAATCTTAACGCATGTCACGTGATCGTGGCAAGTTAAATTTGCAGCAGCAACACAATAAAGTTAAATTGAAGCTTGTCAACAACAGTCACGTGACCAGGTAATTGTCATTTTAACTTAACCTTGAAAAGTCTGTTGCTAAAATTGTTAACGCATGTCACGTGATCGTGGCAAGTTAAATTTGCAGCAAGCAACACAATAAAGTTAAATTGAAGCTTGTCAACAACAGTCACGTGACCAGGTAATTGTCATTTTAACCTTGAAAAGTCTGTAAATTCATTTAAAAAATTCGAAAAGCTAAAATTGTTAACGCATGTCACGTGAAGTCTGTAAATTTACAATAAAGTTAAAAAGCTTCGTGACCAGGTAATTGTCATCTTAAACCTTGAAAAGCTGTAAAAATTTAAAAGTTGGAAAAGCTAAAATTGTTAACGCATGTCACGTGATCGTGGCAAGTTAAATTTGCAGCAAGCAACACAATAAAGTTAAATTGAAGCTTGTCAACAACAGTCACGTGACCAGGTAATTGTCATCTTAAACCTTGAAAAGTCTGTAAATTACATTTAAAAAATTGGAAAAGCTAAAATTGTTAACGCATGTCACGTGATCGTGGCAAGTTAAATTTGCAGCAAGCAACACAATAAAGTTAAATTGAAGCTTGTCAACAACAGTCACGTGACCAGGTAATTGTCATTTTAAACCTTGAAAAGTCTGTAAATTACATTTAAAAAATTGGAAAAGCTAAAATTGTTAACGCATGTCACGTGATCGTGGCAAGTTAAATTTGCAGCAAGCAACACAATAAAGTTAAATTGAAGCTTGTCAACAACAGTCACGTGACCAGGTAATTGTCATATTTAACCTTAAAAAGTCATTGAAGCTTGTCAACAACAGTCACGTGACCAGGTAGTTTCAAACCTTGAAAAGTCTGTAAATTACATTTAAAAAAAAATTCGTAAACGCATGTCACGTGATCGTGACAAATTTGACACCTGTCAACAACGGTCACGTGACCAACGAAATGTCATCTTTAACCTCAAAATCATCCAAATCTAAGGCAACTGTGATTTTAAAACTTTAAATGCCAACAATGTAAATCAAATAAGTCAACTTGTTATATATTTTTGGAATCGGAAGAAAAAGATCAGAAAATATACAGGGTGTTGCTATTAAAAATGTATCACTTTTGTATTTTTTTAACCTTCTTTCGGTCTCGCCACAAGCTTTTAAATATACGGACCAACCCTGTACATACAGCAATTTATTTTTGTAAATTCTACAATTTTCAAATTCTTACCGTCTACTTTCAGCATTTTTCGAAATTTTTTAACATTTTCAGTGTTGTAATCAAATTGGTAGAAGTAGATTGGATATTTAGAGTGTTTAAGCGTCATTTTAGTAGACACAATCACTCCAACATTAAAAAGAGTGTCCCCCAAGTGCTGAAAAACCCTTGTTATCCTTTTCAGTGTTCTAAAAGAGTACTCACCTGGTGTTTTCCTAATTTGTTAACTCCGTCTTTATAGTAAAGTGCTTGGATGGTTTCCTTCCATTTGGGAAAATTAGAATGTTTACGGTTCAAGCTCCATGGTATTAAGTGTTGATCAGGTGTGAAGTCTTTGGGAATATAAATCAAATCACCCAGTTCACCAATTAAGCCTTCATTACTGCACAGGCCTTGAATAATAGGGACCTGGTTGAATTTTCCTGACTTTAAAATGTCTGCAGGGTTTTCTGTGAGGAAAGCTGTAGGGTTGGGTTTTTCGATCACAGGTCCAAAAGGTCTTCGTACGTCTGGGATTATGATGCACTGAAATTTGTTTCTTATTTATTTTGGTTTCCAACTTGATGACCATTTACGTCTGAAATAGTTTGAGTAGCTTTGAAAAGATCTTCCCCATCAACTTCAAGAAGAATCTTCAAAGCCTCAGCCTCAGAAGAAGCTTTTTTGCCCAGTTTCTCAACTACTTGGATGGCGTTTTTTTGGCCCCAGGCCCAAGGATTGAACACTGACCCACTTTGAGCTATGGCCTTATGGAAAAGACCTTTTGCATAGGGTGAAAGAACCTGAACAATCAATTTTGTTGTCTGCGATCAATTATGTGAATAAAAAGTGACCTGAAATTGTACTGATGCTCCTCCAGCACTGATACCAAAAATGGTGACATTACCAGGATCACCATTAAACTGTTTAATGTTTTCTTGGACCCACCTCAAAGCTTGAGTTTGGTCTTTTAGACCGGCGTTCCCAGGTACATCCAAGTTAGTGTCATCCAAACTCAAAAAACCTACAAAAATCAACGTCCAAATGTTCGGTAAGCGAAAAGGATACTAACCAAACACCCCTAAACGGTAGTTTAGAGTAACCAGCACCACGTCCTGGGTCAGAAAATACGCAGGGTCGCACATTTCCTGAGTACCACTTCCTACAGTGAAAGCTCCTCCATGGATGAAAACTAAAACCGGTTTCAAAGTCCCACCAGGTTGAGGTAAGCTCCTAGTGTGAACGTTGAGGTAGAGACAGTCTTCGGAACCGATTACTTCACGAGTGCGAAAACTAAGTCCAAAATTAGGACTACCATCTTTGGTGCAGTCTTTTGTACCCGTCCATGGTTCTGGAGGTTGTGGAGCCTAAATGTATGTTAGTTGGTCACCCCATTATTTTCTTAAGAGAGCATTTACCTTAAATCTTAACGGTCCTACAGGTGGTTTGGCATAAGGAATACCCAAAAATTTGAGAAACTCTCCACCATCGAGATTTATACCGGTGGTACCCAAAATGCTGCCTTGTTTCACTACAACCGTTGCCATTTTGTAACTGTAATTGTTTATACACTTTCAACAGTCAAGGTTATGTTGCTAGTTATCTAAAAATGTAATCTGTAAAACATGTGGGACGAATTAATTGGTAATCGACCATACTTAAGTCAGACGGAATAACTCGATAATACCCGAAGTGATTTTTAAAATAAGAAGTACTATACGATAATTAGTGACAATCAAAATGGCTGCAGATATCAGTGGTCCCACAGTGTCGATAAAACAGGGTGATCTTTTTGGCACCACTGGAATAAACCTGAATGGGGACACTTTTTTCAAATTTTTAGGAATCCCTTATGCTAAACCTCCTATTGGCCCTTTGAGATTCAAGGTATGTGGAATTGAAATTGAAAAAGTATTGTTATATTAATAATTATTAAAAAGCTGCTACGTAAGGTTGATGATTGTATAGCTTATCAGCGTTGAAGGATAAAAAAATGTTATCTAATTTTATAAATGAGTATGGTTTACAAATTATTTATTTAAAAATATGACAGTAAAATTACTAATTACTTTTGAGGAGGAGAAAGAGTAGCATATCTAAATTACTTAAACTGGTTCACAAATGTAACACTACTACTAAATTACTTATTGAACTTTAAGAATTATGCTACAAAGGTACATGTGCTGTGAGGTAGTTTGTGATTGGTCAAGAAAAAGCACCAAATTGAAAGCTGCTTTTTTTGACCAATCATAAACAACCCACTGTCTCAGTGTAAATCTCAGCACAAAACTGACTTTTTCTGACATTTTTAAAATACCTTAATTGAACTAACCATCATCAGGCACCACAACCTCCAGAAGCATGGAAAGGACTTCGTGACTGCACTAAAGATGGCAGCACAAACTTGGCTCTCAGTTTCCGCACTCGTGAAATAGGCGGTTCTGAAGACTGTCTCTACCTGAACGTGCACACCAGAAGCCTGCCCATACCTGGTGAACCCTCGAAACCGGTCCTGTTCTACATCCATGGAGGTGCTTTTACTCTAGGTAATGGTACTCAAGAAATGTGCGCTGCCGAGTATTTGCTGAACCAGGACGTGGTTCTGGTTACCATCAATTATCGCCTGGGGGTTTTTGGTGAGTGCTTTACTCATTACAATTGGATGGCTAAATGGTTTAATAGGGTTTTTGAGTTTGGAGAACTCTAGTTTGGAGGTACCTGGAAATGCTGGTTTAAAGGACCAAACTCAAGCTTTAAGATGGGTTCAAGAAAACATACGACAGTTTAATGGTGATCCGGATAATGTCACTATTTTTGGTGTTAGTGCTGGGGGAGCTTCTGTACACTTCCAGGTTTGTATTAGTAATTTTTTTTTTTTTGTAAACTTCAAACTGAATTTTTATAGGTGATTTCACCCTGTGCCAAAGGTTTGTTTCATAAGGCCATAGCTCAAAGTGGGGTTGTTTTAAATCCTTGGGCCTGGGGACAGAGAAATTCAATCCAATTAGCTGAAAAATTAGGCAAAAAGGTCGCCACTGAGGCTGAGGCCTTGGATGTCTTAATGAAGGCTACTGCCAGGCAGTTGTTTGAAGCTTCACTAGCCATGGAAGATGTAGGTAAACTTTAAAAACTTTTAAACTCATTTCAATAACCTTTAAAATATAAAGCGTCCAATAAAATTGGATGAACGAAGGGTTTTCGGTCCGATAATTGAGAAACCCAACCCCAAGGCTTTCCTGACTGAGAACCCTGCGGATATTCTGGCTTCAGGAAGGTTCAACCAGGTTCCTCTTATTCTCGGTATGGTTTCCTATAGTAGCTTTTTTCCTGTACACAACAAGTTTTTCAGGTTTTTGCAGCAATGAAGGGTTGATTCTAGGATATGGAGAAGTACTAGGGATTCCGAACAATTTCAAGTCTGAAAATCATTTGATTCCTTGGAGCCTCAATCACAACAACCCTAATTTAACCAAATGGGAAGACATAATCCGGGAACGTTACTATAAAAACAAGGAATCAAGATCAGGAGAGTACCAGGTAGATTTAGGCAAAGATTATTAGTTCAGAAAGTTATTTTTTAACTTTTCAGCATGTTGGTGATACTAGCTTCCATGTGGGCATCATTGATTCGATCAAATTAGCTGTGAAACATGCTAAGAATCCTGTTTATCTCTATCAGTTTTCGTATGAAACTGAAAACGTTAAGAATCTTCGTAAAATGATAAAAATTGAAGGTAATATTTCCTTTTATGTTTATTAATATGCCTGTTACTCAACTAGTTTTGAATAGATAATAACAACCATTACTTTACTCACGGGTAGGTTAAAACTAGTCCATAGTGTGAGCTTAAGAAGGTTTCAGAGGCCTCTGGCACGTTAAAAACAATTCATAGTAAGCTTAAGAAGGTTTCAGAGGCCTCTGGCAACACAAAATGGCTGCTAGAGGCTTCTGGCACGTTAAAAACAATTCATAGTAAGCTTAAGAAGGTTTCAGAGGCCTCTGGCAACACAAAATGGCTGCTAGAGGCTTCTGGCACGTTAAAAACAATTCATAGTAAGCTTAAGAAGGTTTCAGAGGCCTCTGGCAACACAAAATGGCTGCTAGAGGCTTCTGGCACGTTAAAAACAATTCATAGTAAGCTTAAGAAGGTTTCAGAGGCCTCTGGCAACACAAAATGGCTGCTAGAGGCTTCTGGCACGTTAAAAACAATTCATAGTAAGCTTAAGAAGGTTTCAGAGGCCTCTGGCAATACAAAATGGCTGCCAGAGGCCTCTGGCACGTTAAAAACAATTCATAGTAAGCTTAAGAAGGTTTCAGAGGCCTCTGGCAACACAAAATGGCTGCTAGAGGCTTCTGGCACGTTAAAAACAATTCATAGTAAGCTTAAGAAGGTTTCAGAGGCCTCTGGCAACACAAAATGGCTGCTAGAGGCTTCTGGCACGTTAAAAACAATTCATAGTAAGCTTAAGAAGGTTTCAGAGGCCTCTGGCAACACAAAATGGCTGCTAGAGGCCTCTGGCACGTTAAAAACAATTCATAGTAAGCTTAAGAAGGTTTCAGAGGCCTCTGGCAACACAAAATGGCTGCTAGAGGCTTCTGGCACGTTAAAAACAATTCATAGTAAGCTTAAGAAGGTTTCAGAGGCCTCTGGCAACACAAAATGGCTGCTAGAGGCTTCTGGCACGTTAAAAACAATTCATAGTAAGCTTAAGAAGGTTTCAGAGGCCTCTGGCAACACAAAATGGCTGCTAGAGGCTGCCAGAGGCCTCTGGCACGTTAAAAACAATTCATAGTAAGCTTAAGAAGGTTTCAGAGGCCTCTGGCAACACAAAATGGCTGCTAGAGGCTTCTGGCACGTTAAAAACAATTCATAGTAAGCTTAAGAAGGTTTCAGAGGCCTCTGGCAACACAAAATGGCTGCTAGAGGCTTCTGGCACGTTAAAAACAATTCATAGTAAGCTTAAGAAGGTTTCAGAGGCCTCTGGCAACACAAAATGGCTGCTAGAGGCTTCTGGCACGTTAAAAACAATTCATAGTAAGCTTAAGAAGGTTTCAGAGGCCTCTGGCAATACAAAATGGCTGCCAGAGGCCTCTGGCACGTTAAAAACAATTCATAGTAAGCTTAAGAAGGTTTCAGAGGCCTCTGGCAACACAAAATGGCTGCTAGAGGCTTCTGGCACGTTAAAAACAATTCATAGTAAGCTTAAGAAGGTTTCAGAGGCCTCTGGCAACACAAAATGGCTGCTAGAGGCTTCTGGCACGTTAAAAACAATTCATAGTAAGCTTAAGAAGGTTTCAGAGGCCTCCAGGTTCCAGAGATTTAAATATGACAACCGTCAATTCTCCTTTCCATAAAGTTGTAAAGCACAAATCAGTACCAAACGTATTTTATAGTTTAATGAGTGGAATTTGAGCATTTATGACTACTTTTATATGTCGATGGACAGCCAATGAAATGAGCTTTCCATTGACGTAGAAAAGTCGGTTGGTTAGTGGTACCGTTTAGCCACTAGAGGGCGTCAACTTTGACTAATTTTTTTGGTGCATCCTTTTGTTTAATATTCAAAAACCCGCTTAATTGCATTATTTTTGCTAGAGTTTTATACGTCAATGGAAAGCCAATGGAATGAGCTTTCTAAAAAGTTTCCAACATAGATTGATAGGTTAGACGGTTTGACCGCTAGAGAGCGTCAAAGTTGACTATTTTCTTAATAACTATTTTCATTTTTAGTAGAGTTTTATACGTCAATGGATAGCCAATGAAATGAGCTTTCTAAAAAGTTTCCCACATAGATTGATAGGTTAGACGGTTTGACCGCTAGAGAGCGTCAAAGTTGACTATTTTCTTTATGACTTTTTTCGTGCATCCTTTTGTTCAATCTTTAATAACTCGTTTATTTCAATAATTTTTAGTAGAGTTTTATACGTCAATGGATAGCCAATGAAATGAGCTTTCTTAAAAGTTTCCCACATGGATTGATAGGTTAGACGGTTTGACCGCTAGAGAGCGTCAAAGTTGACTATTTTCTTTATGACTTTTTTTGTGCATTCTTTTTATCGTCAATGGATAGCCAATGAAATGAGCTTTTCTTAGATTGATAGGTTAGTCGATTTGACCGCTAGAGAGCGTCAAAGTTGACTATTTTCTTTATGACTTTTTTCGTGCATCCTTTTGTTCAATCTTTAATAACTCGTTTATTTCATTTTTAGTAGAGTTTTATACGTCAATGGATAGCCAATGAAATGAGCTTTCTAAAAAGTTTCCCACATAGATTGATAGGTTAGACGGTTTGACCGCTAGAGAGCGTCAAAGTTGACTATTTTCTTTATGACTTTTTTCGTGCATCCTTTTGTTCAATCTTCAATAACTCGTTTATTTCAATCATTTTTAGTAGAGTTTTATACGTCAATGGATAGCCAATGAAATGAGCTTTCTAACAGTCTCCCAATTTGAATGGATAGGTTAGACGGTTTGGCCGCTAGAGGGTGTCAAAATTGACTAATTTTTTCATGACTTTGTTGGTGCATTCTTTCGTTCAATCGTCAATAACTAGCTTATTTGCCACACTTTGTATAAACTTTTATATGCCAATGGATTGCCAATGAAATAAGCTTTCTACTGACGTATAAAAGTTAATGGGTTAGGGCTACGGTTTTGTCGCTAGAAAACGTTAAAACGTGTTTTTTTTTGACAGATGATATAACTGGAGTGCCTCATGGTGGCGATCAAAACTTCCTATTTCCGCCCACTTTATTTGGCGGTGGAATACCATTGACAAACGAAGATTTGTCGGCAATCAAAACTGTCACAGAAATCTGGACAGATTTTGCACGCACTGGTATTCCCCACCCAAAATGGCCACCCATAACCAATCCGAACGAAATCGTGTACATGAACCTGGCTGGAGAGCTGACAATTGAAAAAAACCCATTTGAGGAACGTATTGCTGTATGGAGGGAAATAATTAAGGAGGCGGGAGGTTACCACTTAACGATTGAGGAAAACGCTTGATTATTCGTAATAAAAGTGTCTTTAACGACTGATCTGTGTTTGAAGGGGGCTAATATAGGGACATAAAAGGGCATTGTGTCCAAAACACTTAACACACATACAAACATGGCGGACGTCGATGTTATTTAACAAAAACAGATAACGGAGAGAGCGACACACGTAACAGTCAATGGAGTTCCGGTTAGGAATGTTTTGCTAACGAAATTTTCGCTGATAACGGACGCTTTTGGCACTTACGCGCCCCATTTAAAACATTTCAATTGACTACTCTGTCTGTTATCTGGATAAGTTTTGAAAAGCTTTGGCAATTTTTTTCGTTCACATAGGTGTGAAATGTGCGAAAGTTTCGGGGTTTTGTCCGTTTAAAATCATATGAAATTACATTAAAAATTACAAAAAGTTGGGTTAGAATGCAAAAGTGGTTAAATTGAATTTGCGAAGTTGAATTACGATCAACTGTCAAATTAATTTCGAGAAACCTTGATTTAAAAGTTTACACATACAAAAAAAGAAAAGAGTGTGGAAAAGATGCTTTCCACAAATGTTAGGAAAATTAAAATTAAAGTTAAAGTTAATTAACCATGATAAAGTCATAAAACATCACTGACGGCGTAGGTAAGTCACATGACTCCTATTTGGTAGTATGTTGCATTGAACTTGAATTAAAAAATTAGTGCGGAAAATTCTAACTTTCTGCACTCTTATGCGTGCGAAAAAGTATCAAATCCTGCACGCAAGTAGAAAAAATTATTTGCAAAAATTTCGTCTGCAAATTAGTTGAAATTGTGATTTAAAGTTTGAACACCCTGTAAGTCGGTTATTTTTAAGAGTTCAGGGTGGTTCGACCACTTAAAAGAACCGTTTTGAGCACCTCTTTCTCAGGGTGTAAAGCAAAAAATTCTCTCTAAAAAATTGCGTACAAGGTGACCAAAAACAGACAATCGCCATATTTTTCATGCTCACTCTGTATATTTCGAGCAAAAACAGTCTTGAAAATGTACGGTGCTCTGTTAAAGAGTTGTTTAAGAATATTTTTGATTTCTTTCAAATTTTTCGTCACTTTCACCGTTTCTGAGTTATTTAGCAAAAACTGGTTTGATCCAATCAGTTGAAATTGTAGTTTGAAGTTTGTACACCCTGTAACTCAGTTATTTTTAGGAGTTCAGGGTGGTTCGACCACTTAAAAGAACCGTTTTGAGCACCTCTTTCTCAGGGTGTAAAGCAAAAAATTTTCTCTAAAAAATTGCGTACAAGGTGACCAAAAACAGACAATCGCCATATTTTTCATGGACACCCTGTAAATTTCAAGCAAAAACGGTTTTGAAAACTTACGGTGTTGGTTTAAGGAGTTGATTGGAACATTTTTGCTCTCTTGCAAATTTTTCGTAACTTTTACCATTTTCGACTTAATAAGGAAAAACTGCTTTGGTGCAGCAAATTTACAAATCAGTAAAATTGTTATCTGAAATTTGAACACAGTTTAAAGGACAGTCATGAACAAAATCGCCTGTAAAACCCACTTGGAGTGACCAAATTATGTTTTTAAGCACATTTTTGGAATCCTCACTAAATTTCCTATCGGATGACATAAAAAACACTACAAAATCGAGTACAGTCAGAGAGAAAAACGCTGTCAACCTCTGAATTGCCAAAAACACAGTTTGAAAAAACAGCTAAGGATAAAATCGCTTGTAAAACCCCCTTGGAGTAAGAAACTGACAGTTTTAAGCACATTTTTGGAATCCTAATTAAATTCTCTATCTAATGGAATAAAAAACCATTACAAAATCAGGTAAAGTCAGGGAGAAAAATAGCGTCAAAACATAAACTGTCAGAAAGACGGTTTGGAAAGACAGTTAGGGACAAAATCGCCTGTAAAACCCACTTGGAGTGACCAAATCATGTTTTTAAGCACATTTTTGGAATCCTCACTAAATTTCCTATCGGATGACATAAAAAACACTACAAAATCGAGTACAGTCAGAGAGAAAAACGCTGTCAACCTCTGAATTGCCAAAAACACAGTTTGAAAAAACAGCCAAGGATAAAATCGCTTGTAAAACCCCCTTGGAGTAAGAAACTGTTAATGTAATTCTAAAGCTTTAGAATGGATAGATATGGCTAACTGTTCACACTGGTTTTACTGGATTGTAAGAGTGTATTGTTATTTTACGGCTTTATGGAAAGGATTTTGAAGGTTCGTATAATTGAAAATAGACTAAAATTAGGTCAGAAACACAAAACCAAAAGTTACAAATGCCAAAAATGCACTGATAAAGGTATAAAATGCATTCAATCAAAATTAAACTTAATTCGTTAGTTTTCAAGTATGTTTCGTTGTTTTGTACCTCTATGGAATTGAATTTGACAGGACAACTGACGGCCAAATGTCAAAACTGTCAAAATTCAATTCATAAAGCTATAACATACGTTTGGTACTGTCTATACTGACTTTATTTGAACTCACTCTTTTCTTCTTCTCTTCTAAAAAAATTTAAGTTTGCATTTTGTGCTTATTTCACCTAATTCAAGGTTCTTTGGTATAAATATATGTTTTGCTGTGCATTGGAACCGTTTTTTTAGATTATTTGATTATTTTAGTACAGCTTAAGGGTTCTACTGTCATATCTCAAAATCCTAGCACAGTGGGTATAGTTTGTGAATGGTCAAAAAAAGCAGCTTTTAGCTTGCTGCTTTTTTTGACCAATCACGAACTATACTCACTGTGCTGTGATTTATGCAACACTGCAAACTCTAATTATGACAGCTGTCACTTGTCATTATACCTCCCACGTTGCCAAACGTTAATATTTTTGATAAAACCTGTTTTGGATGAGAATAAGCAATTGCTTTTCCGTCATCTTTATCTCTAGTTCATTCAGCAATCATTCATATTAATCTCAGACTTTAATTTCGTAAACAACCATCATCGGGATTAAGATATTCGGATGATAACCGTTAAAATCTCCACTAGCGCAATTTTGTGGTGCAGCAGTAACAGTTTGATGGCATCCAAAACGGGACGAATGGAATTCGTGTGACGTAAGGCGGGGGTGAAAGGGGGGTAGGTCAGCGACGCGAATTATCGGACATTCCAGCAACATTCTTAACATGTCCGGAAGGGTGTTTGGAACACCCCCCCCTGAATATGTTGCCCGTTTTTAAACTGTAGAACAGTATAAATTTGGGGTGGAGAGGTGAGGGGGGCACCACAAATCAAACGATTGTTTTAAGGACGGGCCGTCGGTTTCGGCGGATTATTCGTCTGACATTTGCAGCTTTATGACGCAACGTCGAACATAAATCACTGTATTTCATCAACCTTATCCTGGTCTACATAGAGCCCCGCTGCAGGAGTTACACGGTCGAAGTAACGCGTAACAAAGTTTGATGGCTGCGTTGGGTCACGGACATTTTGCACAACGGAGGTCAAAAAGCCGAAAGAAACCAGTACCGTGCATATTTTCAGATTTTTATTAAATCACATACTTGTCTGTCTATGTCCAGTATCTTTTTTTCTAATAATTGGCCTTAATTTTTGAAAGGTTTAAATGTCGAAAAACTAGAAATTTTAAGCAAAATATTGTTCACTATCAAGAAAAATCCTATTAAAATTCGTTTTAAACAAATTTGCTCAAACTAACATTTCTCAAAATAAGTCTCAATTGAACTAAATGAATTACGCCAATGTTTTTAGGGGAGGTATCAAGTGTGGTAATTAAATCACTTAATCGAGTAGATTTATTAAGTTACATTAAAAAACAAATTAAAACATTTGTAGGTATTTTAGTAAAATTGATTGATTGACCGGTGTAGCAATCGGGCCTGTCCCATGGGAAACCTCCCGAAATCCGCCATCAATAGATTTTTATACTTCCGACAGTGGCTTACTTTGGTTGGAGTTGAAGCACGTCATATGTCACCATTATTAGTTCGCCCGGGGATTTTTCAATAAATCTATCCGACTATATTTTACTGTTACTACTAAATGGTCCCCGTATTTTAGACTTCGACGAAAGGGAAATATTACTTTCTTGCTTTCCTCCTCCGTTTTTGAGGGAAATGTATTGCCTCGGACTTTATGGCTTTCTCTTGTTTTTGACAGTGCTGCCCCACTTTAACTCGGTCACCTTTTATACAACCAAAAAACTCAGTCTTTTACCGTGATAATGTGCAATTAGCGTGAAACAGCATATTTTGTTTAGTTTTTCGACCACGAAAACGTTATTCAATTAGGTCCGAAACGCCTCTACTTGTTGGGAAATTACAATTGTCCCGTTATTTACTGGGATATTTTGTAAAATAGCCAGTGCAAAACCCAACAAACACGCTCTCACGTGAGTTCCTATTGAAATATTATAAAGCTCCCGCTAGTTTATTGGTCTGTTGCGGTTATACGTATTCGCACTTAATATCTGTTAAATTTAGGGGTAAATTACCGGTAAAGTAAATATTTTACTGTAATTTTTGTGTAACTGTAATCAGAGAATCATTGGCCAGAAGTCAGAAAACGTCATAGTCACGTGACCATTCAACCAATGAAACTTGACATTTACTGTTTCTGAGTTAGAAACCAGTCAGGGATTGCCTCTGCGAACAGACCTATAAATACCGTGTTTCTGGCAGCAGTGACAAAATTTAAGACACCGCTTTTCTCCCTGACTGTACCAAATTTTGTAGTGTTTTTTCAGGTTATTAGATAGAAAATTTAATGAGGATTTCAAAAATGTGCTTAAAATTGTCATTGCCTCACTTCAAGTGGGTTTTACAGGCGATTTTGTCCCTAACTGTCTTTCCAAACCGTCTTTCTGACAGTTTATGTTTTGACGCTATTTTTCTCCCTGACTTTACCTGATTTTGTAATGATTTTTTATTCCATTAGATAGAGAATTTAATTAGGATTCCAAAAATGTGCTTAAAACTGTCAGTTTCTTACTCCAAGGGGGTTTTACAAGCGATTTTATCCTTGGCTGTTTTTTCAAACTGTGTTTTTGGCAATTCAGAAGGTTGACAGCGTTTTTCTCTCTGACTGTACTCGATTTTGTAGTGTTTTTTATGTCATCCGATAGGAAATTTAGTGAGGATTCCAAAAATGTGCTTAAAAACATGATTTGGTCACTCCAAGTGGGTTTTACAGGCGATTTTGTTCCTGACTGTCCTTTTGTTCAAATTTCAGATCACAATTTTACTGATTTGTAAATTTGCTGCACCAAAGCCGTTTTTCCTTATTAAATCGAAAATGATAAAAGTTACGAAAAATTAGCAAGAGAGCAAAAATGTTCCAATCAACTCCTTAAACCAACATCGTAAGTTTTCAAAACCGTTTTTGCTTGAAATATACAGGGTGTGCATGAAAAATATGGCGATTGTCTGTTTTTGGTCACCTTGTACGCAATTTTTTAGAGATAATTGTTTGCTTTACACCCTGAGAAAGAGGAGCTCAAAACGGTTCTTTTAAGTGGTCGAACCACCCTGAACTCCTAAAAATAACTGAGTTACAGGGTGTACAAACTTCAAACTACAATTTCAACTGATTGGATCAAACCAGTTTTTGCTAAGTAACTCAGAAACGGTGAAAGTGACGAAAAATTTGAAAGAAATCAAAAATGTTCTTAAACAACTCCTTAACAGAGCACCGTAAATTTTCAGGACTGTTTTTGCTTGAAATGTACAGAGTGAGCATGAAAAATATGGCGATTGTCTGTTTTTGGTCACCTTGTACGCAATTTTTTAGAGATAATTTTTTGCTTTACACCCTGAGAAAGAGGAGCTCAAAACGGTTCTTTTAAGTGGTTGAACCACCCTGAACTCCTAAAAATAACTGAGTTACAGGGTGTTCAAACTTTAAATCACAATTTCAACTAATTTGCAGACGAAATTTTTGCAAATAATTTTTTCTACTTGCGTGCAGGATTTAATACTTTTTCGCACGCATAAGAGTGCAGAAAGTTAGAATTTTCCGCACTAATTTTTTAATTCAAGTTCAATGCACCATACTACTAAATAGGAGTCTTGCCCTAAAAATGAAAACTGTCAAATTTAATTCCATGAAGGTACAAAACAACGAAATATACTTGAAAAGTAACCAAATAAGTTTGATTTTGATTGAATGCATTTTATACCTTTATCAGTGCATTTTTGGCATTTGTAACATTTGGTTTTGTGTTTCTGACCTAATTTTAGTCTATTTTTAGTTATACGAACTTTCAAAATCCTTTCCATAAAGCCGTAAAATAACAATAAACTCTAACAATCCAGTAAAACCAGTGTGAATAGTTAGCCATATCTGTCCATTCTAAAGCTTTAGAATGGATAGATTATTGCCCAATAATTAAAACAAAAAAGTGTTTAGAAACACCTTATAAGATTGAATTTGATTTTGTCAAACACCTCTTGTCTAGGATCAAGAGAAAACTTGATCTAACTTAACCTATTTACCAAAAAGTTTTATCTGATTAAAGATAATAAAGAATTTTTGACATTAAATATAAATTAACATGCATAATCTAATAAAGTATGATAGTAATTTTTTTATTTTAGAAAACCGTGGATTATTGATGGAAATTTTAATTAATTCCGTTGAAAAATGCAAACAGTATTTTTCGAGAGGATGTTAAAGTGGCAGATTACGTGTAGTAAACATTATCCCTCCCATTTGACCGGACGTATTCGACAGACAACACAGGAAAAACAACGGAAAAGAAACCAGAGCCAGACAAAACCTGAATGATGAATGCCCGAACAGTCGTCGAGGGGGGCGTAAATGCGGCAAAAAGCGCGAAACAACCGGGGCGATTTTTCAAAATGACACGAATATGGACCGTGCACGTCCCTAAAATTTGCTTTAGTTGCAAATGAATTGTTTGTAGTTGTAATCTACACATAACGGACCAAAAGGGCCGTCCGTTTCGGTGTATTTTATTTAAATGACTGCGAATATTTCAAACCGGTCCACGCGTCAGCTCCTGCCGAACCTAATTTCTCATTTTGGGGTTAACCAGGGCGGCGGGGGGGAAGCAGAGGAGGACGTTTCGGCAGCAATTTAACACCAGCTGGACGGAAGAAACAAACATAAATTGAGGTGTCACTGATCGTTTAAAGTTTCCCTACTGAAATGGTCGGAAAAGTTCATTAAACGTCCGACACTAATCAGTTTCAAACCTGTTTAAAAAAAAAAGTTGCCAAGTCAGAATACTCTGCTAGAAAATACACGGTAATTCAAATTTCATCCTCATCAATTTAAAGCTGTAAATTAGAAAAAGTTGTGCAATTTAAAGCTGTAAAAATTTTATTTTTTTTTTCACATTATTTGAAAAAATATCCAAAAACATTAAAGCATCTTTTCATTGCCACTTTTTTTAGCTAGGATACGATGTTGGTTTCAAATTTACCGTCCGACGTTTCGTCATGACAGTCATCATCAACTTTATTTTTTCTTATAGACGCCATATTGGATTTTTAGGCGACAAAATAGTGCATTGTAAATGACGAAATAATTCAATTAAAACTAATTTTGCCTTAGTTGGTTTTGAATTAATAAGAAGTTTTGGCCGTATTTTTGACACTTTATGAAGCGAGTAGTGCGAATTTGACGTCACATTGACGTAATTTAACAAAGGGGGGAATCTTAGAAATTCTTAATTAGGTCAGAAACACAAAACCAAATGTTACAAATGCCAAAAATGCTCTGATAAAGGTATAAAATGCATTCAATCAAAATTAAACTTATTTCGTTAGTTTTCAAGTATGTTTCGTTGTTTTGTACCTTCATGGAATTAAATTTGACAGTTTTCATTTTTAGGGCAAGACTCCTATTTAGCAGTATGGTGCATTGAACTTGAATTAAAAAAAATTGTGCGGAAAATTCTAACTTTCTGCACTCTTATGCGTGCGAAAAAGTGTCAAATCCTGCACGCAAGTAGAAAAAATTATTTGCAAAATTTCGTCTGCAAATTAGTTGAAATTGTGATTTAAAGTTTGAACACCCTGTAACTCAGTTATTTTTAGGAGTTCAGGGTGGTTCAACCACTTAAAAGAACCGGTTTGAGCACCTCTTTCTCAGGGTGTAAAGCAAAAAATTATCTCTAAAAAATTGCGTACAAGGTGATCAAAAACAGACAATCGCCATATTTTTCATGCTCACTCTGTACATTTCAAGCAAAAACAGTCCTGAAAATTTACGGTGCTGAGTAAAGGAGTTGATTAAGAATATTTTTGATTTCTTTCAAATTTTTCGTCACTTTCACCGTTTCTGAGTTACTTAGCAAAAACTGGTTTGATCCAATCAGTTGAAATTGTAGTTTGAAGTTTGTACACCCTGTAACTCAGTTATTTTTAAGAGTTCAGGTTGGTTCGACCACTTAAAAGAACCGTTTTGAGCTCCTCTTTCTCAGGGTGTAAAGCAAAAAATGATCTCTAAAATATTGTGTACAAGGTGACCAAAAACAGACAATCGCCATATTTTTCGTGCACACCCTGTATATTTCAAGCAAAAACGGTTTTGAAAACTTACGGTGTTGGTTTAAGGAGTTGATTGGAACATTTTTGCTCTCTTGCTAATTTTTCGTAACTTTTATCATTTTCGACTTAATAAGGAAAAACGGCTTTGGTGCAGCAAATTTACAAATCAGTAAAATTGTGATCTGAAATTTGAACACGGTTTAAAGGACAGTCAGGAACAAAATCGCCTGTAAAACCCACTTGGAGTGACCAAATCATGTTTTTAAGCACATTTTTGGAATCCTCACTAAATTTCCTATCGGATGACATAAAAAACACTACAAAATCGAGTACAGTCAGAGAGAAAAACGCTGTCAACCTCTGAATTGCCAAAAACACAGTTTGAAAAAACAGCCAAGGATAAAATCGCTTGTAAAACCCCCTTGGAGTAAGAAACTGACAGTTTTAAGCACATTTTTGGAATCCTAATTAAATTCTCTATCTAATGGAATAAAAAATCATTACAAAATCAGGTAAAGTCAGGGAGAAAAATAGCGTCAAAACATAAACTGTTAGAAAGACGGTTTGGAAAGACAGTTAGGGACAAAATCGCCTGTAAAACCCACTTGGAGTGACCAAATCATGTTTTTAAGCACATTTTTGGAATCCTCACTAAATTTCCTATCGGATGACATAAAAAACACTACAAAATCGAGTACAGTCAGAGAGAAAAACGCTGTCAACCTCTGAATTGCCAAAAACACAGTTTGAAAAAACAGCCAAGGATAAAATCGCTTGTAAAACCCCCTTGGAGTAAGAAACTGTTAATGTAATTCTAAAGCTTTAGAATGGATAGATATGGCTAACTGTTCACACTGGTTTTACTGGATTGCAAGAGTGTATTGTTATTTTACGGCTTTATGGAAAGGATTTTGAAGGTTCGTATAATTAAAAATAGACTAAAATTAGGTCAGAAACACAAAACCAAATGTTACAAATGCCAAAAATGCTCTGATAAAGGTATAAAATGCATTCAATCAAAATTAAACTTATTTCGTTAGTTTTCAAGTATGTTTCGCAATTTGATATTTGACACTCACTTTGAAATACACAGAAGTTACGTGAATTGATACACAATTTGAAAACTGTCATAAATGCCCTAATTTCAAAATCATTGTCAAAATGACAGTAGTTACAGCTAAACGGACCCCAAATTTGGGACATGTCCAAATGCAATATGACGGCGACCAGTATATTAGGCCAAGAAAAACCTATATTTGGACAAAACATAGGACACATCATATGATCGTAGGTAGTTAATGAATGGAGCTATCACGTGACGTTAAGCGGGCACTGCTAAGTTGCAGCGTTTGGCCGCTAGAGGGCGTCAACTTGATTACCCTTTTTCGGACACTTTTCTAAATATCTCGAAAATCGTTTGAGTTAGCAGTGTAAAATTTTTAACGCAACTTTGATTAAATATAACTAATTTTTTCGTACAATAGTTAACATTTTCCAAAATTTTCAAGTCTTCTACTGCCTTAATTAGTAACTTATTATTGGTAGAAATGTGACGTGAAGTGTCATTTGTCAAAATGTGATTTTCTTAGAATGCCTTGAAAACTTCCAAAAATTGCCCTGATTTCAAGATTAGTAACAAAATGGCGGCAGTTACTGCAAAACCAGATTCGTGTTCTCCATGCTGAAATTAGTAAAAATGGCCACCTTGACAGGTTTAAATCCAATATGGCCACAGTTAATCTAACTTACACTTAACATTATAAAATGTTAAAAAACTAAAGTTTTTCTAAACTATTCTCTTTGAATAGTTGAATTTTAATTGAGAATAAAAGATCATAGATTAGCGAGAAGTTTGGAAAAAACAGCGATAGATAGAAATGGTGGTGGGGGAATGATTCAGGCGGTCCATTTCACCGCCAGATGGCACATAAATAGCAACGATACACGGGCTGTCATTGGCAGGTCAATGTAGCGGAGCCCACTTGACCGAGTCGAACCGCAGATTATTTCCTAAAGGGCTTTCCTTATTGCTCCTATTATGACCGGCTAATTTCTGATATTATCGAGCCCTTTCGCTCTATCAAACACCGTCCTGTAAACGAAGTTAGATAAATGTCCGGACCGCAGAAAAGAAAAATTCATTCTAGATCATTTATATTTTTGTTACGTCGGCCGTTATCGCTCTCGCTTCGCGGCTGTACATCAGAAAACCGATTAAACATTTACAATTTCATTATGATATCTACGCGCCGGTTAATAGGGTGTGAATAAGTGATGGGGGGGCTTAACACTATGACCGTTGGCGTTCGCATTAGGGACGCTCTAATGCGATTTTATTGGCGGAAATGAACTTGTTGTGACCCCAAAACTGGGTCTGTAAAACTCCTTTTTTTCTGATAAAGTGGCAATAACCACCCCCAGACAACTGGCAATGTTGCTTTAGCATGACAGCTGTCACAAAGAAATAAAAGTCAAATGTCATTCCATTGACGTATGCTGACCTAACCTAACCAACAAACCGGTCTANNAGGNTNNNTNCTTATCTCAAGATGACACACGTGAAGGACACNGNCTCGGACTNNTTNGCNCTCAAGCTTCNGTTTCNTTATNNCGNTNATNTNGATCNAGAANTCTNCGTCGTAGGGGNTCTGTAAGGNTCAGNNNNCATCTGNCTCNGTCACCAATNTCCNCAAAGGNNTCGCATACCAGAATCAAGGTTCCGCANTNNNATCATGANATNACCGCGTGGANTCTNNGNNNTGAAGGTCNANGCTCAACGATANAAGAGTNNATTATGTTGCGATGCGNNTGTCANANTTATTCANTTTCCCCAATATTNNCGNNNGCATNAATANCACTGGCNGGGNGGCTTNAAAGTNNNATCGNTCANAAGAANTNNGCGCCCTNCGNGNANGNTNANCNANATTTCCGTNCCGAAGCNNTTGAANCTGNGNGACATGTTAGTNTGGGNGCNGGTGGGGTGAAATCCNCGTNCNTAGNACANNCNTCNGCNNNTANGAAAAAAATCAGTTTGGCAACATTGTAGAAAATTGACCATTAATCAAACGTTTTCTTTAAAAAAAAAATCAGTTTGGCAACATTGTAGAAAATTGACCATTAATCAAACGTTTTCTTTAAAAAAAAATCAGTTTGGCAACATTGTAGAAAATTGACCATTAACCAAACGTTTTCTTTAAAAAAAATCAATTTGGCAACAATGTGAATACTGGGTGAAAAAAAAATCCATTTGAAAACAAAAAATAAAATTAGTCAGTTTGGCAACGTTGCTGAAACGTAAATACTGAACATTTCTGAGTACTTTTAGCAAAATAACTATAAAATAAAGCATTATTTTATTTAGTTATCTCCTAACAACATGTGTATTTAAAGTTCATTATGGCTTAAGTCTAGAGGATTTTTAATGGTAAATACACGAGCAATACTTTACCGTAAATATTTCATTGGCAATTTTGATTAAAATTTTTAGAAAATAACCATTATTTTGAAAACAACAATAAAAATACGCATTTTCCCGTATGCGTTCACCTGCAAACAACTCTGCTGAAATTGATGGAATTTTCTGATGGAAACTGTACTAGTAAGCGACTGCCAAAATATTTATCCCTCTCCGAGTTTCAGGCAGCGTGTAAATGGAGTTTTTTTTTTATTGCCGCAAAAGTTTTCCCCAAAATGAGAGAAGGGGATGACGAGGTCAAAGGGAGTTTTGTTCCTTGTCGAGTGGAGGGAAGTTTCATCATAACTTTAAGGTGTAATTAAATCCAGGGACTATAGCCGGTTGTTTTTTGTCCTTTCAGAAGTTTAGTAGTTTATTTTACTTGATTGCAATACAAAATCAAATGCTCATCGATATGGAGGTCCAGGCATATGAATCATGGATTCCCTACGACAGTTATAAATTATTTTTCGATATTCGATCCAATCTGGTAGCTGAATTCGATACATTCCGACTAAGGTCATTTAAAACCCAGTTTAAACTAAATGTGCAAGTTTCTCCAATTTGCGCAAACCGCCATCCTAGAAATCCGAGAGTCGCATTATTATAAAGTTGCCCGGCATCGAACTTTAGCTTTTGCCCTACTCAGTGTAATTAAATTTGAAAGTCGCGGACGTTGGCGGAAAACCCTGAAAATGTTAGCATAAAAAGTCGGTTTGCACCGATTTGTTTTTCGACCCTTTCGCACTCGAGAAAACCGGATAATCCATAAAATCGTGTTTTCGTAAAACACTCGGAATAAAAACCGTTTCGAAACGACAAGCATCTTTGCCCCTTTACTCGACAAATAATATTAATGAAGCTCCCCCGGTAAAACTGGAACGTGACGTTGAATAATGAACTTAATTCAATTTTGCCGTGAAAGATCCTCACGACTGTTTGATACACATTTTAATTATTTGTCTTAACCTTTTCCGCTTTCGTTTCGAATAATGACAGCTGTCACAGCGATGATAATTATTAAGCAAATTGGTGTTTAACGACAAACACAACTTGTTGGAGTATGATACACACTTTATTAAAAATTAATTGATGACTGTTTAATAATATGCTTATTAATTATTATACATTTTTTTGTGCTTATTTCACTTAATTTAAGGTTCTTTAGTATAAATATGCCTTTTGTTGTGCAAAATTGCAGTTTTTACAAAATGTGAATTTTTTCACTTTTTGAAAAATCGTATCTTCTTTATTTAAACTCTTAGCAATTTCACTAACCCACCAGTGGAAATAGCTTAAAAAATACTACAAAATAAGCTAAAACTGGCATCTCTAGCTCTTCATATTACCGAGATATTCAATTTTAAAAAGTAGTAAAAAAAGACCTCTAATAATACCCCCCATTTTTTATTTATTTTTTTAAATAAAAAATTTTAAAGTGCTTTTTTAGTGCTTATTTCACTTAATTTAAGATTCTTTGGTATAAATATGCCCTTTGTTGTGCATTGGAATTCTTCTGGAGCAAAATGAAAAATTGCAGTTTTTACAAAATGTGCATTTTTTACTTTTTGAAAAGTCGTAGCTTCTTTATTTAAACTCTAAGCAATTTCACTAACCCACCATTGGAAAGAGCTTAAAAAATACTCCAAAATGAGCTAAAACTGGTATCTCTAGCTCTTCATATTACCGAGATATTCAATTTCAAAAATTGGTAAAAAAATACCTCTATTACCCCCCCATTCTTTCAATTTTTTTGAAAATAAAAAAGTTTAAAGTGCTTTTTTAGTGCTTATTTCACTTAATTTAAGATTCTTTGGTATAAATGGATGCCCTTTGCTGTGCATTGGAATTCTTCTGGAGCAAAATGAAAAATTGCAGTTTTTACAAAATGTGCATTTTTTTACTTTTTGAAAAGTAGTAGCTTCTTTATTTAAACTCTTAACAATTTTACTAACCCACCATTGGAAAGAGCTTAAAAAATACTCCAAAATGAGCTAAAACTGGTATCTCTAGCTCTTCATATTACCGAGATATTCAATTTCAAAAATTGGTAAAAAAAGACCTCTATTACCCCCCCATTCTTTCAATTTTTTTGAAAATAAAAAAGTTTAAAGTGTTTTTTTAGTGCTTATTTCACTTAATTTAAGATTCTTTGGTATAAATGGATGCCCTTTGCTGTGCATTGGAATTCTTCTGGAGCAAAATAAAAAATTGCGAAAATTGCAGTTTTTACAAAATGTGCATTTTTTTACTTTTTGAAAAGTAGTAGCTTCTTTATTTAAACTCTTAACAATTTTACTAACCCACCATTGGAAAGAGCTTAAAAAATACTCCAAAATGAGCTAAAACTGGTATCTCTAGCTCTTCCTATTACCGAGATATTCAATTTCAAAAATTGGTAAAAAAAGACCTCTATTACCCCTCCATTCTCCCAAAAAAGTTTAAAGAGCTTTTTTAGTGCTTATTTCACTTAATTTAAGATTCTTTGGTATAAATGGATGCCCTTGGCTGTGCATTGGAATTCTTCTGGAGCAAAATGAAAAATTGCGAAAATTGCAGTTTTTACAAAATGTGCATCTTTATTTAAACTCTTAACAATTTTACTAACCCACCATTGGAAAGAGCTTAAAAAATACTACAAAAAGAGCTAAAACTGGCATCTCCAGCCTTTCATGTTTCCAAGATATTAAATTTCAAAAAGTAGTTAAAATAGTCCTCTAATCACCCCCATTCTTTCGATTTTTGCTTTGTTTAACTTACTGGTTTTGAATAGATAATAACATCCCTTACCTACCCGTGAGTAATGGGTCATTACTCACTAGTTCAGTCCACCCGCGGACACCATTATTATATAGTAAAAATCAAAGTAAAATGCAGTGACGTTACAGTAAATAAATAGTTTGTAAAAGTTTGCTTCTTTATTTGTAATGCAATCTATAAACAGGATCAAACGTGTTTTATAGCTTTATGAGGGGAATTTTCACAGTCCTAAACCTGAAAATTGTCAAATTCAATCCCATGGAGGTACAAAACAACAAAACATACGGCGATTGTCACGTTGACAGATATTTTAATTTGTGTGTGACGTGTTATTTCCTTTCGTTGTGAATACTTCCCACAGTCGTAGAGAAAGTATAGTATTCTACACGCATGTACAAGCTATTACCCACTCGATGATTTTCGCAAACTTCATCTTCTTGAGTAATAGCTATCATTACATTCTCGTTGATTATGGAACTATTACTGGACAAGTGATGAATGCAGTACTGTTTTAGGACAAATAGATTATTTTGGAAATTCCAGATAATTCTAAAAACTTTATAAGGTTTAATTTTGCTTCCTATAAATTGAAATCTTGTTAAACTAGCGATTTGTTTGAAACTAATGCATACGGACATTTTTGGTCATGAAAAATTCAGGACTATACAAAAAATAACTTTCCCTTGTTTAAGTTACCCCAATAGGGTCGTTGAAACTTTAGGGTAGATAAATACGTTGGCGGGACCATTAAATAAACGCCGACTTGCAAAGGTTATTTCCGCGAAATTTCAACACAAAAATACGCGTTTTTCCTCACCCTCCCCCACAATTTTTTTTTAAGGGAAGAAACGAGCACAATATATTTCATTTTTGGAGGGATTTCCAGGATCTTTTACTAACCGGATATATGAGGGACGTCACCGAATAACAAAGCCAAAGGAATTGTAAAAGACGTTCCGACAAAGACATAAAACGTCTGCCTGGAACTGACAGAACTCAGAAATTATCTTTACATATGCACCCAGGATTTTGCTTAAAAATGCTTTTGCAGTGAGTGCACGCTTATTTTTTGTAACTGCCTGTTAAGTTGGAGTTAAACGTGGCCTAAAACCAATGAAAACCTTGGAGGAAAATTTACGAGTCTTCTGCTTGGCCAAGTGCAAGTGAATTACAGCCACCCCCCCCTCAAACCATTCCGTTAATCCATAGATAAAGTTTCCTCTTAACTTTTCCAGCGGACGAGTTTCTCTGATTTTCCTCTCTCTTTTTAAATATGCCGTACACATCCTGGAGTTATGTTGTCGAGGGGGTTTTTCCTCTCTAAAAAGGGGGTTGAAATTCAATTTTCCCTGATCTGGAACGACCTAATTACATGGTGACGAACTGCTTAACGCTGGGGTAATTGCCATTTATTAATTGGATGGAATTTTGTGGTATACCTTAGCAGTTTCTCACTTGTGGGTAGTAAATGTAAGTTATTCACAACTGATTATTGTAGTAAACGTACCCAAATTGGTTGGATTGTAAAAATGTTTGCTTTGCATCCAGAATATGGCACATTTGCGACTCTGATGTTTAACGATATAACAGTGAAATAGAATAGTTCCAGAAATCTTAAATTTTTGGATGTTTTATAATGGCGCATCCGGTATTAGTCAAGAAAATTGTATTATCTGCTGAATCTAAGCAGTTTTGTCATTTTTGTCTATTAAGTTGTAATTTGAATGTGACAGTTCACAGGTGCAAAATGTCACAGTCAAAACAAAGCTTAAACTAGGTTTGCATTGATGCCATAATTATAATTTTAAACATAATTAAAATTTTTTTTTGGGAAAATCTCCTAATTCTGGTTTATTTAAACAAAACTCGTAACTTAAACCTGGTTTAAAGTATGTGTGACTTACTAAAATACGTAATAACTAATAAGGCTAAGGGTCATTATTGCGTACAATCAATGTTAGTTTTAACGGTAAATGCTATTAAGTCACTGATTTGTGTTAAGCGAAATTCAACCACAATGGTAAGACGAAATGTGCAGTATGTGATGTGTGAGTAAATCACATACTGAACCACTACTGCAATAAAAAAGTAATATTTGGAAAACATCAGAAATAGAGAAAACATCTTGAGTTGTTAAAGAGCGCGTTCACCAAACGTCAAGAAAACAAAATTTTCTCGTCAATCCTAAATTTGGTGAATATAAAATTCAGTTTTATTTTTCAATCATAAAAGTCTGAAAAAAGCTCTTTAACATTTTTTTTGTGGAAAATCTCCTAATTCTGGTTTATTTAACGTAATAACTAATAAGGCTAAGGGTCATTATTGCGTAAAATCAATGTTAGTTTTAACGGTAAATGCTATTAAGTCACTGATTTGTGTTAAGCGAAATTCAACCACAATGGTAAGACGAAATGTGCAGTATGTGATGTGTGAGTAAATCACATACTGAACCACTACTGCAATAAAAAAGTAATATTTGGAAAACATCAGAAATAGAGAAAACATCTTGAGTTGTTAAAGAGCGCGTTCACCAAACGTCAAGAAAACAAAATTTTCTCGTCAATCCTAAATTTGGTGAATATAAAATTCAGTTTTATTTTTCAATCATAAAAGTCTGAAAAAAGCTCTTTAACATTTTTTTTGTGGAAAATCTCCTAATTCTGGTTTATTTAACGTAATAACTAATAAGGCTAAGGGTCATTATTGCGTAAAATCAATGTTAGTTTTAACGGTAAATGCTATTAAGTCACTGATTTGTTTTAAGCGAAATTCAACCACAATGGTAAGACGAAATGTGCAGTATGTGAGTGTGAGTAAATCACATACTGAACCACTACTGCAATAAAAAAGTAATATTTGGAAAACATCAGAAATAGAGAAAACATCTTGAGTTGTTAAAGAGCGCGTTCACCAAACGTCAAGAAAACAAAATTTTCTCGTCAATCCTAAATTTGGTGAATATAAAATTCAGTTTTATTTTTCAATCATAAAAGTCTGAAAAAAGCTCTAGACTTTGATAATTAATTATCTGGGGCCATTAACGAGCTCAAAACACAATTAAATCCACTTTCGAGTTTTTGGAAAAGTTTTTCTTGTTGGGGGGCCGAGTGTTACACACAGCGGCCCTAGTGACTCAATTAACACTTTTTGGGGAAAAGAGTGGATCGATAAAGGGTTGCACACGCTAATCGAGTCCGGGGACTTTGTCGTCTAGTGACATTTGCGTTTTACGACGAGCAATTTAAGTGGGGAATAAAGTTTAGTCGCGGAAATGGCTCATTAGAAACAAGCGAAATGTGTTTCGACGTTAATTGAAGAGACTGAGTCCAAAATATTGAATATAATCCTGAAAAAATCATATTATGGAATAAAAAGTATCAACAGGTACTCCCCACATAAAGGATCTCATTTAACCTTTGTGGAAGATTAATTTCTCATGCAAAAACAGCTTGTTGCGTTATTTCCTAAATTAAGGGGGGAATTAATTTAGTATGTTGTAATTGTTATACATATTCTACAAACTGGGTTCGAACCGCAACTTTATCGTTAGAACGGAAACTTGTTGCGTGTGCCATTTCCGCAAACGTCACGTAATTGTGTTCATTAAAACAGCTCGAAGTGTTCTGAAGGGTTTTCTTTTTTGATTTCAGGTCCCAGTCAGCCAAAAGGGCACTCACACACGTGGCACAATGAAGAAATGAAGAGAAACCGTTTTCTTACAGACCCTTGTCATTCTCTCGCCCTGTGTGATTTAACGACTGGACGGAGAACTGATAAGGGCTTGTGGGAAACCGATCAACTACGGCCCTATTGTACCAGCCACTGTTATGTCTCTATGGTTAGTTTAACTTTTGGAGTTTGTTTAGGCCCCTCCAAGTTCGCGCATTAGTGAAAGTAAATTTGCAAAGTTGTGTTGAGTGTAATTTGGTGACAAAATGATTGCAAGAATAGCTTGTGATTTACTCAAATACTGCCTTCTGTATTGATTTTACACACACACTTCTTTTAAATGGAAGCATAGAAATAAATTTCCTCCCAATTAGACGGAATCTCCGGGAATCAATTCAATAATTACTTTCTGCCTGAAAATCTGTCTCGGTGCTGGAAGATAAACCAGACTTCTCCGCCTCGTGTAATTCCAACAACTGGGCGAGGGACGAAGCGAGGGGGTTGGATTTACGGGGGTTAACGGGCAGAAAGGGGAGGAAAGTGATAAGAGCTTGCGGGATCCCGGACCACTCCGAAGGATATCGGGAAAAGCGTTGTTTGGCACGTTGACAACTTTAACTTTGCCGTTTAATTCTCTTCCTATATACCAGCATATAGGTGAAGTTGTAAAGGAAGTTAGGCTGTGGTGGAGTTTTTGATGGTTGAGTTGTATGAGTGGGACAAGGATGGTGCTATAGGACGATAAACAGGCTCTCATTCTCTTGCCCGGTGTAGTATTTTAACGACTGGACGGAGATATGATAAGAGCTTGTGGACAAACCTATTTCGACGTTTGCACCATTGTCCACCCTATATATTTTTTTTTCTTGACAAGCTGCACTTAGTAGTTGGCTGTACAAGGTAAGCTAAAGTTTCTTTATTGTATGCAGCAACAATATACAGGGTGATTAAGTAACAAAACTTTTTGGTTCGAAATGTAAAAATGCTGCAAAATGATACATTGTAAAGCACCATATTGGTACTCTCAATGCAATTCTTGTTGTAGACTAATTTGGACCTCAGAAATTCAAATCCGGTGTCAAAATGACGCTGACTGACACTATTTTTAAGATTACCTTAAATTTTGTCATTTTTAGGTACTTGTCAGGGCGTTGCTCTCTTATAAGAACCGCAATTGCCCTTTGGAAACCTAAACCACTTTTGGACTATCAACCCAAAGATATTTGACCGGTGAAAGTTGATTTTAAATTTAAATTTTAATTAAAAAACGAATTATTTTCAGATTTTCCAATTTTTTCCGGAAAATTACCGGAAACTTTCTGATCAATGTTGTATATCTAACCTCGACACTTTTCAAAATAATATGAATTTTGAAAAAAATATTATTTATAAATTTATCCCTTTTGGACAACACATTCCCGGTATAAAAGCTTTAATCTTTCGGTAGCGTGACATTTCTACTATATCAGGTGTCCAAAAGCACCTTGGACACCTGGTATTTATGGTATACAGGGTGATCAAAAGACAATTTCAAGAGCTACAAATTGGTATATCGAACCACCCTGTAACTGTCAAAATAACAGAGTTATGGGTTGTCACAGTAAAAACTGTCAAAATCAAACAACTCAGTTTTAACAGTAAATAACTCACTTATTCGACGTTTTAGGTAAAAACGCTATACAGGGTGGTCGAAAGAGAATTTCAAGGGCTACAAATTGGTATATTGAACCACCCTATAATTGTCAAAATAACCGAGTTATTGACAATACAATGGAGTAGTTTACAGGGTGAAAAAAAATACGAAATATGAATCTTGTAGATATTTGCTTATACTTTATTCCTAGATAATAATTCCTAGAAAATTTGAGCAAATTCTAGGCCTACTTGATGTAAAATGTTTGTATCGATATTCAATTGTTTTTGCTCTAGCAGCCGTATTATGATCACCTTCGTCGAAAGCAAAAATTCCCGATTTGAGCGAAATTTTGGTGCATTTTTCCAGAAAATCGTCCATAACTCGCTTATTTGAAACATCCTGTATAATGCGCCCTAAAATGTCAAAATTGACATAATTTCAAGGTCATCTCCGAAACGGTGCCAGTTAGAGCAAAATGGACGTCAGATTTGTGTTCCCCAGGTTCAAATTAGTTAAAAAAATCACTTTGATTAAGGTAAATCCAAAATAGTCGCCGTTAGTATAGTAGGCCCAAAAACTCCCTAATTTAGATTAAAATTTCGTGCACTTTTCCAGAAAATCGTCCATAACTCGCTTATTTGAAACACCCTGTATAAAACCACCGTATAACAAAAGAAAGCTAATGAACGGGGCTATCACGTGACGTTGAGCGGACACGGCTAAGTTGCTCCGTTTAGCCGCTAGAGGGCATGAAAGTTGACTCTCGTTTTTTGCAGTTTTTGATCAATATCTCAGGAACGTTTTAAGTTAGAGGTCTGACCACACACACCACAAATGCACCTCGATGGAATGCAACTTTTACGTTCTATACACTTTTTTGGTACCATGTACCGTTTGACCTTGAAAAATAAAAAACTGAAATTGTCAAGAATTTTCATGGGTGTGATACTTCTAATTTTTTTTCAGAAAAATTTTTATTTTTAAAATTAATCTCAACTGCTTAAATACCTTCAGGTTAATAGTACAAAAATGACGTAAAGTGTCATTTGTCAAAATGTCATTTTGCAAGGGTGCCACGCCCTAAAATGTCAAAATTGACATAATTTCAAGGTCATCTCCGAAACGGTGCCAGTTAGAGCAAAATGGACGTCAGATTTGTGTTTCCCAGGTTCAAATTTGTTAAAAAATCACTTTGGTTAAGGAAAATCCAAAATGGTCGCAGTTAGTATAGTAGGCCCAAAAACTCCCTAATTTAGATTAAAATTCCGTGCACTTTTCCAGAAAATCGTCTATAACTCGCTTATTTGAAACACTCTGCATAAAACCACCATATAACAAAAGAAAGCTAATGAACGGGACTATCACGTGACGTTAAGCGGGCACTGCTAAGTTGCTCCGTTTAGCCGCTAGAGGGCGTCAAAGTTGACTCTCGTTTTTTGCAGTTTTTGCTCAATATCTCAGGAACGTTTCAGGTTAGAGGTCTGAATTTTTTACCACAAATGCACCCCGATGGGATACAACTTTTACCTTCTATACACTCTTTTGGTACCACGCACCGTTTGACTTTAAAAAATAAAAAATCAGAATTGTCAAGAAATTTCAGGTAAAATTTTTTATTTTCAAAATTAACCTCAACTGCCTAAATACCTTCAAGTTAACAGTACAAAAATGTAAAAACCGAATTATATTAGAATTTTTATATTTTCCAATTTTTCCGGAAATTTTACATCCCTACTGTGTACTCCATCAACGATATAATAAAGCTCATTCACCAAAATGTACATAAATTTTAACGGTTTAGTGGTCGCGCATTCACCATGTCAACAAAAGTAAACATGTCTGTTGCACACTAAATCATTCCCTTCAGAAAGGTATTAAATATGATAGTAAACGTCTTCGCGTACGCAACTAAGCATACTTAAACCCGACTACGCCCGTTTGAACCAAAAACGAGATTATGGCGAACAAAATTCGATTTGCCTAAAAGGATTCTCCTCGACTGTATAGTAATAATAAGGATGCAGGAGAGGCGGAAACGGCTTTTGAGGAACATTGTTCGATTTTGTAAGACCGTTCCCTCCTTCCCACCCCTTCTCACCGTCTCTTTTCCATATAAATCCTGCTCATTAGGCCGGAAATAAAATACTTCCGAATGTGCGGCATGATAAATGCGAGATTTCTCCCGAAGATGGGAAACGATCGGTAATTTTCAGTGCTGGAGAAGACGTTTGTCTTTACTTGTTATTTGTTCGACTATAGGGATCCGGAGATTAGTGTTATATCTGGATTTTCGGGTATCTGTCTCTCTTCTCGCTCTTTTGGGACCTCTCTAATTGATGCTGGGACATTAATTGTATATGTCTTGTGTTTATCACTGTTATTCACGTGTAAATAAGCAAGATTAATCGATGAAATACTCAAAAAGGGTTTTGTTTTAAACAAGCAGATTAACATGTGAGCGATTAACTAAATTAATTACCAATTACTGGTAGTAGTTGAAGTACTCAAAAGTAGTTGAACCAGTCGAAAATAAGTTACATAATTAATGATTGGCATTACCAAATACACACATACATACAGTAAAAAATTAAAAACAATTCCTTTGCCATGAATAGACAGAAAAACTGCTAGAGAGGCTTCTCCTCTTAAATGGTCAAGAAATGTGAAAAGAAGGTTTAAAATCATTTTGGAATTGTCAGAAATCTCTAAATACTACTAAAAATCTCCTAAATGATGCCAGAGGCCTCTACAAATATCCTGAACTTCTAAAAATTGCCTTTTATTTGCCAAAGGCTTTCCAATTTTTTTTTGGAATTGCCAGAGGCTTCTACAAGGGTTCTAAGTGTTCCAAGATTTTTTTTAATTGCAAAAGATTTTGAAAATCCTTTTTGATTTGCTGGAAATCTCTAAATACTGCTAAAAGTCATCTAAAAGCTGCTAGAAACTTCAACAAGGCTCGTAAAACGTCTAGGAAATTTCTTAAATTGCAAAAGACCTTTAGAATCAATTTGGAATTGCCAGAAGCTTCTACAAGTGTTCTGTCAACATTTTTTACATTTCCAGACGTTTCTACAATTAATTTGGTCAAAACTAAGTTTGACAGAAACATAGCAATGACATTTGGTAACATAAACTCGACAATATCGATCATTGCTACCAACTTTTCTGTAAGTAATATTGTTTTGTTGGCACCAGTCAATTTGATTGAAAGCTGAATTAGTCTGATCAGAATTATTGTTTTTTTTTTAAATAATTTAATTTTAATAGTTCCTGGACAGCTCTGATTAATATTTTTTGTACAAACTGGTGGATGCGTTTTAACCATTTTGTAGAAAAATGTGGGGGTGACGTCCTGTCCCGGTCAGACTGGATAAAAAATGGAAAAAAGTGAAAAAAAATGTCTAAAATCGAAATTCCTGCCACCGTATCGCGACAGCAAGAATTTGATAGTTTAATTACATCGCTTTGCTCGTCCTTCGCTTCAGATTTATCGACTCCATAATTGTTCACGGAATATTAAGGACGAACCGGCTAGGTTTTCGACGGTTATTGAATTAATCTTATTAGCTTTCTCTCCCGGACTTTTCCCTTCCGAATTTCTTCTCGCTTTCCCGTCTAAGATTCTTTTCCATTCGGGTTTAATTGAAAAACGCTTTCCTAATTGAAAGTGAAGGGTTTGGGACTGGCCGGGAGGGCTGTTTTTTTACCGTCTATAGCGCAACATCGCCCTAACTTAACGGTATTTATTCTTCTCAATAACCGATCGCGAAAGAAAGCCGACTTTTATACTGATACAAAGCAGAATCAATAAGATGTGACAGCTATTGCTTTTCGTCGCATTTGATGGGATTGCGTTTAGAATAAATAGCTTATACGGTGTTCCCATTAAAAGACTCGCGATTTTTCTTTATTAGGGTTCTATCGGGTTAACTGTCAAGCTTAAGGGAACGTAAAACGTTATTTTAGATCACAAGTCTATCTCTGTAGTCATATTTTTGTCAACTAACTACAGTCAGTTTTTGAAGACAAAAAATATTTTATATTCATATACATATATTAATTAATTAAATTATTGATTTAATATATGTTTTATAAATAAATTTTAGAAACATTTTCGAAAATGTCATAATTGTCAAAATGTATTCTTAGAAGATGACATTATACAGGGTGGTCCAAATTGATTGTAACATACTTAAAGGGTGGAAAGTACATAAAAAATAAACTCGAAAGTGTCATATAAACTATGGTCGAAAAGCGCCCCCTAGCAGAGCTAGCAAACCCTACAATATGTACCCCAAAAAACAGGTTTTTTTTATTTTAATTCCTAATCAATAAAAACCCAAATGAAATTTGGCAAATTTGTCACCATTTTGAAGTAACAATTTGGAAATTTTTTATTTTTTTTCAATATTCCGAACAGAAGCGATTTTTTTTATTTACGCACAAGTTTATAAAAATGACTGTATCTGAAAAACTATGCAAAATGAAAAGAAATGTCAAGACAAACTTTTCTTGGGAAAAAGTATGGGCTATCACATGTGCCACATCAGAATGTCCTAAAATTATAGCTTATAGAAATTTGAAGCTGTCAAACTTTTTGAACGGCTTCCGTAGCTGTCCGGATTATTTTCAAAATTTGAAAAAATTTCCAAATAAACATTCACAACATAGCAAATATGCATTCCAAATTTCATTTGACTAACTTTTTTCGTTTAGGAATTAAAATTTAAAAAATTGTCTTGGTGCCTCACCTTTACATTTCGATAGCTCCGCTAGAGGGCACTTTTCGACTATAGTTTATATGACACTTTGGAGTTTATTTTTTATGTACTTTCCACTCTTGAATTATCCTACAATCAATTTGGACCACTGTCAAATCCTCACTTCACACATGTATTCAAAACTGTGCTAACATCAAACCCGCATCGTCTCACACTTATGGAAACTATACTCCCATAACTAAAACTGCAATAATAATTAAAAAAACCTTCACCACTTTGGCAAGGCAATTTGTCAAGAATCGTTCTTTAGGCATCAGCTAAATTTGATTAAAAACAATATATCAACACAGGGCCGGATTTAGGCTTTTGTAATAAGTTAAAACAAACGAGAGTGAAACGATCAAACATTTAGCACGTACGTTATCAAAATAACGCGGGGACCAGGCGGAAAAATCGCGTATCCCCCAGAGAGACTCTATTTCAAGATGTTATCTTTTAAATTAATACGTGTTTAAAATGCAGGCTCACGTATATCGGCTCTCTAACACACAAATTATACTGGATCCATTGTGGGTGCGCATTTTGCAGGTAACGGCCGCAAAATCCGGTCCTGATAACCGCGGGAACGATTTAAAATGATTACGTGCCAGATATATTAACAAAACAAAGTTTTTCTGGACCCAAATATACAGGTTAACTCACTAAAAGTAGGTATATGAAAAGTTTTTAAAACAATCATTACTGAAAAACTGTCAAAGTGAAATTTAACCTGACGGCCGTAAGTTTGTTTGTCCTCCAGGAGCCTTATTGATCATTATCCGGTCGTGTGTCCTACGCCTACAACCGTCAAAAATGGCGGCTGTAGGACACACAAGTAAGGTTTTTGTTGATGTGTGAAACTACCACAAGTAATAAATTCACGTACGAGTTTTAATAAGAACCAACGAACAAATTTGCGCAATCGTGACAAACTGCAATTTAACTTCTCTATACAGTGTTTCTTTAATAAGACGCCTCGTAAAGCGATAATGTTATTATGGAAACCGTCATAAAACTTCCTTTTATAGGTAAAAAAATAAGCAACCCGAAGCGGTTTATCACGTTTATAAATCAAATCTCCCCGAAAACTTCGTTTCCGGGGGATTTTCGTTCGGTATCTGCTACCTACACCCCATTTCGGTTGAAATACTTCCAATTTTCGGTAACTACTCAGCTGTTATGTTTTCGACATTACTTTTATTCCCTTTTAACTAGCTTGCTGTTTTTTTCCTCTTTCTTCAGGTCAACGACGTATGTTCCTGATATTAAATTGAATGTGAACGACTAAAAGGCGATCGTTTCAGTTTACTTCCACTCGACTCAACTTGAATGCATTCACCATTTTGCCACTAATTTCTGGATAGAGTTACGAAAATTAATTCTAAAATGGTACAGTTGCCAGAGGACGTATATTTAAAATATGTCAAATGCATTAGGCTGGCATTGAAAGTTATGGGCTTCATTAAACGCAACTAGTCTGACGATTGCTCGCCCTACTAAATATTCAAAATGTAATAAAAGGGCGCTGCCGAAAAGGGAAGGAAGTGAAACTGGGAAACTGTGTGACGGGTGACGTCGATAATTCGGTCTTGTCGTTTTAATAACGTTCATTAAGCCAACAGTCGTTAAATTTCTATGTAGATATATGACGCTATGTTACTTTGTTGGCATATAATTGGATTCAGAGTTTTAAAAACTGATTAAATCAATTTCCAGGAGATTTGTTTGGCTGATTTGTTTTCTCCATTAGACGATATTCCATCCATCATTACTACCGAGTAACACGGAGGGATTATGACATGTTTTCTATGCAAAACAAGCTTTAATAAAGAAAGACCGATTATCGATAATTATTTTGGAACGCGCTCAGATGTGTTTGTCTCGTTTCGGGACACTCCACTTTTTGTACAAAGAGCTGTAGTTAATTAGTAGCATCAATCATGCAAAAGCACCATTGTAGTTGAAAACAAAGTGGGACAAAATGGTGAAGGCGCCACTGTTGAAAACCCAGATCACAATGGCGGATGTCTGTTAGTTTGATGTGTTGAGGAGGGATGATTTCCGGAAAATTAAATTTATAGACATTTTTTTCCGGAAAAATTGGAAAATAATTTTGAAAATGAAAAATTTTATTTCTTGACAATTCTACTTTTTAATTTTTTTAAGTCAAACGGTGGGTGGTAACAAAAAAGTGTATAGAAGGAAAAAGTTGGTAAAAATTTCAGACCTCTAACCTGAAACGTTCCTGAGATATTGATCAAAAACTGCAAAAAACGAGAGTCAACTTTCACGCCCTCTAGCGGCTAAACGGAGCAACATAGCCGTGCCTGCTCAACGTCACGTGATAGCCCCGTTCATTAGCTTTCTTTTGTTATACGGTGGTTTTATACAGGGTGTTTCAAATAAGCGAGTTATAGACGATTTTCTGGAAAAGTGCACGGAATTTTAATCTAAATTAGGGAGTTTTTAGGCCTACTATACTAACGGCGACTATTTTGGATTTTCCTTAACCAAAGTGATTTTTTTAACTAATTTGAACCTGGGAAACACAAATCTGACGTCCATTTTGCTCTAACTGGCACCGTTTCGGAGATGACCTTGAAATTATGTCAATTTTGACATTTTAGGGCGTGGCACCCTTGCAAAATGACATTTTGACAAATGACACTTTACGTCATTTTTGTACTATTAACCTGAAGGTATTTAAGCAGTTGAGGTTAATTTTAAAAATAAAAATTTTTCTGAAAAAAATCAGAAGTATCACACCCATGAAAATTCTTGACAATTTCAGTTTTTTATTTTTCAAGATCAAACGGTGCATGGTACCAAAAAAGTGTATAGAAGGTAAAAGTTGCATCCCATCAAGGTGCATTTGTGGTGTGTGTGGTCAGACCTCTAACCTAAAACGTTCCTGAGATATTGATCAAAAACTGCAAAAAACGAGAGTCAACTTTCACGCCCTCTAGCGGCTAAACGGAGCAACTTAGCAGTGACCGCTCAACGTCACGTGATAGCCCCGTTCATTAGCTTTCTTTTGTTATACGACGGTGTTATACAGAGTGTTTCAAATAAGCGAGTTATAGACGATTTTCTGGAAAAGTGCACGAAATTTTAATCAAAATTAGGGAGTTTTTGGGCCTGCTATACTAACGGCGACTATTTTGGATTTTCCTTAACCAAAGTGATTTTTTAATAAATTTGAACCTGGGAAACACAAATTTGACGTCCATTTTGCTCTAACTGGCACCGTTTCGGAGATGACCTTGAAATTATGTCAATTTTGACATTTTAGGGCGTGGCACCCTTGCAAAATGACATTTTGACAAATGACACTTTACGTCATTTTTGTACTATTAACCTGAAGGTATTTAAGCAGTTGAGGTTAATTTTAAAAATAAAAATTTTTCTGAAAAAAATCAGAAGTATCACACCCATGAAAATTCTTGACAATTTCAGTTTTTTATTTTTCAAGATCAAACGGTGCATGGTACCAAAAAAGTGTATAGAAGGTAAAAGTTGCATCCCATCGAGGTGCATTTGTGGTGTGTGTGGTCAGACCTCTAACCTAAAACGTTCCTGAGATATTGATCAAAAACTGCAAAAAACGAGAGTCAACTTTCACGCCCTCTAGCGGCTAAACGGAGCAACTTAGCCGTGCCCGCTCAACGTCACGTGATAGCCCCGTTCATTAGCTTTCTTTTGTTATACGGTGGTTTTATACAGGGTGTTTCAAATAAGCGAGTTATAGACGATTTTCTGGAAAAGTGCACGGAATTTTAATCTAAATTAGGGAGTTTTTGGGCCTACTATACTAACGGCGACTATTTTGGATTTTCCTTAATCAAAGTGATTTTTTTAACTAATTTGAACCTGGGGAACACAAATCTGACGTCCATTTTGCTCTAACTGGCACCGTTTCGGAGATGACCTTGAAATTATGTCAATTTTGACATTTTAGGGCGTGGCACCCTTGCAAAATGACATTTTGACAAATGACACTTTACGTCATTTTTGTACTATTAACCTGAAGGTATTTAAGCAGTTGAGGTTAATTTTAAAAATAAAAATTTTTCTGAAAAAAATCAGAAGTATCACACCCATGAAAATTCTTGACAATTTCAGTTTTTTATTTTTCAAGATCAAACCGTGCATGGTACCAAAAAAGTGTATAGAAGGTAAAAGTTGTATCCCATCGAGGTGCATTTGTGGTAAAAAAATTCAGACCTCTAACCTGAAACGTTCCTGAGATATTGGTCAAAAACTGCAAAAAGCGAGAGTCAACTTTCATGCCCTCTAGCGGCTAAACGGAGCAACTTAGCCGTGCCCGCTTAACGTCACGTGATAGCCCGTTTATTAGCTTTCTTTTGTTATACGGTGGTTTTATACAGAGAGTTTCAAATAAGCGAGTTATAGACGATTTTCTGAAAAAGTGCACCAAAATTTCGCTCAAATTGGGAATTTCTGCTTTCGACGGAGGGTGATCAAATTAAGGCTGCTAGAGCAAAAACAATTGAATATCGATACAAATATTTTACATCAAGTAGGCCTAGAATTTGACGTAGATTCCAAAAATCGAATAAAAAATTATAAGTTTGGTTTGTTACTCAAATTTGGGACACCCTGTAGACTGATGGATTACCATAGGAAAAAGTGTAATGCACTGAGAAACGTACCAGAAATGTGTAATTGCATGCGCGGGAGAAAGACAGAAAACGAAAAAAATATCAAGTAGGCCATATTTTCAGCGCGCTGTTGCCAAACGCCAAGTATCACTCAAATACCGTCGACAAAATAACTTGGCGTTTGGCAACAGCGCGCTGAAAATATGGCCTACTTGATATTTTTTTCGTTTTCTGTCTTAGTCCCGCGCATGCAATAATGTACGTTTCTCTGTCCGTTACGCGGTTTTCCTATGGTCGGTTTTGGATTTACCACACCTGTATATTTTTAGTAATCCCTTCCAACGTTGCCGTTACAGCCAAACGCTGATACAAATAAAATAAATAAAAATCCTGTCAACACTGGCAACGTTGGCCAAAATCACTAGAACAATGTCTATCCTTGTTTGATTTGTTTATACAGAAGATCATAACACCTACTCGTATTGGTGTGAAATGTGCTTGTAAGGGACTTTTTTCACTTACACATCAGTCCGGAGACATTTGAGTAATTTTCATTCGCTATCAGACCGAGAAAACTTTAAATTGAAACCGGTTAACTTAATAGATACCTCCTATTCCGCAAGAAGAGTCATATTTCAAAAGTTCGAGTCTATATCTGTCTTACTGGGAATTTATTATCTGCAATGATAACCTCTTGTATTAGGTGGTTTACAATGGCACAACTTTTATTATCAAGTAATATAAAAAAAACACACAAACAAAAGTTAAGTTAGAAATAAAAATTACGTAGACTAGACACTAGTTTAGAAGTGGTTTGATTGCAGGCATCTTCAACATTTCCTCCAGCTTTCAGGAGAAGACATTTCAGTTCTTCTAGCAGAGAGTCCATTTTTGATTCCGTCGTTTTGTAGATTTTATTCAAAAATTCATCTAGATATAATTTGTGGTTAGGTTAATTCCAAATATGTGTATAATACAACTTACCTTTAAGTTCATCAATTGCAGCTTTGATGATGCTCTCCAGATGGTCCAAACTAGGATTTGAGTGACCTTTCTTAATCTCCTCCAAGCACCTGACAACCTCTTTCAGTTCAGGGTTTTGAGTTTGAGTTGCCTCATCGATTTGATTTTTGTAGTAATCATAATCATCGTCAATAAACTCTTCATTTATCAAAAAAATGATCTGGTCTTCAGAATCCGAAATGGTGGAGTCGTTAGGCTTGGACAACTCTTCCATCAACTCCATATCTTTGTCCTTCACCAAACACAATGTACTATCAGGGTTGATGTTGACGTGTAGCTCCTCCAAGCCCTTCCATTTCTTCACTGCACTGGAAGAACCTAACCCTCCACTAGATGATGACGCCTTTTCTACTGCTTCAGTAGTTTGGCATTCATCCACTTTAGGAAGCACAACATAACTAGTGGTGTTCAGCTTGTTCTTCATCAAGTCTAGTTCCAGAGAGTCTTCACTGAACGTTTCCGTACTTTTGCCTTTCTTTTTTGTAGGTTTTACCGCTTTCCTAGCTGCGGTGTTGCGGATAAAATTGTTTGACTCATTTTTGAGGCAGTTGTGGATGGTACGGGGGCGGTTCAAAAAACTGGGAGGCTGCAATTTGTCACATCTTAAAAACTGACTTACTTCAGATTCAGTTTTTTTTGAGTTTTTTCTCTGAAATGTCAAAGCTTAGTAAACTCTGTAACAAGCCCAGCAAAACCTACCATGTTGTTATTATTCTCGGCCAGAATTTTGTTCTGGTCTTCAATCCATGAATTAGGGTCTAAAGAGTAACGTTGTTGGTGGAATGGTTTTTTCCAACTTTTTTGGTCAGAAAAATGAGCATTTCGAAAACATCGGCTACATGTAGAGGATATGCAATCTCCGTTGCATTTTAAGTTTAAACCGCAAGTATTCTGGAACCCATTAAATTGTAAATTACCACCAAAAAGTAAAAACGTAATGAAAAACACCAAAAATGAAGAAGACGAGTTTTTACCACAAGAAGTAGCTGATAAGAGCAAAATTTGGTTTAAAGTTAATGAAACCTGAAAATGTAAAAACTTACCGACCAAGGGCTAAACTTTTTCTTTTCCGAGATATGGTTAATGTTGTAGGAATTCGGTGAAGGTGAATCTAAAAATTCAAATTGATTTTCTTCAATTAAAATCAAAATTTAAAACTTACAATCATGGTATTGAGAAAATCTGGCTGATAGTGAAAAAGACATCTTCTAAGCACCGACAAGGTACGTTGTCAACACAAAAATCCACTGATAAAAATTGTGTTTTTGCTTTTCAAGCAATTTGTATCGAAATGCTTAGGGACCGGTTTAACTAAACTGAAACATACAATAGTAAACTGGACTAGCCGTAAATTTGCACTTTACTGCCGGATTAGCCCTTAAATTTAATTAGCCGCCCCTAAACGGAAAACGGTGCCGCAAAAAGGAAAATAAACTTAACAACCAAACTCAGGATAATTGTATTCAACTTACAGTAAAATAGTCCTTATAATGGGAGTTTAGTTCCCGGGTTTGGCCTCAGAACAGTCGTTTTGTAAATTACTTAGCAAAGAAACGCAGGTGTCTCAAGCCGGTAAACGAGCCCTTAATATTTTCCAAGGTGGAAGTGTAAAATTATTTTAAAGTTTCGGGAGGCACTCTCACTAAACAAAAACCGTCTTAAACGTTGTTTGTTCACCCAGACTCTAACGGTAATCGTAGTCTAAAGGGATATTTTAAGACCCTTTTCTACAAGCCTGTAATATATGAGCGAAAAACCCTAAGATACTTGCAGGAAATAGTTATAGTTCATAGTTTTAAAATCCTTAAGTTGTAACCATAATAAAAACAAAAACTGTTGAAGAGCGTACCCCATCCAGATACATTTTAAACCTCACTGACTGTCATCAGAAAGAACACACTTGACAGATTTGACAGTTCTGTCATCTGTCGAGTAATTGACTGACAATAGGCAAAAGAGGGACATTTTCTTGTGCTCTTGGCTTTTCTTGCTTTAAAATGTTCAAAAATTCCTGCTGGGTATTTATTTCTGCTTTTCAGTATGGTTCAGTAGTTAGTTTAAGTGTCTCTAGTGCTTCCATATGATTTGTGACTGGACAAATTAGATTAAGGTGGTTTTGAAGAACAGCCGTGAATGGTAAGTACCTAGTTGGCTAATTATGCAATTAATAAATTAGAAAGTCATTAAACTAGCAAAACTGCAATAACTATGCTAAGTCTACATAAACTAAGTTTTTTCTTCTGTTAATCAAACAATAATCTGTCAGTTATCACGTGACCGCGCTTATCGTACACAAAGGGAGTGTCACGTGACAGTTATCAAATTTAAGCCTGCTTGGTTTTTTCATCACTGTGATTTACTGCAAATACTGCACATGTAGACTTAACATTAATAAAAATCAGGACCGGTCTCAGTAACTGCTTTTTGGCTCGTGTTTGACTTACGCGAACTATTAACAGATTATTAGTTTCTGTCATATTGAACTTTAACCCTCTAGATAGCAGCCGGTTCGCAATTTATGGCTTTGAAAGGTCGGACTGCAGTGGGCTAAACTTCTGTTCATTAATTCGATTTTACCAGGTTATCCGAAATGTATAAATGCGAAAATGTTGCCTGAACATCCAGGATTTTGGACCGCAGCAAGTCGATGAAGACAATAATTCGTAGCGTTAACACTGCGGTCTTTGCCGTGTAGGCGATTTTGTGAGGTTTACATAAATTTTGTTTACGATTTTCGCACCATTTGATCGTGTCCTTTATTGTTTTCTGATATTAAAGTAAAAACGAATCACAATAATGACAGTGACAGTTGATGACGTTGTCAGTCATATTTTGACAGTTCTGCCTTCAAATGTCAATATTGTCAGAGTCCTAGTATTATGTGACACCTGTCATTTACCCCATAACTGTCAAATATTAGCTGTACAGACCGTAGAAATATAAAGTTGCAAGTTAAAACTCTCAACAACAAAAAAACAAACTTTACAGCTTTACGGCACGTATTTTGACAGTTTTGATGTAGATCTGTCAACGTTAAGTATCTTAGTATCACGTGACACCTGTCATGTACACGTCACAACTGTCAAACAGCGGCAAAACAGACAGTAGAGCTGTACAGTTACCAGTCTAAAGTTATTGCATTTCAGTAGAAACAACAAGACAAACTTTATAGCTTTACGGTAGGTATATTGACAGTTGTGACGTCGTGATGTCATTGTTAAGGTGTCTTACTACCACGTGACACCTGTCATGTACACGTCACAACTGTCAAATATAGTCAAAACTGACAGAAGAGCTATACAGGACAAGCTTAAAACAGATGCTGTATGGTATTACATCTAGGGAGGTTTTATAGCTTTATGGTGCATATTTTGACAGTTCTGCCTTCAAATGTCAATATTGTCAGAGTCCTAGTATTATGTGACACCTGTCATTTACCCCATAACTGTCAAATATTAGCTGTACAGACCGTAGAAATATAAAGTTGCAAGTTAAAACTCTCAACAACAAAAAAACAAACTTTACAGCTTTACGGCACGTATTTTGACAGTTTTGATGTAGATCTGTCAACGTTAAGTATCTTAGTATCACGTGACACCTGTCATGTACACGTCACAACTGTCAAACAGCGGCAAAACAGACAGTAGAGCTGTACAGTTACCAGTCTAAAGTTATTGCATTTCAGTAGAAACAACAAGACAAACTTTATAGCTTTACGGTAGGTATATTGACAGTTGTGACGTCGTGATGTCATTGTTAAGGTGTCTTACTACCACGTGACACCTGTCATGTACACGTCACAACTGTCAAATATAGTCAAAACTGACAGAAGAGCTATACAGGACAAGCTTAAAACAGATGCTGTATGGTATTACATCTAGGGAGGTTTTATAGCTTTATGGTGCATATTTTGACAGTTCTGCCTTCAAATGTCAATATTGTCAGAGTCCTAGTATTATGTGACACCTGTGATTTACCCCATAACTGTCAAATATTAGCTGTACAGACCGTAGAAATATAAAGTTGCAAGTTAAAACTCTCAACAACAAAAAAACAAACTTTACAGCTTTACGGCACGTATTTTGACAGTTTTGATGTAGATCTGTCAACGTTAAGTATCTTAGTATCACGTGACACCTGTCATGTACACGTCACAACTGTCAAACAGCGGCAAAACAGACAGTAGAGCTGTACAGTTACCAGTCTAAAGTTATTGCATTTCAGTAGAAACAACAAGACAAACTTTATAGCTTTACGGTAGGTATATTGACAGTTGTGACGTCGTGATGTCATTGTTAAGGTGTCTTACTACCACGTGACACCTGTCATGTACACGTCACAACTGTCAAATATAGTCAAAACTGACAGAAGAGCTATACAGGACAAGCTTAAAACAGATGCTGTATGGTATTACATCTAGGGAGGTTTTATAGCTTTATGGTGCATATTTTGACAGTTCTGCCTTCAAATGTCAATATTGTCAGAGTCCTAGTATTATGTGACACCTGTGATTTGCCCCATAACTGTCAAATATTAGCTGTACAGACCGTAGAAATATAAAGTTGCAAGTTAAAACTCTCAACAACAAAAAAACAAACTTTATAGCTTTACGGCACGTATTTTGACAGTTTTGATGTAGATCTGTCAACGTTAAGTATCTTAGTATCACGTGACACCTGTCATGTACGTCAGAACTGTCAGTTTGTCTCATGGAGGTATTGGTCAACGATAGACATTTACACTGAATAATTTATGATGCTTCTGACAGGAATAAATAAATTGGTCAATAAGTGCAAAATATACACTTTTAGACTTCTTTGGCACTTTTCTTAGATTTTTTTGTACTTTGACAACATTGCAAGTTTTCCTCTCCAAATTTAGGACAAAATAAAGGAAGCTTCAAGACTTCATTCCACTAAATAAACACCAATAAAACATCCTCTGTCTCCGCTTTGGCAAACAGTATGTTCTTTTTCAGCTTTTCCTTTATTGAAAGGGTGGTAAAAAGGGCTACAAAATAGTGGATTCTCCATCTTCTGGACAAATACCTCGAAATCTGAATATATTTAACGGGAATCGATAAGTTGGTCTCAACAAACTGGGAAACACATGTTCGCTTCATCGACTGTTCTTTTTTATTGAATATCTTAGTAAAACTAGTTTGTTTGAAAAATAAATTGAACATTGATATCCTCTAGTTGTTAATAAGCTCAGAACAGCCATTACTTCCAGACAATTCGTAGTGTAAGTGGAATCCATAGTTTTGGGTTTCTGTTTTGTATTGATACGTTCCTAAAGCTTTAAAATTGATGAAAAACGGTCCGGGAACCAAACCTAAAAGTTAAATTTTTACTAAACATGCTGAAATTTTCGTGACATACTTAACTGTAAAAGGGGTCCATCGAGGTGCAAACCTCTTCTGTATCATCACTATTTGATGAATAGTATTCCGGTACATACAGATAATCCACACAGCTAATTGTATATTGAAGATTCATTGTTACAGGAGTAAACCTAAAAATGTTACAAGGAAACGTATAGTATACAGGGTGGTCCAGTTTTAAGTGTCAATAATTCACCATTTGATAGCTAATCAAAAAATAAGTTGACGTTTCCTAAGGAAGATACAGTCCTCCAAATTTCAATTTAAAAAATCGTTTTATAGTTTAAAACTGAACATCCAAGACTTGTGAAAGTCCAAATTTGTACTGAATAGTCTAAAAACTTTTTTACTACTAGGAATGGTCTTATGATTCGCTTTCTCAGACTGCCATCCTGGTTGAGTGTCTGAAACTGGCATTCAAGAACTAAAAAAAGTCCGGAAATCAAGACAAAGATTGTATTGTGCATGAAACTCATTTTTTACTACTAAAAATAGTATAAAAGTTGACTTTTAATGCTAGAACGGACCTTACTAGGACTAAAGAGAGTCCAAAAGTATATTTTCAAGACTTTAATTGGTGTACAACTCAATTTTCTGGACTGGACAACAAGTCTAGAAGTAAATTAAATTTTCGGACTATTTTATTTCTAAAAATTAGTTCTCAAGACTATTATTGTAGCATTTGGTACCAAAATTTTTTACTTTTATTACTGAAGAAACTTGACTTTTGGAAATAGTCTTAAACTCGATTTTTCAGTCTTAAAAAGCACTAAAAACAGTCTGAATTTCTTAGAGATGCTACAATTTATTGCACCTATGAGTGTAGAAGTCAATTTAATAGTGAAGAAGCTTGAAATAACATTTTCAAGATTATGGTCAGTGGACAAACTGGCTTTTAGGCCTGATAAGTCAAAAACTTTGTAAAGATAGTCTTGAAACTCGATTTGAGGCACTGAAAACAGCCTTAAAACACTAAAAACAGTCTAGTTTATTAAGAAATACCCGAATTTTTAGCACTGAGGTGTCTAGAAGTCGATTTAATAGTGACAAAGCTTGGAATGCCATTTTAAGTCTATGAAGAATGTAAAAATTGTTTTTTAAGTTTGCTATGTCAATAACTTGGTGAAGATAGTCTTGAAACTCGATTTTCCAAGCTGAAAGCAGTTTTAAAGCACTAAAATTAGTCCAGAATTCGAAGAAAATGAAAAGCAAAGTAAAAAGCACGAAAAGTTAGTTTTCAAGACAATTTTCATGAATCTAATGTCAATGTCCTGCATCTAAGACTATTTTCAAGACTAAAATATTGAAATTTGTCTTCAAATTATGAAAACTTACTTCAAATGCAAATTTTAAGCTTCTGATGTCACTTTTCATTAGTTCAGTCACATTTTGGGGTTCAAGTCAATTTTTAAGGTTTAAATGTATGAATTTGTAGTAACAAGTTCTTGAAAAAGTAGTTTTTATGTCTACAAGTCAATTTTTAGTATCAAAGTCTCTCGATTTGCATGAAAAGTCAATTTTCAAAACTAAAGTCTTTCAGTTTGTCTGGAAACTATGAAAACTGGCTACAATAATATTTTTTAAACTTCTTAAGTGAATTTTCCGTTTCCAAGACAATTTTTAAGTTGGGTTGGGTTAGTTTTGGGTCTTTGACCGTAATAACGTGTAATAAAGTGCTTGTTCCAAATTTGATCAATATTGCTCCAACGGTCTGACAGTTATGACAAAAAAAAACGATTTTTTAAACAGAAATTTGAAGGACTGTATTTTCCTTAGGAAGCACTTTTCAGGAAAATGACATAATGAATGTCAACTTATTTTTTAATTGGCTATGGATTGGTGAATTATTGACATTTAAAACTGGACCACCCTGTATATTTTAAAATAATTTAAATTTGTAATGTTCTACAGGTGCATTACAAAAAAATTCACTTACTTGATGCCACAAACATTAGTAGGTCTTTTAAAAGCTATAGTATAATGTATTCCAGAAGGATAACTGGTAACTTCAGACGAATCTTTTGGTGAAGTAGAATTGAATCCAAACGATTTCACTTCTCCTTTCCATTCAGTAAAGTACTGGATGGCACCTTGAGGGGCTGCAATATACCACCCTGATTAACCACCTTTTCTTGGTAAAATATGGTCAAACCTAAAGAGTAAAAGTCGTTGTTGATATTCTCCACTTCCGCATATTGGGCCAAGTCAAACTTGTGACGTTTCATCGGACACTCCAATTGGGTGAACTTGATTTTCCATTTTGGTTGCGGCAGATATTGATTGATTGAATTCAAACGATCAGCTAGAGTGATATCAACTGTCACTCCCAACAGTGCATCACTACTCTGATTTACATGAACGTACACTGTTAATAAAAGAATTATTAAAGTGCAACAAGTGATTGTTTAAAAAAAACTTACAGTGTTGTCTAGTGTTGTTACCGCATAGAACTGGGACACCATAGTGATTGGGAGTAATGGCAAGGGAGTCCTGGGCGCATTTGAATACTTCTTCATTATTGTTGGCTGCAGTGGTTTGAGGGAGGAGAATTGCCGGGGCCAATAACAATTCTTCAAAATCTAATCTAAGATCAGTCAATCAGTCATCTTTTTCAAACTACTTCAGCTGTTTTACAAGTAAATTACAACTAAATACGTTTAAACTGGTTTTGTGGATTTTCTAGAAAGTTTTATAGCTTCATGGTGTGAATTTTGATATTTGACACTTTATATCGACAACCAGTAAACTGATTTCCCTTAAAAACATATAAAACCCTTCCAGTAGAGGTGTAAAATAAACTTTAAACTGTTTCTGCGACTTTAGAAGGGTGTCACTAATTTTGTCTACAAGTAGGTTGTGTAGTTTTATACCTTTATGGTGCTGATAATGTCAGCTTAGCTGGTATGTTGTGGAATAGACAAAAAACAGTTAATGGAGATATACAGGGTGATTCCAAAGTTGGGGCTTTCCTTTCACCTGCGAATAGGGCTTCAAAAAACAAGGTTCAAGGTTAAATAAAATTTTTTCAAAATGTGAACAATAACGAAGATACAGGGTGTCAAAGTTTTACTGAAAAAACGAAAATAAAAAATAACTTTAACTTAATTTTAACTAACTGACAGGTTATTTCATATCAACACACATTAACAAATTTTTTTTTTTCTAACTTTTTTAATTTTTGAGAAATTTCAATTCGAAAATTGTGTCACTTTTTGTGAGTTTGCAGCGTTGTTGCCAGGTTTGAAGCCTTGTGAAGCTGTAATTTGCACTCCAATCTAGATTTTTTATATATCAATAGAAAGAGGATAAAAAATGTTACAAAATGACGGTTGAGCGAATTTTCTAACTTTTTTAGTTTTTGAGAAATTTCAATTCGAAAATTGTGTCACTTTTTGTGAGTTTGCAGCGTTGTTGCCAGGTTTGAAGCCTTGTGAAGCTGTAATTTGCACTCCAATCTAGATTTTTTATATATCAATAGAAAGAGGATGAAAAAACTGTTACAAAATGACGGTTGAGCGTTGTTGCCAATTTTCTAACTTTTTTTAGTTTTTGAGAAATTTCAATTCGAAAATTGTGTCACTTTTTGTGAGTTTGCAGCGTTGTTGCCAGGTTTGAAGCCTTGTGAAGCTGTAATTTGCACTCCAATCTAGATTTTTTATATATCAATAGAAAGAGGATGAAAAATGTTACAAAATGACGGTTGAGCGAATTTTCTAACTTTTTTAGTTTTTGAGAAATTTCAATTCGAAAATTGTGTCACTTTTTGTGAGTTTGCAGCGTTGTTGCTAGGTTTGAAGCCTTGTGAAGCTGTAATTTGCACTCCAATCTAGATTTTTTATATATCAATAGAAAGAGGATGAAAAATGTTACAAAATGACGGTTGAGCGAATTTTCTAACTTTTTTAGTTTTTGAGAAATTTCAATTCGAAAATTGTGTCACTTTTTGTGAGTTTGCAGCGTTGTTGCCAGGTTTGAAGCCTTGTGAAGCTGTAATTTGCACTCCAATCTAGATTTTTTATATATCAATAGAAAGAGGATGAAAAATGTTACAAAATGACGGTTGAGCGAATTTTCTAACTTTTTTAGTTTTTGAGAAATTTCAATTCGAAAATTGTGTCACTTTTTGTGAGTTTGCAGCGTTGTTGCCAGGTTTGAAGCCTTGTGAAGCTGTAATTTGCACTCCAATCTAGATTTTTTATATATCAATAGAAAGAGGATAAAAAATGTTACAAAATGACGGTTGAGCGAATTTTCTAACTTTTTTAGTTTTTGAGAAATTTCAATTCGAAAATTGTGTCACTTTTTGTGAGTTTGCAACGTTGTTGCCAGGTTTGAAGCCTTGTGAAGCTGTAATTTGCACTCCAATCTAGATTTTTTATATATCAATAGAAAGAGGATAAAAAATGTTTACAAAATGACGCTTTGAGAAAATGAATGTCTATTTTGAGATATTTTAATTAAAAAATTGTTTTTTAGTCAATTCGAAAAATTGTTCATGTGAGTTGAAAGAGTTAACTTTTAAAATGCTTCAAAATTTTTGAGAAATTTCAATTCAAAAATTGTGTCACTTTTTGTGAGTTTGCAGCGATGTTGCCAGGTTTGAAGCCTTGTGACGCTGTAATTTGTTCTCCAATCTAGATTTTCTATATATCGTTGAAAAGATGATAAAAAATGCTATAAAATGTCGATAGTATACACCCTGTATCTTCGTTATTGTTCATATTTCAAAAATGCTTCAAACGAAAAAAAACCCTATTTTTTGAAGCCCTATTCGCAGGTGAAAGGAAAGCCCCAACTTTGGAATCACCCTGTAGAATACAATTAAGTATTTTTGAACTACTTCTGCAAAATGTGACGTAATTTGTCTTGGTGAGACAAACAACCTACCTGATTTGACAGACGTTTGGGTTCATCAACTTGATGGTATACTGGCAATTGGTTATGGCTTTGTTCAGTTGGCTAGACTTAAAGTATGACACTTTTTTGTTTGAAGTTTGATGACAGTTGGTACCAACTAAATCAGAGACAGATTTACGATTTACGAAATTGATTTGCACTATAACAGTATACTTACAAGCACAACAAGTAAAAAAGGGTCCGCATTTTTTCTTGCTGGCGATTCCACCAGAAGCCACGCATTTGCCCTTGTCCATGCACACCCCCATCGTATTTTCATCAATATAACATTGTGTAATTTTGTCTTTTAAAGCTAAATAATTCAAATAGTTAAATTAAAAAAAAAAATACTTTTTGGTTTAGGTAATTACGTTGGATGTTCCATAACAGAGCTAAAGGATCGTCGACATCGGTTAAGTCGAAGAAACCTCCATAAACCACGTTCAAATACACTAAAACCCACACTAACTTGAACATTTTTTAACTTTTTTCAACTGAAAAGCTAGCTATAGCATTATGTTACTCGGTTATGTGTATAGGGTAGTTAGAGCTAATATAACAGCACCGCACTACACTAACACCAGAACTATTCCCAAAAGACCGTGCCACCATCTATTTATGCTTTCGCCGTGTTTGTTTAACAGGACTCGGGCTTTTAGGCAAATTAGACTGAGACTCAATGGGCATATTAACGGTATTTAGCATATCGGTAAATAAGTTCCGGGTGGAGTTAACAATACCACCCAAACCTCGATACAGTGTGTCAATATTGATGCTTGTAACTTTTTTGGGACACACTGATAACCAGGAAATTGTTAACAAGACGGGGCACCAATCTCTTAACAGGTCACCGAAACGTCCTGTCCTTTAGTAGGTACTATCAGGCAAAAACTGTTACAGTTAATAAGAATGACTCAACTAGATTAACTTTGAAAATTAATTACCATATAACGGAACTTTTGTAATATAAGTCATATCATCCTAAAATGCTGATCATCATGCAGTTTATTAAAAGTTACTACAGGTAAGGCAAGGTTGTATGTGAAAAAAGTATACACAAGCTGCTACAGCAGGTATTAAACAAAATGATGATTACGTCATACAATTCAAAAGTTTTATAGTCAATATTTTACTTTACGAGGAGTTTGACCAGTAAATTACAAATTTGCAATTCAAATTTCTTCCTGACTGTACCAATCTATGTAATTTTTCCAGGTTATTGAATAGGAAATTTGAGGGATTCCAAAAATGTACTTAAAAGATGAGGATTCCAAAAATGTACTTAAACTGTCATTTTCTCACTCCAAGTGGATTTTACAAGCGGTTTTGTCCCTGACTGTCCTATCAAACTGGGTTTCTGGTAGTTCAAACTTTGACACCGCTTTTCTCCCTGACTGTACCAAATTTTGTAGTGTTTTTTCAGGTTAATGGATAGGAAATTTGATGAGGATTCCAAAAATGTACTTAAAACTGTCATTTTCTCACTCCAAGTGGGTTTTACAGGGGTTTTGTCCCTGACTGTCCTATCAAACTGGGTTTCTGGTAGTTCAAACTTTGACACCGCTTTTCTCCCTGACTGTACCAAATTTTGTAGTGTTTTTTCAGGTTAATGGATAGGAAATTTGATGAGGATTCCAAAAATGTACTTAAAACTGTCATTTTCTCACTCCAAGTGGGTTTTACAAGGGGTTTTGTCCCTGACTGTCCTATCAAACTGGGTTTCTGGTAGTTCAAACTTTGACACCGCTTTTCTCCCTGACTGTACCAAATTTTGTAGTGATTTTTCAGGTTAATGGATAGGAAATTTGATGAGGATTCCAAAAATGTACTTAAAACTGTCATTTTCTCACTCCAAGTGGGTTTTACAAGGGGTTTTGTCCCTGACTGTCCTATCAAACTGGGTTTCTGGTAGTTCAAACTTTGACACCGCTTTTCTCCCTGACTGTACCAAATTTTGTAGTGTTTTTTTCAGGTTAATGGATAGGAAATTGGATAGGAAATTTGATGAGGATTCCAAAAATGTACTTAAAACTGTCATTTTCTCACTCCAAGTGGGTTTTACAAGGGGTTTTGACCCTGACTGTCCTATCAAACTGGGTTTCTGGTAGTTCAAACTTTGACACCGCTTTTCTCCCTGACTGTACCAAATTTTGTAGTGATTTTTCAGGTTAATGGATAGGAAATTTGATGAGGATTCCAAAAATGTACTTAAAACTGTCATTTTCTCACTCCAAGTGGGTTTTACAAGGGTTTTGTCCCTGACTGTCCTATCAAACTGGGTTTCTGGTAGTTCAAACTTTGACACCGCTTTTCTCCCTGACTGTACCAAATTTTGTAGTGTTTTTTCAGGTTAATGGATAGGAAATTTGATGAGGATTCCAAAAATGTACTTAAAACATGATTCGGTCACTCCAAGTGGATTTTACACTTGATTTTGTCCCTGACTGTCCTTTCAAAGTGTTTCTGGCAGTTCAAATTTTGACACCGCTTTTCTCCCTGACTGTACCAAATTTTGTAGTGATTTTTCAGGTTAATGGATAGGAAATTTGATGAGGATTCCAAAAATGTACTTAAAACTGTCATTTTCTCACTCCAAGTGGGTTTTACAAGGGGTTTTGTCCCTGACTGTCCTATCAAACTGGGTTTCTGGTAGTTCAAACTTTGACACCGCTTTTCTCCCTGACTGTACCAAATTTTGTAGTGCTTTTTAGGTTATTGGATAGGAAATTTAATGAGGATTCCAAAAATGTGCTTACAATAATAATTTTCTCACTCCAAGTGGGTTTGACAAGCAATTTTGTCCCTGACTATCAAACTGTGCTCAAAAGTTGCAAAAATCAAGTTTTTTTGCCATATTTATTATAAAACTGTTTTTGAGATTTATGACAGTAATTTTGACAGTGGTCACGTGACTGTCTAGCTAAGTTATCCCCGAAAAACCACGTGATATCTGTTACTAATGTCGAAACTGTAAAAATTTGCCAGGAATTACAGTCTATTGGTAAATTTTCCTGTCACCCCGAATTTTACTTTAATTTACCAGTAAATAACCTCTGTCACGGTAAATTTACGCCCATCACTAGTTTACACCCACCATATTGCCTCTTCAGGCTGATTGACCTAATGTTGAAGCAAACTATTCAACTTAAGGTGACACTATTTGAAAAGGTTTAAGCTTAATTTTTCAGTCTTTTCGTGGTTACAATCTGCACAATTCATAAGAGTTTCTAAAACTTATGTATTTAGTTAACTGAGTGGTTTAGAGGCATCGAATATAACCATCAGTAACCGAAAGGTTAAGACAACATATTCGTTTACAAAGCATATCAAATAGGTAAACATATCAAGCAGGATGTATGCTTATGAATGTATTATTGTCCTGTCTTTGGGTTGTGCATCGTGAGATTTTTTAGCTTTTTTCGTTTGCTAAATAGTTTTAAAAAGTCAACGAACTTGATATGTTAATAAGCTAAAACTTATGATCTATGGTGTGTTTGTCAAACCTGTAAAAAAAAAACCATTATAAGTTAATACGTTTATTTGTATAACTTAACAACTGTCTAATTATTTCATCTATAAGTTGATTAATCAATAAACCAAAAGTATTTACATGGGGACCAGTCACAACTTAAATTTTTATTACAAAACCACTTACTAATAATAAACAATCAAAAAATAAATAAAAACTTTAATTCGTTGAAAACCTGCATGCATTTATGTTGTTTAACTGGACTAGTCACTTTACTCTACAAAAAGGCGAACGCGCGTGTCATAAAGACGTGGTGGGACTTTGGTCGCGTTTGCCCTGGCTTTTAAAGGCGTCGTAGAGCCAATAATCGGTCTCCTTCTTACTTAGTCTACAGCCGCCTATTCCGGTCAACACCTCTAAAGTAAAAGTAATGCGACAATTAGTGACGAAATGGCGACGGTGCGGTGCGTTTTTGTTTGCAGTCTTTGTATGTACAGGGTGTCTGGTTTTTTAATTGTTTCTAAAAAACGGTGCTCGTCCATACGTACTCATGGGAATCCCGCTCGGTTTGTACATTTCGTTTTGGTCGTAGTCAACGTCGTAGTATATTCCACTTTGATTCTGAAAATTATTGTTTTATGGATTTTTTCAAAATATTGAATTTTTGATTGATTTTGGATACTTACAGCCACTGAGGCGCTACTCCTGCTTTTCGGTCTGGGCACATGGAAATTCCTTCCCAACAGGTCGATTTTGTCCTCTTCCTCGCTGGAACTGCTATTGTCCAGATTTTTCATGCTTTGTACGCTTGCGGCTTTACTAGCTAATTGAGCCTACAAAAAAATTGCAGTGTGGTTACTGTGGTTGGTCAACCAATCACAAACCACAAACAGTGGTTCTGGATTGGCCAGTACTGATGACTGATTTAACTACATTTATTACCTGTATTCCTACAGGAATACAGAGAATGGGGCTTAACAGTCAACATAGCCAAGACAAAGTATCTATGTGTGGGAACTCAGGACGGAAATTTGGAACTGGACAATGGCCAAGAAATCCTTCAGTGTCAGGAATATGAATATCTGGGCATTACATTCGACAACACAGGAACAGATGTAAAAGAAATCGGAAAGCGAATAGTCAAAGCCAAAAAAGTAATCGGAGCTCTGAATGGAATCCTATGGAGCAAAGAAATAACCAAGAAGCGGAAATTTAATATCTATGAGGCAATGGTAAAAAGCACCCTCCTATATGGATCAGAAACCTGGAGAATTTCAGATAGACACAAGAAAAGAGTTGAGGCAGTTGAAATGGATGCAATTAGGAGATCGATGCGCATTTCACGAAGAGAAAGAATAAGAAACGACATCATAAAACAACGGATGGGAATAGAAGACGCAATAACACAGGATATCGAAAACAAGCAACTTACGTGGTACGGACACGTGGAAAGAATGTCAAATACCCGATGGCCTAAAAGAGTACTTCATTGGCAACCAACAGGCAGAAGAAAACGAGGAAGGCCAAAACAGGAGTGGCAGAAAACCATGCATAAATGCATGAGTGAGAGAAATCTAACACCTGAAGATTGTGAAGACCGAAGAGGCTGGAAATTAGGTGTCGGACAACGTCGAAAGACGTTCTAAACCGGCCTATATATGTATATTACCTGTAAATTCAGTCTTGGTAATGGTACTGGAGGTAAAGTACCGGCAGCTCCACCATAAATCGAATGCCTTGACAGTGTATTGTTGACTGGCAACGTGGGGTACCCGAACAAAGCTGATGATGGCCTGGTGGGTGCTAAACCGGGTTCCGGCTGCAAAACACTCACATTTTAAAGAGAATGAAACTTGTTGAGATGTGTTCTTACTGCATAGTGATTGGCTTGCGCCATAACGTCAGCAATTTGAGCCCATCTGAGCCTGTCCTCCAAAGTCAATTGGTACGGTGGCGCCCCCATTACTGGAGTTTTAACTGTGTTGCTTGCGGTGGCCATATAGCCAAACACTGGACTTCCAACGGCAGCTTTTTGTTCTCGACTCCATTTTCGACTACAACAATATACTTTTATGTGTGATGTTCAGGTTGGATGCTCTCTAAACTTACCTCCACATTACCAAACACACTAGAGTAAGTCCGATAATAATAATGGCGGCCACACTGGCTCCAATAGCAACTCCAAGAACTTCCCCATCCAGTTCGCATTGACTTCCATAGTAATTTCCGACACATCTAGTCAATATAATTATGTTATAAAATTCATCATCAATCATATAAAGTTTATTGAAAGATATCAATCTCTATGTTTTAAAACAAATTTTTCATGTGGTCTAAGATATGGCAACGTTCTTCAACAACCTGAATGACCAACCAATCAAACTCCTGATATTCAAGGATCAAAGCCGATATCAGTCGATTGTCTCTTTAACTTTGATAGGAAACTAAACTGAACTTTGACAGGTGACAGTGAGCATCACATTCAAAACAATTACCTTCTCATTATAGTATCAATCAGTTGTTATCAAACGGTGAGTCCAGAAAAATCGTGTTGCTATTTCAGTTGTTATCAAACGAAGAAAAATCGTATTTTTTGAAAATGAACATTGAAGAGGCCGCCCAAGAGGCCATCGCTAGCCTTCTTCCAGAAAAATCTCGCGAGGCTTACAAAAAACAGTTTCTTGTTTACCAAAAATGGTGCGTTGAACAGAATGCAGAGAATTTTACGGATAAAAAGGTGCTCCTGGCTTACTTCCTGCAGAAGTCTAAGAAGCTCAAGGCATCTTCTCTATGGAGCCAATATTCCATGATCAAAAGCCACGATAATATCTGAAGCAAACGTCGACATCAGCAAATACAGTAAACTCCAGGCATTTCTAAAGAGACAGAATGACCATTATAAGCCGAAGAAGTCCAAGACATTGGATTTCGACCATATAAGAGATTTTCTTCAAAATGCTCCAGATGAACAATATCTAGCCCAAAAGGTAAGATTAGTTTCTTTACTTTGAATATTTTCCTGATAGTACTACATTGATTATTTTTGTCTACAAAACTACAAAATGTACTGACAGGAGACAATTTTGTTGCTGGTGGTGCTGATTATGGGAGTCGCTGGAGCATGTCGAGGAAAGGAGCTCTGTTAGCTAGACTGCAACGATGTCTCGGATCATAAAAGCTTTTTTCTGGTAAATCTACGGGGTACAAAATCAGGAAAGGATCGCTTGTTTGTGATAAAAACGTCTGGCGAAAACTCTACGAATGTAGTGGAATTAGTGAGAAAGTATATTGGTCTAAGGCCACCTACAAAGCATACACGATTTTTTGTGTCTTACAAAAATGGGAAGCCCATAGGAAAAAATACATTTGGACAGCTACCAAGGAGAATTGCTGGCTACTTGAGACTACCAAACGCAAACCTATATACTGGGCATTGTTTTCGCAGATCATCAGCTTCTTTACTTGCCGACTCTGGATCAACCATAGATGTGTTGAAAAGACATGGTGGCTGGAAAAGCAGTTCTGTTGCTGAAGGTTATGTTGAAAATTCATTGTATCAAAAGAAGAATGTTGCCGATCAAATATTCACCAATGTCTTCTCCGATGTTGATATGGCATCAGCATCAACCATAGAAAGATCAATTTCAGAAAATGAGACAACGGCAACGGCGACTGCTACGTATGTGCAGAATATGTTTACTACTAAAAATGTTGCTTCCAATTGTACACCCTTCGTTAGCCTTGCAAACTGCACCAAAGTCAATATAAATGTAAATATATATAATAATAAGAACCAGATTTAAGTTATGTTTATGTTAATTATCCTTTTTCGTCCTTACACTTTAACAAATAAATAAAATTTCAATAAAATCATTGTTTAATTTGGAAGAATTTACTTTAAATCCCCCAGGGATTAAAATTACTTTTAATCCCTAAAGTGCATAAAATCTGATTTTCTCTATAACAACTTACGTGCACACTTCTTGTCCATTAGAAAACTTGCATTCTCCTCGATTATTACAGTGAGAGGCTGGACATTGTTCGCAAAACCGTCCCGCCCTATGTTTGTTGTCAAACCAAGGGTCCTTAAGCCCTTCATGACACTCGCATTTAAAACTACCAAAAGTGTTGATACAGTCTGCTTGGGCGTGACAGTCGTGGAGTTCTGGTGAAGCGCATTCATCCAAATCTAGAAGCAAATTTTCCACCACTTTCTAGCTATTTTTTGATGAACAAAAATAAATACCTTGAATGCCTGAAACTGATCCTGGAGGGCTATCCACCCACAAAGCGCTATAACCGACATTGTTGCTTCTACGTTGAATCACCCCTAGAAGATGCTTCTGTATATCGCCCTTAATTGACGGTCTAGATGTATCTGCGTTTTCCTCCAGCTGCAATGTGATATTAACAAACACTCCAGCTTGTCCTTGAGACCGATCTCCTTGGTAGATGTTGTTCACTTTGGCCCCCAAAAACTCATCGCTGAATGGTGTCATCGACATGGCTGAATCCAGCTGGAAAACAGTTTTTAACCAATTATTGTTAAAACCATCCAAGTCCACTAACCGCTCTTTCAGCTTCAAAAGACAATTGCTCGTAGCCTTCGCTGGTTTTCTGGAGAAGCTCATTGGCCCAGACCACGCGTTTTTCGTAGATTCTGTCCACTCTTAGAGATACCAGTACTGCCACGATTTTTCGGCAAGGGTCTCTGTGTTTTCTTCGGGCTGTGCCTGGTCTGCAATGACAAGCACTTACACCAGCTTCAGTCCTGCAGATTTCGTGCTGGGATACGTCACAAGTGGAATCATCACCCACAATACACGTGTCAATCCTAAAAAATAACAACTTTGTAACATGAAGAAAAAAAAACCGAATGATGCGGCATTAATGATGCTGTTCCTAGATTTGGAAACGCCATCTGTACTTTCTAACTCATAGAGTTGAGTACAGATGTCACCAGATGTTGCACAACAACTATGAAGAAAAAAGTAGCGTAAAAACATTACCTAACAGGACTTTGACTTTGTGGTCTAGGTCGATAAGATGGTCGTCTTTGTGCTGGTTTAACCGAACCATGGTTGGCAGATTTGACCGGTTTTTCCCCTTCCAAAGCTGTTCCATGCACCACTTGATTGTTCGAGGGTGCTGTCGGTTTTATGCCCACCGCCGCCACTGAAGTAGGGTCAGGGTTTTCCCCAAACAAATTCAGATACGTTCTGGTACCTTCGATGGAGACGTAACCTTCGTTTCCCACCGCTGAGGTGATGACGTCAGCATGGCCGTTGATATGGTCTAAATCAACCGGAATGACGTAGGGTTGACCTGCAGCAGCTTCTCCTTGACTTTGACCTTGTATGGCGGAAATAGTGACCTCAAAGGTATCACCGTAGGCGTTGAGTGGTGGTCTGGTGAGGATTGGTTGTCTATTCAGTCCTCCAGGTTTGTAGTCGGGGTCGTCAATGACGATGCCTGGACGCGGACGATACGATTCTGAAGACGTTGAGAAGCTCGACGAGTCTGAGGTAACTAAAACAACAATCGAGAAAACTATAGGCCATCATTTGTAAAAAGTTTACCTGATGATGGTTCAATAGTAGTTGAAAGTCGGTTAGTGGAAGTAGTCTCATTAACTGCACCAAGTGCTTCAGTTTCAGGGGATGCTGTTGTTATAGTCGGAGTGGCAACAGAGCTTGAAACCCTACTACTAGTCGTAGACTCTATCATGGAACTCTCCAAAATAGGAGTATCAGTTTTTCCTTCCCCTATTTGAGCTTCAGACGAATTTGACACACTTGAAAATTGAGTACTTGGAATAACATCCTCTAGTACACTAGTGGGCTCTATGCTGATTGAGGTGAAAGAAGCACTGGTCTCTTCAGTAACCAATGAAATTGGAGTTTCCAAAATGGACAACTCAGACTTCATAGTTGGAGTAACTAAAGTAACCTATAATAGTGAAAGTAAAATGGTGCCCTCCAGGGTAACTCAGTAAAAACAACAACCTTTGTGGACTTTTCAGGACGTGGAACTTTCTCTTTATTTTTCTCAAAATCTGTAATAATGTCTTCTATATTCTGATTGGTCGTTGCTTCATCTTGTGAATTGGACTCGTTCTGATTGGCTCCCACACTTTCCATCTTCGTGTCCTCAAAATCACTGTCTTGTTCCATGTACTCATCTCCAGAGTGAGTCCCTTCAAACTGAGAGCCTAGGGTAAAGGTCAAAATGTCTTCGTTAGGCCTCTCCGAGGTCAAACTGACAATATCCGACTGACTCATGGGCGGCATGGGTTTATAGTGAGGAATGTCCGGATTGGGACGTTTAACTGGGCGGCGTTTATTCCACGGTAATCGGGTAGTTGGGCGGTAGAACCTATTATCAAACCTTATCAACTTTTAGAACAAAATAGGAAAAAAAGGGCTTACACAGGTCTTTTGTTGCCTAACGGTAGTTGGTCTGAAGATAAAGGAATGTTGTTACCTCCACTACTGCTGGCATACGTAGGGCGTTTGGGCGACATATTGTTGGGCGGCAAATCAAAAGGGTAAGGAGGTTGAGTAGACATAGGACCTTAATTAATTTTTTCGTGAAAAGTGTAATTTATAAATTAGTGGTACTAAACTAACCAGCTGGAGGAGGCGGCAAAGGCGGTGCCGGTATGTCAAAATCGGGCGGCAACGCCGGCACATCCGTAATCCTGGGTGGCCCTCTATTGTTAATCCTGGTGGAAACAGGCCTTAAGGGACGTCCAGACCCAGGGGGAGCAGTATTTGCCTGTACTTTTACGTTGCCATGCAACAATTTAACTAGCCCGGTCAAAATGTCTTGAATATCCGGATTGGCCTGTAAATTTATAGTGATTTAAAGATAAAACAGGGAAAGTGTAAGTGAATACCTGTCTAGCTTTTTCCAAACTAACGGAGTGAGTAGCAGAAGCCGTCGTCGTGGCAGTCGGCGTGATTTCCTGGGGCTCTTGCAAGGACCGGCCCTGCAGAGCCCCTTTGGCTTCCCCCGACCCAGAAACTGAAGTTGCGTGTAATTCTCCAAAGTATCTGTCCCTATCCTGCATGTATAAAATTCCCATCAAACATTATTAATTTTTCGCCCAAAACCAGACAATATTTTCATTTTACTATAACAAAGCATAATGACGTGATTAAAATGTCCAATCAAACTGAGAAAAAAAAGAAACTTTTATGGGACACGCTTTTGTTGTTTTCTTAATTTGGCCGGTCAATTGTTGAGTACCACTTTGTAGAATTGCATCAAACAATCTACTTAAAAATAATAATAAAGCGTATCCAAACGGTACTTGAAAACTATTCCATTCTCCACGCACACTGGGTACCACCAGTAATTTAATTATTGTTAAAACTACACTAATCAAAATAACTATTTCTATATTTATGCCTCAGTACCGTTCTTGAGGGTTGAATAATATGTCCAAGCCTTCCGGAAAGTTCCACATCGTTACTTTCAAAAGCATCTTCGACGTTTTTGTACAGCAGCAAATTGTCACCGGCTGTTGTCTTGGACAGGATCGGCACCGCCGATCTCAGTACCCGGTTGTTTGGTTCCGCAATGGTACCAACGACCTTCGAAGAAGTTTCTTCATTAACAGCACCAGGAGTTTTGGTGGGGTCAATCAGTCTAGCCAGAGATTCGTCAAAATTGGGAGAAACTCCAACTTCTTCAGCCGAATTCGGTGAAATAAACGAGTTGGAGTACAAATCAGCGCCACCTACACGAACACAAAAAGAAATTATTACGTGTTTGTTGACCTTAATTATTGTTTTAATAACAATATTTTGGCTCGACAGTAGCGGTAAAAACAATAAGGGAAAGTCTTGCATTGAAAGTGATATTCCTAATAATACTCATATGTTTTTTAAATTAGTTCGTGTGAATGTCCCTAGAATATACAGGGTGAAAACTATATAGGAAATTTCAAAGGAACTTTTCATCTAAAAGCTTCTAGAACAGTTTTTCACTTTAGAACCGAAATTCTCTTGGAACCGTCCAGATGCTTCCAAAAGTTCCTAAAACTGGTCTAGAAGCTTTAAAAACAATCTAGTAGCTTCTAGATGCTCCTGAAATAGCCTAAATGATTCCAAAAGCATCTAAAAGCTTCTAGAACAGTTTAAAAAATTCCAAATTTTCTTGAAACCGTCCAGAAGCTTCCAAAAGTTTCTAAAACTGGTCTGGAGAAGCTTTAAAAACAATCTAGAAGCTTCTAGATGCTCCTGAAATAGCCTAAAAGATTCCAAAAGCATCTAAAAGCTTCTAGAACAGTTTAAAAGCTTCCAAATTTCTTGAAACCGTCGAGAAGCTTCCAAAAGTTTCTAAAACTGGTCTGGAAGCTTTAGAAAAAAAACAATCTAGAAGCTTCCAGATGCTCCTGAAATAGCCTAAAAGATTCCAAAAGCATCTAAAAGCTTCTAGAACAGTTTAAAAGCTTCCAAATTCTCTTGAAACCGTCGAGAAGCTTCCAAAAGTTTCTAAAACTGGTCTAGAAGCTTTAAAAACAATCTAGAAGCTTCCAGATGCTCCTGAAATAGCCTAAATGATTCCAAAAGCATCTAAAAGCTTCTAGAACAGTTTAAAAGCTTCCAAATTCTCTTGAAACCGTCGAGAAGCTTCCAAAAGTTTCTAAAACTGGTCTAGAAGCTTTAAAAACAATCTAGAAGCTTCCAGATGCTCCTGAAATAGCCTAAAAGATTCCAAAAGCATCTAAAAGCTTCTAGAACAGTTTAAAAGCTTCCAAATTCTCTTGAAACCGTCCAGAAGCTTCCAAAAGTTTCTAAAACTGGTCTGGAAGCTTTCAGAAGCTTTAAAAACAATCTAGAAGCTTCCAGATGCTCCTGAAATAGCCTAAAAGATTCCAAAAGCATCTAAAAGCTTCTAGAACAGTTTAAAAGCTTCCAAATTCTCTTGAAACCGTCGAGAAGCTTCCAAAAGTTTCTAAAACTGGTCTGGAAGCTTTCAGAAGCTTTAAAAACAATCTAGAAGCTTCCAGATGCTCCTGAAATAGCCTAAAAGATTCCAAAAGCATCTAAAAGCTTCTAGAACAGTTTAAAAGCTTCCAAATTCTCTTGAAACCGTCGAGAAGCTTCCAAAAGTTCCTAAAACTGGTCTGGAAGCTTTCAGAAGCTTTAAAAACAATCTAGAAGCTTCCAGATGCTCCTGAAATAGCCTAAAAGATTCCAAAAGCATCTAAAAGCTTCTAGAACAGTTTAAAAGCTTCCAAATTCTCTTGAAACCGTCGAGAAGCTTCCAAAAGTTTCTAAAACTGGTCTAGAAGCTTTAAAAACAATCTAGTAGCTTCTAGATGCTCCTGAAATAGCCTAAAAGATTCCAAAAGCATCTAAAAGCTTCTAGAACAGTTTAAAAGCTTCCAAATTCTCTTGAAACCGTCGAGAAGCTTCCAAAAGTTTCTAAAACTGGTCTAGAAGCTTTAAAAACAATCTAGAAGCTTCCAGATGCTCCTGAAATAGCCTAAAAGATTCCAAAAGCATCTAAAAGCTTCTAGAACAGTTTAAAAGCTTCCAAATTCTCTTGAAACCGTCCAGAAGCTTCCAAAAGTTCCTAAAACTGGTCTGGAAGCTTTCAGAAGCTTTAAAAACAATCTAGAAGCTTCCAGATGCTCCTGAAATAGCCTAAAAGATTCCAAAAGCATCTAAAAGCTTCTAGAACAGTTTAAAAGCTTCCAAATTCTCTTGAAACCGTCGAGAAGCTTCCAAAAGTTCCTAAAACTGGTCTGGAAGCTTTCAGAAGCTTTAAAAACAATCTAGAAGCTTCCAGATGCTCCTGAAATAGCCTAAAAGATTCCAAAAGCATCTAAAAGCTTCTAGAACAGTTTAAAAGCTTCCAAATTCTCTTGAAACCGTCCAGAAGCTTCCAAAAGTTCCTAAAACTGGTCTGGAAGCTTTCAGAAGCTTTAAAAACAATCTAGAAGCTTCTAGATGCTCCTGAAATAGCCTAAAAGATTCCAAAAGCATCTAAAAGCTTCTAGAACAGTTTAAAAGCTTCCAAATTCTCTTGAAACCGTCGAGAAGCTTCCAAAAGTTTCTAAAACTGGTCTAGAAGCTTTAAAAACAATCTAGTAGCTTCTAGATGCTCCTGAAATAGCCTAAAAGATTCCAAAAGCATCTAAAAGCTTCTAGAACAGTTTAAAAGCTTCCAAATTCTCTTGAAACCGTCGAGAAGCTTCCAAAAGTTTCTAAAACTGGTCTAGAAGCTTTAAAAACAATCTAGAAGCTTCCAGATGCTCCTGAAATAGCCTAAAAGATTCCAAAAGCATCTAAAAGCTTCTAGAACAGTTTAAAAGCTTCCAAATTCTCTTGAAACCGTCGAGAAGCTTCCAAAAGTTCCTCGAAGCTTTAAAAACAATCTAGAAGCTTCCAGATGCTCCTGAAATAGCCTAAAAGATTCCAAAAGCATCTAAAAGCTTCTAGAACAGTTTAAAAGTTTCCAAATTGTCTTGAAACCGCCTAGAAGCTTCTAAAAGTTCCTCAAACTGGTCTGGAAGCTTTCAGAAGCTTTAAAAACAATCTAGAAGCTTCCAGATGCTCCTGAAATAGCCTAAAAGATTCTAAAAACTTCTAAAAGCTTCTAGAACAGTTTAAAAGTTTCCAAATTGTCTTGAAACCGCCTAGAAGCTTCTAAAAGTTCCTCAGACTGGTCTGGAAGCTTTCAGAAGCTTTAAAAACAATCTAGAAGCTTCCAGATGCTCCTGAAATAGCCTTAAAGGTTCCAAAAGCATCTAAAAGCTTTTAGAACAGTTTAAAAGATTCCAAAAGTTCCTGAAACTGGTCTGAAAATTATTTATTAGGTAGCCTTTGTGTAAATCACAACACAGTGGGTAATTTGAGATTGGTCAAAAAAGCAGCTTTCAGCTTGCTGTTTTTTTTTGACCAATCACAAACACATGTAGACTAATTTTACTAAAACAAACGGTACGACGATGAACCAAGAAAAATACTGGGTAGTTACTACACGCCTGGTTAAAAGCCACTTTCTACTGCGGTACATTCACCGAAATTCGCACAGTCTAAACGTCCTACCAGTGCATTTAACACGGCAAATCGTGTTGGTACTGTACCGAGCCTATTAATGATGACAATACCCTCTTCACGTCCGGTTTACGACGCCTTTAAAAAGTTTCTTGTTGCACAAATATTGTCGATTTGGTAACGTATGATATCACGCAATACCGTGCAGCTAATTATATCAATAATTTCAATTGAAAAATCACCGTTAATCAACATTATTGGTGATCTTCTATTGAATACCGTTAGTTGGTCAAAGGTGTGCCAAAGAGTTAATCAATTCCATTTAAGTGAAGACTATTGTGGAATAACGTATTCTACATTTCTTCTATTTAAGGTGTAGAGCGCGTCCAGGTATTTTAATGTTAGTGTCCCAGAAACATCCTTTTTTGGAATGTTTTGTTTACTAATGTAACTGTCTAAAATCTTGCATACTTTATGAAAATGAATAGTGCTCTACCTTTCCCTACTTTATTTCTCAGTATTCAAACACTTCGTCCAAAAAAACCAAAATCTATCAGAAATCTAAAAAGTCTGCAAACAAGCTAAAACTACCACTTAAATCGTCAAACAATCTCAAAAACCGTTTAATCGAAAGCCTGTCGGCTTCCAGCTGCCATTTAACATTCCTGCTAAACAGATGCAAATCTGCAACTTTTCCTTCTACATGCATGCAAATATCTCCGCTTTCGTCCTTTTTTCAGTAAAGATTTTCATCTGAGAAAGTTATGCAACCGACACGAAAACCGTTAAATTCAAACCGAACCTTTGCAATTAATAATACCTTACCAATTCCGCAAAACGGTTAAATTACATGCAAACCGATAGGTTTCTGCTCTCTTTAACACGTGCTAAAACATAATCTGTGATCTTTGAGTACCATAAGATTTCCTTGATTGCAAGTTCAAGATTTTGGTCTGCTCATATGGAAACAAGTTAGATGCAATTTTGATTAACCTGGCTTTTAATCTATGCAAATATCAATATGGAGCGTGCGTATTTTTGCCAACAATAGTCTATTGTACAGGAATTTATGTGGTTTATGGTAATAATTGCTAAAGAAAAATTAATTTTTTAATTCATACATAAAAGGGTTTGTGTCTTAATTGACCGTTGATCTCTCCACATTACAAGGGAGGCAAGGCTTTGAAATACAGTTTTTTTTCCGAAAGTTTTTACAAGCTTAAGGTTACATGTGCTTCATTTGCGTAAAAATTAACACAGTGGACGTAGTTTGTGATTGGTCAAAAAAGCAGCTTTCAGCTTGCTGCTTTTTTTGACCAATCACAAACTACGAACACTGCTGTGACGTACATAAAGACAGAGCTAAAAAACTGTACATAAACCAAACTTTTGCAGCATTTTAGAATAATTAGAATGGAAAACTCCTACCACCACTTTGTATGTCAGAAACCAAACTCCAACAGTGCATTTTCAGATTATTTTTACTGAAACTAAACAATTATCACAAAAGAAAGTTTCTTGCGGATATGACGTTTCTGTTGACGTTACAGTCATCATCAAGGTGGTGAATTTCTTGCAATTTCCAAGTAAATTTAATGACTAAGACAACCGAAGAATTTCACTTGTAACACCCCGTCGAACGCAACAAAAGCACCTGAAGCAACAGATTGTGCATTCCATTCTGAACTGGTTCTTCGCAGAACAAGAGAGCATTCTTCACTTTGCTCGAGATATTGCAATTTACATATTTGGAATGGTAAATAAGGATGATAATTGAAACAGTGTCAACAGCGCCGTGTTAACTACAACTGTTAAATAAGACCCCCCAGTACAAGAACTTGATGAACTCTGTAGACCTACCTTCACCAGACATCAACGCTAACAGTAATCCTACGCAATAAGCGGCAAGTGTCCGAGGAATTTGAACTGACCCCATTTTTTTGTTGTTCACTGTTCACCTGACATTGAAAGTCACAGTTTAAGTTACTAAAACGCCCCACTTTAAGGGTGGACAGCCCTTCGGGAAGTTATACAATTCGAAAAACCACCCTTAAGTCACTTTTGTTGGGTGCCCATACACCAAATTAACGCGATACTGCCACGAGATGAATTTCAAGTGTAAAGCACATCGTCGATGGTTATTTGGGTCATCTTCGATCCGCTCACCGGACTTGAGGTCAACAAACGATCACTTAAATCACATATTTCACTAGGAACACCATTCACAATCTAGGAAGCTTCAAAAACCGAATGAAACTATTACCAAAAAAATTTGGTGAATCCTTACAAAATATGCTGAAGAAACACACATCCACGACAGTTTGTACGCGGTACTTTCAGCAGACTGTGAAGGTAACGGTACCATCGCCGAGAAGTGTACGCAGGATGGTACCTAGTCTTGGGCTGCAGGTGGGGCTCCTGAGGACCGCGTTTTGTTAGAGCGTGTTTGTTATTGTTATTTCAAAAATTGTAAAGTATTTGATCTTGTATCAGCTTCTGCTGGAATACAACAGGATTCGTTTTTGCTTTAAACTATCTAGAACAACTTTCCTGGGTTTTAGATGAAAACACAATGTTGCAAGATCAAACAAAAATTACTTTGACTTATGCAAGACCAAGGAATGAAGTTCCTGATGCTTAGAAAGCTTGTTATACGAACCCAACCCAACCAATGAAGCTTTTTTTTTTAGGAAACCCAACTTTCTCCGATATGTTTCATACCTGAACGGACACAACGAAAGTTGAAGGTTGGAACGTGGGTTTTACGACCGCAGACTGTAATACGTACATCTGGGTATATTACCACATTATACCAGTACAAAATACAATCAACAGTTTATAATTTCATTATATTGATAACTAATGATTGTTAGGAAATCATTAATATTGCAATATTTGAGGTCTTCCAACTTTGTACCTTTCCTCAATGATATCTTGCAGAATGTTTGTTTAAAAAAAAGTTAAAATAATAAAAAAGTTGCAACAGGGCTCGTCCGGGATTTGAACCCGGGACCTCTCGCACCCGAAGCGAGAATCATACCCCTAGACCAACGAGCCGATGGGTTGCCCATGGACCTATAAGCCATACCTACGCAAGGTCACCCATCATGGGTTCAATTTAATAATCAAGTCAAGTGTAGAATATTCAGTTTAACCATTTAATGTAGTTTTTCGAGTTGCGACAAACAGAGCAAGTGTGAGGTCACGACAATCTATAATTTGAGAAAAACTAGATATAACTTGAACAACTGTCAAATTGCATTATCCTGGAAGCTGCCAAACAAACAAAGTTAGTCTGGTTAGTAGGCTTACCGAAACTGCCCTCTGAATATAACAAAACACAAAATAAATAAATAAAAACTGCAATCTTCATCAATTCACAAGATCTATGTAAAAAACACTTTGAATTGAATGGTGTTGGGTTGGTTGCGGACAATCAGGGGTGTTGATGTTGCAGCTGCCAGACAACGTTGCCAGTGTGTTATTTTTACTACTCTAACTCTGACAGTGTATTTACTTAAAATTTCAATATTTAAACGTACAAAAACAAAACTACCCCTCCCTTGGTGGTGTGAAATTGTTAAATGTTTGCTTTTTAATGCACAATGATTTAAAAGTGCCTCTTTCTGTAATCTGTAACAACTTGGCAACATGGCAACACTGTTTAAACGTCAACGACAACAAACGGCTTGTTGGCTATTATTATTTGGCTTTTGCTTGCAAATTTTGCAATTTAATATTGAAAAAACAAACCGATAATACTGTTACCAGTGTTTCTGTTATGTTTAACATGTTTTCCCGCAAGAATACCTAGTTTTGACCCCAGTTTCAGTGATAAAATGCCGGTTTTCGTCAGCGCCTAAACCGTCACACACAATTTGAAATGTTAATTGCTATGAAAAGGAAGGAGTTTTGTTGACCCCACTTCGACCGGATCCTCAGATAAAGAAAAGCACGTTTTTCGGCCCCAAAGACATACCGGTAAGTGGTCCTGTTCAGTTTGCAAAGTGTCACATCACCTGTTGCACTTTGTAAGTACTTAAGATTGTTTGTATACAGACGAAATGGGGCTACAGTTGGTTGCCTGTTGATTACAGCAGGATTTGGCAAACATATCGCGGTCAAAAATACCAAAAAAACTGGATTTTTTCCACGTAAAAAAACCCACATGACTTGAACTGTTATATCACAATACTCAGCTGAATTTATCTAGTTGTTGTGCTGAAGCTTTAATCATTAAACTGCCAGCCTGAAAATTGTGGTTATCTGAGCACGTTTTGTTAACGTGGGGTTTTTTGAAGGAAAAATACTTTATTGCTTTAAACTTTAAAGTCCCTGAAGAGTGTATTAGCACACCCACAACTTGCACACATCCTGTCAGTTCAAGGTAGAAGTAAAATGTTCAAAAGTAAAGAAGTGAATTAGCCCTGCACTACCTTCTTCTATATGATGGTAAATCACCCTCACACTGTACCCACAATACATTTTCAAAGTCATAGTAACGAACATGATCAAAATTAATGCAGTTGGAATTGGTGTCTGTCAGTTTAAACTTAAGTAGTGAGTGTAAGGGCCTGCAATTTGTTATCCTACCCTTCGATGCTGCTTAAGGTCTTTAGTATCCACTATTGCTTCTGTCTAAAAACTCTTGACACAAAAGTTATTTTAAGTAAAAGCCTTAACTGAAGATAGAGCAAGTAAGAGACAATTTGAGGAAAGGTAGAGGAAGGTCAGTTTACAACCCTTTGCCTCACACTGACATTACATTTTACTGCCCTGTAACACCTTTTAGACCCTTAAAGTTGCTTTGGTACTTAATTATCTTGATGGTTCAACCAAAACAACAAGATCAAATAAGCTTTCTTTAGTTAGTTGACTATTTCAGTTCCTGTCCCCAATCTGACAATGTTTTCCTCTATTTAAACTTCAGAACTTTTTTTAAATTGCAGTGTTCTAACAACAAAAACATGGCCCAGACCAGCCTTAACTCACAAGAAAAAAGCAGCACTTATGAGGCCATTCACAAAATTGGAAGAGGTTGGTTACTCCAGCTACAATACTTTTCCCTAAAGTAAATTTAAAACCTGTTTAGGGGCCTACGGTACTGTGTACAAAGCACGCAACAAAGAAACTGGACAAGAAGTAGCTTTAAAGAAGGTCTGCATTCCTGTGTCTGAAGATGGTATTCCCATGAACATATTAAGGGAAATAGCCCTTTTGAAACAGCTAAATGTCTATGATCATCCAAATATAGTGAAACTGTTGGATATTTGTCATGGACAGCAAATGGGCAAGGATTTGATGATGTTTTTGGTGTTTGAGCATGTTGAACAGGATTTGGCTATGTATATTGAGAAACATCCCAGGTAAGTTCCATTTTAAGTCCCTGTACCACTTAGGACAATCATCTGTGTATAGTCTGTCGGTGATTAAATGTGATATGGATTGAATGTCTTAATGTTTATAGTTTTAGATTATAAGTTATATTTTATTGTTTATATACCAACAATGAAACAATTCTTGGAAGGTTATAGAACACTTGTAGAGGGCTCTGGTACATTCAAAATGGTTCTAGGGGCCTCTGGCTAGTTAAAACAATTCTAGGAAGGTTTAAAACACTTGTAGAATCCTCTGGCACTTTTTAAAAGGTTTTCAATAGCATTTAGGGATGGAAAGGAACTTTCAAAATGGTCTTAAGGGTATCTGACCAGTTAAAACAGTTATGGAAAGGTTTAAGACACTTGTAGAGGACCATGGCATTTTTTAGAAGGTTCTCAGTAGCATTTAAAGGTCTCGGACACTTTCAAGATAGTTCTAGAGGCCTCTGAAAATGTAAAACAACTTCTAGGAAGGTTTAAAATAGTTGTAGAGGCCTCTAACACTTTTTAAAAAGTTTTCAATAGCATTTAGAGGTCTATGGAACTTTCAAAATGGTCTTAACTGTATCTGACCAGTTAAAACAGTTATGGAAAGGTTTAAGACACTTGTAGAGGACCCTGGCATTTTTTAGAAGGTTCTCAGTAGCATTTAAAGGTACGGACACTTTCAAGATAGTTCTAGAGGCCTCTGAAAATGTAAAACAACTCTAGGAAGGTTTAAAATAGTTGTAGAGGCCTCTAACACTTTTTAAAAAGTTTTCAATAGCATTTAGAGGTCTAAAGGAACTTTCAAAATGGTCTTAACTGTATCTGACCAGTTAAAACAGTTATGGAAAGGTTTAAGACACTTGTAGAGGACCCTGGCATTTTTTAGAAGGTTCTCAGTAGCATTCAAAGGTCTCGGACACTTTCAAGATAGTTCTAGAGGCCTCTGAAAATGTAAAACAATTCTAGGAAGGTTTAAAATAGTTGTAGAGGCCTCTAACACTTTTTAAAAAGTTTTCAATAGCATTTAGAGGTCTATGGAACTTTCAAAATGGTCTTAACTGTATCTGACCAGTTAAAACAGTTATGGAAAGGTTTAAGACACTTGTAGAGGACCCTGGCATTTTTTAGAAGGTTCTCAGTAGCATTTAAAGGTCTCAGACACTTCCAAGATAGTTCTAGAGGCCTCTGAAAATGTAAAACAACTCTAGGAAGGTTTAAAATAGTTGTAGAGGCCTCTAACACTTTTTAAAAAGTTTTCAATAGCATTTAGAGGTCTCTGACATTTTCTAAATGGTCCTAGAGGCATCTGTCTATTTAAAACAGTTACGGGAAGATTTAAGACACTGGCACAACAGTTCAAAGTTACTAAACAGAGTTTAACACTAGTTCTTAGTGCCTAATTTAAAATGTTTCAACTTATTTAAGAACTTACGTTTGCAGGGGTTTTCAAACAACAGAAATCCGAAATCTTTCTCGAGAAATCGTGAACGGAGTGGATTTTTTGCACAGCAATCGCATTGTTCACCGAGATTTGAAGCCCCAAAATTTGCTGGTGACCAGCAGCGGTCATATTAAATTGGCCGATTTCGGCCTGGCCAAAACCTACGACTACGAAATGAAACTGACGTCAGTGGTACGTTTTTTTTCAGTGTTATTTGCCCACCTTACTGTTTAATTATCGAAAACAGGTGGTTACACTATGGTATAGGGCTCCTGAAGTGTTACTAAACCTGCCTTACGCCACCCCGGTGGATATTTGGTCCGTAGGGTGTATCATTATGGAATTATACACTCGCAAACCGTTGTTTTGTGGCAAATCCGATAAAGAGCAACTGAGTGAAATTTTAAGGTGGTTAACTGCTTTTTGAGGTGTTTTTGTTAATAATTCCTTCTCAGGATACTGGGAAAACCCCCGAAAAGTGAATGGCCGGAGAAAACCGCCCCTATAAAATGGAGCGCTTTTGATGTAACCGAAAAAGTGGATTTAAGGACTATCGCCCCTAATTTATGCGAAAACGCCTTAAGTTTAGTTATGGTATTGCAACTCTGTGTACCACAAGGTGTTCAATTGCTTAGTGTGAATTATAATTGCAGAAAATGTTGGCGTTCGATCCTGAAAAGCGCATAACAGCCTTGGAGTCTTTGAGTCACGACTATTTTGTGGAGGAGCCCCTCAACACTTAACAGGTTAAGGTTGAAGCACTTTTTTTAAGTTCCAGAAAGGCATTTTTTAGCTTTATAGGTAATCCTTCTTGTTTTTAGGTTATGTTAGTTTAGTTGAAGATTAACCACTCTAAATAGAGTGTTTCTATTATTATGCTACATTACCCAAGTTATCCACCTTTTTATTTTGCTTTATTAGTTTAAACGTACTACGTTAATTTAAATATCATTGACATATCTTTAAGGTTCTTGTAAATATTAAAATATAGTAATAAGACCATTTTAGCAGTGTTGCAATTTATAAAATTAGTATATTGTGACAATATACGTTTATTTTCTTTACATTACTTAACATGTTTTGATTTGTCTAAGCTTTCCCTGGGTAATAGATGAGTCAAAGGAAAATATACCCAGTTGACTATATTGTATAAGTCTTTTTGTTGTTTCTACAGGTCTCTGGCTGACTGGCTGGTGATAATATCAAAATACGAATCAAAGAAAGGGAGAATGACGTGCATGAGAGGTTTGTAGGTAAGTAGGAACATATTACCATTATCATTTAAGGGTACAGAGTACATTTAAGGAGAAAGAGAATCTGGAAGTGCTGGGTAACAGAGAACCATCAATTTAAGCCTTCAGTAGTCCCCCGTAACTCTGCATACAAAGGGGACAGGCAGTTTTCCATTACTACAAATAATATACAGCAATTTAACGGTAAAGGTAATTTATTACGATTGCCTTGCTTATATTCATATGCTTCTGTATTTACTTGCTAATCGGACCTTGAATTTTCAGTATAAACGGCCTACGTTGGCAATTTTATTTAATTTAAACGTCTCGATTGTAATGTCTGTTATGAAATTTTTTCGTGTAAAGATTTACGCTATATTTGTCACGCAAAACAAGCACATTATGGTGAAACACCCGCTATAAGTGCGGTTTCAAAGTAGAAATCTCGAATTTTAAATTGTTTTATGTTAATAGAGATTTTTATTCACTTTTACTTATTTTTAAATCACACACCTCGCTTATTATTAAAAAAAAAAGTGATTATAATTTAAAATTTTCTTAGAACAAATAACCAAAAAAGTTTCAAATATGTAAATCCAGTGGCACACCACTTTGCACCACCGTTATATAGGCAGATGATAAACCATCTTCAGTAGTACCCAGTGCAACGTTGACACGTCTCCCACGAACCAAAAAACGGTCAAACGGAAACACCAAATTATCAATATTAATTAGCACTAACAGTGTGACCACTGAATTTTAATTAAGTAGCTTAGCAATTCATCAGTGCAAGTGCGTAGAAAAATGGTTCACGGGTGAAAACTGTTTTAAAGCTGCAATAGTGGCAACTGCGCTTTATTAAACAAGCTGCGGGTTCTTTCAGGTACCCAGGTGGTATCGGCTCTAGTCTCTGATTGCGTTCGCTGCAGATTCAAGTTGTAAAGTGTCTTCCGCGTTTTCAGGGGTTATGTAATCTTTGTTTGTGGTTGTTTTAAGCTGAATTTCGTCTCAAGTAAGTATAAATTGGTTTAAATGTTACTACACTGCATGCCGACACGTTCTAATAATTTAATGAGAGTATTTTTTGCAATAAGTGGTCTAAATAGTTAGTTTTTTAAATTTTTTGAAACTTTACAGAGGATGTCATTTTTTGGGGCTTTTTTTTGGTGCGTCAATTAGTTTTTTTATGAAAGAAACTTTTTTGTTGATTATTTCCTTCCTATCAATTTTGACCAATCGCTATCAAGAATTAGTATAACAAATGTAAATTTTAAGTGGAAAAATCACTTAACAACTGTCAACTTAGCTGTCAGCAGTTTTTTCGGAAAAAAATTCGAAAAAATTTCACACTCCTCACAGCAACATAAAGAATAGTGTTACCCTTTCTAGCTTGAAAGTTATTGTTCTTATTAATTTTGTTCTTAAAACTGTTTTAAGCTAAAATAAAATGTTTATTTAACTCAGTGATTTTTACCACTTAAAATTTACATTTTTATACAATTCTTAAACTCCCGATTGAAAAATTATAAAGGAAATATCAGAAAAAACACCCCAATTTCTGTACCAATGTGTATTATAAAATTGAGATGTCTTTTCTGAAAATAAAAATGTAATTTCCATGAAATGGTTACAGATGGGGAAGAAATAACTGATACAAAAAAGTTCCCAAATAAAATAAGGAATTTTTAAGAAAAAACATTATTGGCGCACTAGAATCTAGAAAAACATTTGGGGAAGGTGCTAAAACTAAAAGAAAATAAAACTTCAACACTCTGTATTTCTTTAACGAAGCATTTGTGGACTACAATTTATTTATATAGCAAACTATAGCTATTTTTAGACGTAGAAAACGTGGTTTAAGTTTGCGTATTAAAACCTGAACCACCCTGTATAACAGACCCTTTGGTATTACTACCTGGAATGGCAAAATCACAAAATGGCCAAACCTTTCTAGCATTGCACCCTTATTTCGCTATTATAATACCTCAGACTCTCGTTTCTTTATAATTTGGGGTAATTTGCTATACAGGGGGTTTACACTCATCAGTTTAAAACCATCATGACTGCTTTATTGTTTTAACTACTTCTCTGACATAATTACTTACATTTTCAAGGTTTTTTTCATTATATTTTTGCTCCTAATAATTATTAATTTATTACTGTGCGACGCTCACGCATTAATTCATTCACATTCATACCTCATAACATCCGGTAGGTCATTGAAATCTAGATTGTTTTATTTGGTTTTTTTGCAGGTTTGCCATGTTTTATGAGTGCACTGACCAATAAGTAAACAAAAATGGAAAGAGTGTTCAAAATCAAGACCCGTTCAGAACCGGACTTATCCAACCAGTATCCTTCAGAACGCAGATACTCTGCCTCTATAGTCTTAGGATTGACCACTGTACTGATCCAATTATGCTGCTTCTCGATTCTCATGGGATCATTAGTTATTCACAAGATTTACGTCATGGACAACCTGCAAAACTCCACCAATGTTACCATGCTGGCTGAAAAAATTGCCAGAGACTTGGTTTACAGCAATCGCAGCTACATGCACTATTACATCAATATTCCAGCTGTAATAGTTGGAGGATGTTTCGTAATGGCTATGGGCGATTTAATGGCTTTTGTTGCTGGACTATGTGCCTGGAAACGCTGGTATATTGATCACAACATAGCTTTCTTCTTTGTGACCTGCTGTGCCTCCACCTTAACCTCCAGTGTTGCTTTTGTCATATCAGTAGTAACCACTTTCAACATTGAATTTGTTCATTTGGACGCTCCTGGTGTTAGTGTTAGTGATATTAGTCCAGTGTCCATTGGATTAGCCGTTAATATTATTATACTATCATTGTTGAACACTGCTTGGTCGGCTATATCAGGCAAAGTGGCCTACAATGGTATGCGTAGCCGGTATCCGGATGATATTGTGGATAAACGTGGACAGGTGCGGGTAGTTCGAACCACTCGTAGAGGAAATTGCGGGGCAATCAGTACCATCCCAGCCGAAGTGATTAATTACGCCGCATTAGGCAAAATGGTCAAATACTTACCCAGGGTGGAAAATCAACACTTACCAAAAGAGGAAAGTAGTGCTGAATACCAGCAAAGAGTTGATCAATTTTTGAATTCTGATCATTCAGAAATGGAACAACTGGACGACTGATGATATTATTGATATATTTACTGTGATACATATACCACTTACAAGTCCATATGTGCAGTGTAAATCACAGCACTGTTGCTAGTTTGTGATTAGTCAAAAAAAGCTGCTTTTCTTTGAATAATCACAAACTATACCCACTGTGCTGAGATTTACACTTATGCCATGTAGACTTAGCATTAATTTTATTAGTTTGCAGTAGTCAACATTTATCGTCAAAACTAATAATAATTTATTGTAGTTAGCTTTTTTATGACTGAATCAAAGTACACAAGTAGTTTTAAGTAACAAGTTTTATACAACTAGTATGTATTAATAAGCAAAATAAACGTAATGGCAAAGCAATTTGTTTTGTTTTTGATTTCTAAAGTAATTCATTAAATGCAAAAAGTAAAAGAGTAAAAAGTAGTGTTGTTATGGTTGAAACAAGCTTAAAACAAATCACGATTTGATGTTTTTAAGCAATAATTTTGTACAATACGTTACTTATAATGTAACAATCAAATCACCCAGGTAAGTCAAAGCATTTATTAATAAAACAACAATATTAAAAATATAGTTTCGCTATCAGGAAGCTCGTACAGTCGGCTAATAAATAATGCATTGAATAATCTAGACGGAATGTATCAATAATGTTATATACACTATTTAGTAATACAATAACTACTATTATATAAGAAGAATAATAGATTTACGTTAAAAGTAATGGGAGTTAAATACTCACTGTAAATTATTACGTGCTAACAAGATTAAGTATAGTATAATTACAATTTTTTTATTGGAGATTCTTTGGTTGACATTTTTCTTTCATATTTACAAATTTAAGGCACCAAATTACGACAAAAATGATTAAGTACATTTTTTGTGATGTAATAATAACTGAGAAATCACTTAACTAACGTTACGACATTGTACTTTGATCTTATCAGTGTTTTCACCGCATAAAATGGTTTAGTCACAGTTTCAGTGCAAGTTTGATGACAAAAGTGCACTGAAAGCATTTTCAACCATAAAAAATAGCTCAAATGTTACAACAGTACAAGATGTTCTGGTGAAGGAAAACTTGATTTTACAACAACTTCATAAATAATGGTAAAATTCAATGTAATATTCTCATTGATACGTCATCTAATTTTACTTTGAACTTCACCATAAAGAATATAAACAAGGTGGTCAAAACTTTTCATTTTGTCACATTTTATCGCTGCGTCTCCGGAAAAGTAACATATTTGTATTGAAATCAAAAAAACTGATTAACTTCTAAGAAGGTACTTTAATCAGTTGTTATGTCTGCTGATGTAAATGTAAAACTTGAGTTACCATTCCGAAGAATCAGCAATTTATCAAAATGTAAAGTTTCACCTTTTTGGCAAAATTTCAAACAGTCAAACCTGGAGAACAATGTTGCACCCTATTGTCAGGTGGGGGATACTTGCAACAGTAACTGGACACAACCCCAGTCAGGGCAAGCAGGAGGGTCAATACTGAAAACCCACACACTGCTGCTGACGTCATGTCTGCCAATGGGGTTCCTGGACTAGGGTCATAGACCAGGAGCACCACTAAACCTCCACAGGTGAGTAAGCTGAACATACTTAGCACCATGTAACCTGTAAGCCAAAGGATTAAGGATAATCATTTTCCTGAAAAGTGCTTCAAATTTCTGTTTAAAAAATCGTTTTTTTTTGTCATAACTGTCAGACCGTTGGAGCAATATTGATCAAATTTGGAACAAGCACTTTATTACACGTTATTACGGTCAAAGACCCAAAACTAACCCAACCCAACTTAAAAATTGTCTTGGAAACGGAAAATTCACTTAAGAAGTTTAAAAAATATTATTGTAGCCAGTTTTCATAGTTTCCAGACAAACTGATAGACTTTAGTTTTGAAAATTGACTTTTCATGCAAATCCAGAGACTTTAATACTGAAAATTGACTTGTAGACATAAAAACTACTTTTTCAAGAATTTGTTACTACAAATTCATACATTTAAACCTTAAAAATTGACTTGAACCCCAAAATGTGACTGAACTAATGAAAAGTGACATCAGAAGCTTAAAATTTGCATTTGAAGTAAGTTTTCATAATTTGAAGACAAATTTCAATATTTTAGTCTTGAAAATAGTCTTAGATGCAGGACATTAACATTAGATTCATGAAAATTGTCTTGAAAACGAACTTTTCGTGCTTTTTACTTTGCTTTTCATTTTCTTCGAATTCTGGACTATTTTTAGTGCTTCAAAACTGCTTTCAGCTTGGAAAATCGAGTTTCAAGACTATCTTTACCAAGTTATTGACATAGCAAACTTAAAAAACAATTTTTACATTCTTCATAGACTTAAAATAGCATTCCAAGCTTTGTCACTATTAAATCGACTTTTAGACACCTCAGTGCTAAAAATTCGGGTATTTCTTAGTAAACTAGACTGTTTTTAGTGTTTTAAGGCTGTTTTCAGTGCCTCAAATCGAGTTTCAAGACTATCTTTACAAAGTTTTTGACTTATCAGGCCTAAAAGCCAGTTTGTCCACTGACCATAATCTTGAAAATGTTATTTCAAGCTTCTTCACTATTAAATTGACTTCAACTCACCAGACAAATAGTTTCTATTGGGTAGCCAGTAGACATTTCGCGATCGGCACCCTAAAATCCCCATCACAATACAACTGAACCCCGCCACTGTACTGAAATCCAAGTAGTATGGTCTGCCCATAAAGGAGAGCATGTAAAAACTCAATCCAGTGGTTACCAAACCGCATAAGAACATTATAAAAGCTGCAACCACCAAAGCTTGACCGGAAGGATTGGATCGTACGCTCAAATTCATCCAGGACTCGGATTTCTGGGAGTAGGTGGTTTCGCCGTAGATGCTCTGAACAGGGCTGGAGCACATGGGTGGCACTATGGCGGTGTTGGGCGGTTTCTCTTGAGCGGCCAGTTGTTTGGCACCAATCGCGTAGTTGAGTTTTTGCTGTGCTTTCGAGTGAATGGGCGGTCTGGACGGACGTTGGGGCGAGTTGCGAGGAGTTTGGAACGGGTCTTTAGGAATAGGGGAGAGCGGAGGAGAGGCCATTCGTCTTGGAAGACGTGGGGAGACCACCTGTGAGTGAAAATTCTCCATTAAAGTTTTCATACTTTTGATCAAAAAGTACTAACCTTGACTTTTTTTGGGGTAGAAAGCAGCTCGTGCAACTTTTGCGTGGCAATTGGATTGGTGCCAGGTCTGGGGGAGTTTGCTTGCTGAACTGGACGTCCTGGGGGTTTTTGGGGGGTCGATTGCTGGACATACTCATATCTGGTACCCGTCCGAGCTGGAGAACTCTGAATGTACTGGTAACGGTTCTGGTGATTCATTTCCGGTGGTTGAGGTTTCGGACATTCATTGCTAAGATACTCGTATCTGTTTTTTGGTTAGATTAAATCCAAATATACAGGGTGGTCCAGTTTTAAATGTCAATAATTCACCAATCCATAGCCAATTAAAAAATAAGTTGACATTCATTATGTCATTTTCCTGAAAAGTGCTTCCTAAGGAAAATACAGTCCTTCAAATTTCTGTTTAAAAAATCGTTTTTTTTTGTCATAACTGTCAGACAGTTGGAGCAATATTGATCAAATTTGGAACAAGCACTTTATTACACGTTATTACGGTCAAAGAACCAAAACTAACCCAACCCAACTTAAAAATTGTCTTGAAAACGGAAAATTCACTTAAGAAGTTTAAAAAATATTATTGTAGCCAGTTTTCATAGTTTCCAGACAAACTAAAAGACTTTAGTTTTGAAAATTGAATTAGAAAAGATAAAAATTTCAGAAGCTTAAAAATTGTGTTTGTAACCAGTTTTCATGCAAATCGAGAGACTTTAATACTGAAAATTGACTTGTAGACATAAAAACTACTTTTTCAAGAATTTGTTACAACAAATTCATACATTTAAACCTTAAAAATTGACTTGAACCCCAAAATGTGACTGAACTAATGAAAAGTGACATCAGAAGCTTAAAATTTGCATTTGGAGTAAGTTTTCATAATTTTAAGACAAATTTCAATATTTTAGTCTTGAAAATAGTCTTAGATGCAGGACATTAACATTAGATTCATGAAAATTGCCTTGAAAACGAACTTTTCGTGCTTTTCATTTTCTTCGAATTCTGGACTATTTTTAGTGCTTCAAAACTGCTTTCAGCTGGGAAAATCGAGTTTCAAGACTATCTTTACCAAGTTATTGACATAGCAAACTTAAAAAACAATTTTTACATTCTTCATAGACTTAAAATGGCATTCCAAGCTTTGTCACTATTAAATCGACTTCTAGACACCTCAGTGCTAAAAATTCGGGTATTTCTTAATAAACTAGACTGTTTTTAGTGTTTTAAGGCTGTTTTCAGTGCCCCAAATCGAGTTTCAAGACTATCATTACAAAGTTTTTGACTTATCAGGCCTAAAAGCCAGTTTGTCCACTGACCATAATCTTGAAAATGTTATTTCAAGCTTCTTCACTATTAAATTGACTTCTACACTCATAGGTGCAATAAATTGTAGCATCTCTAAGAAATTCAGACTGTTTTTAGTGCTTTTTAAGACTGAAAAATCGAGTTTAAGACTATTTCCAAAAGTCAAGTTTCTTCAGTAATAAAAGTAAAAAATTTTGGTACCAAATGCTACAATAATAGTCTTGAGAACTAATTTTTAGAAATAAAATGTCCGAAAATTTAATTTACTTCTAGACTTGTTGTCCAGTCCAGAAAATTGAGTTGTACACCAATTAAAGTCTTGAAAATATACTTTTGGACTCTCTGTAGTCCTAGTAAAGTCAGTTCTAGCATTAAAAGTCAACTTTTATACTATTTTTAGTAGTAAAAAATGAGTTTCATGCACAATACAATCTTTGTCTTGATTTCCGGACTTTTTTTAGTTCTTGAATGCCAGTTTCAGACACTCAACCAGGATGGCAGTCTGAGAAAGCGAATCATAAGACCATTCCTAGTAGTAAAAAAGTTTTTAGACTATTCAGTACAAATTTGGACTTTCACAAGTCTTGGATGTTCAGTTTTAAACTATAAAATGAAATTTGTATGGCCGTATCTTCCTTAGAAAACGTTTTTCAGAAAAATGACATAATGCAAGTCAACTTATTTTTTGATAGGCTATCAAATGGTGAATTATTGACACTTAAAACTGGACCACCCTGTATATTGAGCTTCCCATGATTGTTGATAAAGTGAACAATGTAAAAAAGCTGGTCTTAACTTACCGACTATTGTTCTGGTTGCCTACGACGTTTCCCAGTTGACTTACTGGTACCAAAGCGTACCTCTCACTCCTACTGGTAAGTTCAGTCTCTTCTTCCGGTTCTATAACTGCGTACCTGTGGCAAACAATGTTGTCAAATCTACAGGGGACTTAATTGATGTACTGACCTGTGTACAACACCTGGAGCAACCTCAACGTGCTCCTGTCTTGCTGAAGGTACAAACTTGGGGTCCTGCTGCTTCATAGGAATGTACTCGTACCGGCTCTTTTGGACTTTGCTAGGTTGTACCTGTTGGGTACTACCGTATCTACTGCCTTGCTTCTGTGGTAGTTGTATGTACTTTTGGCCTTCGTTGTTCTGGGCCACCACCACAAACTTTTTGCCTTTGATGAAACCGTTGTCGTCGACAATGACTTCTTCGTAAAATTCTTGCTCTTCGATGTTGTCCACCAGTTCATCTTGGAAATCGGTGAGGGAATTATCGAACACAGAATGACTGGTTTGGGCCCCAACTGGGGAGTGTCTGATGCTCCCCTGGGGGCTAAGGGCGCGTTTCGGGGGGTAAAATTCGCTTTGCTGACAGAAAGCCGGGTTTGTGTAATAATTTGGATTGGCGTCCATTCTTTACTAACATTACTAACTGAAAAATGACAGGAAATCAGTTATCTTAAAAACAGCAAATGTGTTATCACGCGTACAAAACCTTGAACTATGCAAATAAATTTAATATCAAACATTATTACCTGGAGATTCTACGGTCACATTTACACACGTGCCACCCTGTATAAACAATTCACTTTAATCAAAAAATTTCACAAGAAAAATGTGAATGAATTGTCTGTATGGTCTGTAAGTAACCGGCGAAAAACGTAACTCCAACGGACGATAATGTCACTAGAGTCTAGGTCGGGTTTGACTGGTGGCCGTACCAGCGTAACGGCTATGGTTGGGGGGGCCCCCTCGCAGCTGCATATGCCTCGCGTCATATGTGTATTTATTTGGGGTTGATACGACCATAGGCGTACCACAATAACTTTCTCCCAGTGAAGAACTGTGACGTGTTTTTCGAAAGAAAGAACATATGAATGTACGCCACTGTTGTACACGTAAACTTGACGCGCGCTAACACACAAAAAAGGTAATGGAAGCGAGTGCATTATTATCATTCTTCCTGCGTATTTACGTGTATAAGGGCCCCCTTTTTAATGGGGCCGAGCCTTTGTTTAAGTCGACCAAACTGAAAAGTATAGAAACACTCCAATTAACTAGTTACTTTTGGTTCTGGTACCATTAAAACGAATCCACCCTGTATGCTGGAATCGAAGAAGTTAATAGATTTGACCAATAATACAGGGTCGATCAGTTAACAGCTGTTGGCACGTGCCATAAACAGCTAAAATCTCAACATCTGCCAACCAACTGATTTTCAGTTGAGGGCCTTTAGTATTTTCTTAAGCAACTTGTTATTTAGTCTCAATTCTTGACGAATGTTTACTCGTTTTAATCAATCAATCAATAGACCAGTTAAATATTATTGTTTACTAGATTGTTTACAAATTGAACAATCTATACAGGGTGGTCCAGTTTTAAATGTCAATAATTCACCAATCCATAGCCAATTAAAAAATAAGTTGACATTCATTATGTCATTTTGCTGAAAAGTGCTTCAAATTTCTGTTTAAAAAATCGTTTTTTTTGTCATAACTGTCAGACCGTTGGAGCAATATTGATCAAATTTGGAACAAGCACTTTATTACACGTTATTACGGTCAAAGACCCAAAACTAACCCAACCCAACTTAAAAATTGTCTTGGAAACGGAAAATTCACTTAAGAAGTTTAAAAAATATTATTGTAGCCAGTTTTCATAGTTTCCAGACAAACTGAAAGACTTTAGTTTTGAAAATTGACTTTTCATGCAAATCCAGAGACTTTAATACTGAAAATTGACTTGTAGACATAAAAACTACTTTTTCAAGAATTTGTTACTACAAATTCATACATTTAAACCTTAAAAATTGACTTGAACCCCAAAATGTGACTGAACTAATGAAAAGTGACATCAGAAGCTTAAAATTTGCATTTGAAGTAAGTTTTCATAATTTGAAGACAAATTTCAATATTTTAGTCTTGAAAATAGTCTTAGATGCAGGACATTAACATTAGATTCATGAAAATTGTCTTGAAAACGAACTTTTCGTGCTTTTTACTTTGCTTTTCATTTTCTTCGAATTCTGGACTATTTTTAGTGCTTCAAAACTGCTTTCAGCTTGGAAAATCGAGTTTCAAGACTATCTTCACCAAGTTATTGACATAGCAAACTTAAAAAACAATTTTTACATTCTTCATAGACTTAAAATAGCATTCCAAGCTTTGTCACTATTAAATCGACTTCTAGACACCTCAGTGCTAAAAATTCGGGTATTTCTTAATAAACTAGACTGTTTTTAGTGTTTTAAGGCTGTTTTCAGTGCCTCAAATCGAGTTTCAAGACTATCTTTACAAAGTTTTTGACTTATCAGGCCTAAAAGCCAGTTTGTCCACTGACCATAGTCTTGAAAATGTTATTTCAAGCTTCTTCACTATTAAATTGACTTCTACACTCATAGGTGCAATAAATTGTAGCATCTCTAAGAAATTCAGACTGTTTTTAGTGCTTTTTAAGACTGAAAAATCGAGTTTAAGACTATTTCCAAAAGTCAAGTTTCTTCAGTAATAAAAGTAAAAAATGTTGGTACCAAATGCTACAATAATAGTCTTGAGAACTAATTTTTAGAAATAAAATAGTCCGAAAATTTAATTTACTTCTAGACTTGTTGTCCAGTCCAGAAAATTGAGTTGTACACCAATTAAAGTCTTGAAAATATACTTTTGGACTCTCTTTAGTCCTAGTAAAGTCAGTTCTAGCATTAAAAGTCAACTTTTATATTATTTTTAGTAGTAAAAAATGAGTTTCATGCACAATACAATCTTTGTCTTGATTTCCGGACTTTTTTTAGTTCTTGAATGCCAGTTTCAGACACTCAACCAGGATGGCAGTCTGAGAAAGCGAATCATAAGACCATTCCTAGTAGTAAAAAAGTTTTTAGACTATTCAGTACAAATTTGGACTTTCACAAGTCTTGGATGTTCAGTTTTAAACTATAAAACGATTTTTTAAATTGAAATTTGGAGGACTGTATTTTCCTTAGGAAACGTTTTTCAGAAAAATGACACAATGCAAGTCAACTTATTTTTTGATTGGCTATCAAATGGTGAATTATTTACACTTAAAACTGGATATGTAAACTAAGCAGTAATACTAATAGATAAAATCATCTCAATCATCTAATAGAATAAAGTATTTCAGAACTAGTTTAAACGACTTTGGCATAAAAGTATAATGAAAATATCTGTTAAAAATTATATATTGCATTTTTTGTACTAATTTAAGGGCTTTTAGCATAAATTTGCCGTTTTCTGTGCATTAGAACCTTTCTGGAGCTACATAACTCCACTGGTGACAAAAATTGCATTTTTCTCATTTTTGATAGCTCTTTTTTGATTCCATCCAGTCAATTTTAGTTTACCTGAATTTTACTCTGTGATTTTTGACAGCATTTAACTTCTGATACTCTTTGCACCATTTTGCTTTTTTATATCTGAACTTCTCTTCAAACCAAACCATCATTAGGTGAATAAAAAATATTTATTTGTCTATTAAACTACATTCTAAAGCGGAAATAACAAGTTCTACAAAAGTCAACGTACCTAAAAATTGCAGCAAAATTTAAATAAAGCTCATCACTGATAAAACTTAAAATTAATTGGCAAGTGATTCAGCAAATATCAATTTATATACAAGAAAACTTAATATGTATATAATATAAAGTAGTTAAAATATACTTTTAATTCATAATTAATAATAAAGACATCACAACAAGATTGTACATTCTTATAACATACACTACAACACTCTGTCCTTCATATAAATAAATAATCAGTCTTTTGTTAAATTCTTCCCATTAATAATAAATTGTACTACACGTTTACGGGAGCGCCCTCTGGCACTGGTTTTTCGGAACCACTTTGCCACCCCGAATCCATGGTACCGTCGCTATGGCAACTCTGCCCTTGCACCTCCTCCTCACCTTTGGCATCACCGTACAACAGCCCCGCAGGGTTGCCACCTAAATTCTGAATCAACGCCGATATGTTCGATCCTATGTGTCGTCTGCCTGATTGGTTATTCAGGTTGAGGGTGTTGGGGGGTATGTTTTTGGCACCACCAAAATTGTTAAAACCTTGATTCTGGGCGTTGTAGTAGGTTTGATCGTAGCCCACCCCTGAAATGGTGTTGGTCAAATTGCTGCTACTCTCGGGGATGATTTCGTACTGAGCGTCTGGGGCTAGAAATTGATGATGATCGTTAGGATAGTACTGAGGACAGCAATCATCTGGTGATAGCGTGGCCTCGGTGGTTTCAGTTAAAGGCGTTTGCAAACTACTGCACAAGCTAGTTTGAGATGGGTCTTTGGGGATGAGTTGCATACATGAATCCCCTAGGTCTTCGGAGCTTGGCAATGGAAAGGGCATTCGACTCCTGGTGGACATTTGCCTATGCGCCATCCTTTGGGCTAGGTAGTCGTCTTCTTCTGACATGGTGGTGGGGACTTCTTTGGATTGTTCCTCCAGTTGGGAGTTCAGGGACATTAAACGACCAGACTTCTGGTGGTTACCTTCTAAAGCTTCATCGTATAGGGAAGAGTCTTGGCCGTCGTTTCTCACCGAAATGTTGCAGCAACTGCTGACATCAGCAAAGTACACTTCAGACTCGGTGGTTTCAGGTTTTTGGGGGCTGGTTTCCTGCTTCTGGAAGGCAGCATTTTCCACCCCTTGCAGTCTAGGTAGGTACCTGCAGGGTTGATTTTCTGATTGGTTGCTTGATGGAGGTTTATTATTTTCAGGTACTTGGGGTTCGTGGTAGTCGTTCTCCACTGATTGCTCCTGTTCTCCTTGTCCAAACACGTTCTGGACGTTGGTTTTGTTGTGCGCTTGTTGGTTGCAGGATTTCACTGAAGATCCCACCTCACTATTGACGGCTGTCCTTTTCTTCACCTTCCTCACTGGTAAAGTGTGGGTTACCCTCTCCATACAACTTGAGGTATCCGTACTTTCACTGTTTTCATTATTAACCTGGTGGACTTCCGGTTCTGTAGTGTTTTCGTAGTTGTCTTTGGCACGATTCCTCCTGGAGTTTCTGAACTGATTGTCTTCGTTCATTTGGCAATGAGCTTCGTGGGTGTGAGGGTGATGGTGAATATGATGGTATCTATTGTGATTTAGCATTTAATTTTAATGACTGGAATAAAGTTGTTGAAGGTACCTGGCAGGTGATTGGTGGAGGAATCTTCTGGCAGGAGAGTTGGGGTCTGAGTATGGTGGTGGGGGACCCCAAACGTAAACTCCTCCAATTGGAGGTCTATTGTCCAGGACGCTGTAAGACCCTGTTGAACCTGATATTTGATCACTTTGCATGTTGTTTTCTGCTGATCTGTTACTGAAGCCATATTGGCTGTCTGCACTGCTTGCAGCCCCTTGATAGGTCAAAGAATTGTCTCTAAAATAAACATAATTTTAGTTAAAATTGGAATGAATCTTTAACTAATTTAAAACATTCACTTACCTGGGGTTGTCAGATTGTTCAACAGTGGCTCTAGACCAAGGCAGCCTCCTCCAGCTCCAACCAGGTCGGCCTCTACTAGAATCCGGATTAACCTGAGGAACATCCTCAGGGTTGGGGGAGTAGAAGTTACCCACCCTTCCAGGTGTCCAAAACCTGCTTCAATCAGTATTTATTACCCCAAAGTCTTTGAAATGTTGATTTCTACTACCGTTCTGTAGGATGATGAGCCTCCCAAGGGTAAACTTGCGGCCCTACCGATGCTGAGGAATACCTGCACTCCTCGCAACAGCTGCAGTAGGTCGTTGAAGGTACTGGAGGACCTCTAACCGAACCTTGAGTGCTTGAAGGAGGTACTGCAGGTTGCTGCTGATAGAAAGACCTACAGCGCAGCTCCAACTGCTCCCAGTACATTTTTTTCTTTTCGTGACTGCAATTTGAGTGTTTTCACAAATATTTACGGTCAGATATTGATTTGAAAAAATACCTTAACAGTTGATACACCAACATACAGGAAAATATACAGACCAGAATTCCACTAACAGACAAACCAAACATGGCCCTAAGACAGGAATACAAGGCACCATGAATGACTTCACAGTCTGGTGTTGAGTCAAACACGTAACGCATTCCTGTAAACACATTAGACTGTACCTTTTCGCTAGAACAGTGTTACCAATATCATACCATCATCGTTAGTCGATTGAGCTTCCAGTAAAATGGAATAACAGGTACAAGTGCGAGTTTTGACGGTGTAAACGCACTCTTTGAGAGTTTGCAGACGGTTCATGTGTATCACTGTAGTAGTGATGGTGACTAGGACGCAAGTTAAGGCACAAACCAAGCAACATAAACCGCACACTTTGATCTGTAATACATTCTTGGGTGATGTTTTCATTAATTATTAAATCAAACAAAAAATAATGGTAAAAAAAAACGAGAAGAAAAATAACTAGAAAACTTACCAAATAGCTGTATCGGTTTTTTCTTCTGGCCAAACTGATCACGCATAAACCGGTAAGTATGAGCTGTCAAATCATATGATAAAGGTAAGAGTGTGATCTGGTAAGGTGAAAGCAATACTTACCATGGTGGCGGGGACGAAAGTGGGGATGGTTTCGAAATAGCCCAAAGTAGAAGTGTACGTTCTGAGTAGGAAGTATACGGCCAGAAATAAGGCCCCTAAAATGGTGGCCAGGCCTCCACATGCACAACACCAAAACACGTACTTACGGACTCCTCCTGATGGTGGCGGGGCTGGAAACGTGTTTGATTAAACTTATTAAAAAATTATCAAAACTCTTATAGATTTCACTAAAACGCCATAAAAAAAACTACAAAATGAGCCAAAACTGGCCTCTCTAGCTTTTCATGTTTCTGAGATATGAAATTGTCATTTTCTCATTCCAAGTAGGTTTTATAAAGGGTTTTGTCCCTGACTGTCCTATCAAACTAGGTTTCTGGTAGTTCAAACTTTGACACCGCTTTTCTCCCGGATTGTACCAAATTTTGTAGTGTTTTTTCAGGTTATTGGTTAGGAAATTTCATGAGGATTCCAAAAATGTACTTAAAACTGTCATTTTCTCACTCCAAGTGGGTTTTATAAGGGGTTTTGTGCCTGACTGTCCTATCAAACTGGGTTTCTGGTAGTTCAAACTTTGACACCGCTTTTCTCCCTGACTGTACCAAATTTTGTAGTGTTTTTTCAGGTTATTGGTTAGGAAATTTGATGAGGATTCCAAAAATGTACTTAAAACTGTCATTTTCTCACTCCAAGTGGGTTTTACAAGGGGTTTTGTCCCTGACTGTCCTATCAAACTGGTTTCTGGTAGTTCAAACTTTGACACCGCTTTTCTCCCTGACTGTACCAAATTTTGTAGTGTTTTTTCAGGTTATTGGATAGGAAATTTGATGAGGATTCCAAAAATGTACTTAAAACTGTCATTTTCTCACTCCAAGTGGGTTTTACAAGGGGTTTTGTCCCTGACTGTCCTATCAAACTGGGTTTCTGGTAGTTCAAACTTTGACACCGCTTTTCTCCCTGACTGTACCAAATTTTGTAGTGTTTTTTCAGGTTATTAGATAGGAAATTTGATGAGGATTCCAAAAATGTACTTAAAACTGTCATTTTCTCACTCCAAGTGGGTTTTACAAGGGTTTTGTCCCTGACTGTCCTATCAAACTGGGTTTCTGGTAGTTCAAACTTTGACACCGCTTTTCTCCCTGATTGTACCAAATTTTGTAGTGTTTTTTCAGGTTATTGGTTAGGAAATTTGATGAGGATTCCAAAAATGTACTTAAAACTGTCATTTTCTCACTCCAAGTGGGTTTTATAAGGGTTTTGTCCCTGACTGTCCTATCAAACTAGGTTTCTGGTAGTTCAAACTTTGACACCGCTTTTCTCCCGGATTGTACCAAATTTTGTAGTGTTTTTTCAGGTTATTGGTTAGGAAATTTGATGAGGATTCCAAAAATGTACTTAAAACTGTCATTTTCTCACTCCAAGTGGGTTTTACAAGGGGTTTTGTCCCTGACTGTCCTATCAAACTGGGTTTCTGGTAGTTCAAACTTTGACACCGCTTTTCTCCCTGACTGTACCAAATTTTGTAGTGTTTTTTCAGGTTATTGGTTAGGAAATTTGATGAGGATTCCAAAAATGTACTTAAAACTGTCATTTTCTCACTCCAAGTGGGTTTTACAAGGGGTTTTGTGCCTGACTGTCCTATCAAACTGAGTTTCTGGTAGTTTAAACTTTGACACCGCTTTTCTCCCTGACTGTACCAAATTTTGTAGTGTTTTTTCAACGTTATTTGATAGGAAATTTGATGAGGATTCCAAAAATGTACTTAAAACTGTCATTTTCTCATTCCAAGTGGGTTTTACAAGGGGTTTTGTGCCTGACTGTCCTATCAAACTGTGTTTCTGGCAGTTCAAACTTTGACATCCCTTTGTTCCCTGACTGTACCAAATTTTGTAGTGTTTTTTCAGGTTATTGGTTAGGAAATTTGATGAGGATTCCAAAAATGTACTCAAAACTGTCATTTTCTCACTCCAAGTGGGTTTTGCCCCTGACTGTCCTATCAAACTAGGTTTCTGGTAGTTCAAACTTTGACACCGCTTTTCTCCTTGATTGTACCAAATTTTGTAGTGTTTTTTCAGGTTATTGGTTAGGAAATTTGATGAGGATTCCAAAAATGTACTTAAAATTGTCATTTTCTCATTCCAAGTGGTTTTACAAGGGGTTTTGTCCCTGACTGTCCTATCAAACTGGGTTTCTGGTAGTTCAAACTTTGACACCGCTTTTCTCCCTGACTGTACCAAATTTTGTAGTGTTTTTTCAGGTTATTGGTTAGGAAATTTGATGAGGATTCCAAAAATGTACTTAAAACTGTCATTTTCTCACTCCAAGTGGTTTTATAAGGGGTTTTGTCCCTGACTGTCCTATCAAACTGGGTTTCTGGTAGTTCAAACTTTGACACCGCTTTTCTCCCTGATTGTACCAAATTTTGTAGTGTTTTTTCAGGTTATTGGTTAGGAAATTTGATGAGGATTCCAAAAATGTACTTAAAACACTAAAACGCCATAAAAAAATACAAACTGAGCTTCTGGTAGTTCAAAACTGGCCTCTCTAGCTTTTCATGTTTCTGAGATATTGAATTTCAAAAAGTAGTAAAAAAAGACCCTTAATACATCATTCTTTCAATTTTGTTGAGAAATGAAAATTGTGACTGGTCAATCACCAAGTGCTGAGTGGCGTTGACATGAATGCCGAAAATGTGGATTTACCATAAATCATCACAGTCATTAAGGTTCATTTTTCTTTATTATTAAATTTAATTTCAAAGATAAATCCCTTTAAGATGCCGATTTCTTGCAAGCAAAATTCGGCTTTATAAACACTGTCAAGAAACTTATTAACAGGGTATATTTCTAGTAAAAATTGTAGTGCAACAGGTACAGGGTGATCCGTTTTATTTGGTCATTATACTATGTCAGTTGATTTAAGTACTAATTTTCAAGTTGGTTCAAATAATTTTTTGACTATTTACACAGTGTAGTGAACCTTACAGAAAACTCTAAAAATATGGTGTTGCAGAGTAACCAATTTAGTGTTTCTAAGTGGAATTTACTGAACTGTTACCTGTATGGGGTAAATGGGTGGCATAATGTGGCGGCATCATGGCAGGTGGGATGTGGTACTGCACCACCTGCATGACCGGGTACCCGTGCATGGTTTCACTTGTATTTGCCAAGCCAATTAACGTTAATTGGTTACATTTTACGTGTGGAAGCACTAATAAAACGATCACTCAATTTTTAGGGCCCGGAAAATGGACACTTTGAAAGGACGTTATACATTGTGGAAGTGTTTTTCACTGATGACGACGTCTGAGTTTTGATTGTCCAGTTTGAGGGGGGCGGGGGAGTCAGGGATGGTGCAGTTTCAAACCTCAAAACGTGCGAAACTCTGATTTAAAACTAAAAAAGCCAAAGTGCGTCCCTGCCCGTGAAACGACGCAGGACAACTTCCCCTCTAATAGTCAATATTTTCTACTCTTCTCTCTCCCTCTTTCGCCTCTAAGGGTTTTATAGAACCCCTCATCCATCCCACTCACTCTCATCTTTTAAACAAAGACACTGTACTCTAACCCTCTCTAGGGCTGTTTCCTTGGTTTCCCCCAGCTTAAAAGATTCCGAAAGCTAATTTTAATCAAATATTAGTTCGTGCACTTAATGAGCCAAATCTGAAACTTCCTGCTCTTCTATTACACCAAAGTGTTGATTGATTAGGTGCCGGCTGTAAAACGACCGCAATTACGAATTCATAAATCAAAAAAAAAACTGTATAAGTAGTCTACTTATAAGTTACGAAGTAAATATTCTCATGGTAATAATTATCAAGAGCCAGTTTGTTAATTATTATTCATCAGTGTCTAAGACATGCAATGTCCACAGTTTCTTTTACGCCTTCATTAAAAATGTTAATTTCATCTTTATTGCTTATTTCCTTTTATTATTTTCTATTTCAGTTTTTGCGGTTAACGACCTGCCAAGCAGTACAAAAGTCAAAAAAGGTGATGGGTAATTTACCACTGACTGTACTAAATTTTGTAGGGTTTTTTCAGGTTATTGGATAGGAAATTTAATGAGGATTCCAAAAATGTACTTAAAACTGTCATTTTCTCACTCCAAGTGGGTTTTACAAGGGGTTTTGTCCCTGACTGTCCTATCAAACTGAGTTTTTGGCAGTTCAAACTTTGACACCGCTTTGTCCCTGACTGTACCAAATTTTGTAGTGTTTTTTCAGGTTATTGGATAGGAAATTTAATGAGGATTCCAAAAATGTACTTAAAACTGTCATTTTCTCACTCCAAGTGGGTTTTACAAGGGGTTTTGTCCCTGACTGTCCTATCAAACTGGGTTTCTGGCAGTTCAAACTTTGACCCTGCTTTTCTCCCTGACTGTACCAAATTTTGTATTATGTTTTCAGGTTATTGGATAGGAAATTTAATGAGGATTCCAAAAATGTACTTAAAACTGTCATTTTCTCACTCCAAGTGGGTTTTACAAGGGGTTTTGTCCCTGACTGTCCTATCAAACTGGGTTTCTGGTAGTTCAAACTTTGACACCCTTTTTCCCTGACTGTACCAAATTTTGTAGTGTTTTTTCAGGTTATTGGATAGGAAATTTAATGAGGATTCCAAAAATGTACTTAAAACTGTCATTTTCTCACTCCAAGTGGGTTTTACAAGGGGTTTTGTCCCTGACTGTCCTATCAAACTGGGTTTCTGGCAGTTCAAACTTTGACACCGCTTTTCTCCCTGACTGTACCAAATTTTGTAGTGTTTTTTCAGGTTATTGGATAGGAAATTTAATGAGGATTCCAAAAATGTACTTAAAACTGTCATTTTCTCACTCCAAGTGGGTTTTACAAGGGGTTTTGTCCCTGACTGTCCTATCAAACTGAGTTTCTGGTAGTTCAAACTTTGACACCGCTTTTCTCCTTGACTGTACCCAAATTTTGTAGTGTTTTTTAGGTTATTGGATAGGAAATTTAATGAGGATTCCAAAAATGTACTTAAAACTGTCATTTTCTCACTCCAAGTCGGTTTTACAAGGGGTTTTGTCCCTGACTGTCCTATCAAACTGGTTTCTGGCAGTTCAAACTTTGACACCGCTTTTCTCCCTTCAAACTGACTGTACCAAATTTTGTAGTGTTTTTTCAGGTTATTGGATAGGAAATTTAATGAGGATTCCAAAAATGTACTTAAAACTGTCATTTTCTCACTCCAAGTGGGTTTTACAAGGGGTTTTGTCCCTGACTGTCCTATCAAACTGGTTTCTGGCAGTTCAAACTTTGACACCGCTTTTCTCCTTGACTGTACCAAATTTTGTAGTGTTTTTTCAGGTTATTGGATAGGAAATTTAATGAGGATTCCAAAAATGTACTTAAAACTGTCATTTTCTCACTCCAAGTGGGTTTTACAAGGGGTTTTGTCCCTGACTGTCCTATCAAACTGGTTTCTGGCAGTTCAAACTTTGACACCGCTTTTCTCCTTGACTGTACCAAATTTTGTAGTGTTTTTTCAGGTTATTGGATAGGAAATTTAATGAGGATTCCAAAAATGTACTTAAAACTGTCATTTTCTCACTCCAAGTGAGTTTTACAAGGGGTTTTGTCCCTGACTGTCCTATCAAACTGGGTTTCTGGCAGTTCAAACTTTGACACCGCTTTTTCTCCTGACTGTACCAAATTTTGTAGTGTTTTTTTCAGATTATTGGATAAGAAATTAATGAGGATTCCAAAAATGTACTTAAAACTGTCATTTTCTCACTCCAAGTGAATTTGACAAGCAATTTTGTCTCGGACTGTCAAACTGTGCTCAGGGTTTCTCTCTCTTTTTTAGGAAATTAAAAACTGAAAAAACTCACTCATTCTAGGTCTGTATCTTGAATTCAAACTCCCCACTCCTTCATACCGTGGTCGGGGCGGTGGTCTGGGTGGTAAGGCGGGAGGCAGGGGAGACACCTCAATTCTATCCTCTTCCAGTTTGCGCGTCTGCGTGTTTTGCTCCAAACTGCTCCGCTCTCCCGTCTCTCCTTCGGTCTGCAAAATCACCGTGATCACCACCGCTCACTATCACCAGATATAGTGACCTACCTTAATGTGACAGGTACAAGACTGTTGTTTTGGTGGTGGCCGGTTCATGTGCACGTGACCTAGATTAACCACGTGATGATGAGGGGACGATTTGTTATGGCAGTGGGGGTAAACGTCAGTCTTTGGGGTTTCAGGTCGATCGCTTGCGCACTGTAATTGAGTGGTTAGAGTCAGTATGGAGGACGTTTTGGAGGCTTACCTCACGGCAGCACGTGCAATGTGGATGGCTGAGTAGGCCGTGGTCGCTAGCTTCACTAGACTGGTAGTGATGCTCCATTTTAGGGGCCTCTGGTGGCAACGACATGCTGACGTGCAGTTGGAATTATTCCGGCTACATTCTTTCAATAATTTGCTGAAAATAAGACGGTTCTTAACTGCCTGCTTTGTGCCCTTAAGGGTTCGGGTACCAACTGAAGGCAGGTAGATATGGGTAATAATACACAAAAATAACCTGCTGGGTATGTGGATTCTTTGCAAAAGTTTTCACGCTTTTTTGTTTGGGGTTCTTTTGATGTTTTTCGGTCGTTTATTTTTACGTGACAATTTTGACTGAAACTGCCCAAAAATTTAAACTTTTGTTAACTGGGGATATTCCCACGCCCTATTTCTTGCCACTTCTTTGAATTTAGTTGAGTTACATTGCTGATTGACCAAAACCGAATTGTGGTTGCCACTGTATTAAATCGGAAATTACTCTGAAGACCAATATGATTATAATAAGTAGAGTCCGGATTTCTAGAAATTTTGCTTTTTGTAAATAATAAAAGCAGCCAACCTTTGACATCTAATGTGAACGATTTAAGCAAAAACACGTCATTTGACAGATTTTGTTGATGCTTTTTTTGCTTTTTTCTTCGTTTTGTGCTTATTTTAGATTTTTCTGCTTATTTACTGCTATTTTTGTATGGTTTAACTAGTTTTTTACAAAACAAGCTTTTCAAGTTTTTAAAAATAAACTAAACTAATAACTGCTTTGACAAAAAATTACTATATTAAGATATTGAAGGCTTCTGAACGACAAAAACATGTTGCAAAATATATAAGTATCAATTTACAAATTTAAACTGACCAAAAAATTTCCAAATAATCCTGAAGTAGTCTAAAAAAATGTAAAAACATTCCAAAACACTATAAAACCTTTCTAAAATGCCTTGCAAAGCTTACAAATCAGCCTAGCTTCTAAAGGCTTTTAGAACAGTCTAAAAGCTTCCAAATGCTTTTCAATTTATCTAGAAACTCTCAAAAGCTTCCGTATGCTTCTGAAGCAGTTTAACAGCTTCCAAAAGTTTCTAAAACCGTCTACAAGGTTTCAAATGTCTTAAAGGCAGTCCAGAATCTTCAAGGCTCTTTAAACTGAACCCAAACACCTTCCAAATGCTCCTAAAGTAGTTTAAAAAGATTTTAAAACACTACAGAAACTCCAAAATATGTCTAAAGTCTTTCAAAACAGTCTAGAAGCTTCCAAAAGCTTTTAGAACACTCTAAAGGCTTCCAAATAACCTTCAACTAGTCTAGAAGCTCTCAAAAAATTTCAAGCCAGTCTAAAAGCTTTCGCATGCTTCTAAAGCAGTTTAAAAGCTTCCAAAAGTTCAAATTCAATTGTCTTAAAAGCAGTCCAGAACCATCAATGCTCCTAAAGTAGTCTAAAAACATTTCAAAACACTACAGAAACTCCAAAATGCTTCTAAAGCAGTCGGAAGTCTTTCAAAACAGTCAAGAAAGCTTCCAAAGTCATTTAGAATAGTCTAAAAGATTCCAAACGCTTTTCAACTAGTCTAGAAGCTCCCAGAAGATATTAAAGCAGTTTAGAAGCTTCCAAAAAATTTTGTGAACCGTGTAAGAGATTCCAAATGCCTCTAAAGCATTACAGAACCTTCAATATGCTGTTTAAACAGTCCAAAAACCTTCCAAATGCTCTCAAGTAGTTAAAAAACTTTTGAATGTTTTCAGAACAGTCTAAAATCTTCCGTATGCTTCTAAAGCAATTTGAAATCTTCAAAAAATTTCTAGAAGTTGAACTGAAAAAAAACTCTTTTTTTGTGCTTTTTTGAAGCTATTTTACAGATTTTTACGCTTTTTTGAAGAAAATAATTTTGCTTTTTAAGCGCTTTTTTTCACGATTTTAGTGCTTTTTAATCCGGACTCTAATAATAAGTAGCAAAATTCCTTCTTGTCTTATGCCAAGTCAAATATTGCCCCATACTTGACATTTACCAGACTTAAAGTTTATTGTTTATTTGCCTTAAGAGCGCAGCAACAAATTAGATTATATCGTCAAATACTGTTCCACCCACAATAAGACATTCAAAAAGCAGAGAAAGGTCTGATTACCAATACAATCACCACCTTTAAAAGGAAATCTGTATAACACACCTTTCTTCTTTTCATGTTAAATGAAATTTAGTCATTTTGGGTAAATAATTACACTTACTTGAGCTGTTATTACTTGGTAAAAGACATAGTAATTTGAGGACGTTTTCTGCATTCATTGCGGTTATTATAAGCAAAAATTGCGGTTTGAAATTCAGTATACAGCATTGTAATGCAATACGTAGCCAAAGGGTCATGTGAATTTTGTTATACATGCTGAAAAACGTGCAAAAACGTTATATTATGTCTGCATACTTATATTTTCATGGTTTCTAGACTATCAATAAGTATATTATAAGTAGAGTCCGGATTAAAAAGCACTAAAGTCGTGAAAAAAAGCGCTTAAAAAGCAAAATTATTTTCTTCAAAAAAGCATAAAAATCTGTAAAAAAGCACAAAACTCTTTCAGAGATGCAAAATTTTTTTGAGTTTAACTTCTAGAAATTTTTTGAAGATTTTAAATTGCTTTAGAAGCATACGGAAGATTTTAGACGGTTTTGAAAACTTTCAAAAGTTTTTTGAACTACTTGAAATCATTTGGAAGGTTTTTGGACTGTTTAAACAGCATATTGAAGGTTCTGGAATTCTTTAGAGGCATTTGGAATCTCTTAAACGGGTCACAAAATTTTTTGGAAGCTTCTAAACTGCTTTAATATCTTCTGGCAGCTTCTAGACTAGTTCAAAAGCATTTGGAATCTTTTAGACTGTTCTAAATGATTTTGAAAGCTTCTAGACTGCTTTGAAAGACTTCAGACTGCTTTAGAAGCATTTTGGAGTTTCTGGTGTTTTGAAATCTTTTTAGACTACTTTAGGAGCATTGAAGGTTTGGATTTTTGTGAAAACTTTTGAAACTGCTTTAGAAGCTTTTTAGACTTTTGAAATTTTTTGAGAGCTTCTAGACTAGTTGAAGATTATTTGGAATCTAGAGTGTTCTAAATGCTTTTGGAAGCTTCTAGACTAAGTCTTTAGACATATTTTGGAGTATCTGCAGACTACTTTAGGAGCATTTCGAAAGTGTTTGGGCAGTTTAAAGAGCCTTGAAGGTTCTGGACTGTCTTTAAGACATTTGAAACCTTGTAGACGGTTTTAGAGACTTTTGGAAGCTGTTAAACTGCTTTAGAAGCATAGATAAATTGAAAAGCATTTGTAAGCTTTACAAGACATTTTAGAGGTTCTATAGTGTTTTGGAATGTTTTTAATTTTTTTTACTTTACTTACTACTTTAGGAGTATTTGCAATTGTTTTGGTCAGTTTAAATTTGTAAATTGATACTTATATATTTTGCAACATGTTTTTGTTGTTCAAAAGCTTTCAATATAGCAATTTTTTGTCAAAGCAGTTATTAGTTCAGTTTATTTTTTAAAACTTGAAAAGCTTGTTTTGTAAAAAACTAGTTAAACCATACAAAAATAGCAGTAAATAAGCAGAAAAAACTAAAATAAGCACAAAATGAAGAAAAAAGCAAAAAAAGCATCAACAAAATCTGTCAAATGACGCGTTTTTCCATAAATCGTTCACATTAGATGTTAAAGGTTGGTTGCTTTTATTATTTACAAAAAGCAAAATTTCTAGAAATCCGGACTCTAATTATAAGTTATTTTGTCGTGTATCCGTCAAAATAACCAAAGTCCACACTGTTTGTAGTTTGTGAACTACCTACTGAGCTAAGATTTTTGCAAAACAAAAGTAAATGACTGATTATTTGCTAAAAAAACCAGCAATTAACCCTTAAAGCAAAATCCAGTTAAATTGCCAAGTAAATGATAGTGACCAATCCAATTTAGATCCATTAACCCATATTAACCTATACAAAAAAAACACCATAATAGAAGTCGTTGAACTGATCAAAAAAGTGTTGCTTAAAGGGTAAAATCAGACCTTACAATTACCTCTCAAAGTTAAATTTAACCGGTTTTCGTCGCATAAAAACTAATTTTCGTGTAACTGTACCATTGAGATCGAAAACCAGATGGCGTCCCACCGATCTCAACTCTAATGGTACCACCAATTTAATAATTATCAACTTTATGTTGTCGTTGAAGTATCTAACAGGATATCAATTGTAGACTTGAAAAAGCATTGGGTACTGCCATGGTACAAAGGTAAACCACCTAATGACGTGTACGGCCCATGGACAGGTACCATGAATGGCCTCTTTAGCTCAGTGGTAGAGCACTGGTCTCGTAAACCAGGGGTCGTGAGTTCAATCCTCACAGGAGGCAACAACTTTTTTACTTCCGGACTTAAATCCATTTGATTGCACAAAAGAATGTTTTAACGCAAGAACAGGATCACAAATTCGTTCACCTACACCTAAATGGTACCGTGTGTTTAGGTACCACAAGGTCACACTTATAGGAAGTGGTTGCTAAAGTCAGATTCGGCCACCACGACGGCCAGACTTAAATCTACTAGATTTCACATGTTTGTTTTGATCTTTTTAGAGTTCTGGTTTAGTGGAATATCACAAAAACATCAGAGAATTATTATTGTTTACAAATTTTTTGAAAAAGTGACTTCAAGAATGAATCACTCTGTGTTTTGAAAATTAGTGTTAAACACTGACAGCTGATTTGACATTTTTGCTTTACTAACTTTGCAGTGTTGTAGTCAAGCTTAAATAAGGTTTAAAACACTGTTTTCTCAGTCAAAATATGACAGTATCGGTTCAAAATGTTCTGCACATTGCAATATCTCAAAAAAGTGAAGTTTTACAAAGACGAAGGAATGTAACCAATGTAAACGTGGCCCTACACAGTATTTGTTTCATTGCATAACCCTTTTACACACCAGCAACGTTCTCTTACCTAATATTTAACACTTCTTGAGATATGTAACTCCAGTAACACTAAAGTGAGCACCCCAAACAACACTATAAACACACAAAAAACACTATTTAAACCTAAGAACAGTTTAAACCGATGTCAGCGTCCGAAATGGTCCATCTCGGACTACAGGCCGTCTTTGTCTAACTTTCTTTTCTCTTTGGCTGGTTCTGGGTGCCGGTACCGGCTCGAAGAACCTTGGATGGAACGGAATGCCACCCCACCACTCGGTAAACGGTCGTTTTGCTATGTCGGGCGCGGACTTGTTGCACCCAACCACGTCATTCACGTAAACGTCATGCAGTCTGTCCGGTACCTGAACATGTTTTTAGCGTCGTTGATGATCATCTTGATGGGTAGCATTGAATGTCTGATGGTACCAAAGAATTGATGGGAACCGGCCTAGATCTTAATATGGTTGTGTGGAAGGTGAAGAAAAACTTGACATTACAGTATAAAATGTAATTGGAACCCGACCGTGACGCTACTGGTACTGATAACGACACTGGTCGCCACTTGAATTGGAATTTCTATGAATAACCGTTTTTCTAAGGCCGTTATCATTCTTGATCGTTTTGCACCAGTTTTATGGGTACCGCATTTTTCTGTGGAAAAACAATGGTACTCTCAAAATCTGTAAATAGCTAAAGTCACCGCCCTCTGTACAAGAAAGCCTAGAATGTCACTTTTAATGGCGGCGTTAGCGGTTTTTGTTTTGTACACAAACCTATGCAGATGCAGTAGAAAATATGTTTTTTTTTTACTTTTTCGTGTAGTTGATTAGAAGTTGTGAGAGAAGAGAAATAGAGCAGATTTCAGGCTTTCCAAAACTATCCCCCCATGATTCGATTGATTGCACCGTTTGGCCGCTAGAAGGCGTCAAAGTTCCTTCACCATGAAATCACATATATTTTGACACACGTTGTTTTGACCCTAAATTGCTCCCTTACTTGACAAGATACGTCAAAATATTATAGAAAACAAAAGATAGAGCAGACTTGAAGCTTTCCAAAAATATCCCCCCTCGAGTTGATTGATAACGTCGTTTGGCTGCTAGAGGGCGTCAAAGTTCCTTCACCATAAAATAACATATTTTGTGACACTCGTTGCTTTGACCCTAAATTACTCCCTTATTTGACAAGTTACGTCAAAATGTCATAGAAAACAAGAAATAGAGCAGATTTCAGGCTTTCCAAAACTATCCCCCCATGATTCGATTGATTGCACCGTTTGGCCGCAGGGCTACATTGTGGAAAAATGAAGCTTCTAAGATAAAAACTGAATTTGTGGGAAAATTTCAGTTCAAACTATAAATTTTGTTTTGGTGTAGTCACTTGGTTAACGCTTTGTAACTTCAAGATTAACGAGGGAGTCTATCCTCAAGTCACTTAAAAGTCAAGAAATGATTATATTTTCTAAGTAAAAAAACTTTGAAGTCACCATCAAGTCCTTATAATTGTTTGACTGTTTGTAATTTTTAATTGGTCAAATCACAAAGTATATTCAATGTCCAGAAATATAAGCAAATGCTGCACATGACTCAACATTATGGCTGATAAAAATAGACAAAATGACACTGATCATAAGCAATAATCAACAATTTCACCACAGTAGGTCAAAAAAAGCAGATTTCAGCATTTTCTTGATCAACTGCTCACCTTCCTGTGATTTACTCGAAAAATAATGGGTGTTCAATAATTGTTATGGTCAGGTCGCCTATGGATGGCAATTGTCACAAAAAGCGTATGTCTTAGATTACCGCCCTCTATACTGGAAAGCCTAAAATGTCACTTTTAATGGCGGCGTTAGCGGTTTTCGTTTTGTACACAAACCTATGCAGATGCAGTAGAAAATATGTTTTTTTTTATTTTCGTGTAGTTGATTAGAAGTTGTGAGTGAAAAATCAAAGAACGCTTCATTCCTGATCCAGATATGTATAGATATGGCTTTTTATACCCAATAAAGTCCAGCCAAAGCAAGTTTGGTTAAAACCCTTTGTCCTGGAAAGTACAACAAACTAATGTGAAAACTGCTCAATCAAAGAAAATTTGGAAATCCTTGAAGCTAGGTAAGCAAAACTGGTAAATGGGTTTTATATTATTACCAAGACCTTTCTTTTAAAATGTAAATGTGCCAATGGAACTTCTAAAAGCTGTCCTGTTTCTTCAGAGTAAACCTTTGTTGCTCTCAAAATGCAGGCGGCCTCAAAATGTAACTCACATACTATGTATGTAAGAGGCAATAAGTTTACTGAATGAGAAAGCATATTGTACTTACCACTGAGTATTGTGTTGGAGTAAAATCATTCCAGTTCAAAGCTTTCAACCACTGTTGGGTTCGAGCAGGGTCTTTTGGAAAGTAAAAGACTGACACTTTTGGGCCTTTCACCAAATTGCTTTTACAATTTGGCAAACAACAAGTGGACGGCATATTGTAGAGGCAATAGAATTTAAGTTAAAAAACCAACAACAAATTATAGAACAATGAAGGAACAATAACAATAGTGATAACACAATAAAATGAACACAAACTACACTTTCACTAGAACAATAAACATATAAACAACAATATATAATAGCAAACAAAAATTACTTTGGCAAGTAATCCCAAGTCTTGACTTTAAACCTTAAAAATTAATTTAATCATGGAAAAACTCAGTTTCCACAATACAAACAAATGCAAACTGTCAACCACTATTTCGGCCATATTGGAATTTTTGGCATGCACCTTCTTGGCTTTCTTGTGGTACTACGCATTAATTTGTAATAAAATACAGGTTACACAATGGCCGCATTGGTTTTCACGCTCCATGGAGCTAACAGAGCTGTTTTGACGTCACAATGACGTAATTTGACAGTTGTTCAAATTATGATTCTGCTAAATTACGTCATCGTGACGTCAAAAACGCTTATGCTCGCTCCATAGAGCTTGAAAACGAATGCGGCCACTAACGTCAATACCAGCACCTGTCAAACAATAATTTTGAATTATATCAATCAAATAAAATGAATTTTCTTCGACCTTTGCGGCCTTTAAGGTGTGTGATACGAAAAATGGGCGAATGGGCTGAAAACCGAGACCAATACTGGATTGACCGTATTGGTACTAGGGAAATTGTGGGGTACGGTAAGTTTTAAGTCGCATTTCTTCACTTAAACTTAAACTACCTAAAATCAAACTTCCAGGAATGAACGGACAACCAGGTTATTACGATCTGGCCGACTTTCCTTTCCCTTCAATTCGATGGAAGGAAAACACCTCTGAAGTTCAAAGCCTCCACGAAAAAGCCAGAGGTGACTGGAGGTTACTAACTAAAGAGGAAAAGAAAGCCTTGTACAGGGCGAGTTTTTGTCAAACTTTCGCAGAATTCAAACATCACCCACGTAACTAACAACACTACAATTTCGAAACAAACACCTAAAAACAACACTAACTTTTAGGCGATTGGGCCGAAGTGTTCGGCTACACTTTAATCTTGTGTTCAGTGGGTATTTGGCTTTTCCTCTACGTCAAACTGTTTGTCTACGAAGATTTACCGGAAAGTTTCAGCCCGGCAAGCCGTAGGGCTCAATTGAGACGTCAAATTGACTTGATGGTGAACCCCATTAGGGGCTTAGCCTCAGAATGGGATTACGAGAAGATGGATTGGAAAAAAGTGACTTGGAGGACTCCACCAAATCCTTTTATCAAATGTGATGACGATTAAGGTTTTTACTAATTTAAGAAAGTTTGTATTTTAGTAAAAACTATTTCTAGAAAAAGAGTATTTCTGACACACAAGTGATATTAAGGACTATTTTGGTCTGGCATATGGAAAACACCATTAGTTTGCTAGTGTTTGATAAGCAAGTTGACTGATTTTATTTGCAAAGTTTAGTAAACGTTTTTCTCTGAACAACAAGGTGAACTTTGTGTTTTGTTATTAAATAAAACGCTTTTTAAGTATCGAAAATCGAAATAGCATTTAAAATACTATGATGGTTTTCGTCATTATTGGAAATCAATTTTTAGAAATTTAGCAAAATTTTAATATTGCGTCGTACATTTTGAGGCCGCCTGCATTTTGAGGGCAACAAAGGTTTACTCTGAAGAAACAGGACAGCTTTTAGAAGTTCCATTGGCACATTTACATTTTAAAAGAAAGGTCTTGGTAATAATATAAAACCCATTTACCAGTTTTGCTTACCTAGCTTCAAGGATTTCCAAATTTTCTTTGATTGAGCAGTTTTCACATTAGTTTGTTGTACTTTCCAGGACAAAGGGTTCTAACCAAACTTGCTTTGGCTGGACTTTATTGGGTATAAAAAGCCATATCTATACATATCTGGATCAGGAATGAAGCGTTCTTTTTAGAAGTCTCCTGCGCGNANCCTGCCCGGCCCGNATNTACNGGAACCNANGTGGNGNGTGANACATTTNNGGANACCGNNNGTATNGANANATGCTGNGNNGNGGACNACAATCTTNCCTCTTTCACACCGAAGTCGTGNGANAACCAAAAATAGTNTGATATCTCGANNACANGGNGCTTCNTCTATCNGTTTATGNTACGTGGCNAGGAAGNANTGGTNACTNNTGGGGGGANTTCCCNACNNCTNGAANACNCAGTCNCNTGTTTGCNTAGGTACNGGCCTNNGGANAANATTCAAAGTATGACGCCACNANANAGACGCCGNATCNTGTNTAAACGACNNCATNGGTGGGATCAGGGNCANACGCACTAGNGANTNANGTTNATNNTTNACNCCGACNNCCCGTAGGNNAAGCCNNCGAACCNAGNACAAATTNAATCGGTTCTGCGNGCTTACAGGGTTTTTTNCCCNNGCGCCCTTGGGNCCGCGACGCANATCTTTCAAAATGGTTCTAGAGGCCTCTGGCAATTTAAAACAAGTCTGGGAAGGTTTAAGACACTTGTAGAAGCCTCTGGTAATTTTCAGAAGGTTCTCAGTAGCATTTAGAGGTCTTCAGAACTTTCAAAATGGTTCTAGAGGCCTCTGGCAAGTTAAAACAAGTCTGGGAAGGTTTAAGACACTTGTAGAAGCCTCTGGCAATTTTCAGAAGGTTCTCAGTAGCATTTAGAGGTCTTCAAAACTTTCAAAATGGTTCTAGAGGCCTCTGGTAGTTTAAAACAAGTCTAGGAAGGTTTAAGACACTTGTAGAAGCCTCTGGAAATTTTCAGAAGGTTCTCAGTAGCATTTAGAGGTCTTCAGAACTTTCAAAATGGTTCTAGAAGCCTCTGGCAAGTTAAAACAAGTCTGGGAAGCTTTAAGACACTTGTAGAAGCCTTTGGCAATTTTTAGAAGGTTCTCAATAGCATTTAGAAGTCTACGAAACTTTCAAAATGGTTCTAGAGGCCTCTGGCAATTTAAAACAAGTCTGGGAAGGTTTAAGACACTTGTAAAAGCCTTTGGAAATTTTTAGAAGGTTCTCAGTAGCATTTAGAGGTCTTCAGAACTTTCAAAATGGTTCTAGAGGCCTCTGGCAATTTAAAACAAGTCTGAGAAGGTTTAACACACTTGTAAAAGCCTTTGGCAATTTTTAGAAGGTTCTCAGTAGCATTTAGAGGTCTTCAGAACTTTCAAAATGGTTCTAGAGGCCTCTGGTAATTTAAAACAAGTCTGTGAAGGTTTAAGACACTTGTAAAAGCCTCTGGCAATTTTTAGAAGATTCTCAATAGAATTTAGAAGTCTTCAGAAATTTCAAAATGGTTCTAGAGGCCTCTGGCCATTTAAAACAAGTCTGGGAAGGTTTAAGACACTTGTAGAAGCCTCTGGAAATTTTTAGAAGGTTCTCAATAGCATTTAGAGGTCTTCCGAACTTTCAAAATGGTTCTAGAGGCCTCTGGCAATTTAAAACAAGTCTGGGAAGGTTTAAGACACTTGTAGAAGCCTCTGGCAATTTTTAGAAGGTTCTCAATAGCATTTAGAGGTCTTCAGAACTTTCAAAATGGTTCTAGAAGCCTCTGGCAAGTTAAAACAAGTCTGGGAAGCTTTAAGACACTTGTAGAAGCCTCTGGTAATTTTCAGAAGGTTCTCAGTAGCATTTAGAGGTCTTCAGAACTTTCAAAATGGTTCTAGAAGCCTCTGGCCATTTAAAACAAGTCTGGGAAGGTTTAAGACACTTGTAGAAGCCTCTGGTAATTTTTAGAAGGTTCTCAATAGCATTTAGAGGTCTTCAGAACTTTCAAAATGGTTCTAGAGGCCTCTGGCAATTTAAAACAAGTCTGGGAAGGTTTAAGACACTTGTAAAAGCCTTTGGCAATTTTCAGAAGGTTCTCAATAGCATTTAGAGGTCTTCAGAACTTTCAAAATGGTTCTAGAAGCCTCTGGCAAGTTTAAAACAAGTCTGGGAAGGTTTAAGACACTTGTAGAAGCCTCTGGCAATTTTCAGAAGGTTCTCAATAGCATTTAGAGCTCTTCAGAACTTTCAAAATGGTTCTAGAGGCCTCTGGCAATTTAAAACAAGTCTGGGAAGGTTTAAGACACTTGTAGAAGCCTCTGGCAATTTTTAGAAGGTTCTCAGTAGCATTTAGAGGTCTTCAAACTTTCAAAATGGTTCTAGAGGCCTCTGGCAATTTAAAACAAGTCTGGGAAGGTTTAAGACACTTGTAGAAGCCTCTGGCAATTTTTAGAAGGTTCTCAATAGCATTTAGAGGTCTTCAGAACTTTCAAAATGGTTCTAGAGGCCTTTAGTAATTTAAAACAAGTCTGGGAATGTTTAAGACACTTGTAGAAGCCTCTGGCAATTTTTAGAAGATTCTCAATAGAATTTAGAAGTCTTCAGAAATTTCAAAATGGTTCTAGAGGCCTCTGGCAATTTAAAACAAGTCTGGGAAGGTTTAAGACACTTGTAGAAGCCTCTGGCACATTTCAGAAGGTTCTCAATAGCATTTAGAGGTCTTCAGAACTTTCAAAATGGTTCTAGAGGCCTCTGGAATTTAAAACAAGTCTGGGAAGGTTTAAGACACTTGTAGAAGCCTCTGGTAATTTTTAGAAGGTTCTCAGTAGCATTTAGAGGTCTTCAGAACTTTCAAAATGGTTCTAGAGGCCTCTGGCAATTTAAAACAAGTCTGGGAAGGTTTAAGACACTTGTAGAAGCCTCTGGAAATTTTTAGAAGGTTCTCAATAGTATTTAGAAGTCTATGGACCTTCCAAGATGCTTCTAAAATCTTCTGGTACTTTTTAGGAGGTTCTGAATAAAACTTATTGATCTACGAAACTTTCCAAATAGTTCTAGAGGCCCCTGACAACTTAAAACAAGTCTGGGAAGGTTTAAGACACTTGTAGAAGCCTCTGGCAATTTGTAGAAGGCTCTCAATGGCATTTAGAGGTCTATGGAACTTTCAAAATGGTTGTAGAGGTCTATGGCAACCAGACTGATGGGTCAATTTTAAAAGCCAAACATATTTTAAAAAACAATTATATTTTTTCAATGATCAAATAATTGAGCTAAAGATTGAGTGAATCATTTCAAAAGCCAACATATTTTAAAGAAGAATTTAAATTTTTCAGCAAAGAAGAGCTAAAGATACTAATGGCGCTATCTTACAGGATGATTCAGAAAAGTCGTGGTAAAAGTATGAAGTTCTTATATTCATCTTATATTTTAGAAAGTTTTGACAACGCTGTAGATGATAATACATTTTGCTACTCATTTGAAAATTACTTGTAAAGATGATTTTAAGGTAAAATTTGTTTCAAATATTAGTTAAACCCTATGTTGTTTAAATAAAATTATTATTATGTGAGTAGGTTTAATGAGTTTGGCTTTAAACACAACAAGTTTTCCTAAATAATATTATCATGTTTGTTAGTTTGCCCTTCAATTGTTGAGCATTATCACGTAGATTTGATACGATATGTTGACGATTACGTGTGGAGACACACCGCCACGACGCCAATTTCCTGGAGCAACACACATGACTCAAATATTGTTGTTTTCAAGTTTTATCGAATTTAAATGCGTTTTTAGTTTGAATCTTCATTGAAAAATTAACGAAAATCTGGTTCTTCTTTTTAATTCCGTGCTGCAGCAGATGCATACGAGATGGGTTGAGGTCAACAACCGGCCACGCAGCATTTTTTTAGAAGAAGAATAGAGCAACTTTCGGACGTTGTAATGAACTTTTAACAGTTATAGTCCAATGGCCGGGGCCTTCGGCCTCTTTTATTTTTTCGGTCATCTTCTAACAGAAACGGCCTTCTTGGGACTGCTTTTATCTTCAGGAAATAGTCTAAATTCGTCAAGATGCTCTTCTTATCACCTTTTTTTCATTTAACGCGCAGATTACAATTTTACTATGTACAGCTCGAATGAATTAGATTGTGATATCACATCTTAAATGAGTTTAGGGGTCAAAATGTCAAGATTTATCCAGAAACTAGTGCGTCAACACGATTTATAGTAAAGTTCCAAATTTCAAACTTTTTACCTCAATAAGACTTGTTTTAGTTTGGAGCTCAACAATAAACGTCACAATTTTGCTGCAAATAACCCTGACTTGTGGCTGACGTCACAACGTGTTTATTTTTGTTCTAAATGAGAGGCTGGTTCTTTCGTATTTGTCAAATATAATTACATCAACAACAACTAGGTCGTTTTTGTTTTTAATTTTAGCCTTTACTATCAACTAAAACCCAAGACGTCAATGATTTTAAATAGTAAATGTGTTTTTCTAAAAACACATCCCAAACTGGTTTGAATGTCACTTTGTCAGGACGTTGTTGAATTTTGTATAGTGAGCCATTTACTAAAGCTTTTCCTTAAGGTTATCCATTGCAGAATATACAAGATATGCGAAGAAAGAGTAGCAGACACACAATTTGGCTTCATGAAAGGAGTTGGAACAAGATAAGCACTGTTCAGTATACAAGTGTTATTCCAACGGTGTAGGGACAGGAATTGCGACATTTATACCAGATTTGTGGACTACCAAAAGGCGTTTGACAAAAATCCAACACCAGAAGATGATACAAGTGCTGAAAGGCACCGGAATGGATGATAAAGACCTCAGAATTATGATGAAACAACAGAGGCAGTTAACATTCTACAAGGGTGTATCATCTCTCCTCTGATATTCAATCTGTATCCAGAAGAGATATTTAGAGAAGCTCTGGAAAACGATGATGATGGAATTCTTGTAAACAGTGAACTGCTGAATAACATCCGATATGCAGATGATACCGTCATATTTGCAGATAGTCTAAGGTCAACAGCTAGTAAACAAATTAAGTGAAAGATATGGGCTAAAAATGAACATCAACAAAACAAAATTCATCGTCATAAGTAAAGAAAATTGCCAACTATTTATTAAAAATATACCAATAGAACGGGTATCCAATCTTGTCTACCTGGGAATCTTAATAAACGAACAATGGGACCACTCACAAGAGATCAGATGTAGAATAGGAAAAGCAAGCCTTCATCAAAATGTCTAAGCTTTTCAAAAGTCATAACCTCAAATTAGATATCAAAGTAAAACTGCTGCCCTGCTACGTGTTCTCCATATTGTACTATGGCATGGAATCCTGGACATTGACCGATCCTTAGAATATCATGGATAGATGACCAACGAAACAATACTGGAAAGAATGGGGAAGGAAAAAGAATTGATGAAAACGATTAAGAGAAGGAAGCTGGAATATCTCGGACAAAGTAAGTTGACATTCATTATGTCATTTTCCTGAAAAGTGCTTCCTAAGGAAAATACAGTCCTTCAAATGTCTGTTTAAAAAATCGTTTTTTTTTGTCATAACTGTCAGACCGTTGGAGCAATATTGATCAAATTTGGAACAAGCACTTTATTACACGTTTTTACGGTCAAAGACCCAAAACTAACCCAACCCAACTTAAAAATTGTCTTGGAAACGGAAAATTCACTTAAGAAGTTTAAAAAATATTATTGTAGCCAGTTTTCATAGTTTCCAGACAAACTGAAAGACTTTAGTTTTGAAAATTGACTTTTCATGCAAATCGAGAGACTTTAATACTGAAAATTGACTTGTAGACATAAAAACTACTTTTTCAAGAATTTGTTACTACAAATTCATACATTTAAACCTTAAAAATTGACTTGAACCCCAAAATGTGACTGCACTAATGAAAAGTGACACCAGAAGCTTATAATTTGCATTTGAAGTAAGTTTTCATAATTTGAAGACAAATTTCAATATTTTAGTCTTGAAAATAGTCTTAGATGCAGGACATTGACATTAGATTCATGAAAATTGTCTTGAAAACGAACTTTTCGTGCTTTGTACTTCTGGACTATCTTTATCTTGAATTCTGGACTATTTTTAGTGCTTCAAAACTGCTTTCAGCTTGGAAAATCGAGTTTCAAGACTATCTTCACCAAGTTATTGAGATAGCAAACTTAAAAAACAATTTTTACATTCTTCATAGACTTAAAATGGCATTCGAAGCTTTGTCACTATTAAATCGACTTCTAGACACCTCAGTGCTAAAAATTCGGGTATTTCTTAATAAACTAGACTGTTTTTAGTGTTTTAAGGCTGTTTTCAGTGCCTCAAATCGAGTTTCAAGACTATCTTTACAAAGTTTTTGACTTATCAGGCCTAAAAGCCAGTTTGTCCACTGACCATAATCTTGAAAATGTTATTTCAAGCTTCTTCACTATTAAATTGACTTCTACACTCATAGGTGCAATAAATTGTAGCATCTCTAAGAAATTCAGACTGTTTTTAGTGCTTTTTAAGTGAAAAATCGAGTTTAAGACTATTTCCAAAAGTCAAGTTTCTTCAGTAATAAAAGTAAAAAATTTTGGTACCAAATGCTACAATAATAGTCTTGAGAACTAATTTTTAGAAATAAAATAGTCCGAAAATTTAATTTACTTCTAGACTTGTTGTCCAGTCCAGAAAATTAAGTTGTACACCAATTAAAGTCTTGAAAATATACTTTTGGACTCTCTTTAGTCCTAGTAAAGTCAGTTCTAGCATTAAAAGTCAACTTTTATATTATTTTTAGTAGTAAAAAATGAGTTTCATGCACAATACAATCTTTGTCTTGATTTCCGGATTTTTTTTTGTTCTTGAATGCCAGTTTCAGACACTCAACCAGGATGGCAGTCTGAGAAAGCGAATCATAAGACCATTCCTAGTAGTAAAAAAGTTTTTAGACAATTCAGTACAAATTTGGACTTTTACAAGGTTTGGATGTTCAGTTTTAAACTATAAAACGATTTTTTAAATTGAAATTTGGAGGACTGTATCTTCCTTAGGAAACGTTTTTCAGAAAAATGACACAATGCAAGTCAACTTATTTTTTGATTGGCTATCAAATGGTGAATTATTGACACTTAAAACTGGACCACCCTGTATAATGAGAAATGACAACAAATACAAACTCTCCGGAAGAAGAAAGATATCATGGCTCAAGAACCTAAGGACATGGTATTCAAAAACAACCACAGAACTGTTTAAAGCAGCAGTCAACAAGGTCATCATGTCGCCAATATTAGGCACTAGAAGAAGAAGAAGATATTCTCTAAACAGGAACTTATTAATTTACTAGGAAGTTACAAAAATAACTGAACTATTACTGTATAATAATAATTATTATTATAAAACAAAGACAGAACAATAATGCGTGCACTTGATGGTAATTTCACTCTAACCGCAATCCTTGTCCTTTACTGGTGATAGAAAAAAGCTGCGTTAATAAAATGACTTTTTTGGTGTAATATACAGGGGGTCGCTCTTTAAAGCCTGATGCATTTAACTGAAACTTCTATAAAGAACCCACCCTTCAAAATTTTAATTAAAACTGTAGCGGATATTTTTAGTATTAATAAACAATGCCACCAATTACGTCAAAGAACAGCAACAAAAATCTATTTAGTTCCGTAATGCGGTCTTTGTCTGACCTTTAGATATTAAATCCGGAGCTTTTCCTATCCTTTTATAGATCAACTCCTCCTGAGTTGTTTGTTATACTTCAAATTGTAGTACAATGACTTAGAAGTAATAAACAAATTGAAACGTTTTTCTAAGTTTTTCTGTGTTTTTTTTTTTTTTTGAAAAAGCCTACATTTTCAATGTCACCTGGTTCACTTCCTCATTGATGGCCTTCGCCAAGTAATTGAATTCAATTCTCATTCTTGACGCAGCACCAGCTTCAACTTCTTTCTTATCGGGAAAATTAATAATAATAATCGTTATTAATGTGCTGTTACACATTTTTACATAATAAAACTGCATAAAGACGAGATTGGTTTTTCTTGTTCACACATCAGACCACCTTTTTCTTTGACTTTAATTCCTAGTATAAGCTAATTGTTAATGCTGAACACGTAAGCCTTAGGGTTTATGTGGCGACTGTTTCTGTAGGATTATGTTATAGTTAACCTAATTGTGCTTATTAAATTGTTGGTGAGGTTTGAAAGGTTTTCTGAAGTGAATGCTTTAAATTAGTAAACTGTTATGCATATAGATGCAGTCAAAATGTGAATAATCTCCACAAACCGCCATGTTTAGGCTAAAACTTGCTAAGTCTACAGGGTGGTCCAGTTTTAAGTGTCAATAATTCACCATTTCATAGCCAATCTAAAAATAAGTTAACATACATTATGTCATTTTTCTGAAAAAGGCTTCCTAAGGAAAATACAGTTCTTCAAATTTCACTTTAAAAAATCGTTTTTTTTTTGTCATAACTGTCAGACCGTTGGATCAAATTTGGAACAAGCACTCTAGAAATTAATATACTCATTATGAATGACGTTTGCCAAAATTCTCCAGAAGCGTAGATACAAGAAGATGGTTTTCATATTTTTGCCTTATTTTCTACGTCTTTGGATATTTTTCAAAAATTACAGTTTCTTTTAAATTTATTGTTCACGATAAAAAAGAAATTATTTCTTATACAATTCTAATTTAAAACTTTGTTTCCGAGATAATTCAGTTATTACGTTGAAAGATCCAAAACTAACCCAACCCAACTAAAAAATTGTCTTGAAAACGAAAAATTGACTTAAGAAGCTTAAAAATTTTTTTTCATAGTTTCCAAATAAACTGAAATAGTTATGAAAATTGACTTAGAAAAGATAAAAATTTATTTCAGAAGCTTAAAAGTTGTTTGTAACCAGTTTTAATACAAATTGAGAGACTTTAGTAATAAAAATTGATTTTTCTAGAATTCTTGATTACAAATTCATACATTTCACTCTTAAAAATTGACTTGAACACCAAAAAGTGACTCTGAACTAATGAAAAGTGACATCAGAAGCTTAAAATTTGCATTTGAACTGTTTTCATAATTTGAAGACAAATTTCAATATTTTAGTCTTGAAATCAAATGGTGAATTATTGGCACTTAAAACTGGACCACCCTGTAGATGCAGTCCAAATTTTCCAAAGTTTAAACTGCGTTTTGACGGTCACGTGACTGTTTTTGACAATGTCAACTGGTCTTTACAGTGTTGCAAGCTCAAAAATTGAGTTATCCAAGTCACGTGACGTGTATTTTTCAATTTAAGTTTTTACAACTGTCCAAATTTTGTTTATCAATTTTCCAAAATTTAAACTGCGTTTTGACGGTCACGTGACTGTTTTTGACAATGTTAACTGTCAGTGTTGACGTGTATTTTTCACAAGCTCAAAAATTGAGTTATCCAAGTCACGTGACGTGTATTTTTCAATTTAAGTTTTTACAACTGTCCAAATTTTGTTTATCAATTTTCCAAAATTTAAACTGCGTTTTGAAGGTCACGTGACTGTTTTTGACAATGTCAACTGGTCTTTACAGTGTTGCAAGCTCAAAAATTGAGTTATCCAAGTCACGTGACGTGTATTTTTCAATTTAAGTTTTTACAACTGTCCAAATTTTGTTTATCAATTTTCCAAAATTTAAACTGCGTTTTGAAGGTCACGTGACTGTTTTTGACAATGTCAACTGGTCTTTACAGTGTTGCAAGCTCAAAAATTGAGTTATCCAAGTCACGTGACGTGTATTTTTCAATTTAAGTTTTTACAACTGTCCAAATTTTGTTTATCAATTTTCCAAAATTTAAACTGCGTTTTGAAGGTCACGTGACTGTTTTTGACAATGTCAACTGGTCTTTACAGTGTTGCAAGCTCAAAAATTGAATTATCAAAGTCACGTGACGTTGTTTTTACAATTTTACCCCTGTCTAATGTTAAAATACTATATATTTAATTTTTCCATTGTTTCTTTTAAATGATAGATGTCTTTATTTGACACGTGCTAACTGGGTTACTATGACAGTTAGAAGATTCGTTTAAACGTCAAAAAATAACTCGTAATTTCAGACAATCGTGCAAAAATATATATTTTTGTTTGTTAGAATTTGAAAAAACAGTCACCTGACCTTAGAAAATCAATTTTAAGCTTTCGGCACAAGGTCAAATCAAGTGTCAAAAATTTGGAAAAACCTTTAAGTTGTCACCTAACCAAACCTAAAAACTGTCACGTGACTTTAAAAAAAATAAATTTTAAGTTTTTGGGTCTTCAAAATTTGGAAAACCAATCAGGTAACCTGAGGAAGTAATTCTTTTTTGAATCAGTTTCTTGAATGTTTGGTTGTCATCAGCCACCAGATGTCATTATTTCTGTCAAACATTTAGAGACCTCGTGCAATTTTAAAAACTTCTAGTATGGTTTATGCCTTGTAGAAGGCTCTGGCAAATTTAAGGTTCAGGACACTTGTACAAATCTCCTGCAGTATTCAGAACTTATCAAATGTGAATAATCTCCACAAACCGCCATGTTTAGACTAATACTTGCTAAGTCTATACAACAGTGCTGCGATTTAACAAGTTTTAGCCTAAACATGGCGGTTGGCTGTCATCTGTCTTTGCTGACGCGTTTACATACCATCCGCCATGCGGCAATTTTGTGAAACATTTTAAGCCACACACTCCAGATTGATACCTTATTATGCGTTCCGCTTCCTGCCATTTGCTTCTAAAACTATACTAAAGTATTAACAGTGGAATGAATGAACAGTAAATCACCAAAAACCGAGATTCCTATCCAGATAAAATAAGCTGGTAATGGTTAATTTCACATCAAGTCGTACGTATATTCGCCGACATTACGGGCCACTTCCTGGTGTTAAAATAACACATGCCGGTGCCGGTTTTTTCAAAACAACTTGCAGTCTCCGTATACTGTTTATACATTTGGGCCATAGTAAAAAGTTGTAAATTTAGCCCACATGGTTAATGAATTGCCGGAAAAGAGGCGTTTTCCGTGGCTTGGAGAGTAGGAGAACCAGCTACTTAAGTAGGCCAAAGTTGCACCAGGTGGTCTAAAACCTAAATCTCTACAAATCAGTAACAATTATTATTATTTAAATTAGCTAAACATCCGTGTCGTACACCCGTGGTATTATTATTCTATTAATAATGAATTAAATAGACACAGCCAAGCCGTCTAGGCGATACACGGATAGTACCACTAATTAGGCAATTTTTATTGTGTAATTGCGACAAACGTTCACTAGACCGCTACTTATTCATAGAAAAATACCGTCTGGACAGTTAATTGGCGTCGCAATTGATGATTTTAACAAGAAGCGCCTAAGAATAGTTGGCAATTTTGTTAACTATTCTTAGACACATTCAAAATAGTAAATAACCTTAATATTTCACATAAGTTTATGTAATCATGCTTTTTTTGACCAATCACAAACTCATTAAAAAAAAAGACAGTTGACACACCTAATCAAGAACCAGACTCCTCAAATCAACGATTCTGTCAAAGTGACTTCCAAACCTAATCTTCAAAATTTTTGTGAATTATGCCGCCAAACGATGAAGAAGAAGATTCAATCAGACCCAAATCGACCACATCTAGTAAGCGGCCAAGATCTACAAAAAGCCAACAAAACCCAAAATGCCGATCCAGAATTGATCAACTGGCCATACCAAATCGACGTTTGATTCTTTCTTTATACCAAAATCATGCTGATCACCTCCCCAAAGAGAAAGTTGGGAAAATCAAAACCCTTTTGCAAGAGTTGTACGCCATGACTCCAGAAGAAACCGAAAAGTACTTTGAGCATCTGCGGAGACAAGCTGAAGAATCTGGCAGAAGAAACGATATTAAATATATGCTGAAAAAACTGGTGAGAAAAAAGAAGAAAGCTAAACAACTAAAGAAAGCCTACGCTTTCATCAATCGGTTACTGGTTAAAGGAATGAGGTTTGCCCTAAATCATCCTATCCCCCCTTTGGTATCAGTGCGGCTCAGAAATCTCTCCAACATCGTCCTAGAGCAGATCAGCAACTTGACATGGGTGAATGTACCAAACAGAGAAGACTCAGACGACTTGGGTAGACTCTTAATCCAAGTAGCTGATTGGATGGCCATCGCTATAGAACATTTGTACTATGGGGTTCAGTTGAAGAAGAACAAAGAAATGGAGAGGATTGAGGAAGAGGCTAGAGCAAGAGAGAAGGAACGCAAAGAGAAACCCAAAGTGGAGGAGGTGGTGCTTGAAACGGACGGTGAAGATGAGGAAGGATCTGAAGCGGTCCTTAGTGAACCTCTATTATTTTCTGAAATGGAGTAGGAGGATTGTAAAATTTGTGACATGTTAAAAATAAAATCTCAAAAAAAAAGTAAGTCAATCGAACCAGGCAGTACCAAGTAATCAAAGATTAAAGATCAGGTTTTCCTGCACGCACCGAAATGCGTATACTCTTTAAAATTCAATGCCGTTCACGAGCCATCCAAGAACGAAAAAGTGAAAAGAATAGAAAACCCCGGTTATATAACCTGGTACTACTTCACATAACAAAGTGTGTATAATAAAAGCGGCAGCTTATGTGTGCCAAGGTAGTTCTGTGAAACGCAGGCGCTTCTTAATGACGAGTCGCCAATCTGCACGTTGCCATTTCCATAAAATTCCCATAATCCAAGTGAAATTTTCTCTAATGTGTTATTAATAAAAATTTGTGTAGGTTTCGTCCTTTATTGGCCATCTTCAGAGGTTATTCCAAAAAAATTTCAACAAGACTTCTTTAATTTCTTCTTGCTGAAAGAAGAGTGAGTAATTAAAGAAATATTTAAACAGATTGGCAACGTTGCTGTTCGCTTTTACTTTCCTGTCGACAAGTTTAGTTCATTCTTTGTTCGGCATCCGTTTTCAGCAGTAAAAGGTGCGGAAATGCCGTAACTACCTGGTTTACTCAATTCAGGATGAAAAATGTCACTAAAACCCAGTGGTACCATCACAGTTCAAAGACCGGTTCAATTGAACTCAAAACTGTCAAAGTGACATTTCCGACTTGAACCACTGTTGTACAAGTAGGCCCAAATTTGGAAACTAAACTTAGTTTTAATGAGACTAATTTTTTCTGCCCCATAAAGGTCCTAAATTTGTTTCCATCCTTTTAAATACCACCACCATTCTATAGCCCATCAAAAAATAAGTTAACATACATATTATGTAATTTTCCTGAAAAATCCTTCCCAAGGAAGGTCCATAAATGTTCAGTTTAAAAAAATCAGTTTCTTGTCATAACTGTCAGACCGCTGGAGCAATTTTAATCAAATTTAGAACAAATACATATGAAATTAATACTTCCATCACTCGAAACTGTCCAGTGGTGTAAATACAGAAAGATGGTTTTCATTTTTCTGCCTTATATTCTATGTCACTGGATATTTTTCAAAATTTTCAGTTTTTTTTTACTTTTTCAATTTGACAAAATAAGTATCTCTTACAAAACTCTGATTTGAAATTTTGTTTACGACAAAATTGAGTAATTACGTTTAAAGACCCAAAACCAACCCAACCCAACATAAAAATTGTCTTGAAAACGGTGAAAATTGACTTAAGAAGCTTAAAAAATGTCTTTGTAGCCAGTTTTCACAGTTTCCAGACAAATTGAAAGACTTTAGTTTTGAAAATTGACTTAGAAACCAGTAAATTTACTTTGAAACTGTGAAAATTTACTTGAGAGGCTTAGAAACTATCTTTGTAGTCAGATAAGTTGAAAAACTTGTGAAAACTGACTTGTAGCCATGAAAAACTACTTTATCTAGAATTTTTTACAACAAATTCACACATTTCAACCTTGAAAATTGACTTGGACACCAAAAAGTGACTCTGAACTAATGAAAAGTGACATCAAAAGCTTAAATTTTGCATTTGAAGTAAGTTTTCATAATTTGAAAATACATTTCAATATTTTAGTCTTGAAAATAGTCTTAAATACAGGATATTTATATTAGATTCATGAAAATTGACTTGAAGACTAACTTTTCAGGTTTTTTTACTTTGCTTTTCATTTTCTTAGAACTCTGGACTATTTTTAGGGCTTTGAAACTGCTTTCAGCTTGGGAAATTGAGTTTTAGGCTTATCTTCACCAAGTTTTTGACATAGCAGACTAAAAAAAAACTATTTTTACATTTTTCGTAGGCTTAATTATGCCATTTCATGCTTTGTCAGTATTAATTTGACTTCTAGACGCTTCACTGTGCTTTAAGACTGAAAAATCGAAATTGAAACTATTTTTTATAGTAAAAGTTAAGTTTCAGACTCTTCATTGATGAAAGTAAACAATTTTGGCATTAAATGCTACGATATTAGTCTAAAACTTTAATTTTTTAGAATAAAATTAGTCTGACTGTCTGACAGTTGTAACAAAAAAAAGATTTTCAAAACTGAATCTTGGAGGTCTGTGTTTTCCTTAGGAAGCGTTCTTCAGGAAAATGTAACATGTCAAAAAATTGGCTATGGATTGGTGAATTATTGACATTTAAAACTGGACACCCTGTATATCCTAAATCTTGAATAATTTTTGAAATCATAGTGAAGTTAACTTAAATTACTATTAAGTTTATTCAAAAAGCCCGGAACATGACCAAACAAACGATGATTCTAACCCAATTTTGTCCTAGTCCTACGTCTCCTAGAAAACATTTGATAATGGAGAGTTTGCTAAAATTCCGGTTTTAAAACTACCATTTGTCGATAGTGAGTTCATTTAAACACGTTTTTGGTAAAAAAATTAATTGTTACGTGTAATTTAGGTGAAATCTTCATTGACAAACCTCTCCGCAAGACCGTTGTTTACGTAGGACAACAATTTTTTACTCCTGTTGCAGAATGCGGTATAATGACAGAATGTCCTACGTAAACATCAATCTAATTGTTTTCTTGTGCCTAATAAGGCAAACTAGTACTAGTAATAATTTAGAGTTTAATATAAGTAAAAAACTTTGATTTGAAATTTTGTTTACGACAAAATTGAGTAATTACGTTTAAAGACCCAAAACCAACCCAACCCAACATAAAAATTGTCTTGAAAACGGTGAAAATTGACTTAAGAAGCTTAAAAAATGTCTTTGTAGCCAGTTTTCACAGTTTCCAGACAAATTGAAAGACTTTAGTTTTGAAAATTGACTTAGAAACCAGTAAATTTACTTTGAAACTGTGAAAATTTACTTGAGAGGCTTAGAAACTATCTTTGTAGTCAGATAAGTTGAAAAACTTGTGAAAACTGACTTGTAGCCATGAAAAACTACTTTATCTATCTAGAATTTTTTACAACAAATTCACACATTTCAACCTTGAAAATTGACTTGAACACCAAAAAGTAACTCTGAACTAATGAAAAGTGACATCAAAAGCTTAAATTTTGCATTTGAAGTAAGTTTTCATAATTTGAAAATACATTTCAATATTTTAGTCTTGAAAATAGTCTTAAATACAGGATATTTATATTAGATTCATGAAAATTTACTTGAAGACTAACTTTTCAGGTTTTTTTACTTTGCTTTTCATTTTCTTAGAACTCTGGACTATATTTAGGGCTTTGAAACTGCTTTCAGCTTGGGAAATTGAGTTTTAGGCTTATCTTCACCAAGTTTTTGACATAGCAGACTAAAAAAAACTATTTTTACATTTTTCGTAGGCTTAATTATGCCATTTCATGCTTTGTCAGTATTAATTTGACTTCTAGACGCTTCACTGTGCTTTAAGACTGAAAAATCGAAATTGAAACTATTTTTTATAGTAAAAGTTAAGTTTCAGACTCTTCATTGATGAAAGTAAACAATTTTGGCATTAAATGCTACGATATTAGTCTAAAACTTTAATTTTTAGAATAAAATTAGTCTGACTGTCTGACAGTTGTAACAAAAAAAAGATTTTCAAAACTGAACTTTGGAGGTCTGTGTTTTCCTTAGGAAGCGTTCTTCAGGAAGATGAAATAATGTGTGTCAATTTATTTTTTGATGGGCTATCGCTTGGTGAATTATTGACATTTAAAACTGGACCACCCTGTATAGTCTAAATTTAATAATTTTTGCTTGCAATCATAGTGAATTTTAATCCTAAATCTTGAAAGGAAACAAACTTAAATTACTATTTAGTTCATTCAAAAAGCCCTGAACATGACCAAACAAACGATGATTCTAACCCAATTTTGTCCTAGTCCTACGTCTCCTAGAAAACATTTGATAATGGAGAGTTTGCTAAAATTCCGGTTTTAAAACTACCATTTGTCGATAGTGAGTTAATTTAAACACGTTTTTGGTAAAAAAATTAATTGTTACGTGTAATTTAGGTGAAATCTTCATTGACAAACCTCTCCGCAAGACCATTGTTTACGTAGGACAACAATTTTTTACTCCTGTTGCAGAATGACAGAATGTCCTACGTAAACATCAATCTAATTGTTTTCTTGTGCCTAATAAGGCAAACTAGTACTAATAATAATTTAGATTTTAATATAAGTAAAAAAACATACCTTTTAATTAAGCAAACATCTGTAGAGTGGCGTGTTCCTAAATTATTGATAATGTTGGCTCAGACCATAAGATCAAACTGTCATCCAATGAGAAATTAATTGCAATTTGGTGTAATTATATTTTAATAAGAAAAGTTGGGATCGAAAATGTTATCGCTATTTGATTCGATTCGTACAACACGTGATTTAATTATTTTATGTAAACAAATTCCTAGTTAAAATCGCATTTGTAAACAATTAATCTCAGACAGTTTCCGCGATATTTTCGCGTCTCGTTAACCGCCTTCATTGACTAAAAGGTGCGAATATATAAATATTGATTGGCAATCATTACGAATGCATCGTGACCATTTACGCCTTAATTAAAAAGGTTTTAAGGATTTGCATAAAAAGATTTTTGCCATTTTTAACTGTTCCTAATAAGGTTTCTTATTGTTGGTGGGTAGGGTTAGTAATTAGGCGTTTTTTACACGCCCATATACTACGATTAATACTTGGAGGTTTGATTTAAGTGGTTAAAATGCCAATAACCTTTAATTTTAATGGTTGTTACAATGAATTAATTTGATTTGTTTCGAGTCGTTTTTACAATCGTAATTTCTACCAAACTTTGCATTGTCAAATAGTATAAATAAACAAACAAACCTTCAAAACACCTTAAAATTAAAAAAAATTGATTAGATAACTAGAGTGAAGAACAATCGCTGTGATCTAGATTTCTATTATTGTAAACAACTAGTTTACTCTCTATGTAAATATTTTTACGGATTATCATTAACAGCCTCGTGCTGTATGCAACTGTCAAATAAATTACTTGAAAATACTACTTAGTATTAGCAATCACTGATTCAGTAATTGAGAGTCCAGAAATAGAAAATTTGTGATGAGAACCGTTAGAAATTGTAGAAATTGGGCTTAAAGGAACTTTTACAACTTTTATATTCAAGAACAATCAAAGAAGACTAGATAAACAGAATAATCACAAAAGAATATCCTAACAACTAACATCTGACTGACAAACAGACAGACACAAGATTAAGTTTTACTTCTAAACTTAATTAGAAATGTGCAAACTTAAAGGGAAATGATTGCTAATTTCAACAGAAATCAAGCAATTTGGCAACTCTGTAAGTGGCATGTGTCAGTCTGTCAAAACGAATGTTACGTCTGGTCACATGACCACTTTATCAGTAAGAACAGAGATGTAAAATTTCTTGAAAATTAGATTTATGGTAATTTTCCGGAAAAATTAGAAAATCTAAAAATTCAAAAAATAATTATTTTTTTACATTTTTGTACTATTGACTTGAAGGTATTTAGTCTGTTAAGTTAATTTTGAAAAATAAAAGTTTTTACTTGAAATTTCTTGACAATTCTAGTTTTTAATTTTTCAAGTTCAAACCAGACCATTTCAGATTTTCCTTAATCAAAGTGAAAAAAAATCAGAAGGTAAAAATTCTTGACAATTCTAGTTTTTAATTTTTCAAGGTAAAACGGTGCATGTTACCAAAAAAATTTATAGAAGGAAAAAGTTGGATCCCATCGAGGTGCATTTGTGATAAAAATTTCAGACCTCTAACCTGAAACGTTTTTGAGATATTGAGCAAAAACTGCAATAAACGAGGGTCAACTTTGACACCCTCTAGCGACTAAACTGGGCAACTTAGCCGTGCCCACTCAACGTCACGTGATAGCCCCATATTAGTATATAGTTGATTAGCTTTCTTTTGTTATACGGTGGTTTTATACAGGGTGTTTTAAATAAGCGAGTTATGGACTATTTTCTGGAAAAGTGCACGGAATTTTAATCTAAATTAGGGATTTTTTGGGCCTACTATACTAACGGCGACCATTTTGGATTTTCCTTAATCAAAGTGATTTTTTTAACTAATTTGAACCTGGGGAACACAAATCTGACGTCCATTTTGCTCTAACTGGCACCGTTTCGGAGATGACATTATGTCAATTTTGACACTTTAGGGCGTGGCACCCTTGCAAAATGACATTTTGACAAATGACACTTTACGTCACTTTTGTACTATTAACCTGAAGGTATTTAAGCAGTTGAGGTTAATTTTGAAAATAAAAAATTTTCTGAAAAATATCAGAAGTAGTACCCTTGAAAATTCTTGACAATTCCAGTTTTTAATTTTTCAATGTCAAACGGTGCATGGTACCAAAAAAGTGTATAGATGGTAAAAGTTGCATCCCATCGAGGTGCATTTGTGATAAAAACTTCAGACCTCTAACCTGAAACGTTCCTGAGATATTGAGTAAAAACTGCAAAAAACGAGAGTCAACTTTGACGCCCTCTAGCGGCTAAACGAATCAACTTAGCCGTACCCGCTCAACGTCACGTGATAGCCCCGTTCATTAGCTTTCTTTTGTTTACGGTGTGTTTATACAGGTTGTTTCAAATAAGCGAGTTATAGACGATTTTCTGGAAAAGTGCACGGAATTTTAATCTAAATTAGGGATTTTTTGGGCCTACTATACTAACGGCGACCATTTTGGATTTTCCTTAATCAAAGTGATTTTTTTAACTAATTTGAACCTGGGGAACACAAATCTGACGTCCATTTTGCTCTAACTGGCACCGTTTCGGAGATGACCTTGACATTATGTCAATTTTGACACTTTAGGGCGTGGCACCCTTGCAAAATGACATTTTGACAAATGACACTTTACGTCACTTTTGTACTATTAACCTGAAGGTATTTAAGCAGTTGAGGTTAATTTTGAAAATAAAAAATTTTCTGAAAAATATCAGAAGTACCACCCTTGAAAATTCTTGACAATTCCAGTTTTTAATTTTTCAAGATCAAACGGTGCATGGTACCAAAAAAGTGTATAGATGGTAAAAGTTGCATCCCATCGAGGTGCATTTGTGGTAAAAACTTCAGACCTCTAACCTGAAACGTTCCTGAGATATTGAGTAAAAACTGCAAAAAACGAGAGTCAACTTTGACGCCCTCTAGCGGCTAAACGAATCAACTTAGCCGTACCCGCTCAACGTCACGTGATAGCCCCGTTCATTAGCTTTCTTTTGTTATACGGTGTGTTTATACAGGGTGTTTCAAATAAGCGAGTTATGGACGATTTTCTGGAAAAGTGCACCAAAATTTCGCTCAAATTGGGAATTTCTGCTTCCGAAGAGGGTGGTCAAAGTAAGGCTGCTAGAGCAAAAACAATTGAATATCGATACAAACATTTTATATCAAGTAGGCCTAGAATTTGAAGCAGATTCCAAAAATTGAATAAAAAATTATAAGTTTGGTTTGTTGCTCAAATTTGGGACACCCTGTATACTGATGAATCATCTAGGAATAAAGTATATGCAAATATCTACAAGATTCATATTTGGTATTTTTTTTATAAAATGGATGTTAAAAATTCATTGAATCACCTTGTAAACTACTCCATTGTATTGTCAATAACTCGGTTATTTTGACAATTATAGGGTGGTTCAATATACCAATTTGTAGCCCTTGAAATTCTCTTTAGACCACCCTGTATAGCATTTTTACCTAAAACGTCAAGTAAGTGAGTTATTTACTGTGAAAACTGAGTTGTTCGATTTTGACAGTTTTTACTGTGACAGCCCATAACTCTGTTATTTTGACAGTTACAGGGTGGTTCAATATACCAATTTGTAGCCCTTGAAATTCTCTTTAGACCACCCCGTATAGCATTTTTACCTAAAACGTCGAGTAAGTGAGTTATTTACGGTTAAAACTGAATTGTTTGATTTTGACAGTTTTTACTGTGACAGCCCATAACTCTGTTATTTTGACAGTTACAGGGTGGTTCAATATACCAATTTGTAGCCCTTGAAATTCTCTTTAGACCACCCTGTATAGCATTTTTACCTAAAACGTCGAGTAAGTGAGTTATTTACAGTTAAAACTGAGTTATTCGATTTTGACAGTTTTTACTGTGACAGCCCATAACTCTGTTATTTTGACAGTTACAGGGTGGTTCAATATACCAATTTGTAGCCCTTGAAATTCTCTTTAGACCACCCCGTATAGCATTTTTACCTAAAACGTCGAGTAAGTGAGTTATTTACGGTTAAAACTGAATTGTTTGATTTTGACAGTTTTTACTGTGACAGCCCATAACTCTGTTATTTTGACAGTTACAGGGTGGTTCAATATACCAATTTGTAGCCCTTGAAATTCTCTTTAGACCACCCTGTATAGCATTTTTACCTAAAACGTCGAGTAAGTGAGTTATTTACTGTGAAAACTGAGTTGTTCGATTTTGACAGTTTTTACTGTGACAGCCCATAACTCTGTTATTTTGACAGTTACAGGATGGTTCAATATACCAATTTGTAGCCCTTGAAATTCTCTTTTGACCACCCCGTATAGCATTTTTTACCTAAAACGTCGAGTAAGTGAGTTATTTACTGTGAAAACTGAGTTGTTCGATTTTGACAGTTTTTACTGTGACAGCCCATAACTCTGTTATTTTGACAGTTACAGGGTGGTTCAATATACCAATTTGTAGCCCTTGAAATTCTCTTTAGACCCACCTGTATAGCATTTTTACCTAAAACGTCGAGTAAGTGAGTTATTTACAGTTAAAACTGAGTTATTCGTATAGTTTTGACAGTTTTTACTGTGACAGCCCATAACTCTGTTATTTTGACAGTTACAGGGTGGTTCAATATACCAATTTGTAGCCCTTGAAATTCTCTTTAGACCACCCCGTATAGCATTTTTACCTAAAACGTCGAGTAAGTGAGTTATTTACTGTTAAAACTGAGTTGTTTGATTTTGACAGTTTTTACTGTGACAGCCCATAACTCTGTTATTTTGACAGTTACAGGGTGGTTCAATATACCAATTTGTAGCCCTTGAAATTGTCTTTTGATCACCCTGTATACCATATATAGTAGAAATGTCACGCCACCGAAAGATTAAAGCTTTTATACCGGGAATGTGTTGTCCAGAAGGGATAAATTTCAATAAAAATTTTTTTTTTTAAATGCATATTATTTAGAGAAGTGTTGAGGTTAGGTATACAACATTTTTCAGAAAGTTTCCGGTAATTTTCAAGAAAAAGTTGGAAAATCTGAAAATTCAAAAATAATTCGTTTTTTAATTAATTGTACAATTCAATATCAATTAAAATTTTTATTTTTAGAGTTTAATTTAAGTGTGGGTCAGACTGTGACAGTACAGGTGAAGAAAGTCACACTCTAAACCACACTTAACTTAAGCTATGCTTAAAGTAATAAAGTCTTAAATTATCTCATTAGAATGCATGATAAGTTTGACTATAAGAATGACAAGTTTGACAGTTGTTTTCCCTATCAAGGAAAATTTCATTTAAGCCTGAAGTAATTTTCCGCAAAATTTCCAAAAATGGAAATTTGTCGACTCGAAAATTACCGCTTTTACATCTCTCATTTTTAGTTGTTTTTTTTTTCTTGTCAATCTGTCTTAATTAGTATTATAGTTTCTGATCTAATTACTAAAACTTTGGTTTTATACATTGAAGGATATTGATACATTATGAGGAGATAATATTTCATGCCTGAGGCTAATGTAGCTACTTAAAGCAATCAATTTTAAAGTAGTAAATGTAGAGAAAAGACATTCCAATCGTTTAAACTGATCCTAACTTCACCTTGGACAAGTCGAGATGCCTTCTAATCGAGATTATGTTCAGATTTTATTAAAGAATCGACCTTGCATCCTCTGTATATGCTTGTAATTAATATGTTTTCCTGCAACAAAGAAAATATGCGACAAGCTAGTGCTTTACCTGCTACTGGTTGTGTGATTTCCAATCAAAAAGTCAATAAACTATTACAAAAATGATTAAAGCGTGGGATGGAACATATCCAAATCTTACATCAGAAAATAGCACGTACACAAACGCCTTGAACCCCGAGCAGAACAAAAAAGCATTTTTTCGGACGATGTCCGATAACTTTTGGCTTTGGCTAAAAATTTTTAATCAATTTCGTTATCAGCACAGAAATTAACTATAACAAGAATTGCATCATCTTTGCTTCAAGGAAGTTCCAGTAATGTCTGTGCGAAAATCAAGTTCAAAGTTTGATTTATTTTTGTCCGGATGATTTGTTTTAGATGCATTTTTGGCACCTGACACTCTGCTTGGCAATGACCACCGAATGTCTCCAAAAGGTTTTGTTTACAAGACAGATCTGGTGAATGTTCAAACCCATATCAGTATACTACTGATAATCGAATAGTTCATAAATTACAAACACGTGTCAGTACAATTTTTAGGTTTTTGAATACGGAAATTTGCTTCAAACTAGGAAACATCAAGCAACTGGTTGGATGATCCGGAGCAAGTCAACTTGGAATTGAACTTGATGAAATTAGGGCTAAAATCCAACAAAATTGTTGTAATTGTAACTTTAAAAAATCAAACTATACAATTATACGTTCAAGGTTTGATGTAATTCACGAGGCTAAATCCACTTTCGAAGACAAATAATCGTAATATAGAAGGAACTAATAATAAAATAAATCGAACGATCGTGTAATGTAAATGGGGCAAATTATGGATTATTAGGAAAGTTCAATTTTGTGCCCTGAGGACGTAAATATGGTTTCCGGTAAGTATATTTACTTGCAAGATTGGTAAGTAAATTACCACCATTAAATTAACTGTACGTAAAGTATACCATATTTTACTTTACCAGGAAAATTTGACCCAGTAAATTACTGATAAATTACAAATACTGTGTTTCTGACAGTTCAAATTTTGACATTGCTTTTGTCCCTGACTGTACCAAATTTTGTATATCATGATATTGGACAGGAAATATAAGCAGGATTCCAAAAATGTGCTTAAAATAGACATTTTGTCTATCCAAGTGGATTTTATAGGCGTAACTGTCCTTTCCAACTGTATACCTTGCAGTTCCAACTTTGAAACTGCTTTTCTCTCTGACTGTACCAAATTTTGTAGTGTTTTTTCAGGTTATCAGATAGGAAATTTAATGAGGATTCTAAAAATGTGCTTAAAACAATCATTTTCTTGCTCCGAGTGGGTTTAACAAGTGATTTTGTCTTTGACTGTCCTTTGATTTTGTCTTTGAATTGGGCAAATTATGGATTATTAGGAAAGTTCAATTTTGTGCCCTGAGGACGTAAATATGGTTTCCGGTAAGTATATTTACTTGCAAGATTGGTAAGTAAATTACCACCATTAAATTAACTGTACGTAAAGTATACCATATTTTACTTTACCAGGAAAATTTGACCCAGTAAATTACTGATAAATTACAAATACTGTGTTTCTGGCAGTTCAAATTTTGATACTGCTTTTTCTCTCTGACTGTACCAAATTTTGTAGTGTTTTTTCAGGTTATTGGGTAGGAAATTTGATGAGGATTCCAAAAATGTACTTAAAACTGTCATTTTCTCACTCCAAGTGGGTTTTGTCCCTGACTGTCCTATCAAACTGGGTTTCTGGTAGTTCAAACTTTGACACCGCTTTTCTCCCTGACTGTACCAAATTTTGTAGTGTTTTTTCAGGTTATTGGATAGGAAATTTGATGAGGATTCCAAAAATGTACTTAAAACTGTCATTTTCTCACTCCAAGTGGGTTTTGTCCCTGACTGTCCTATCAAACTGGGTTTCTGGTAGTTCAAACTTTGACATCGCTTTTCTCCCTGACTGTACCAAATTTTGTAGTGTTTTTTCAGGTTATTGGGTAGGAAATTTGATGAGGATTCCAAAAATGTACTTAAAACTGTCATTTTCTCACTCCAAGTGGGTTTTGTCCCTGACTGTCCTATCAAACTGTGTTTCTGGCAGTTCAAATTTTGACACTGTTTTTCTCTCTGACTGTACCAAATTTTGTAGTGTTTTTTCAGGTTATTGGATAGGAAATTTGATGAGGATTCCAAAAATGTACTTAAAACTGTCATTTTCTAACTCCAAGTGGGTTTTGTCCCTGACTGTCCTATCAAACTGTGTTTCTGGCAGTTCAAATTTTGACACTGTTTTTCTCTCTGACTGTACCAAATTTTGTAGTGTTTTTTCAGGTTATTGGGTAGAAAATTTGATGAGGATTCCAAAAATGTACTTAAAACTGTCATTTTCTCACTCCAAGTGGGTTTTGTCCCTGACTGTCCTATCAAACTGGGTTTCTGGTAGTTCAAACTTTGACATCGCTTTTCTCTCTGACTGTACCAAATTTTGTAGTGTTTTTTCAGGTTATCAGATAGGAAATTTAATGAGGATTCTAAAAATGTGCTTAAAACAATCATTTTCTTACTCCGAGTGGGTTTAACAAGTGATTTTGTCTTTGACTGTCCGTTCAAATTTCACACCACAATTTTAACTGATTTAAATATTTGTTGCACCAAACCAGTTTATCCTAAAAATCTCAAAAGTTACAAAAAAATTGCAAGAAACCAAAAATGTTTCTAGTCAACTCCTTAACCCAACACCGTAAGTTTGCAGGACCGTTTTTGCTTCCAGTATACAGGGTGTACACAAGAAAAGTATGGTGTTTCGCTATTTTTGTCACCCTGTAAGCAATTTTTATACTAGAATTTTTTACTCTACACCACTGGAAAAAGGAGCTCAAAACGGTTCTTTTAAGTGGTTAAACCACCTTGAACTCCAAAAAATAACTGAGTTACAAGGTGTTCAACTTTCAAACCACAATTGCAACGAAATTAATCAAAATGGCCACTTTGACATTTTGAAATCCGGGATGGCGGCGCTTAGTATAATAAGCCAAGAAAACCAAACATTCTGTATATACACGCCATGTGATAAAAGAAAGCTAATGAATAGAGCTATCACGTGACGTTGAGCGGGCTGCTCTAAGTGTTACCGTTTGGCTGCTAGAGGGCGTTCAATTTCAATTTTGTTCAGACATTGGATGAATGTGTATCACTTTTAAAAAATTCCTGATACTTGAGAATGAAAAAACAGCGTAAAATCCGCTATCGGTGACAGCAAGTACCCAAAAGGAGCGGCACTGGCCGATGCGAAACCCGATCCGGTACCATTTCATACACTGATGTGTATAAATATCCGAAGGCCACACTCTGACATTGAGAGAAACGTCTCACCCTGCTCTACGTTATTTCCGGGCTCATATGCATCAGAAATAAAGCAGTCCATACACGAATCAATTCTCACATTGATGCTGTAAGCAGGCAAGGACCATTTGGAGATGAAACAGTTTAAAGACTAAGTGGCAGGAAAATGAACCTTAACAGTGTACGGACAGCTTTAAAGTCAGTGATTATTTCTGCAGGCTGTCCGATGTTCCCAGTGGCCCAGTTTCGCACGTTGGTCTTTAACCCCGACTTTCTGGCCTATTTTACACAGGGAACCTATTTAAAGGTGCTCGCCCACTTAGACGAAGCGTCGCGAACGGAAGCCGCGCGAAGAAAAATGTTTATTTGTCGCCGGAGAAATTTATATGTAATTTAATGGAGACCCGCTCACCTAGGCGGCGCGAAGCGAAGAGGCGCGTCAGTTGACGCGCGGATGGTCGTGAGAGCAAGTAGGAGCCGTTTCTACCGACGCCTCGCGTAAGTGGGCGGGTAACAGGCGAAGAGAAGATTCAATTTTTCCTCAGACATACGAAAATATTTAAAAAATCTCTTTTTATCTTGTCTCAGGTCCGAAAACAAATAATGAAATTCACCATAAGTCAGTCTTTTTTGATTAATATTATTAACCCAGCATTTTTTTTGGGTTAATTCTTCTTGTTCCATACTGGCAATCAAGCTCAGTACCGCAAGGTCTTCTTCTGACGATGAACTGCTCATGTTTTCAAGTCTACACTGAACAATGTACTACGTTAAAATGCGTACGCCGTTTCGTTCGATTTCGAGACGCGACGCGACGCGCCGCTTCGCCCAAGTGGGCGGACACCGGCTAAATGACTCTTCGCTTCGCGACGCTTCCGTTCGCGACGCTTCGTCTAAGTGGGCGAGCACCTTAAAGCTCCCGCACACGCTTAAGACTTGAACTAGTTTAATACTTTCCGGTGTTTAAAGTTTTTCCTTAAAATCTAAAGGTTTACAGAGTGTCTCTAATAGTTTTCACTTGCAGCGTTGCCAAATGTCTTTTAGTTTCCCAGATTAATATCAATTTATAGGACCACAGAAACTTGTACAGTGTATCCTAAGTAAAAGTAACCGCATGAGAATTTTGGTGAAAAAATGATAGTTTTCTTAGTATGATTGAAGAAGAAAGTTACAATCATTCAAAAAATGACATTTTTGCAAAAAGTGCAATTTTCAATGTACAGCAGAGGGAATATTTATACCTTAAATTAGGTGAAATAGGTACAAAAAAAAAACTTTTTAAAATTTTTCATTTTTCAAAAAAAATTAAAAAATTAGGGGTCTTTTTAAGTACTTTTTGAAATTCAATATCTCGGTAACATGAAGAGCTAAAGAGGCCAGTTTTGGCTCTTTTTATAGTATTTTTTATCCTCTTTCTAATGGCAATCAAATCTTACTTTTTTCTAAGACACTGAGTATAAAACATGTACGCAGTGGCGTCCAGTAAATTAAACTGTGTGATTTTATGGTTTCAAATTGAACGAGACGAACACATTTATCCTGACTGGCACTAGAATGGAAAACTGACCTAATCCTCGGAATAGTAAACAAAAAAACGCGCAAATCTCTCGTAAATTCCTAAATTTAGCAGTTGGGCAAGATCAGTTTTCGCGGATTCATTGCCAAAACAATCCGAACAAAATTGGAATGCAACAAGTGACTTAACTGTTTGGCAGTCTAGTCTTACATAATGTAAATTGGACTGGTTTTTAGGTAAAAAACGTCTCGGGTAAAGCAACTGATTGGTTAGCAAAAAAGCAACAGACCCTTATAGAGCAAAATAAAAATTTTGACTTTTTGAAAAATCGTAGCTCTTTTATTTAAATTCGCAGGAAATTCGTTCCTACGCCATTCGAAAAAGCATAAAAAATACTACAAAATGGATTAAAAATGGCCTCTCTAGCTCTTCATGTTACCGAGATATTGAATTTCAAAAAACAGTACAAAAAGACCCCTAATAACCCCCCATTCTTTCAATTTTTTTGAAAAGTGAAAAATTTTAAAGTGCTTTTTTTGTGCTTATGTCACCTAATTTAAGGTTCTTTTGTATAAATATGCCCTTTGCTGTGCATTGGAACCCTTATAGGGCAAAATAAAAATTTGCCAAAATTGCACTTTTGACAAAAATTGAATTTTTTGACTTTTTGAAAAATTGTAACTCTTTTATTTAAATTTGCAGGAAATTCGTTCCTACGCCATTCGAAAAAGCATAAAAAATACTACAAAATAGGTTAAAAATGGCCTCTCTAGCTCCTCATGTTACCGAGATATTGAATTTCAAAAAGTACCTAAAAAACCTCTCTAGTACCCCCCCATTCTTTCAATTTTTTTGAAAAGTGAAACATTTTAAAGTGCTTTTTTTGTACTTATTTTAAATGGATTAAAAATGGCCTCTCTATCTTCTCATGTTACAGAGATATAGAATTTCAAAAAGTACCTAAAAAACCTCTCTAGTACCCCCCCATTCTTTAAATTTTTTTGAAAAGTGAAAAATTTTAAAGTGCTTTTTTTGTGCTTATTTCATCTAATTTAAGGCTTTTTTGTAGAAATATGCTTTTTGCTGTGCATTGGAACCCTTATAGAGCAAAATAAAAATTTGCCAAAATTGCACTTTTGACAAAAATTGAATTTTTTGACTTTTTGAAAAATCGTAACTCTTTTATTTAACTTTGCAGGAAATTCGTTTCTACGCCATTCGAAAAAGCGTAAAAAATACTACAAAATGGATTAAAAATTGCCTCTCTATCTCTACATGTTACCGAGATATTGAATTTCAAAAAGTACTAAAAAACCTTTCTAGTACCCCCCCATTCTGAATTTTTTTTGAAAAGTGAAAATTGTAAAGTGCTTTTTTGAGTTTGTTTCATCTAATTTAAGGCTCTTTTGTATAAATATGCCCTTTGCTGTGCATTGGAACCCTTATAGAGCAAAATAAAAATTTGCCAAAATTGCACTTTTGACAAAAATTAATTTTTGACTTTTTGAAAAATCGTAGCTCTTTTATTTAAATTCGCAGGAAATTTGTTCCTACGCCATTCGAAAAAGCATAGAAAATACTACAAAATAGGTTAAAATGGCCTCTCTAGCTCCTCAAGTTACCGAGATATTGAATTTCAAAAAGTACCTAAAAAACCTCTCTGGTACCTCCCATTCTTTAAATTTTTTTGAAAAGTGAAAAATTTTAAAGTCCTTTTTTTGTGCCCATTGCTGTGCATTGGAACCCTTATAGAGCAAAATAAAAATTTGCCAAAATTGCACTTTTGACAAAAATTTAATCAGAAACTCTAAGTCTACATGTGATTTATATTATTATTATGCTGCACATGTAGACTTATCATAATTTTACACAATTTATTTCTGAATATAATCGAAAGTGAAATCGAACACCCGTTTAGCGTCTGCTCTCTGCAAATAAAAAGTGAGACACATCTGATACCGTATTATGTTTTTGGTTGTTGTAAAAGGACCACAAACTATCACATACGCACACACGTACACAAAAACTTTCACCGAATTTAAAATGGTTCCTACCAGCATCAATTTACCATCGAACAAGCCGCCATTGTTTTCTTATTGCGCTCTTTTCGGCTACTTTCACATTTTTGTGAGTCATTCCTGCATAAATGAAACCACTTTTTTTTTGAAACGTGAAGTTGACTTTTATTTAAATTTAACTTACAGTAAAACTTTAATAATTAATATTAATAATAGTAATAATAATAAAAACCATTCTCTATTTAAATTTAAGTAGAAAAATGTACATACAACAGATTTGCTACTATTATACAAAAAAAAAATCTACTTAATGATTTCTTTGGAAATATATTAAATTTTTACATTGCCTCTTCACTTAATCTTTACATATCTACACTTATATTTTATATATTAAATTTTAAACAGAAAACAACAAGGACGCCATATTTTGTCACGTGATAGCGTCAGTCACTTTTAAGTACTGCTTAAAGCACTAAAAAAAACATAAATACCTACTAAAAGTTATAAATAATTAAATTACAAAAAAAAAAGGTACTTTTCAATGCGTGTGGACTATGTATATAAAAAATATATTATTATTCGTATTTTTTCTTTAATTATTTATTATTATAATTAAAGTTTGAATCACATTTCAACTTGAACGGAATCTAACGTTAATACCCGTTAGAGGCTTCTATAAAAGGGCGACTTTTCACGCAAGAAAAACGAAATGAGAACGTCCCAAATATATGACAAGAAAACTGTGACACGATATTGACTTTCACGATAAACTCCTTATCAGGTAAGTAAACACACTTTTAATAAGGGGCGAGGCTTTGCCGCACAAACACAGGTAGTATAACGTCATTCTCACGTGACCGGTCGCCCTTATTTTAGCGGAAACAAAATAAATTATTAAATAGTAAAAAAAAAATGAATTTAAAAAATATATAAAAAAAAAAAAACAGTTTCGGAGATCTAGGCTTACTATTATTTAACTTATACGCAGGCTTACAAACATTCAAGCGTTTGGGTTTTTTTTTGTCATTTAAAGGCCGTTGTTTGGGTTTTTTTTGAAATTTTTCTCCATTTTGACAATTTTTTGTAGTGGAATGAGAAATAAGTTTTTGTGGAAAACAGTGAGCAGAAGCAAGTGTGAAAATTTACACCAGTGCTCCAAACAAAGATGGAGAATACTTTGTAAGTGACATGTGTCAGTTTGTTAAAATGACAGTAAGTCGCAGGACAGTGGATGTGATTGGTCAAAAAAGCAGCTTTCAGCTTGCTGCTTTTTTTAACCAATCACAATGATGTGTCACATGTAGACTTACTGTCATTTTAGCAAACTGACACATGTCACTTACAAAATAGTCTCCATCTTCATCTTGACCTATCTAGCGTAAATCAGAGCAGAGTGGAGATAGTTTTTGATTGGTCTGAAAGCTGCTTTTTTGACCAATCACCTTAAAACACATGACATATGTCAAATCTGTAAAAATTTACTAATTTGCCTACAATTTGCAAGAATTACGGCTTAACACAGTTTTCTTACAAGTTTCGAAACAAGACGTAATCCCGAGATTGTTGCAGAGGTTTTGACAGTTGTCACGTGACCGTCTAGCTAAATGGTGTTTTAAAATCACGTGACAATTGTCACTAACGTCAAATCTGTCAAAATTTGCCTACAATTTGCAAGAATTACAGCTTTACACAGTTTTCTTACAGGTTTCGAACCAAGACGTATTCCCGAGATTATTGCAGTTATTTTGACAGTTGTCACGTGACCGTCTAGCTAAAGAGTGTCCTAAAATCACTTGACAACTGTCATTTACGTCAAAGTTGTCAAACCGTACTCAACAGTTGCAAAAATTAATATTTAGTAAAGTTTTCTTGCAGTATTCGAAACAAGACGTGTTTCTGAGATTAAGACAGTTGTTACGAAACGTCTATCTAAAAGGTGTTTTAAAATCACGTGACACTTGTCACTAACGTCAAATCTGTCAAAAGTTGCCTACAATTTGCAAGAATTACGGCTTAACACAGTTTTCTTACAGTTTTTGAAACAAGACGTGTTCCCAAGATTATTGCAGTTATTTTGACAGTTGTCACGTGACCGTCTGGCTAAAGAGTATCCTAAAATCACGTGACAACTGTCATTAACGTCAAAGATGTCAAACCGTACTCAAAAGTTGCAAAAATTAGTGTTTAGCAAAGTTTTCTTGCAGTATTCGAAACAAGACGTGTTTCTGAGATTAAGACAGTTGTTACGAAACCGTCTATCTAAAAGGTGTTTTAAAATCACGTGACAATTGTCACTAACGTCAAATCTGTCAAAATTTGCCTAAAATTTTCAAAAATTACTGTTTAACACAGTTTTCTTACAGGTTTCGAACCAAGGCGTATTCCCGAGATTATTGCGGTGATTTTGACAGATCTCACGTGACCGTCTAGCTAAAGAGTGTCGTAAAATAACGTGACAACTGTCACTAACGTCAAATCTGTCAAAATTTGCCTAAAATTTTCAAAAATTACTGTTTAACACAGTTTTCTTACAGGTTTCGAACCAAGGCGTATTCCCGAGATTATTGCGGTGATTTTGACAGTTGTCACGTGACCGTCTAGCTAAAGAGTGTCCTAAAATAACGTGACAACTGTCACTAACGTCAAATCTGTCAAAATTTGCCTACAATTTGCAAGAATTACGGCTTAACACAGTTTTCTTACAGGTTTCGAACCAAGGCGTATTCCCGAGATTATTGCGGTGATTTTGACAGTTGTCACGTGACCGTCTAGCTAAAGAGTGTCCTAAAATAACGTGACAACTGTCACTAACGTCAAATCTGTCAAAATTTGCCTACAATTTGCAAGAATTACGGCTTAACACAGTTTTCTTACAGGTTTCGAACCAAGACGTATTCCCGAGATTATTGCAGTTATTTTGACAGTTGTCACGTGACCGTCTAGCTAAAGAGTGTCCTAAAATAACGTGACAACTGTCACTAACGTCAAATCTGTCAAAATTTGCCTAAAATTTTCAAAAATTACTGCTTAACACAGTTTTCTTACCGGTTTCGAACCAAGGCGTATTCCCGAGATTATTGCGGTGATTTTGACAGTTGTCACGTGACCGTCTAGCTAAAGAGTGTCCTAAAATAACGTGACAACTGTCACTAACGTCAAATCTGTCAAAATTTGCCTACAATTTGCAAGTATTACGGCTTAACACAGTTTTCTTACAGGTTTCGAAACAAGGCGTGTTCCCGATATAATAACAGTTATTTTGACAGTTGTCACGTGACCGTCTAGCTAAAGAGTATCCTAAAATCACGTGACAACTGTCATTAACGTCAAAGATGTCAAGCAGTATTCAAAAGTTGCAAAAATTAGTGTTTAGCAAAGTTTTCTTGCAGTATTCGAAACAAGACGTGTTTCTGAGATTAAGACAGTTGTTACGTGACCGTCTAGCTAAATGGTGTTTTAAAATCACGTGACAATTGTCACTAACGTCAAATCTGTCAAAATTTGTCTAGAATTTGCAATAATTGCGACTTCACAGTTTTTTCACAGTGGATATAGTTTGATTGGTCTGAAAGCTGCTTTTTTGACCAATCACCTTAAAACACATGACAGATGTCAAATCTGTCAGTAAGTTTTTACGTCCATTCTTCCTATACATCAGCCCAAGAAAAATCATTGAACACAATGAATTAAAAACTTAATGATAATACTGTTAAAACCGAACATGCTTACTTTTAAGGTTTTCAGTTAATTCAGCTTTTAAATAACCACAATTTTGACTTTTTTGTTATTAACATGCTACAGACTGGATTCCTATACACAGTATATACAGTGTAGACTAGTTTGGGTTTGTATTAAATGCTAAAAAATGTATTTTTCCCACAAATATGTGCAGTATAAATACATTTGCAAATATCTGATTTAGTTAGGTTAGGTTGGTACTGTTTGTACAGTTATTTGGCTTCTAAATAGCCCTTAGGAGTAACTGAGTAAGTTCTTCAGGAAAAAACACGAATAAAACCACCAAGTTGTACAGAGTGAGTCATTCACCAGTTACATACAGTGTTAAGCCGAGTTTTAAGACAGTTTATTGTTTTGGTACACACTGTATAATTTTTATTAACGTGACAAATTATTTGCCATTAAAAGTAAATAATGAAATGCAGTAATAATGACACTATTTCCTTTACAGGGTGATTTTAAAGTCAACATAAACAGAAATACAGTGTGTCAAAGTACTACTTTGAAAAAAGTAAACTATTTGGAAAAAAGTACTAGTATTTAAAAAAAAAACAAAAAGCCATGAGGATGGATAACTCCTACTTTGTTATCACCCTGTATATTTTTTTATTGAATATGCAGAAAATATACAGGGTGTGTTTGAAAACCTTTTTCTGATGATTTAGTGATGAGAAATTGTTTAAGTTGTCTAAATCTACGCCCCAACCCTGTACAAGAACTACTTCTGCTCTAAAAATTGCAATCCCTCAAAGAAACTAATTTTTTGAAATTTAATAATATACAGAGTGACCTAACTTTTTTTTTCTTTAAGGGAAAAACACAAACTCACAACTACTAGTAGTGTAAAGTGACAATATGTACAGAGTGATTCACCAAACCAGGTTTTTTTTTAGGGGAAACAATCACAGCCAGACGTTTTTCTTACTGATTAGGTAGATTTGTTCTAAATGGAAAAGATAAGAGATAAACATGGTGAATTACTTGTTTTATCGCTAATCATAGTGGAAAATTGAAAGTCCCAAACAACGGCCGTTTCGTAATCGTTATTTCGAAAAACGCCGTTTTAAAGCTTTTTGCGCGCATCAAACATACCACAAGCACACTGAATCACTCGTCTAGAAACTTATTAGCTAAGGTAACTTTCCTGCTATGGCCCGTAATCGTGCACTATATCCATCATCCGTTGTCGGTTTTCGTCAGACCTGCACAACCAAAATCCCAATCAGATTTTTGTGTTAATTTTGCTTGAAAATGTTAGACTTACATGTGCTGTTGTTGCTGTTGCAACTGGAAGGTATCCAAGTGTTTGTTGATCTCCCGGTGCACGTGTTCAGGAAGTACCCCAACATTGGAGAATAAACTTCTCAACACGTTCAACTCCTCCGTCAGCAGCTCTATCCTCTTCTGCAACCTTTCGTTTTCCTTTATTAAAATTTTCACTTTTTCCTCCGTTTCACGTGTCCTCACTTTCGCCTTTTCTCTGCTTTTCCTCACCGCAATATTATTCCTCTCCCGTCTTCTTCGGTACTCGTCACTATTCTTATCACAGGGTTTTACCGATTTCCTCGACACGTGCTGATTGAGCAACGAGGCTTTGTTCTTCATTGCCGTCATGTTGATTTGGTGATGCATGACGGGGCTGGGGTTCAACGTGGTGAAGGTGGCTCCTGGATTTGGAGGGTAACCCCCTTGCATGTAATTGTTGGGGAGTAAATTGCAGGAACTTTGTCTGCGAAACTCCTCCTGGGGATCAACGGGTTCCTCTTTGATGCTGGGCACGTCACTTCCTACCGAGCTGTTTGAGTCGCTCGTGTTGGAATTTTGGGTTACTGCATAAGTGGCACCACTGTGCACCGGCTGGGGCATATACGCCAAGGTGGTTCTGGGGTAATTGTTATTCTGCACCCCCATAACCTGTCGATTATGTAGGTTCTGCAGGTGTTTGCCCTGTTGAGATTGTAGAATGTCAGTGAACAAACCATCACTAAAATGAGTGTCATCTATTAAGTTTTGTAGGTCGATGGAGATTTCCGGGGTGTTTAAGTCAGTTATATCACCGTGTTGTTGGTATAAAGTTTGTTGGTGTTGTTTCAACAATGCTGCAGTTTGCTTATTCCCTGTGTTGTTGTTTAGGGTGGTGAGATTGTTGTTGTTCATTATCACTGAGGACTTTTTGGCCTCGTTGCTCAACGCATTATTGTTATTTTGGCCGTGTTGTTGATTGTCGTACATCTGAGGCGAATCCATGTTACCAAAAAAAAAAACTTTCACTTAGGTCCACTTTCACTTTGTCCAAAAATGTACACTTTCCCTAAATCCGGACCTCATCAACACTGCCCGAACATTTTTAGTGTGTTTTACCGAAACGCGTTTCCGTTTTTTTTTTTTTTCAGTTTTAAAAAAATTAGTTAAACGTTAAGTAAAGGGTACTCGGGTACCACACTACCGTGCGCTCGCCCAAGTAATCTTAAATACTGCGAGAGCGTTTTTGTTTTGGATTATCGCGGCGCGATTCCTGCCCGCCAAGTCGATCATGCGCCTTTTCGAAACCGCTGCAAAAGGTGACGGTGCGTTCGTATCAACGCGCTTTTTGAAAGTGAAACGCCCGACCAACATTTCATGCCTTATAATGCGATATTTTTGACGTAATGTTTTTTTGGGTACCGTAGTTTTGCCCGCTTTATGCCGACGACACGATAGAAGCCTGACGCTTTTCTCATCAGTATCAGATAATAATCTGATCTCGACACTCCACAAGATAAGAATAATTCAAATTGGGTTCCGACTAGACTGTGCCAGAAAACAAATCAAAACTTGAATCGTACCAAATACGATTAAATTCAGAAACAATAAAAAATTCTCTATAATTTTTTTATTTTAAAGGATAAAAAAAGTTTTTTTTGGGTTGACCACTGTACAGAAGATTTAGACAGTTGACAGTTTAGGTGGCATTACCTAATATGTCAAACAAAAATCCACCTCTGAACTGTCAAAATCTAAGCTTTGGATCAATCAATTCAGCTTGTATAACATCTCAAAGAGAGGACATAAGTTTTCTAGTTATATATGCGTTACATCTTAGAAATTTAGACAATTGACACATTTGACAGTTTAGTGGTGACATTACGTCATGTGTCAGATAGAAAACAATTTCAGAACTGTCAAAATTAATTGTCACGTGATTTTAAAACATTATTTACCTAGACGGTCACGTAACAACCATCTTAATCTCAGAAACACGTCTTGTTTCGAATACTGGAAGAAAACTTTACTAAACACTAATTTTTGCAACTTTTGAGTACGGTTTGACAAGTTTGACGTTAGTGACAGTTGTCACGTGATTTTAGGACACTCTTTAGCTAGACGGTCACGTGACAACTGTCAAAATAACTGCAATAATTTCGGGAATAAGTTTTGTTTCGAAAACTGTACGAAAACTGTGTTAAACCGTAATTCTAGGCAAATTTTGACAGATTTGACGTTAGTGACAGTTGTCACGTTATTTTAGGACACTCTTTAGCTAGAGGGTCACGTGACAACTGTCAAAATAACTGCAATAATCTCGGGAATACGTCTTGGTTCGAAACCTGTAAGAAAACTGTGTTAAGTCGTAATTCTTGCAAATTCTAGGCAAATTTTGACAGATTTGACGTTAGTGACACTTGTCACGTTATTTTAGGACACTCTTTAACTATACGGTCACGTGACAACTGTCAAAATAACTGTCATAATCTCGGGAACACGTCTTGTTTCGAAACCTGTAAGAAAACTGTGTTAAGCCGTAATTTTTGAAAATTCTAGGCAAATTTTGACAGCTTTGAGGTTAGTGACAATTGTCACGTGATTTTAAAACATCATTTACCTAGAAGGTCACGTAACAACTGTCTTAATCTCAGAAACACGTCTTGTTTCGAATACTGCAAGAAAACTTTACTAAACACTAATTTTTGCAACTTTTGAGTACGGTTTGACAACGTTTGACGTTAATGACAGTTGTCACGTGATTTTAGGACACTCTTTAGCTAGACGGTCACGTGACAACTGTCAAAATAACTGCAATAATCTCGGGAATACGTCTTGGTTCGAAACCTGTAAGAAAACTGTGTTAAGTCGTAATTCTTGCAAATTCTAGGCAAATTTTGACAGATTTGACGTTAGTGACAGTTGTCACGTTATTTTAGGACACTCTTTAGCTAGACGGTCACGTGACAACTGTCAAAATAACTGCAATAATCTCAGGAATACGTCTTGGTTCGAAACCTGTAAGAAAACTGTGTTAAGTCGTAATTCTTGCAAATTCTAGGCAAATTTTGACAGCTTTGAGGTTAGTGACAATTGTCACGTGATTTTAAAACATCATTTACCTAGACGGTCACGTAACAACTGTCTTAATCTCAGAAACACGTTTTGTTTCGAATACTGCAAGAAAACTTTACTAAACACTAATTTTTGCAACTTTTGAGTACAGTTTGACAAGTTTGACGTTAGTGACAGTTGTCACGTGATTTTAGGACACTCTTTAGCTAGACGGTTACGTGACAACTCTCAAAACAACTATCATAATTTTGGGAACACGTCTTGTTTCGAAAACTGTATAAAAACTGTGTTAAACCGTAATTTTTATAAATTCTAGACAAATTTTGACATTTTTGACTTTAGTGACAGTTGTCACGTGATTTTAAAACATCATTTACCTAGAAGGTTACGTAACAACTGTCTTAATCTCAGAAACACGTCTTGTTCCGAATACTGCAAGAAAACTTTACTAAACACTAATTTTTGCAACTTTTGAGTACGGTTTGACAAGTTTGACGTTAATGACAGTTGTCACGTGATTTTAGGACACTCTTTAGCTAGACGGTCACGTGACAACTGTCAAAATAACTGTTATTATATCGGGAACACGCCTTGTTTCGAAACCTGAAAAAAACTGTGTTAAACCGTAATTCATGCAAATTCTAGGCAAATTTTGACAGATTTGACGTTAGTGACAATTGTCACGTGATTTTAAAGCACCATTTAGCTAGACGGTCACGTAACAACTGTCTTAATCTCAGAAACACGTCTTATTTCGAATACTGCAAGAAAACTTTACTAAACACTGTTTTAAACTAATACTGCGGTAGCTGTTTTTTTGTCCAATCACAAATTACCTACAAATGTTCCAGTAGACACTGACAGCTGTCAAATATATGCAAATTTATTTTTGACAAATTTCGAATTTTCAACTGTTTTTTTACCACGTTGTATACAGAGTGTCTCAGTACTCACCTAAGGTCGAAATTGGCATGAAATTTATAGTACTGCAATGAAATTTGTCATTATAATTAAGGTTGATGCTAGACGATTTTGGTCTTTATTCACATGCATTTGTGTTGTTTTTCTTGGTAGCAGCAATGTAGTATGATCAGACATTAGAGAATTCTACTTACACTCGAATTTTTCTTCTAAAAAATAATATTGAAACTCACTGTATAAAATGTTGATGTTATAATAATTAATACAGTGTGATTAATTATTAGTATATTTGGAAATGATTGGATGAATCGCTAGTGAACAAAATCCCAAATTGAATGGCCCTCGATAACAAATTCTGATCGATCGATATCAAATCGATTTCGATCAGAATTCGTTGCGGCAATGTTAAAGTATCCACCAACATGATTTAACATTCAAATACACCTAATGCAAGGAGAGGTCGTTAAACTCCGAATTTTGCTTGTAAGTACTGACACAGCTAGTACACGTGGTACTTATTTTTCGTTTGCTTAGTTTAGCATTACATGAACCTAGGAGAACGCATTGTTTATGCACACTTTGATAATTAAAACAATGGCCGCTGAACTGTAGAGAAATCGGTCTCATGTGCATTTTTACTTCTGATTTTTGTTGTAGCAAATGTGCGTCAAATTTATCAGAAACAATTGACTACCAGACTAGCGATAACATTGTTAACACGTCAATAAACCAACCTGGAATGTCTGGTGACATCTTTCCACCAGTGTAAACGTAGTCAAAGGAATATAACCCAATAACGCGTGTTCCATCAGGTTTTTCTGAGCGTAAACACCCTTGAATTTTCTAAAGTTGTCAGATATCTGAAAGTTATCAGCCACTATCAATGCAAATAAATTATTTACCTCTTTTAAAATTTGGCTATCTCCTTATCGTAGTCCAAAGTTGGTGGAAAATATTTAATTAAATGAAACGATAATACAAATGAGAGTTTTCCTTGGAATAATATGAAACATTGTGAGTAGTTCTTAAAATATTGAGTAAAGCAAATAAACAAACTGGCGCCATGATAAGGTGTAGAAAACAGGTAAAACTATTATATGAAAATAGTGAGTGCAAAGTTAAATGTACAGGGTGTCTTAAAATTAACCGTACATACTTTCCCTCTCATTAAGCACTATTAACATATTTTAATATTGACAGGCAAAAGATACAGATCAATCCAATTATTAAGTTAGTTGTCACAAATTTGATGTCAAAGCCAGGTTTTTAAGTAAATTTTGATATTTTTAACGTCATTATTTAGTTTGCAAATCAGTTGTCAAGTTTCAAGCACTAAAATTTAATTAAAAATTTTTTAAAATTAACTTGACAGGCAAAATTTCAATTAACAACTAAGTTTTCATGAATTTGGTGTCAATTTTCAATTTTTAGGTATATTTTTATGAATTATATGTTAATATCAGATTTTTTGGTAAGTTTTTATGCATTTCATTTAGCGCCATCATTTTTCTACTCTTCTCTTGTATAGTTTGCTCAATTAGCCAGCTCATTCATCATCTCATTCTCTTCCTAGTAATTAACCAACAATCATTTTTCAACTCTTCAATTCTTTCTCTGAATTTATTGATCCAAAGCTTCGATTTTGACAGTTCTGAGGTAGATTTTTGTTTGACACATTCGGTAATGTCACCTTTAAACTGTCAAATGTCTGAATTTGTGGAATGTAACGCATATTTAACTAGAAAACTCATTTCATTTGTTTGAGATGTTCTAGATTTTGACAGTTCTGAAATTGTTTTCTGTTTGACACATGACTTAATGTCACCTCTAAACTGTCAATTGTCGGATGTAACGCATATTTAACTAGAAAATTCATTTTCTCTCTTTGGGACGTGCTTTAAACTGAATTGATTGATCCAAGGCTTAGATTTTGACAGTTTAGAGGTAGATTTTTGTTTGACATATTAGGTAATGCCTACTGTACTGTACTAAACTGTCTGTGTCTAATCTTCTGTACAGTGGTTCTACCGAAAAAAATTTATTTATTATTTTTAATTCTTTAAAAATATAAAAAATTTTATTGTTTCTGAATATTGGACAATATTCAATTTTTCAATGTTGCAAACATTTATTTTTTTCAGTTAAGTTAATCGAATTTGGTACGAATCAAGATTTGCACGAAATTTAAATAAAGAGTGTCCCTAAATCACGTGACAACTGTCACTAACGTCAAAGTTGTCAAACCGTACTCAAAAGTTGCAAAAAACAATATTTAGTAAAGTTTTCTTACAGTTTTCGAAACAAGACGTGTTCCCGATATAATGACAGTTATTTTGACAGCTGTCACGTGACCGTCTAGCTAAAGAGTGTCCTAAAATGACGTGAAAAGTATCATCAACGTCAAAGTGGTCAAACCGTACTCAAAAGTTGCAAAAATTAGTGTTTAGTAAAGTTTTCTTCCAGTAATCGAAACAAGACGTGTTTTTGAGATTAAGACAGTTGTTACGTGACCGTTGAGGTAAATGGTGTTTTAAAATCACGTGACAATTGTCACTAACCTCAAAGCTGTCAAATTTTGCCTAGAATTTTCAAAAATTACTGCTTAACACAGTTTTCTTACAGGTTTCGAACCAAGACGTATTCCCGAGATTATTGCAGTTATTTTGACAGTTGTCACGTGACCGTCTAGCTAAAGAGTGTCCTAAAATAACGTGACAACTGTCATTAACGTCAAAGTTGTCAAAATTTGCCTAGAATTTGCATGAATTACTGTTTAACACAGTTTTTTTACAGGTTTCGAAACAAGGCGTGTTCCCGAGATTATTGCAGTTATTTTGACAGTTGTCACGTGACCGTCTAGCTAAAAAGTGTCCTAAAATCACGTGACAACTGTCATTAACGTCAAACTTGTCAAACCGCACTCAAAAGTTGCAAAAAACAATATTTACTAAAATCTTTTTGCAGTATTGGAAACAAGACGTGTTTCTGAGATTAAGACAGTTGTTACGTGACCGTCTAGGTAAATGGTGTTTTAAAATCACGTGACATTTGTCACTAACGTCAAATCTGTCAAAGTTTGCCTAGAATTTGCAAGAATTACGACTTAACACAGTTTTCTTACAGGTTTCGAACCAAGACGTATTCCTGAGATTATTGCAGTTATTTTGACAGTTGTCACGTGACCGTCTAGCTAAAGAGTGTCCTAAAATAACGTGACAACTGTCATTAACGTCAAACCGTACTCAAAAGTTGCAAAAAAACAGTATATAGTAAAGTTTTCTTGCAGTATTCGAAACAAGGCGTGTTTCTGAAATTAAGACAGTGGTTACGTGACCGTCTAGCTAAATGGTGCTTTAAAATCACGTGACAACTGTCATTAACGTCAAAGTTGTCAAAACCGTACTCAAAAGTTTTCAAACCGTAAACTCGCCCTTTTAACTTTTTGATAGCTGTCACTTGGTTGTCAAGTCACGTGATTACTTATTAAGCTACTCCATTGTCAAGTCACGTGATTACTTATTGAGCTACTCCATTCAAGTCAATTTTAACTGAATAAACGCGTAAAATCTGTATATTTTTACTATTTGGTGAATCAGTGTTTAAGTCTTGTTAATTCTGACGTAAATCACTTTACTCCTATCAAATCCCTTATCAAACATTGGGGGTTTTATTTGTATCAGTTTTAAGGTGTGACGCTTGATATTAACATACAAATTATGAAAGTAATAAACAAAAATTCAATAAACGACAGGAACAGGTGGACAACGCGTATTGGTTTCTAGACGGTCGACCCAAATTTTCTTTCTGGAAATTTTTCTCGTTTCGTCCTTTAGGCAACCGAAAACCCGCGCGAATCACACGAAATTCCCAGTCTGGATGCATTAAAAATAAACGTTTTGTTTTGATTGCACAAAAAGAGTTTATTGTTCGAGGTCGACGCGACGCCTAAAAGGTGTTGCGGTTACGTAACCGCGTCGTTTACTCGTATACTTAATGTTTTTCCGATTATATAAGTACCGCTAATAGCGACGCACTTTCGAAACAGCAAATTTGTCTAAATAGTTGACTGAATGGTTCACGTAGCAACATCCTCCAAATGAAAAAAGAAGAAAATGACACAGTTATGACAGTTGACAATAAATATGCTTATAGATTATAGAAATGATCGCGTTGTACTAGAGAGGATATACACTAGACTTCAATAATGATTTCACCGTTTTAAAATAATTTGGATGTTTACGTGTAAGGAAAAAAATTAGATATAGAGGGCGTGAACAAGTACTTTAAACACTTCAAAATTATCGCTAAAGTTAATTTAACCTATTTCACATCCGTTGTCTATGATACGATAAATAATACAATTTTCGATACTTTATCTAAATGAGTGATCTTAACCTAATTATGAGTATAATATGACCAACATTTTAAAAATAGATTGGCTATTTAAAAACAATATTGATTTTAGTATTATTCTGTTTTTAGTATACCTACCTCTGTAAATGTGTATAAGCAACGCAGAGAACTAAATTGAACTAATAAGTGTCAAAATAAAGGTTTTATAGTGTAGTCGTTATGAGGTATGGCAACACTGCTTTGTAAATGTCATGTCAATTGCGGACTGACAGAGAAATGTCATTACTGTCACTGAGGGGGATAGATTTTAGATTTTTTTTAGACTTTTATGTTTTACGAGTTTTACTGTTTGATGCAATTTCAATAATTATGATTAAATCCAACTAAAATTAATTCATCTCGTTATTATTTCGGCCACCATAGACCCCCACAATATATGACATTACTTTGACGGTTTTGACAGAAAGTCAATTTGACAAGAGACAGATTGTCCTACGTAAACATTAAGTGTAATGGTGTCCACATAACCTAAATTTTGACACATTTGATTTTCTTGTTTGACTCATTTTATCAAACCTGTTAAAAATCACGTATTTCTAATAATTTATCTTTACAACAACCGAAATCTTTTTTGGGAAGATCCTAACCTATAAATGTACTACACATATGCGGTACCCGTATTCTGATCTAAAAATACACGACAATCGAATATCTATGCCGAAACGCTACGTCGACTTTGTCCCAAAAAAAAATCTGTTACGTAAAGGTACTTGAACGCTGAGAAAACAGAGAAGGCGGCGGTTTACACGTCACGTGACGTCACATATACCTGAATCCCACGTGCAGGAATGTGCATACATTCCTGCTCGAAACTGGGTCACCAACCAGCTGGCTAGAGTTTGGTGCCACGTTGCCACGTCGCGGTACCACCAAGAGATACGTTTAGCATGTCTAGATTGGAAACTTCCCGGATCGTTGGTGTTTCCGGTTCAGCGTGGCAACGTTGGAGGTGTTAGGGTTAAGAGAGAGTAAGGTGTGGTGGTGACATCTGGCGGTTCTTTTTGCAAGTTATGATCGGTACCACTAAAAAAAACAGGAAACTGATGATTGTCAAGAATTTAAATTGTTTTACTGTTGGTGTGACATTTTCTGGTTATGACAGTGACACCTAGTGGTTGTATTTAAAAATGAGAATTTCAAAAATGTGCTTAAAAGAGTCATTATCTCACTCCAAGTGGCTCTTACAAGCGATTTTGTCCCTGACTGTCCTTTCAAACTGTGTTAAACTTTGACACCGCTTTTCTAGCTGACTGTACCAAATTTTGTAGTGTTTTTCAGGTTATTGGATAGGAAAATTAATGAGGATTCTAAAAATGAGTTTAAAACATTTATTTTCTTACTCCAAGTAGGTAACACAAGCGATTTTCTCCTTCACTGTCTTTGAAAACTGTCTTTCTGGCAGTTATAATTTTCAAACCATTTTTCTTCTTGACTGTACTCGATTTTGTAGTGTTTTTAGGTTATTGGATAAGAAATTTAATAAAGATTTCAAAAATGTGCTTAAAACAGTCATTTTCTCCCTCCAAGTGGCTCTTACAGGCGATTTTATCCCTGACTGTCCTTTCAAACTGTGTTTTTGACAGTTCAAACTTTGACACCGCTTTTCTACCTGAGAAATTTAATGAGGATTCCAAAAATGTGCTTTAAACTGTCATTTTCTCACTCCAAGTGGCTCTTACTAGGCGATTTTGTCCCTGACTGTCTGTACCAAATTTTGTACTGTTTTTTTTAAATTTTGTAGTGTTTTTTTAGATTATTGGATAGAAATTTAATTAGGATTTCAAAAATGTGATTAAAACAGTCATTTTCTCACTCCAAGTGGCTCTTACAGGCGATTTTATCCCTGACTGTCTTTTCAAACTGTGTTTCAGCCAGTTCAAAGAGGGACAGGTTCCAGAGACAGATGACATTTTGGCGAATGAAGTATTTGTATTTCTTAACACCTTGTTCCCAGGGAGTTTTAAACGTTGTTCAGAAAATCAGCTTCTTCATGGAATTTACTTAAAAACAGCAACACTTTTACCATACATTAACCTGAAACATGTTAAAACCTTTGGGATTACAAATTACACTTTGCATAGCCTGATAAATACAACAACAATTCATAAACGTTAATATTTCTTAACAAACGTAAGTCTTATCACAGTACCATAGAGAAACCGACTCTAGTTCATCGACCGAAAAGAACTCTGTGACGTATTGACAGGAAGAGTACCGATATTGCCGCACAGTACCACGTTTTCTACCATTTCCTACACTCGGAGCACAAATCTTCATCGCTTTTAGGAACAATGAATTGTGTGCATTTTCAGTTACATTAGTGCAAGTGCGGTGAGCAGTACCGGGTTATTTATAGAGATTTAAATATAGATGCTAAAGTTGTTAACATGTTGGTAAGTGTAGTACATTGTTTAAATAGTTGGTTAGGTAATACAACTTAGTGGAGAAGTACCAAAAAAATTACCAGCAAAAAGCCATTAATGTAATGTTTTTTAGAAGATAAATTAATAAAAAAACACACATTTGTATTGTTGTTGATCAATTATTTCCTGTAATTATCATCTCCAAGAGGCCAAAGTATACCCCATTTATTTACTCAATAACTCAGATAACTAAACAAACAAACTTTAAACGTTTTAAACAATTTTTTCGTATAGACAGCATGGTTTTGGTCGGCTCTATTAGCATTGCTGGTTGCCTACCTATCAGGCAATAAAAGGTATCGATGGTTTTATATCCTGTACAAAACACTGCCAAGGGACATCAGGTAATTGTTTCATTAATTGTAAGCTCTAGAAATTGTATTATATTTTAATACAGGGCAGCTGCAAGATTTACGAAACTAAATCGCAGGATAACGAGCTGGGTGAAAAACCAGGATACCGTTCCTAGTGTGTTCACCAAATTGTTGAAAAAGCATCCTGACAAAGTTTTGTTTTACTTTGAAGATGACACTTGGACTTTTAAACAGGTAAACTCACTGAAAATGTGTTTTTCCACAAGAAAGACTTTTAAAGTTCTACAACCTAAGAGATAATGAAATCTCTTGAAGAAGTTACAGCTAGTAAACTCTGAACATCTTTTTCAAAAAGGTTCCTAAATAACCTTTACTGGTACTGTAGCCTAAAAGCTTAACATTTCCTTGTCTTGTCACTTAAATCACTCATCATTTTCATAGTCAAACTTATTTTGTTCAATGTTTTCCTAATAACTAATTAAAACCTATTTATCTAGTTGGATGATTACAGTAATCAAGTGGGTCACTATTTCAAGTCAAAAGGTTACACAAAAGGAGATTCGGTTGCCCTAATGCTGGAGAACCGACCCGAATATGTGGGAATATGGCTTGGACTCTCCAAAATTGGAGTAACCACCGCTTTGATCAACACCAACCTAGTTTCTGACCCTTTAGTCCACTGTATGAAGGTGGCTCATTGCAAAGCTTTGATCTATGGTAGTGATTTTATAAAAGGTTGGTTTTTTCAACTGGTTTTTTAAATGGTTTTATCAAATTTTGTGGTTGGTAGCTCGAGAGGACATTTTGAAAACCATCAGTAACGTGGAAATGTTTGAGTTTGGAGACACTGTGAGTTTTTGCACTGAATTAACTAGACAAAGTAAAACTGACCACCCTGAAGTATCCAGCATCTCACCCAAAGACAAAATTATGTACATTTTTACTTCAGGTACTACAGGTTTACCTAAAGCGGCGGTAATTTCACACACAAGGTACCACACCAGTTTTCACTATTATAAAACCCATTTTCATGGAAACTTTCAGGTATTTGTACGCCGCAGTAGGGATCTACAGTTTGGCTGATTTATCCCCAAACGATATCCTTTACAACCCTTTGCCCCTTTACCATACCGCAGGGGGAATGTTGGGGATTGGTTTGGGGATCATCTTCGGTCTGGGCGTAGCCCTAAGAAGGAAATTTTCCGCCTCCAACTATTGGAGCGACTGTCACAAGTACCAGTGTACTGCCTCCAATTATATAGGGGAGATTTGCAGGTCAGTGTTGTCGAATTTATGATGTTCTGATGCAACGTTGCTTTTAAGGTACCTTCTGGCAGTACACAAACCGGGAACCAAGGTGGAACACTCTGTGAAAAAGATGATTGGCAACGGTTTACGACCCGAAATGTGGAAAGAGTTTGTTGAAACTTTTCACATTGACAATGTGTTTGAGTTTTATGGTTCTACTGAAGGAAACTGCAATTTAAGTACGTTTTTCATCTTTTAAATCTCAACTTTAATGTATGTTTGGTTGCAGTTAATATAGATAGTACCCCAGGGGCTGTTGGGTTCATCCCCAGGTATGCCAGTTTTATATACCCGGTGATTTTGATTCGTTGCGACGAACATTCTGGAGAACCACTCAGAAACCATGAAGGTAGTTTTTTACAAGTATTTCAGTTTGTATTGTTTAATAAACAAAAATCAAAACTAGGTCGTTGTATTCGTTGTTCAATTGACGAACCTGGAATTCTGGTTGGTAAAATTGACCAAAAGCACGCTCGCAGTGAATTTGGTGGATATGCCGACAAAAAGGCGACGGAAAAGAAGCTTCTTAGAAACGTCTTTGAAGATGGAGACGTCTATTTCAACACTGGTGATGTCCTGGTGCAGGACGAACTTGGAAACTACTATTTCAAGGACCGAACCGGAGACACTTTTAGATGGAAAGGTGAAAACGTGGCAACTAGCGAAGTAGAGGCTGTAATCAGCAAAGTTGCTCAACTTAAAGACGCCGTGGTTTATGGGGTTCAAGTAAGTACCTTTGTCGTGGTTCTGTTCAACTCTAACGTGATCGAGTAGGTTCCTGGTACTGAGGGTAGAGCTGGAATGGCGGCTATAGTAGATCCGGACAACAATCTCGATCTGAACCAGCTGGCGCAAGGACTAAAATCCAGACTTCCTGGTTATGCAATTCCATTGTTTTTGAGGGTTATAGACAGTTTGCCCATGACCGGGACATTCAAACTGAAAAAGTTGGATTTACAGAAGGAAGGCTACAACTATGATCAAGTTAAAGATCATAGACTGTACTTTTATGACGCTAAAAAGTCTGAGTATATTCCTTTAAATAGACTACTATACGAAGATATTGTAGAAGGAAAATTGAGGCTGTGAGCTGTTTTGTGTTGTTTTAGGTTGTTTTAATTTTTAATAAATGTTTTGTAGAAAAAAGTTTTTTTTTCACTTTTACATCCTAAAAATTAAAAATAGACAGGCCATTCTTCAACAAATCAATAGAGTTGCTAAGAAACTCCATTGTTTGTACTGTAACGTAAAATACGAACAAAATGGACAAACACTTAAGGCCTGTTTTTACCCTGGAGTTAGGCCATAAAATCCTTCCAGGTTTGGTGACTATAGGAAAATACGATGGTAGTCATCCTTGTCTAACTGCAGCCACCAACACTGATAAGGTAAACCGTATTCAACCACTGCAAGTGAATTGAAAGTGAACCAAAACTTTAGGTACTGATTCACAATCCTCACAGGAAGAATGTTAATTCAGTTGGGAAACTAATTTGGTCTGAATCCAACCGAGAATTGGCAACATTGAACGTGAATCAAACTATCACAGCCATTGAGGCAGGTCCTTTAATATCTGGGGAAGAAAAGGATATTCTGGTTATAGGTTTGTAACCTTTAAACCCCTGGAACTGTTTCTAATTCACTTGTGTTAAAGGTACTGAAAGCAATTTGTTGGTTTACCACGTTCACGACAACAAAGACGTATTTTACAAAGAATGTCCTGATGGAGTGAAATCTTTAACCATGGGAAACCTAAAAGGCTTTAATTCTTCAATTTTACTAGTGGGAGGGAATTCTTCCATTCATGGCTATGACTATAATGGAGACGAAGTCCTCTGGGTTGCCATAGGGGATATAGTCACCTCCATTATTCTCCTAGACTACAACAAAGATGGCATTAACCATATGGTGGTTAGCTCAGAAGATTTCAACATCAGGGTGTTCAATGGTGATGAACTTGTAATGGAACATAACGAAACTGAGGTGGTTTCTAGTTTAGTACCATTAAACGACCAGAAATTTGCCTATTCAGTGTCGAATGGTACTGTGGGTGTTTATGAAAAAAATTCACGATTATGGAGAGTTAAGGTTAGTTAAGTTAATTTTGCTCGAAACAAACCTAATGGTGAATTTAGTCTAAAAATTTTGCAATATCTATGCACCAATACGACCTGCTGGGATATCTAACTCCCCAACTAATCACCGGCTGGTCTAATGGTAAAATCGACTGCAGGAACCTCAAAACTGGTGAAGTTCTCTTCAAAGACTCCATGTCTTCTGGTGTGGCTGGGATTGTAGATGGTGACTACCGCTCTATGGGAAAAACCGACTTGATTTGCGTTTCCTCAGAGGGTGAAGGTATTTCAAGTTGTCTTGTTCAGAGCGTTTTATCTCCTGGAGCTAAATTTTAGTCAGGGGTTATACTACTACTAAAGTGGTGGCTTCGGGTAGTTCGAGCGTGGAGCAGGAAACTATCAAGGAGTTGCTAACCCAGAAACAGGCTTTGATGATGGAGTTGAAGCATTACGAGAACAATACAAAGTATAACAGTAATGTGGCCAATGAAATGGATAGTTATGAGGCTAGAGGGGTCATACCTTCGAGTACCAGATTACAAATTGTGGTTACTACTAATAATGGAGGCAATAGACAGAAGGTGATATTTGTAAAATTGTTGGTTAGAGATTAATTGGAACATTGTAGCCCCATGTGGAAGTTTACATCTGCACCAACAACTCCACAATCATTAAAGCTGTGATTATATTTGCTGAGGGCATCTTCAAAGGAGAAAGTCACGTAGTTCATCCTGAGGTGTCCAAACTGACATCAGGGTTGGCCATCCCTCTTTACTTGCCTAAAGACAGTCCAGTTGATATACATATTAAAGTATAAAACATCAAAACAGTCCAGATTTAGTGACCATAAGGATTTTTTTAGGCTCTAGTAGGTTATCCAAGCAGTATCCAGTTTCACGTTTTTGAAATCACTAAACAGTTGCCAAGTTTCTCCATGTACGCTCTGAAAGATTTGTCTGTGAAAAGCAAACCTTTAGGTAAGTTGCCATTCCTACAACTGTCACCCTCAGGAATCAAACTTGTACAGGGTGTGTCCACTTCAAAATAACCGAACGTTTGCAACGAATTTGCTTGTGGATCAACCAGAATTTTATCTTTCCTACCGATATTGAATACGAATCGGGTCCAAATCTGGAAATCACCGTGGAGTGTTTGAGGGATCGCACTGACCTGGTGATGGTTTTTGAGATATCTGGCAAAGTTACTTTTTACACCAACAACATGTTTTTGGCCGCTGATTTAGTACAGTCTCTGGCCATTTACTTGAAACTGGATAACTTGGAGGTGAGTAAGTGAATGGCCAAAATGAAACGCTAAAAAATCTGGATAAAGTCCAGGGCGTCATTTCCAGAAGAGGAAACCAACCTGAAGAACTTTATGCAAAAATTGAGTGATATACAGGAAGCAAGGCTGAGACTGGATACTGATGTGGCAGATAGACTGAGTCAAATTAGGAATTTGATTATTAGGGCTGAGGATAGCAGGGTTAATGATATGTGAGTATTGCAATTTCAATAGTAAAAGAAGTTTATGAAAAACTACTATTGCAGAAAAGAGATGATCGAACATTACCATGAACTAAACAACGTCAACAAAACCCTAATAAATGGCTACAACATTAAAGCACAAAACTACAATGAAGGCATTGAAACCATGAAAAAAATCAATCATATCATCCAAAAAGCCTCCAGGCTGAGAGGTACACAATAAAACTACAGGGTGTACAAAGTTTTAATCATTTTATTTTGTTTTAGTGGGACAAAATTCGGCAGTTATGATTAATCATTGCAGGAACGCCATTAAAAACAACAATATAGAAGGTTTAATTAAAATTATCCGAACTGGAGAGCTCTAATATTAAAATGTTGTATACAGGGTGGTCCAGTTTTAAATGTCAATAATTCACCAATCCATAGCCAAAATAAGTTGACATTCATTATGTCATTTTCCTGAAATGTGCTTCTTAAGGAAAATACAGTTCTGTTTAAAAAATCGTTTTTTTTTGTCATAACTGTCAGACCGTTGGAGCAATATTGATCAAATTTGGAACAAGCACTTTATTACACGTTATTACGGTCAAAGACCCAAAACTAACCCAACCCAACTTAAAAATTGTCTTGGAAACGGAAAATTCACTTAAGAAGTTTAAAAAATATTATTGTAGCCAGTTTTCGTAGTTTCCAGACAAACTGAAAGACTTTAGTTTTGAAAATTGACTTTTCATGCAAATCAAGAGACTTTAATACTGAAAATTGACTTTTTTAAAAATTTGTTACTACAAATTCATACATTTAAACCTTAAAAATTGACTTGAACCCCAAAATGTGACTGAACTAATGAAAAGTGACATCAGAAGCTTAAAATTTGCATTTGAAGTAAGTTTTCATAATTTTAAGACAAATTTCAATATTTTAGTCTTGAAAATAGTCTTAGATGCAGGACATTAACATTAGATTCATGAAAATTGTCTTGAAAACGAACTTTTCGTGCTTTTTTCTTTGCTTTTCATTTTCTTCGAATTCTGGACTATTTTTAGTGCTTCAAAACTGCTTTCAGCTTGGAAAATCGAGTTTCAAGACTATCTTCACCAAGTTATTGACATAGCAAACTTAAAAAACAATTTTTACATTCTTCATAGACTTAAAATGGCATTCCAAGCTTTGTCACTCTTAAATCGACTTCTAGACCCCTCAGTGCTAAAAATTCGGGTATTTCTTAGTAAACTAGACTGTTTTTAGTGTTTTAAGGCTGTTTTCAGTGCATCAAATCGAGTTTCAAGACTATCTTTACAAATTTTTTGACTTATCAAGCCTAAAAGCCAGTGTGTCCACTGACCATAGTCTTGAAAATGTTATTTCAAGCTTCTTCACTATTAAATTGACTTCTACACTGATAGGTGCAATAAATTGTAGCATCTCTAAGAAATTCAGACTGTTTTTAGTGCTTTTTAAGACTGAAAAATCGAGTTTAAGACTATTTCCAAAAGTCAAGTTTCTTCAGTAATAAAAGTAAAAAATTTTGGTACCAAATGCTACAATAATAGTCTTGAGAACTAATTTTTAGAAATAAAATAGTCCGAAAATTTAATTTACTTCTAGACTTGTTGTCCAGTCCAGAAAATTGAGTTGTACACCAATTAAAGTCTTGAAAATATACTTTTGGATTCTCTTTAGTCCTAGTAAAGTCAGTTCTAGCATTAAAAGTCAACTTTTATATTATTTTTAGTAGTAAAAAATGAGTTTCATGCACAATACAATCTTTGTCTTGATTTCCGGACTTTTTTTAGTTCTTGAATGCCAGTTTCAGACACTCAACCAGGATGGCAGTCTGAGAAAGCGAATCATAAGACCATTCCTAGTAGTAAAAAGCAAGTTTTTAGACTATTCAGTACAAATTTGGACTTTCACAAGTCTTGAATGTCAGTTTTAAACTATAAAACGATTTTTTAAATTGAAATTTGGAGGACTGTATCTTCCTTAGGAAACGTCAACTTATTTTTTGATTAGCTATCAAATAGTGAATTATTCACACTTAAAACTGGACCACCCTGTATACAAACATATTATGTTATTTGTTAATCATCTATTAAAAGCAGTAAATAGTAAGTAACCTCTGGTCTTTTTCTCTTTCCGGTAACCATATAATTTAACTACAATACATAAAGGATTAAACACTAAGTAAATAAAAAACATGAAAATAGGACAAAAAGCTCGCAATAAAAAAATAAATAACATTGTTTCTGTCTTATCTAAAAGACTATAAATGGCAGTTTTTATAGAAGAACACATCAGATCCAACAATGGCAACAGTGTATTTTATTGTATTAATATTGTGCTATTGTGATATTGGATTGTGGAGAAAAATTAAGGCGAGCTTATGGTGAAATAAGAACTGGATGACAGAATTCGTCTGTCAACTTCAGACCAAACGGCCAACACGAAACTTTCGATATCACATTCGTTGGTACCACGCTGAATGCGGAAGTACCCGTATTCACCCCATTGAGTACCCCAACTATTAGCAACTTTCTGCGCAGAAAAAAAAAAGTTAAAAAACCCTAAAATAGGGTCCAATAGGACTTACCCAATATTTCTGTATTCCTGTAGGAGTGTAGTCCTCGCCCCACCCAACAATCCTCACCGAATGGTAACCATGATGGTGTGGCAAAGACAAACCAGTGTGCCGGTAGATACCTCCTTTGTACGAGAAGAAATCGTGGTATACCTTCATGGTAGCTGCAAAACACCTCTGCTATTAAAAGGCCTACCAAATTGCTGGATGCCTTGTACCTTGAACCGGTCCTGATCGCATAATTTCGTACATTATGTCAGTTTCGTTGCCCAATCTGTAAGCCGGGCCTACTTTGTATCGTTCGGTTCGTTCAGAGTACTTGGGTGGAACGCATCCTGCTGCCCTTAAAGGTCCAAGCCTTCTAATGGAGCAAGTGGTGTTCCTTCCAGTATAAGGGAAACACTGTTCGTCCACAACTCTGTTTGACATAAATTGTTTTTTCTACGAATGTTTGCAAATAAGCTACTTTGCATACGTAAAAGTGTGTGCAAAGTGGCACTTTCCCGCACACTTTTTAAAATGCTGATTATACCTTGCAACAGTGGTTTTATATAGACTATTATACATAAAATCTGCTTAGAATTTTGCGTAGAATTCAAAAATGTAATAATATTCAGGGGTTTCATATAAAAAACACGACTTTTTTCACATTATTCTTCCGTACAGTTTAGGTAAATAAACCACCTTGTCTCTGTCTTTGAAAATGAGGCTTGTTTCCTTAGAAACCAAAGCTCATTGTCAAACAACGCATTTATATGCAATTTAAAGTCTACAACAGTGTTTATTCTTACTTATTTAAGTTAAAAAAACTATTTTAATAATGGATATCACTGAAGATGAACTTCCGGAAGATGTTCTAAAAGCCGCCAACATGGCTAGTTTGCAATTGCTGCCTCTCAAATCGCGAGAAAAATACGAGAAACAGTACGAGTTGTTTACCCAATGGTGCGAACAAAAGGGGATAAAAACCTTAAAGGAAGAGGTACTTTTAGCGTATTTTGTTACTTTAAGCAAAGAATTCAAACCTAACACAATGTGGTCAAAGTATTCAATGCTCAAAAATGTAATAAAAATAAAAAGAGACATCGATATCGGTGAATTTTATAAGCTCACTGCATTTCTGAAAAAGCAGAATGTTGGTTTTAAACCTAAAAAGGCGAAAATTTTTACAAAAGAAGAAATATTCAGTTTTATGAACTCCGCACCAGATGAAATTTACCTGTTAATTAAAGTTGCCACTATATTCGGACTTGCTGGTGCATGTCGAAGGGAAGAGCTAGCCAATTTAACCACTACAGATATTGAAGACAAAGGAAACCTCATAATTGTTAAAATTAGGGATTCCAAAAATCATACAGCAAGAAACTTTATAATATCAGAAGAAGTTCATAACGGAACCTACCTGCAACTGTACAGAAGATACACCGGCCTACGTCCAAAAAAGTCAAACAATCGTTTTTTCCTAGTTTACAGAAAGGGTAAATGTTTTTCGCAAAGTGTTGGAGTAAACAGTTTTGGAAAAATGCCTTCTGAAATAGCTATTTTTTTGAAGTTGCCAAATCCAGAACTCTACACAGGGCACAGTTATCGTCGATCATCGGCAGTTCCAAGGAGGAAACAGAATCACTGACATAAAACGCTTGGGGGGTTGGAAATCGACTACGGTAGCTGAAGAATACATTGATGAATCCACAAGTTATAAAAAAGGATTAAGTAACAAAATTCTGACCTTCAATCCTAAAGAAAGTGAAGCAGTTCCAAGTACCAGTATTTTACCTTCAGTTGCTCAATCTGCGATCAATTTAAAAAACGCGACCAACTGTACATTTAACATTAATGTTGTTGATAACAATAAATAGTTATAAGTTGTTGTTTTTAATATCAATAAAAATTAAAAACAAAATGTATAGATATTTCATTCGTAGAAAAAATATTGTTCCTAACACGTGTGCAAAGTAGTTTTCCCGCACTTGAAGCTTATCCGAAAAACTAACTGCTTTCGCGTGTGGGAAAACATAACTTTGCACACTGAATAGGAAAACTACTATTTCAAGTTTGAAAAGCATAAGTTGCAATTAATACAGGGGGGGTGTTAAAACTTACCCATATTTTCTGACAAAAGTCCACGCCCTATCCAAACGTCCTCCTTCACACCCCTTCCCTCTTGGAAGACATGACAGTATGTTTTGGGCGCTCAGTTGCACTTCCTCCTTACCCTTTGAGATGATCCCGTATCTGCGAAAACGTTACTTTTAGTGGAAAAACCTCCCAAAACGTGGTCTGACCTATCAGAAGCGACGGCAGCAGTAGAAATAGCCCAAGACGATCCGCACCATTGTTGGTCTTGGATACCAGTGATATACCGGGGCCACTTGGTGAGGCTGTCAAACTCTCTGGGGATGCTAGCCGGGTTGTAGTAGCGTTTCACCGGGTTCATTCTGATGACGTCCTTTTGGGGTTGCAACGTTCCCAATCTGTATTTGATGCCTCTGTCGAGGGTTTCCCCCCAAAAGTCAGAGTAATTGGATGCAGTCCAACCGTGCGAATCCGCGTTCACATTGTACAGAATCTCCTCCTCGATGATGCAAACGTCAGTGTCGCACATCATTTCCACATTTTCTATTCCAGTAGCAACGCATCGGCTAGAAAAAGACACCCATTATATCACAAAATTCATTCAGCCAATCAACTAACCAGCTTTTGCAATTGTCCCTTACAACTTGATTCACTCTGTAGTTTTTATCCTTGTATGTACAGGATTTGATTTGTTCAGGTGGTCGTTGAGTCGTTGGTGGTGGGGGGGTGGTAATGTCCAATCCCCAACAATACGACCAATAATCCGGACAACAGTCGTGAACATCAGTTCGATTACAAAAGTCGTCACAATAACACAAAGTACCTAAAAGTTAATTGATAAATTCTGCATTAACAATGAGTGACTTTACCTATGATTGGTTTAGAACAAGTATCCTTTCTTTTTGTACAACATCCAATTTCAGAACAGTAATTTCCCCTAAGATCGCTCATATCGTCGTAAGGTTGTAAAGCTGCCAAAGCCAAACAGCCAAATAGTAAAATCAGACTGTGACATAACAATTGGCGGTTCCTCATCTGCAATCAAAGTCAAAACCTTTACTAATCACAGTAGTAAAAGTGTACTAAAAGTGGTTTTATAGTTTGTTTGTTTGACTAATACTAACAACAGAAGTGCTAATTGTGGCAGTCAGGGGCGTGCTTCGATTTTTTTTTTGGAAGGTTATCCAAATTGGTGCAAACATATCGAATATCGGCGATATTTAACGAAAACCAACTGCACGTCTGGATCAGTTCAAATTGTGTTAATTGTCATCTGAATCAGTTTGGCATTGCAGATGGTAGTTATTATTCAGGCTTGTCAGAGCTGTTTTGTATGTAAATTCCGATTATTTTAGGCCCTGAACTTAATTCGAAGTAATAAAATATTGATTTCTAACTATAAAAATGGTTGAAATTATTAAAATTCAAAAAAATCACTGTTTTTGCTGTAAATTGGTAATTTCTGCATAAAATTGCCTACACCCTTGTTTCTGTCAGGTGCATCCCTAATGACGTCATTAATCAAAGTTCACTTTAAATGCAACTCACGTGGGTTGCACAAAAATTCGATTACTATTCAAATTAAAGCAGCGCACCTGGTTTTATTACCAAACTTGAGCAGAAAAAAAATGCGCAAGTAAATGTTTACATGACAAAGTCCATTAGTACAGATTTTTGATTTCTAATCATATTTAAATTAACTGCTCTGATAAAAAAAATCGCAATAGTCCAGGTTCCAGTAGCATAGTGTGTGGTCTTATGTTAATCTCCAAAGTAAAAATAAACTAGTCACGTTCCAATCAATATTCACCAGACCAAATTAATATCAATTACATGATTCTGACAAGCCGAAAACAATTTGATCATACTTATTTCAATGCTGTAAGAGTAAATAATAAATAAATAATAAAAACAATAACAAGGAATTCCGACGAAATTGATCGATCGTCGAATTTATAAATAATATGCAAATTTTCTGATGACTTTATGAGACAAAATGACGTAAGCTTGGAATTGTATGAAAGTACTGAGAGGATTAGAACAAGGTTTTTCTTCGTTTATACATATTTATGAATGTTTATCAGTGCTATTAGGAGCAGTAGCAATCCATGTTTAGTAATCAAAACTGTCGGTTTTGCTTTCGATTTGTTTACATACAAATCACTTTCAAGTACAAGTTGTTAGCCTACAAGATATGCAAATCTGTTTGAATTAAAGTTGGAATACCAAAAATATCATTAAGGTTTATTGTCCCTTAAAATTACTTTGAATTATAAAGCCTAAATCTCATTACTGCATCAATTTGTTTCAAGCCATTTTAGACCTTGCAGGTTGTATTGGTTGAGAAATGTTCAATCAGAACCAGTACAAAGTTGTTTTAGCATTGTAAATATTGTTGATCATCAATCTATCATTAATAATGATAAAAATCCGTCTGGGCTACTGGTTTCTTCTTTGAGCTTCCATCTTAAAAGGAACGGGTTGGAAAGTAATGCTAACAAAATAATTGTAAAAGAGCTGAAAACTAGTCTTGTGTAGAATATTACAAATAAACTGTTTTAAACTGTAATTTTGGTCATTCTGGGTAAAGAATGACAGTTTTGACGTTAATGACAGGTGTCACGTGACACTAGACCGGTACTTACTACTACGGTCATGTGACAACTAACAAAATAATTGTAAAAGAGCTGAAAACTAGTCTTGTTTAGAATAATGCAAGAAAACTGCTCTAAACTGCAATTTTGACCAATTCTGGGTTAAAATTGACAGTTTTGACGTTAATGACAGTTGTCACGTGACACTCGACTAGTACTTACTTATACGGTCATGTGACAACTAACAAAATAATTGTAAAAGAGCTGAAAACTAGTCTTGTTTAGAATAATGCAAGAAAACTGCTCTAAACTGCAATTTTGACCAATTCTGGGTTAAAATTGACAGTTTTGACGTTAATGACAGTTGTCACGTGACACTCGACTAGTACTTACTTATACGGTCATGTGACAACTATCAAAATAATTGTAAAAGAGCTGAAAACTAGTCTTGTTTAGAATAATGCAAGAAAACTGCTCTAAACTGCAATTTTGACCAATTCTGGGTTAAAATTGACAGTTTTGACGTTAATGACAGTTGTCACGTGACACTAGACCGGTACTTACTACTACGGTCATGTGACAACTAACAAAATAATTGTAAAAGAGCTGAAAACTAGTCTTGTTTAGAATAATGCAAGAAAACTGCTCTAAACTGCAATTTTGACCAATTCTGGGTTAAAATTGACAGTTTTGACGTTAATGACAGTTGTCACGTGACACTAGACCGGTACTTACTACTACGGTCATGTGACAACTAACAAAATAATTGTAAAAGAGCTGAAAACTAGTCTTGTGTAGAAGAATGCAAAAAAACTGTTTTAAACTGTTATTTTGATAATTCTGGATAAAGATTGACAGTTTTGACGTTAATGACAGTTGTCACGTGACACTCCACCCGCATTTACTTATACGATCATGTGACAACTATTAAAATAATTCTAAAAGAGCTGAAAACTAGTCTTGTTTAGAAGAATGCAAATAAACTGTTTTAAACTGTAATTTTGGTCATTCTGGATAAAGAATGACAGTTTTGACGTTAATGACAGTTGTCACGTGACACTAGACCGGTACTTACTACTACGGTCATGTGACAACTAACAAAATAATTGTAAAAGAGCTGAAAACTAGTCTTGTTTAGAATAATGCAAGAAAACTGCTCTAAACTGCAATTTTGACCAATTCTGGGTTAAAATTGACAGTTTTGACGTTAATGACAGTTGTCACGTGACACTCGACCGGTACTTACTTATACGGTCATGTGACAACTAACAAAATAATTGTAAAAGAGCTGAAAACTAGTCTTGTTTAGAATAATGCAAGAAAACTGCTCTAAACTGCAATTTTGACCAATTCTGGGTTAAAATTGACAGTTTTGACGTTAATGACAGTTGTCACGTGACACTCGACTAGTACTTACTTATACGGTCATGTGACAACTATCAAAATAATTGTAAAAGAGCTGAAAACTAGTCTTGTGTAGAAGAATGCAAAAAAACTGTTTTAAACTGTAATTTTGATAATTCTGGATAAAGATTGACAGTTTTGACGTTAATGACAGTTGTCACGTGACACTAGACCGGTACTTACTACTACGGTCATGTGACAACTAACAAAATAATTGTAAAAGAGCTGAAAACTAGTCTTGTTTAGAATAATGCAAGAAAACTGTTCTAAACTGCAATTTTGACCAATTCTGGGTTAAAATTGACAGTTTTGACGTTAATGACAGTTGTCACGTGACACTAGACCGGTACTTACTACTACGGTCATGTGACAACTAACAAAATAATTGTAAAAGAGCTGAAAACTAGTCTTGTTTAGAATAATGCAAGAAAACTGCTCTAAACTGCAATTTTGACCAATTCTGGGTTAAAATTGACAGTTTTGACGTTAATGACAGTTGTCACGTGACACTAGACCGGTACTTACTACTACGGTCATGTGACAACTAACAAAATAATTGTAAAAGAGCTGAAAACTAGTCTTGTTTAGAATAATGCAAGAAAACTGCTCTAAACTGCAATTTTGACCAATTCTGGGTTAAAATTGACAGTTTTGACGTTAATGACAGTTGTCACGTGACACTCGACTAGTACTTACTTATACGGTCATGTGACAACTATCAAAATAATTGTAAAAGAGCTGAAAACTAGTCTTGTGTAGAAGAATGCAAAAAAACTGTTTTAAACTGTTATTTTGATAATTCTGGATAAAGATTGACAGTTTTGACGTTAATGACAGTTGTCACGTGACACTCCACCCGCATTTACTTATACGGTCATGTGACAACTATTAAAATAATTGTAAAAGAGCTGAAAACTAGTCTTGTTTAGAATAATGCAAAAAAACTGTTTTAAACTGTAATTTTGGTCATTCTGGGTTAAGATTGACAGTTTTGACGTTAATGACAGTTGTCACGGGACACTCCACCCGCATTTATTTATACGGTCATGTGACAACTGTCAAAATAATTGTAGAAGAGCTGAAAAACTAGTCTTGATTAAAATGTTGCAAAAAACTGTTCTAAACTGAAATTTTGACCAATTCTGGGTTAAGATTGACAGTTTTGACGTTAATGACAGTTGTCACGTGACACTCCACCCGCATTTACTTATACGATCATGTGACAACTATTAAAATAATTGTAAAAGAACTGAAAACTAGTCTTGTGTAGAATATTACAAATAAACAGTTTTAAACTGTAATTTTGGTCATTCTGGGTAAAGATTGACAGTTTTGACATTAATGACAGTTGTCACGTGACTCTCGACCCGCTTTTACTTATAAGGTCATGTGATAACTGTCAAAATAATTATGAACGATCTGGAAAACTAACTAATAACTAAAAAATTACGAAATTGGGTCGATTTTGATTCCTGATTGATTTTAAACCACATGTATGTGACTAAGTGACAATCCAGTTAATAGTTAAAAAACTGTACAAAGTGTGAACACAGTGATTGACTGAATTTTAGTATAACTCACACTAATTAACTAAACAACTTTTTGGGCTTGTGCCATCGATCAATTAAGTTGTGACACTTTAAAGACCATAAACGTCTAGAGAGAACATTTTATGAATTTGACCGTTCATTGGCCAAAATGTTTTTCTGGTTTTTTTTTCTAGTAGTCTGAAAAAGGAAGTCAAGGCAATCTGTCACTTATCTCCCGTACAATCAACGTCTAAAGTTTAATTAGACAAAGAGGCAGTGGTAACTCGTTGTAGACGTTTATTGACCAATTAAAAAATGCGACCTCCTTTAAGGACCTAAATGAGTTGGTTTTTTCTCTTATTTTTAAACAGTTAATTAATTGCTAATCACGATGATCGGTTCGTATAGCGCCAGGCAAAACAAATTACACAAACCTTATATGGAGATTATATCGAAGCAATATATAGAATATATTGCTCGAGAAGCTGGGTCATGGAAAACAATGCAAGTTCATTGCAGTGCATTATTATCGATCGATATTGATGTATGGAATTTTGCAGGGATAATAAATATTCACGGCCTCATTGACCTACAAAACAGACTGTTTGTGTCGGTCGACCCTCTTTTTCACTATCAACTTTAACCCTTGTTCCTATATTCTACATACCGCACCTAGAATGCCAAACTGTTGCCAGAATTCAAAGGTACCACGCATTACAAATTCCATGCAGGATTCGTCATGACCGAAAATTTACTGCACTTTATTCCCAGTTTACGTGTGTACCATTAAATTTAAATTCATTCAGTGTTTTCAGAATGATTCAAAAATCTTAAATGCAAAACATATTTTGACCAGTTCGAAAAGTCAAAAAGCCTGTTATGCTCACGAACAGCTGTTTGAGTTTAGATTAAAACCAGCATTAAAACTTGAGAAGGTAATTATAATGCTATTTTCAGTGTCTGATTGAGACATATTGGAAATGATCACTTTACTCAAATTACCTAAATTAATCAATTAACAGAGAAAAATTGCATTTCAAAAAACACAATAGTTGTGACGTTTAATGACAGTTTTAGATATGGCTTACAGTCACGTGACAGCTACAACAACTGTCAAAATTGACTTGGTAGTATAAGAAGCGATACACCAAAATGGCGTATCGTTTTGGTTAATTACAGTTCAAGTTGAATTTACATCTGCACGAAAACAAATTTGACAGTTGTGACGTTTATTAACAGTTTTAGATGTGGCTTATAGTCACGTGACATTTGGAACAACTGTCAAAATTGCAAAATTTTTCAGTTTCATAAAACATTTTGTGGACATTGTCCTTAATTATACACATTAATTAAAACAAAAACAAAAATCTCTGGTGGTTTGATTGAATTTAATTCGTGACGCTTCGGCTTCTGGCACGCGAGCCAATGACGTCAGCACTAATTCATCCTTGACTGTACTTATTATTTCGAATGTTTAACATAATCGTTTAATTTTACACGAGCGTGAATGTTTTTTTATCAGAAAATTATGACTTGCGCTTTCCCTCCAAAAAAATTGAGCCAATTTTCACACCTCTCATCGTTACGTAATGCTTACAAAACGTGCAAAAGATCGTAATAAAAAAATTAGCCGCAAGTCGAAAACAGATATGCACCTGGTCGCGATATTTATGCGCAGCGCTATTTTAGCACCTTCGATTGATTCATTATTATTCAAGGGACATAAATATTTACCGCATATTTTTAACAGCTGATGATGAGTATTTTAAATATCAAATTCCTTATCAATGACAAAATCTACTCGAATAAACGGGGCCAACAAATTACGTCATACCATTCACACAGCCAAAATGAATGACGTTGACGTTTGTAGCAGAAGTAAAATGCATCTGTCATTTTGTTTAGGCATGGCCTCCTATGAGTTTTTTTTACGGCGGATTGCGCCGACGTAATTATTTGTTGACAGTTTCTTCAAACTTTTCCCGTTGCAACTTAAATGTATCGCGATTCGGTATTATTTTGTGTGAGTTGTATTTGTGTTTTTCATATTTTGGTAACCGAAAATGTCTAAACAATTCAGTGAAGAGCGAACAGCGGCTGATAGATGTTTCATGCGACATACAGAGAGTGGCTGCTTACCGTACTTTGCAGGTTTACCATCAAGAATATAACACACACAGTCCAGAATCACTACCAACACCAGCCTGCACAATTCAAATAAAGTAATTTTTGCGAGTAACTAACGACACTGATTTAATTTTTCCGCTCTTGTTAATATTTTGCTTTTTTCCAGCTTAACCTCACTCTCGTGAGTCTTGTCAAATCGGTAAACCAGTGAAGCACTGTCAATGTCAATTGTCAATCAATATGTTTCTGTCCTTTGCTATCATTCAAAACACACTGATGCCATGTTGCCGAATGCTCTCGTAAAAAAGGTATTGATAAAAATTAATGCTCTATATTCGAACTTTACAATATGTCTGGCTTAACAAAACTTTTTAAATCACCGGGAATTTGGAATGTTGAAGCTGGTAACCGCGAAATATCAATGAAAACCTTTGGAACTAATCAAGAGTGAATTTCAATCTGACGTCACCATTTATTACGTCACGTGACTTTAGACTAAGTTGTGATTTGACTGTGATAGATCTTGTGCAAAATGTCATAGTCAAATTAAGTTTAGGCTGCCCTTCTATGCATGCAAAATTCTATGCATTTATTTTTGAATTTTGTATAAACTGTTTTGATCAAAAAGTTAGATTGGCGAGAGAAAACGGCTCACGTGATCTAATCACTGCAAGCTATTTAAGAGTCACATGATACACTGGATGTTGATGAAAAGGTTTGTAACAATTACTGCACGGCATTAATGTTTGTGGTTGGTCAAAAAATGCAAGTTTTAGCATATGAAAATGCTTAACCAGAAAATATTTAGTATATTTTTATTAATTTAAATATAAGGGATATATAGAAAAATAGAGTTCTATCGTTTTGGTCGCCATTTTGACTTCACAAGCATCTTTATATTTTAGAAAAATCAATTTCTCTCTATTGTTACAGTCACTTGAATTTTTTTGAAGTTTTTTAGAGATAATTATTGCCAACAGGTCGTTTTGATATTGTAAGATTGTCTCAAAATTAATTTTATTATCACATTATTGAACTGAAGCTTCAAAAAAAAAATGCCCTGTTGCCAGCTCTACGAATTGCTGTACTTTTGCAGGGTTGCTAAATATACCTTTGTGTCTGTAAGTAAACAGTTTGTTAATCTAAACTTGTCTACTTGTGTCATCATCAGAGGTACCAACTAATTTTTATTGAATATATAAATAAAATTTCCCATCTGAAAGCTCGTTAAAAGCCAATCAATCACGTCATATTCAACCATTAATCAAGTACTATTCGCATATAAATATTACCAATGAGGGAATAAAAATTGGTTTTTATTGCCACATCAACTTGAACATTCCTACATATTTTAGCAAAAATCGTATTTATAGATCAAAGCAAATGCAAAAAAAAAATATTATCAAAACATTTTTTCGGTAATAAATTTTGCCAGAAGAATGTTTTACGATGCCAGTTGCAAGATTTCCAGAGGCGAAACGGCAACGTGGCTTTGTTCTTTTAGGAAAAAATGCGTGCAATAAATAACACACACGATAAATTCCCTTACGTAAGTAGTGCAAATAGACACAAGTTGTAAGCAAATCAAATAAAATAATGGGACAGTTTCTTTCTTGGCTGTTTATCTCAACTTGTATATACGACTTTGTGGAGTACTATACAACATAACAGACAAGTAAATAATCGAAAAAAAAGGATTATATGAATGAATTAGGACAAGGACTCTAAACAAAATTCTCAAAAATGTGGAAGGTTAAAATGTTTTTAGTTATCTCGTAAACCTGAACCTTGATTTAATGTTAAAATATTTGATTAACATGAATACTTTTAGTTAACTTTTTGTCCTACCACAACCTGTAATACACATTAGTTATAATAGAGGATATTTAAATTCCTATTTAATTACTCATTATCTGCCAGATGATTAATAATTGTTTATAAAACATATGCAAAAAATTCAGTACAAAAATGTTAATTGTGAGTCACTTATTTATTAAACCAACATTATTTGACAATGTTTATTTTAGTTACTCTGAGGAATGTACAGAGTGTGTAATGATGTGAAAATTATTTTTAACACTGGCTCAAAAATGTGCACTTTTTGGATAACACTAGAAAAAAGCATTTAGGTTCATTTAGTAGTGATATTTAAAACAGCGTATACTTAAAGGAAATGTAGAGAAAAAATAGAGACAACTCAAATAGAGAAAGTTAGACGGAGTATCTATGAATATAATGGTAACTCCACCTTTTAGTACAGAGGGTGGTGTAAGAAAGCTGCTTTTTTGACCAATCACATAACAGGAACATGTTCATTTTAGTAAAAATAATGAACAAATATGTATAGGACAAAGAATGATTGTTTTAATGTCCTCTGGTGCTCCTGAAAGTTTGGTGTAAGTATACAAAGTGTCCCAAATATTGAAATTTTATTCTTAGAAAATAATTTAAAAAAATTTCAAAAACTAAAATCGACATTAAACTTACCTTGTTTTTGATTTATAAAAAAAAAATCACGAAAGCTTCCGGAATTTTGGCGCCTTCGTCTGTAAGTTTGTAAACCGCTCGCGGTAGTACCCAACCACTTATCACATTCAAGTTCAAGCGATCACTGCAGCAGAATCGTACCGGGGCCAACAAAAGCCGAGTTGAGGAGTACCGTACTACCGTACTAAATCGTACCACTTCAGACCGACATCTTCCCTTACCAATCCAGAAAATAAAAAATATAATGCATCGCGTTCGTATTGTAGAGTGGTGGTTTTGTGTCAGTCAGCGTTTCGTTTGCATACACATTCGATCGGATCAGATTACGACACTTTTTCAGTCTGGTTCTGATAAAGGGCTTTCAAGTAATGCAATCACTGACATATTCTTAAAGTAGTTCCTAACAAGACCAACATTGTTTTAATAGATCAGACTAATTGCAGCATATACAGGGTGATTCAAAAGTCAAAACAAACCAAGAAGTAGAAGGACCATTTTGTTTTGTTTAGTAAACCTACTCGAACTGAGTTCGTTTCTTCTAGTATTTTGCTTTTTTTTGTTATAAATGGACACGTGACACCTACCAAAGTAATTTTTGACTGATTTTTTTGTGCTTTAGTATAAATATTCCCTTTGCTGTGCATTGGAACCCTTCTAATGAAAAATTGAAAAATTTTTGTGCATTTTTTCACATTTTGAAAGGAGTAAAGTGGTTTCTACGTCGAAATATCAACAACTTTTCAAAATAGTATGAATTTTTAAAAAAATGGAAGGGTATAGTTATCTTATTTAATTGAACAGATGTTCAATATGTTCTCCCTTCTGGGCTGTCACAGTAAAAACTGTCAAAATCAAACAACTCAGTTTTAACAGTAAATAACTCAGTTATTCGACGTTTTAGGAAAAAACGCTATACAAGGTGGTCAAAAGGGAATTTCAAGGGCTACAAACTGTACATATTACATTATTGTATACATTATATTATACAGGTGTGGTAAATCCAAAACCGACCATAGGAAAACCGTGTAACTGACAGAGAAACGTAGATAATTGCATGCGCGGGACAAAGACAGAAAACGAAAAAAATATCAAGTAGGCCATATTTTCAGCGCGCTGTTGCCAAAATCCAGCACCGTCGACATTTAATTTTGTCGACGGTGTGACAATTAATTTTGTCGACGGTGCTGGATTTTGGCAACAGCGCGCTGAAAATATGGCCTACTTGATATTTTTTTCGTTTTCTGTCTTTGTCCCGCGCATGCAATTATCTACGTTTCTCTGTCAGTTACACGGTTTTCCTATGGTCGGTTTTGGATTTACCACACCTGTATATGATATATTGAACCACCCGATAATTGTCAAAATAACCGAACTATTGACAATACAATGCAGTAGTTTACAGGGTGATTCATTGAATTTTTAACATCCTTGTAACTTTTTTGTTTTCATTTTATAAAAAAAAATTACCAAATATGAATCTTATAGATATTTGCGTCTACTTTATTCCTAGATAATCCATCAGTATACACAGGGTGTCCCAAATTTGAGCAACAAACCAAACTTACAATTTTTTATTCGATTTTTGAAATCTACGTCAAATTCTAGGCCTACTTGATGTAAAAAACGTTTGTATCGATATTCAATTGTTTTTGTTTCTACAGCCTTACTTTGACCACTCTCTTCCCAATTTGAGCGAAATTTTGGTGCACTTTTCCAGAAAATCGTCCATAACTCGCTTATTTGAAACACCCTGTATAAAACCACCGTATAACAAAAGAAAGCTAATGAACGGGGCTATCACGTGACGTTGAGCGGGCACGGCTAAGTTGCCTCGTTTAGCCGCAAGAGGGCGTGAAAGTTGACTCTCGTTTTTTGCAGTTTTTGCTCAATATCTCAGGAACGTTTCACATTAGAGGTCTGAAATTTTTTACCACAAATGCACCCCGATGGGATACAACTTTCACCTTTTATACACTTTTTTGGTACCATGCACCGTTTGACCTTGAAAAATTAAAAACTGGAATTGTCAAGAATTTTCAAGGGTGACACTTCTGATTTTTTTCAGTAAATTTTTTATTTTCAAAATTAACCTCAACTGCTTAAATACCTTCAGGTTAATAGTACAAAAATAACGTAAAGTGTCATTTGTCACAATGTCATTTTGCAAGGGTGCCACGCCCTAAAGTGTCAAAATTGACATAATTTTATGGTCATCTCCGAAACGGTGCCAGTTAGAGCAGAATGGACGTCAGATTTGTGTTCCCCAGGATCAAATTAGTTAAAAAAATCACTTTGATTAAGGAAAATCCAAAATAGTCGCCGTTAGTATAGTAAGCCCAAAAACTCCTTAATTTAGATTAAAATTCCGTGCACTTTTTCAGAAAATCGTCCATAACTCGCTTATTTGAAACACCCTGTATAAAACCACCGTATAACAAAAGAAAGCTAATGAACGGGGCTATCACGTGACGTTGAGCGGGCACGGCTAAGTTGCCCCGTTTAGCCGCAAGAGGGCGTGAAAGTTGACTCTCGTTTTTTGCAGTTTTTGCTCAATATCTCAGGAACGTTTCAGGTTAGAGGTCGGAAATTTTACATCCCTGGGTATAACAAAATAAAAACAAGCAATCAAACCGTTGAACAAACAAGAGATTTGGTCTTTTTCAGACAATTTAAACCGCAAAATTGGCTATGCTCTATCAAATACAAGCTGGTAGAGTTAGTTTTGAACTTGAACTTACATACGTTCAACTTTATCATTATTATACAGTAAAAAAACTAGAATATATAATTTTTATCGTCCTCTCCGTTTCCAAGGTTGTGACATCCTCTGATAAAACGCGGACGAAAAAAAATTCCTGAAAATCACATTGAGAGAGTAGGTGTCCCGCCAAAAATTTAATAATCGCTCATTACTTCATAAACACGTAATCAATAAACCATTAGTCATTACAACCGCTACTATAAATATAATTAAACAGGAATTAAGTTACTCTCGCCATTTTGTATACAGGGTGCTACATTGAGTCATGACTAGAACTTTTATGAACTTTATTTCCATATTTAAAGTGTAAACCCCACCTTAAACTTGCATGCACCAATCTAAACGGAATGTACCCGTAAGTTAATCGTTGATCTCATATGCTATATAGGTGTGTTTTGTCAGGCACAAAATTACTTGTTTGTAACAATCAAAGCACAAAAAGAAGCAGTACGTGACAATGCATGTTATATAAATGCATAACAGAAAAAAGGTCTCAAAAAAGGTTTATAAAGGGTGTCACAAGTGGCAACACTGTGCGGCGTCTGTCATAACGTTGCATCTCAAGTCACGTGACTTCATTTTTAATCCATAAAAACCACATTGTCTACCACGTAAAATACCTAATGCTGAATTAAAGACTGGCTACTTAAAGCTATTCAAAATTTTCCGTGCCTTAGCTCCTATTTTGAAGCTTATTTTACACAGTACACAACAAAACCTATAATACAATAAATTTTTGACAGTTCCGACCCTACTTCTAATAATCCTGAAAACTGTCAGAATTTGTTTTATAGACATAAATCGCAGGTTAATTTAACTGTAATTAAATAACGAAAGCTATTTAATAATAACCTGGAAAATAAAATTCACAATGTAACAAAACGAGCGCATCCTACCTGGCACTATAATAACAACCATGTCGCTAAAACAGGATTCCTTAAACCGTGAACCAGTTGTAAAGATGTTAAAACTTCTGGTTTATACTGCGAATAATAGAGGTCACCCCAGTAACCATTATTTGCTTTTTTATTTGAAATTCTATTCCTAATTATCAAAATTGAAGAACTCACCACGCGTTCTAGAATACAGTAAATAAATAAGTGCGCATGACACATATCATTCACGTTTTGTTGCGACGTTGCCAAACTGATTTCACTTCAGCACACTCTAATAGTATTTTTCTTTTTCATTGATGTTTTATATTGTGTATATAACCAGATATCGACGGTATTCCTATAAATATCTTTCTTTACAAACGATTATATCGTTTTTACTGTATTTTTCCATTTCAAAGTGTCAGGCATGACATACATTTATAAGTCAAGGTCAATACATACATTATGTGTGTCTTTTTCTCTGACAACAAACTAGACAAGGACCAAAGCTGTCCCTGAATATCATACCAATCACTCAACAACGCACTTTATAGAGTCAAACAGGTAGCGGCAACGCCGCTTCAGATCGAAATTTGTTTGTGATTGAATATGGAAGTCAAACGGAGCGGCATATTTTGAGAAAGTCTTTTTAAATACTCACATGAACGGTCCAGTTTAGTGTAGTGCAAAAAGTGAAAATTCCAGTGTTATTCTACGGATTTCCGGTAAGAAACTTACCCCACTTCAACCCTCAAGTCAAAAATTTGACGAGGGAATATCGCATTGTTGTGGTGTTTTGCCATGCTTTTTTGTCGTTAGATCCACGTTTCTCTTTCAAAATCCACGTTGTTTTGCCTTTTAAGTACTTTTAAGAAGGTTTGGGTGGTAGTTTTGCTGTCTGCACCCATTAAACATTAATTTAATTAAGGATTTAAAGATTTGTCCCTTTGGGATTGTCTCAAAGGACCCCAACCCTTTAAAAAAGCAACAAAAATTTATTTTACATGAATTTATATAACTGTACTCTCTGAATAAAAAAAATTTCTGTCACTGTTTTTTATATTCTAACAGTAAATATATTGTGAAAGGGATTCCCCAATAATAAAAGCCAATTTGTTTCAAGGTTTCCTATTTATTTAAAAATATTAATAGACCAATTTCTTTACAGATTATCTTAGCTGCTGAAAATGAATGGTAAGTGTGATTTACACTACTTATTTCTATTACATTCTTAGTGAAATGAGAATTTGTCTCTTATTGAAAATATGATAATTAGTTCTCAACCTACTCCATTGCCAACACAGCCGGTCATTGATCTATCTAAACAAACCGAAATATATACAATTTGTGTCTCTATTGTTGTTCAGTAATAAATTCATGGCGGAATAAGAAGAGTTAGAAGCAAGGTTGCACTGATTTTTAAGGACAAATTCATCTTCGATGGTGTCCAATCAGGTCATGAAGAAGGTTGGGCAATTAGTACTCTTTAAGCCCCTTATTAATTTTATGTGGCAGGGGAAAGTAGTTAGAAGGACAACCCTAGTTTCTGGCTTTGTAAAAAAAAAATCTATTTCCAGGATGTTTTTCAAACTTCCCAATAACAAGTGGAAAACATAGAGAACAGATCTATAATTAACCAGCAAACCTAAACAATGTTATTTACAATGTTGCTTGTTAGAAAATTAGGTTCACAAAACACACAAAAATGGAATATTAGGTGTTATTCAACCCGACAACCTGTAGTTCAAAAATAAGGTGTATTTTAATAAACTGAAGCCACCTGGAAACTGTAAATAATGATTTATTTGCACAAAACAATAAAAATTTGTATTGTTTAAGTGTTGTATAGTTGAGTTTCTTTGTTCTTATCACACAGATAAAATAAAATTCCCACACTTTTGGAGTCAGGGTTATTGTAAATATTAGATAACTGTTTCTGGTTAAAGAATCCTTTTCCAGTAGGTCAATTTTCGGGTTAACTTGGCCACATGGAGACTGTTCTAGTTAGGTAATGTTCTAGAAGTGAATGTGTTTTAAATCAATTGTCTCGGTGCCAAGTTTCCTGGGTTTGAAAACCTTTTGTCCAAAAATACCAACAAGGGTTAAATTTATCTAATGCAAAACATCAAATTAGTAAAGTGTATAGCTAATTTTAGAGAATTGGTTGTTTACACAATGACATGCACTCTAGTGTGCTATTTTTCAGCTAGAAGAAGTTTTTAGTTGTGTTGGTTAATTACTGAATATGATTAAGTCTGGGTCAATCAGTAACCTGTAACAGGTTTAAAATAAAAAAGATATACATACAAAGATAGTCAGTAGTTTTGTCAGGTTTGTGGGTACTTGTATTTTCTCACTCAAGTTTAATTCACTAGCTGCACAATTTGTCGTATTAAGTATGTCAGTATTATGTTACAATTACGCAAAATAACTCCAGTATTATCCGAAGCTATCAAGTGCAATCCTGCCTTCATAATTGGTTTAAAACAAAACTGACAAATCATGTTCTCAGTCATGTGTGCTGTTGTTTGCTAATTTATTAGCATTTAATTGTAGTTTTTTTCTGTCTTTAAACTACAGACCACTAACTGAAATTTTGCCATAATAGTGATGTGACAGTGTCCATAATGATCCAATCAACCAACCAAATAACAGGCACAACCATAGTGTGTCTTCATGCATTATTGGTATAGGCCAACTAAGAATATTATTATTCTAAACCTTCCTACAGGATATTGTTACACTGTGGCAGTTTTAAGTACTTCTTTAGATAAGATGAGAATCTTAAATTGTAATGTTAAAATCCACTTTATAGTATCCAAGGAATTTGCGTAGTAATCTTTGTGGTTCTAAAATTCAAGCAGGTGAGAATAGCAAAGTTTATATAAATTTGTCTCTAACTGTGACTACACAATCATTAATTGGAAAAGCTTAAATAATTGCATTTTTTTTAGATTACAATCTTTACCAGTCATATTTTAAAGTGTTTCTATATACTGATATAAGGACAGAAAAAAATGAAAACTGATATTTACAGGCCCTAATACCTTATAATTTAAATCCCCATAAATTCATTACAGTTGCGCGTCACAAGTGTGGTTTGTCTAATTTTTCAAGGTTGGCAAGTGGTATTACAAGTTTCCAATACACATTTAGTGAGTGAAAACTACAGAAACCACAAATTCCACTATTTAGCTAAGAAAAGTGTGGGTAAGTGAATTTAGAGTTATATCTCATGGAAAGTGTTCTTTAGACAAACAAGTCAACTATTATTACTTTTCAACTAAGTGTCAGTTGTTTTAGTGGTCTAATTAAGTTAACATAAAAATCAAACAATAATAAACAACACTTTGTTTTATTATCACTATTGTGTTATTCAACTGTTACCAAAACAGCAAATTATCAGCCACCTGATGCAGATGTGTAATTACTATCTAGTTAGAACATCTCCACGTGATTTACACGTCTGTCACGAATTGATTATCCACGAGCCACGTGACATCTCAAATCATTGTTGCTGCACGTGCCTATAATTGTCTTTTTTTTTGTAGGTGTGGTAACAGAGATGGCGCACCTAAACGGCAGTGTCGATCACGACCAGGCAGAAATGGAGAACGTGGACGAGGAGGAGCCGGTCCTGCAGCTCGAGTTCCTCGACGAGGTCCATCACTCCTCCATGCTGAAGTCCCTCAATATGATGAGGAAGAGCCGGCACTTCTGTGACGTCATTCTTCACGTATGTGCCTGGCTGTACAATCAAACAGATTTTACTCGCGTTTGCACAGTCACATTAAACGTTCAAGTCATTGATGATTTTTTTTGCTGGTTGAAGATGTGACTGTTAAAACTTCGGGTAAAATTCGTATTGTTTACGGTCAGTTACACTACTGGGCCTCAAAATCGTCATTATTGCAATAAATAATAACCAGTAGTGAGTAGCTTTTAAGTAATATTTTAACTAAATAGATTGTAGCCTAATCGGATTATAGAAATTATGCGGCTGCATTGCCAGGCTTTAGCTAGAAAAATTATCAGGAAGTTGTAAGTTTTCAGGAACAAAGCTGTAGGTTAATGAAGTCTAACGGAAAATTCTTAAATTTGCTAATTTTTTACGGAAAAATTAGCATCCATTTTGTCTAACAGATCATAATACCAAACTTGTAAAATAACTATTACCACCCATTAATAACACTAATCGATTTTGTTGGTTTCCATTTTTTACTAAAATTTGTCATGGTTTGGTAACACTAAACTTATTACAAGCAAAATTGCCTCAGTATTTTAGTGAGTGACGTAACTGAATTACAATTTTACTAAAGAAACCATATTTGGTTAAATCTCTGGTAAATATTTATTACTGATCACTGTGATCACTTCTTCTTTGAATAGAAAATGAACTAGTAAAGCTTAGCAAGGCAGTCTAACTTAGGGTCATTATTTATTTACAGCTAGTTTGTAAGGTAAATATTACCACAGTATTTTTTTAGCTTCCTCTAGTGAGAGAAAGTTTTAATTTTATCTGTTTACAGAACAACCTGCCAAGTTAGGTGATGGTAAACTTTTTTCTTTTTTTTTTTTTTTTTTTGGTTGAAATTGGTGGGATTTTTGATTTGAAATTTTGATCGACATTTCAGTTTGTCCTTTTTGTTTACTTAGATTGGCAACACCGAAATCCACGCTCACAGGTCCGTACTGGCCAGCGCCTCTCCGTATCTGTTTGAACTGTTCACCACCGACCAAGATCAGAACCAGCAAAGGCTGGAGAATGTGATTACTTACAAGTTAAACGGTGGATTTGATCAGAATGCTTTGGAGATACTTACTGATTACGCCTACACTGCTAAACTTATTGTCAAATACCCTCAGGTTGGTTTTTCTAAGGGTTGTAACAGTTGGAAGGTTAATTGAGGTTTGTCGGTAGGTTAAAGCTGTTTTTCTGGCTGCCAATCACCTAAAAATGGACAGGGTGGTAAAAATATGCGCCAAACACCTCATTAAACATTTAACAGTAGAGAATTGCGTGGAAATCCGCTCCTTACCAGGAATTGCCAGGAATAAGGATTTTATACAACAAATCGATTCTTTTATAAGTAAAAACGTATGTTTTGTCTAGTAGATTTTTTTTTAAACAGTTTAGTTGAATCAGTTTTATTGCAGTTTGCTGAAATAGTCAAAAGCAATAACCTACTCAGCTTATACTGCGCTAAAATCGAGGTCCTCAACCAATCTAAAGAAGAAATGTCCTTTGTCAATCAAAGCTCCCTCTGTCGCCTGGTTCTTGAATGGATCAAACGTCAAATCACCGACGATTCCTTGAACAAGGACGCCCTGTCGGAAAAAACCTTTATGCTTTACCTGGCCATCGATAATTCTCTCCAAGACTGTATGACGTTACCCTCAGGCGACGTGAGCGACACCGAAATAGTGCAAGACTACAAGAAGATGTCGTTGAAGAACACCACGTCTTCAAACAAGATGAAGAAGAAGCCGTTAAGTCAACCCTCAAAACCTAGAGTACTAATATACAACAGAGAGATAGGGGAGGAGTTGGAGAGCGAATTGGAACCGGATTGGAATCTCATCGCTTCAGAAAGCGTGGGCGATCACAGTTTTTTGGCTTTGGTCACTTTGGCAGGGAAATTAGCCACTTTATCCATACAGTTAAGGTAAGAAATTTTAAATAATATTGGTTCAATTACTGTGTCTGCTTAATGCAAAAAGCCTTGAATCTAGTCATTGTTAAACATTAAATTTTGAATCAATTCAAGCGTTGAGATTTAAACTAATTGGTAATTAAGCCGTAAATTGAAATTGATTGAATTGAGATGAGGCTGCTGATTGGTGGATATTATACATGATTTTTATAGTGCTTATAATAATATATTGATAAAGGCTACATTGCAAACTTTCACACACTTTTAGAACACCAGCAGGGTAAGCCAAATTGGTGATGCATGTATGAGAATTTTGTGTTAATTTCTACAGCTTCCTTTATCCCTTTATGAACTGGTCAAAGAGATTGAAGATACTTTTATTAGATTTTATACAACTTTATTTTAATGTCAATATTTTTCACTTGGGTTAAATACTGTCCTTGATTTGATTTAAATGATGAGTTGCTCCACTGTCCACAATAAATTGTATCTCATTACTAGTTCCACTTGTCATTGCTTCACTATTTTCATTAAAACTGCAAAAAGCTACTTCTTCTTCCTCTGCAATATTACATTTTCTTGCATTCTGATTTTTTGTGTCCCCTTATACCACAATAATGACACTTGTATGGAAAATTTTCACTTGAGGTCGCACCGCTTCTATAATCAGGAAATGCATAACGATTTGTAGTTGATGGTCGTTTGTTTATTGGCTGACTTCCTGGATGTCTATATCCTTTTCCAAAATGTTTTCTTTCTTCATCTCCTCTACCATAAAAAGCATGTGGCTGTGATGTGTCTACATTCTCCTCTTTTACCTTTTCTTGTCTTGATTCCTCCATAAGTAATTTGTTTTTTACAAAGTCAAGAGAGATGTTACTTTCACCTTGACAAAAAATAATATCAATTGCAGTGGTAACTACTTGATAGTTCTCTGGCATTGCAGACAATAACTGTGTAACTATCTCTGTGTCATTTATGTTTCCACCACAGTTTTTTAACTCTGAGACTGTTTTCTCAAATTCAAACAGAAATTCACTTAGTTTTCCTTTTCCAAAGTATTTCATGTTTCTTAATTTCTTCTGCAAATGTACCTGGTTTGCTATTCCTTGCTTTTGAAAAGTACCTTTCAACTCATTCATGATTTCTTTAGCTGTAGTTTTGGTTTTTACCATTTCAAGAACATTATCAGCCAATAACTGAACGATTAAATTCCGAGCTTTTATATCGTTTTTATTAAAAACTGCAAGTTCATTTGTGGCTGTTGATTCCGAAGGATCTTTCTCCAACATTTCCAAAACACCTTGTTGCTCAAGACACAATCTTACTCGAAACTCCCAATTTGAGAAGCTGTTTCCATCAAATGGCTTTACAATTAAATTACTAGGGATTGTCGCCATAATTTGTCTTATCCTTCAGGTTTTCAAAATACGTTTCACAACAGGATAATTACTGCTTACTTTTCCGGTTTTCCTGGACTGGGCCCATAACCTGTTAATTTCTACAGCTTCCTTTATCCCTTTATGAACTGGTCAAAGAGATTGAAGATGCTTTTATTAGATTTTATACAACTTTATGTTACTGACATAAAACAATGGAAAGACATAAGCACACTCGAATAATAATTACCGTCTATCTTCCTTAACCTGAGTATCTTAAATTGTCATTAGATGACATAATGTTTATGTAGTATGTTCTGTAAAATTGATTATTTTAACATTTTGTCTTTAGAGAATTTTATGACAAACTCCAAATTGGATTATAATTTCCCATTTTCTAAAAAAATTACAAAATGTCAACACTGTACTTTACAGCTTTTTAGTTTCTAAACCACGTCAATGGCAGTTTTGAAATAAAGACTTTTTTTACAAAGAATTCGATGACGTTTTCAAAAAATATGTAAAACGTCATTTATTTTCACCCTGTATGATTGCAGACCAATGTTTTTCCAATTTTTAGCAGTCTTATGAAATAAACATAAGTTAGTTAAGACAATTCTGTATGTTGTTTTTAGTTTAAAGAAAATTCAAATTAAATACTGATTTATGTGTAGACTGAATCCACCTCAAACACCTTCGCCAATTCAAACACCGGACGCCAGCCGATCGCAAAGCGAAGAGAAACCAGATCTGTACTGCGCGGTGGCCAATATGACGTCACAAAGGTGCGCCCACGGCTGCGCAAACTTCAACAACACGTTAGTCGTATGCGGTACGTTTTGTAGTTGGTATTACCCAGCTAACGCCATTATCTTTCACCTACGAATAGGGCTTCAAAAAATAAGTTTTTTTTTCCTTTGACGTTTTTCGAAATATGAACAATAACGAAGATACAGGGTGTCAAAGTTTTATTACTGAAAAAAAAACAAAATAAAAAATAACTTAAATTTAATTTTAACTAACTACAGGTTATTCCTTATCAACAGACATAAACAAAAACAAAAGATTTCAGCCGCATTTGAACTAATTTTTAATAATTTGACATTTTAAATTAAAACAGCATTTAATTTTAGGCACGCATTAAGACGGTTTTTATTTTTTTACTGGGAAATGGTGCGTCGTAGCAAAAAATAATAAAAGCGGTTTTATTTTTAGAATTGAACAAGGAATTCAATAATAAATTTTATTTTGAAAAAACCAGTAGGGTAATATTTTTTTTTAATGTTTTAAAAAAATTTTACGCACGCCACTGGTAAACGCAAGAAAATTGTTGTTTCTTGGAAAATTTCCTTTCCACGTAGCTATTGACACCTACAAAATTTTGTTTAATTACTTCAAGTGGTTTGGCCAAAATCAGTAAAATTTTGACACCCTGTATCTTCGTTATTGTTCATATTTCGAAAAAGCGTCAAAGGAAAAAAAACCTTTTTTTTGAAGCCCTATTGGCAGGTGAAAGGAAAGCACCAACTTTGGAATCACCCTGTATATAACATTTTTTAACAGGTGGATATGATCGAGTTGAGTGTCTGAAAACTGCCGAGCAATACATTCCAGAAGCAAACGTGTGGAAAAGTTTACCTCCAATGCTCGAAAATAGGGGGCGTTTTAAAATTGTCGTAGTCAATAACAAGGTTTGTTCACTCCCATCACGATAACACTAAAATTATTATAAAATAAATGGTTTTTGCAGATATACGCTATTGGTGGTAGTAACGGAACAACCGAATTGGCATCAGTGGAAATGTTGGACAGGGAAACCAACTTGAAATGGGTTAAAGTGCCTGCAATGCCCGTTGCTAGAAGCAATATGGGTGCCACTGAGTTGAACGGTTTAATCTACTGCGTTGGAGGATGGAATGGTCAAGTTGGCTTGAAACAGTGTGATATTTTTGACCCAGTAACCCAAAAGTGGTCTACCATCGCCTCATTGAACACTGGTAAGTTTATAAACTTACATCATAATTAATAATATCTTTGGATCTTGTTCTGTTTGGGTTCTTTTGTAATTAAAATCTACTTAGTTTTTGTACTTTTTATTTAAATTTTAAATGATTACATTCTGGTTTTTCACATACAAAATTACAGAATGAAGCTTGTTTTTTAAGTTCTGTAATAAATGAATCAATGTTTTGATCTTCTTGTTGAGTCAAATTATTAAATTTAAAGGATTCCATGGTGATATTCCTTTTTGGAAGAAAGTATTGATCAAATGCTGCCAACACATCATCCAATGTTGTGGTCTCATGTACTGGAAATGTATTATAGATATCCAGACCAGGATCACCAATTATGTGCAGTAATAAGGCAATTTTTATATCTTCACTCTTATTACAGTTTTCTGATGCCTTCATAAATATATCAAATTTTTGTCTCCACTTCTGCCATTGACCTGTTTGATTTATGTCAAATGGTTCTGGGGGTCTACACTCCATTTTTAAGGGTGAATATTTCTCCTCTAGGTTGTCCTCTTAACTGTTATGTTTTCTCTAAAAACTACACTTCTGACACCATGTTCTGTTTGGGTTCTTTTGTAATTAAAATCTACTTAGTTTTTGTACTTTTTATTTAAATTTTAACTTCCTTTTTTAGGTTTCTTTAATATCAAACACGTGGCTCTCTATGTGGGCCTATCTTTCTTAACATCCCGTCTTAAAACTAGGTTATGTTCTAAATCTGTAACTGTCAACTACAAACTACAACTCTTTTTAATATCTAACATACATATAACATATAACCGTAATAAAACATAAAACAGGTCGTTACCAAGCTGGAGTCACGTCATTTAAGAACTTGGTATACGCCATTGGTGGTTGTGACTCGTGGAACTGCCTGGCTTCAGTCGAGGTGTATAATCCGGAGGACGACACCTGGACAATGTCGAAACCGCTGAACACGGCCAGAAGGGGTTGCGGGGTGGCAGTTTTCAAGGGGAAGTTGTACGTGGTTGGCGGGTCCGATGGCAGTCACTCCCTTAACACGGTCGAGATTTTCGATGAGGAAAGTCAGACGTGGTCGGTGGGACCGCGCATGACCACTGCACGAGCTAATGTCGAAGTGGACGTGGTCGGTGATCGGCTTTATGCTGTTGGTGGTTTTTCAGGTGAGTGACTAATACAAAATGCGGAAAATTAAATGTTACACTGTTGCCATATTGGTTAGTTTGATTTTCCGTATAAAATAACTTTCAGCATAGACTAAATGATAAGTATAAACAAAGTGGCAAGGGAACTGAAAATTAATTTAAGTAAGAAGCGTGAGATGGCACCACTAAACGCATATTTGCGTAATTTTAAAGCCAGAGGCAACAATTCGGATCTTTTGACTGTTGGAAAACATCAGTTTTAATGCGGCGTTGTCTAGTTGACAAATCACATTTTTTGTTTTGTTTCTAAGGCAAAAAACAACAGATTTTCTGTGTGTTTTCTTTAATTATTGTGTTTCACTCCGTTGCATTTTTAGTTTAGTTATTTTTTATTTTTAATATTCATCAAGGGTTATTTTATACTTAATACATTATGAATTCCATGTTTAATCTTAAAACAGTCACGTGACCATTTGTACCTTGAAATGAGTCAGGTGATTTAGAGTTTAAAACGAAAAAACGGTCACGTAATCTTTAAAATTAAATTTAATTATGGAAAATAGTCACGTGACCCGTCAAATAATATTTTGTCATTTACAGTCACGTGATCTTCAGCCCCAGTGACCATTAAAAATAAATTTGATTATTGAAAATCGTCATACGACTTATTTACAGGTGTGGTAAATCCAAAAGCGACCATAGGAAAACCGTGTAACGGACAGAGAAACGTAAGTAATTGCATGCGCGGGAGAAAAACAGAAAACGAAAAAAATATCAAGTAGGCCATATTTTTAGCGCGCTGTTGCCAAACGCCGTAAGTATTCAATACCCTCGACAAACTTACTTACGGCGTTTGGCAACAGCGCGCTAAAAATATGGCCTACTTGATATTTTTTTCGTTTTCTGTCTTTCTCCCGCGCATCCAATTACCTACGTTTCTCTGTCCGTTACACGGTTTTCCTATGGTCGCTTTTGGATTTACCAAACCTGTATACGAAAATAGTCACGTCACTTCAAATATGTAATACTTTTAATAAAAAAGAGTCACGTGACCTTTGAAAATATATTTATTATTGAAATTCGTCACGTGACCATTTGCACATTAAAAGGAGTCATGTAATTCAAAAAATCTCAGTTCAAACTGAAAAACGGTCACGTGACCCTTTAAACATTATTTTGCTATTTACAGTCACGTGGCCTTCAGGATTTCGGTTTGACATTAAAAAAAAAGAGTCATGTGATCTTTGAAAATATATTTATTATTGAAAATCGTCACGTGACCATTTGCACATTAAAAGGAGTCATGTAATTCAAAAAATCTCAGTTCAAACTGAAAAACGGTCACGTGACCCTTTAAACATTATTTTGCTATTTACAGTCACGTGGCCTTCAGGATTTCGGTTTGACATTAAAAAAAAAGAGTCATGTGATCTTTGAAAATATATACAGTTTCAATAAAAAAATCGCTAATAAAATTTTTAGGTTATCTCCATTTTCTATCAAGAAAAGTAACGTAATATGACCTGAAAACTGAAATAAAAATTTAAAATTTTCTCCCGTAATAGACATTTCATTCCTAATTATTTCAAAAAAAAAATCATTGAAATCGGTTAATAACCTAAAATTTTATAGGGGTGTTTCCATTCTAAATGGTCACACTGTATATTATTGAAAATCGTCACGTGGCCATTTGCACATTAAAAGGAGTCATGTAATTTAAAAAATTCCGTTCAAACTGAAAAACGATCACGTGACCCGAAAAAATGAACATTATTTTGCTATTACAGTCACGTGGCCTTCAGGATTTCGGTTTGACATTAAAAAAAAAGAGTCGCGTGACCTTTGAAAATATATTTATTATTGAAAATCGTCACGTGACCATTTGCACATTAAAAGGAGTCATGTAATTTAAAAAATTCCAGTTCAAACTGAAAAACGGTCACGTGACCCTTTAAACATTATTTTGCTATTTACAGTCACGTGGCCTTCAGGATTTCGGTTTGACATTAAAAAAAAGAGTCGCGTGACCTTTGAAAATATATTTATTATTGAAAATCGTCACGTGACCATTTGCATATTATAAGGAGTCACGTGACTCTTCAAATAATTTTCTGACATCTAAGACAGTCATGTGACCTTTAGGATTTCGTTTTGACGTTAAAATAATTGAAAATTGTCACGTGGCCATTTGCACTGTAAGTCACGTGACCTTCAGGATCTGTTTTGACGACGATTATTTCCTTCCTATCAATTTTGACCAATCGCTATCAAGAATTAGTATAACAAATGTAAATTTTAAGTGGAAAAATCACTTAACAACTGTCAACTTAGCTGTCAGCAGTTTTTCCGAAAAAAATTTCGAAAAAATTGCACACTCCTCACAGCAACATAAAGAATAGTGTTACCCTTTCTAGCTTGAAAGTTATTGTTCTTATTGTTTTAATAAAAATAAAATGTTTATTTAACTCAGGAAATAATCTTACCAAATATCCCTCATGCAGTTTATTTAACTCAGGAAATAATCTTACCAAATATCCCTCGTGCATCTAATTTTTCCTGTGGAAAAATTGGAATACTCGTTTCTAAGTAGTTTGTTTTAACAAATTACTTAGAAACTCGTTTTTCCGAATTTTTCCGGAAAAATTAAATGCACTAGGGATATTACCCCCGAAAAAACGGTCACGTAATCTTTAAATCTAAATTTAATTATGGAAAATAGTCACGTGACCATTTGTCACAGTCAAAAGTGATTATATTTTTCCTTTAAATTGAAAATCGTCATACGACTTTATGAACTGTAAAAAGAGTCACGTCACTTCAAATATGTAATACTTTTAATAAAAAAAGAGTCACGTGACCTTTGAAAATATATTTATTATTGAAAATCGTCACGTGACCATTTGCATATTATAAGGAGTCACGTGACTCTTCAAATAATTTTCTGACATCTAAAAGACAGTCATGTGACCTTTAGGATTTTATTTTGACGTTAAAATAATTGAAAATTGTCACGTGGCCATTTGTACTGTAAGTCACGTGACCTTCAGGATCTGTTTTGACGACAAAAACGCGATTTAAAAAAATAGTCCAAACATAAAAACTGTCACGTGACGTTAAAAATGACTTTAATTAATCTTACAAATAGATACGTGATTTAGTGTGTCAGTTTAAAACTAAAAACGGTCCCGTGACCTTTACGATTCTCTTTTGACGTTAAAAAAGAGTCCCGTGACTTTTAAAATAAATAGAAAGCGGATTATAGGAAATACTGCAAAAGTTGGCAACTATGTCTGCACTGACGAGCTGGATTAACGCCATTTTTAGAGTTTACCTACAACTGAAGCGGCCGAAATACGCTGGTTGTCTGTACTTATCATTTAGTCTATGCTTTCAGTATAAAATAACAACGATCATAAATTAACAGGCAAAGCCTTCCTAAACACGGTCGAGTATCTCGATCCAAAGTCGAACGAGTGGACTACGTTTATCCCGAAAGGTACCTGCGACGCCATTTCGCGACGAAAACCACGAAGTCGTAGAAACTCGAGGAAAAGCGTGTCCGAGGACAATAGCAAACGACCCCACGGAGTTCCGTCTGCCCCCGAAATACTTCGGGCTCTAACGAACGGCCCCCAAACCGAAAACGGTGGTTCGTAATCGTCTAGCGGTTGGTCCCTTTTTATTACTACATTTTTTAGAATACATTTAGGCTTTAGTACCTTCTACGGTTATTTTTGGAATGGATGGTACTAATAATTGCTAATTGGCAGATGTGAGTGATTTTTGTATACTTGATAGTTTATTGCCCAGGCATTCATTCCAAATATCACTTTTAAATAGGTAAACATGGTATACCTAAGAAAGTATTAATATTTATAATTTGTTAAATCTAAAGATCGTAGAACCGCTACTCAAGATAGGTAAGGAATATTTTTTAATAATAATTAATTAACGCAATAGTTAACGATGATTTTACAGGTAAGTTAATATTGAATATGAGGCTAGTCTGGAACTACCTAATATTTATCTGTATGGGAAAGAGAGAACCATTCCAAATCAATGGACTAGACAATAATGAAAACAAATGTGACGTACATCACATACATTCCAGCAAACTGACTTAATTCTTCTTTTCTGTCTAGAGCATTGGTTCTGGCAATAGTTCTCTCTTCTACAATCTACAAATATCCAGAGTGTGGTTTAGTATGAACGATGCGAAAATGCAACAATGACATACGTGTGTGGTCGCCGATTCATTTTTCAGACGCGGTATATTTTAGTACAAATTTATATTTTTGCTATGTCTGAATTTAAACTTTGATGGAAAAAGGCTCGGTGGGGGCCAACTCAATATTTCTAGTATTTCATAACAGAGGTCTCTCTAGCAATATTAGGGCCGGCGCGGAGGCCTTATACGGATTCAGTTGATTTATTATTCGCCATGCCATAGTAAATTATATTATTATTGTAATTATAGTTGCGGTAAGGCAAATATAGATTAATTATTGCATTTTAGGAAATTTTATGATAGTAATTAAGCTCGATTTCTTAGTGATTATCTCAATATACTATATGAATATATTATTAAAGTGCAGATATCTAAAAAAAAACTTTCAAGACCGAATGCCTTAAATAAGTGTATCATTTTAGTTGGATAAGTTTTGATATCATTTTTAAAACAATTTCCGACTTCTTTATACAAAATTTTAAGCATTAAACCTCCAAAAATAAAGACACTGCTGAAAAGCTTGTTTTTTATACAGAGTGTCCTGATTATTTCTGAGTACAACTTTCCAATGAAAGGTCATATAATAGTTATTGAAACAGATCAGGAAAAAATACGAAATGGTCAAAACAATAGTCACACATCTTATATCCTAGCAGTTAAACACTAGGTAATATCTTAATATATGGCATCTACTATAGCATATGATATATATATTTTGGAGGATTTTATAATAGTGGACATAGCCGATTGTACGTAAATAGTTTAATTAATATTGTTTATTTCAGCTCAATACACTAAAGTAGGTTATTGTTTGTTTAATCGAAGATAATTATTGTTTATACTTAGTGGGTATTTTTTTACAACTTTCCTGAACAATTCCAGCTTCCCAAACTTAGTTCCTGATCTGACTTGCTGTAGTATTTAAATATAAAGCAATTTACTGGTTAAACTGGCGAAAACATGATAGGGCTGCCAAAAATGTAATGGTTACAACTGGGCCAGATGGTGATTATTCAAACTGAAGTATTGCCAAGTTTCAAGTTGTAGGTCAGTCACTAAAACTGCAATAAAATCTATTTTTAGGTGAAATTCCTCAATGCAAGTCCCCCCATTCTACTTTGAGGCAGGCAACCCGTAATACATTTGTAATCACGCTGAAGGCAACGTTGCCATTGTCACTTATAATCAACTGTGTGGCGGTCTAGTATGTAAAAGCACTATAACGATAATAATCCTCCTACCGTATAGCCGGCAGCTAAAGGTTGTTAAACGGAAGGGTAGTGATATGATCTGGTGGAGTTTTACACAATTTACAGCCAATCTGAAATGGATATGTAGTTAGGACTACTTGGCAACATCGCTTAAGGCTGTCACTTGGCGTCAGTGGTGGGGATGTGAACGATGGGATCGATCGGTTCCCCCAAAAAAAAATCGGATTTTTGTCCCAAAAATCCGAATTCCAATACGAAATAATCGAAAATAATAAACATAGACAGTGTAATTAATACGGTGAGTGCATAATTGCAATATCTCTGTTTTTCTTTCTCGCTTAGGACTTTAGACTTTGGCTTTAAATCAGTTTTAGATTATTATACAATCCAATTTTCTGGCTACTTTCACAAAAACCGGCTTTACGTGCAGTTAAATTATTATATTAAAATAAATTGAATTTCTTGTCTCTACAATTTCTTTCTTCTCTCTACAATTTAGAATTTGGGACATAATAAATACACATAATGCCAGAAAGACTGAATGTAGACGCACCCCTTTGGGATCAGACAACTTTTGCGGGCCGCTTCAAGCACTTTCTATGGGTAACCGACCCTCGTACTTGCGTTGTAGGTAAGTAACCCAATGAAAACCAGTTTGGTTTGGTACTAAACTATAACAACACAAGGTGATGAAGCTCTGGACAAAGCCAAAGAACTGGTAGAACAGTACCGTAAAGGTACAGAGCCGCCTGGCACCACTGTTGAACAAGTCATTTATGCAAAAAAACTGTACGAAAGCGCTTTCCATCCGGACAGTGGGGAAAAACAAAATGTTTTTGGGAGGATGTCTTTTCAAGTACCTGGTGGTATGGCCATAACCGGTGCCATGTTGCAGTGGTACCGGTAAGTTTTGTTGTGCCACTCAAACCAAATGGAATGTTTGATGTTTATAATAATTGCAGCACCCCTTTTGCTGTGGTGTTTTGGCAGTGGGTTAACCAGTCCTTTAATGCCCTAGTCAACTACACAAACAGAAATGCCAAGTCTCCTACAACCACTACTCAGTTGGCTGTAGCTTATGTTTCTGCCACTTCTTCGGCCATGATCACTGCCTTAGGTTGTAAATACTATTGGCAAAAAAGAGCCAGCCCTTTTGTTCAGGTGAGTTGTTGTAATTTTATTAATTAGATTCTAGTTTTTGGTTGTTTGAGTGCTTTTCTTTGATTTCAATGTTTTAAAAATAATTAGTACAAAACAAAAAAATTAGTAACAAACATAATAGTAACAGGACAAATTGATTTGTTATTTTTGCTATAATTAAACTCAACTCCAGTCAAAAATGTGGACAAATCAACAAACAAATGCAGATCTAATATTCTAGATCTCTATCTTAAATAGTAGGAGGCCATGAAGACACAACGCCGCCAGAGGGAACCACTTTATTTTTTCTAAAAATCACGTGACCCCACGATTACAAAATTATAGGCAGGCCACGTGACCTTTGGATCATATCGCGCTTAGATCCGAAAGAAAACGACAAATTTCCTAGTTGTCACTATGACATTTATTTTGAATTTTTAAAATTTGAATATCGTTCAGTTGCATATTTGTGTTGTTCCTGAGTTTTGTGAGTGATAGGATGGTGTTAAATTATGAACCAAGCAGCAGGTTTAAGTTTCCTAATCTCGAAAGAAATCTCAACTTATTTAAAGCTTATGAAAACCTTGTGGGAAATGACCTAGTTTTTAAACTCTTGCTATGGAAATATTGATATCAAGTGCCTATTAATGTATGTATTACTTTTATGTTACTAAATAACTTATTACCTATACAGTATAAAATAGCATCACAAAAGCATGTTCACCATTATAGTCCGACTTACTAATTGTTTACTATAGTACACACCTTTTTATCAAAACCTGATATAACAAAACAAATAGAAAAACAATAAAACATTTCACATTTTATGGTAAAGGAACTTTGACGTCTTCTAGCGGCCAAACGGTGTGATCAACTCATGTGGGGATATTTTTGGAAAGCTTGAAATCTGCTGTATTTTTCTATGACATTTTGACGTAACTTGTCAAATAAGGGAGGAAACTATTTTAGAGTTTTTGTTGTTTTATGTAAACCAAATACAGGTGTGGTAAATCCAAAACCGACCATAGGAAAACCGCGTAACGGACAGAGAAACGTACATTATTGCATGCGCGGGACTAAAACAGAAAACGAAAAAAATATCAAGTAGGCCATATTTTCAGCGCGCTGTTGCCAAACGCCAAGTTATTTTGTCGACGGTATTTGAGTGATACTTGGCGTGTGGCAACAGCGCGCTGAAAATATGGCCTACTTGATATTTTTTTCGCTTTCTGTCTTAGTCCCGCGCATGCAATAATGTACGTTTCTCTGTCCGTTACGCGGTTTTCCTATGGTCGGTTTTGGATTAGCCGAAACATATCTAGTGTGCCAGGCAAAACGCCCTCTCGCGGAGAACGTAACATAATAGTTATGTCCGATCTGTCAAAACAGTTCCATTGACATGTAAATCTAGATTTTTAATGTTTTCTATGCCTGTGATAGAACAAGATACAATTAATCCAGTAAAGTACAAACCTCAAAATAGATTAGACAGTGGCGTGTCAAAAAATCTCTCTTGTTGTTTTAGAGGTATGTGCCTTTTGCGGCCGTGGCTGCTGCCAACTGCGTCAACATCCCGTTGATGAGACAAAACGAATTTTTGCACGGCATTGACTGTGCCGACGAGAAAGGAAGGATTGTCGGACAGTCGAAAATTGCCGCAGCTAAAGCGTTTAGTCAGGTAAGCATTTATAAATCTAAAACTGGATATAAGGCTAAAGCGTATAGCACCAATGAGACACACACTATTAAAGTCTGAAATGATTTGTTAAGGTGATAATTTCACGAATAACTATGTGCGCACCTGGAATGTTGATACTGCCAGTCATAATGGAAAGAGCGGAACAACTGCCTTTCATGAAAAAAATTACCTTTTTACACGGCCCTATTCAAGTAATGGCCGTTGGATGTTTGTAAGTTTGCATATAACACCAAAGTGTACGCTACTGTATTCAAACACATTTTTTAGTCTGACTTTTATGGTTCCGACTGCATGCGCTCTTTTCCCCCAAAAATGGTAAGTTTACACTCTCCTTGTAAAGTTTATGAGAACCTGAATAATGTTTTATTTAGTTCAATGAAAACAACCACCCTGGCTTGGTTGGAGCCGGAAGCGTACGAAGCAATCAAAAAGACTTGCGGTGATAAAGTCCCTGAAAGGGTCTACTTCAATAAAGGCCTTTAAATTCTGGGGACAATAATTTAGAACAAAACTCACAATTAATAATGTTAAGAATAATCTCTCTAGTAATAACAATTAGGATAAAAAACAACCGGTAATACCTTCTTCGGGAAGCATACGTAATTACAACGTTGTCTAGTTTTTAGTGTTTGTACCTTTTTTTGTTTAGACGCACAAATAATTGACTTACAATGCAAGCTGTTTGATGACAATACCTTTTGAAGCAATATTGTTTAACTTTTTTCCTAAACCAATTGGCTTGTATATTATTTATTGTTGTATATTTTGAATATATATTTGTTTTCTTTTCTATGATGACTATCAAGTGTCAAACAACCAACTGACAGATTTTTTAGGTTTCCTTTCAGATTTCAAATGGGGGTGGGTTTTTTCTAAATCTAATTCATCCAGAACACAACCAGTTCAATCAACATTTTCCAAATTAAGAATGTCTAGTATTGAGGATTCAAATCGGGATGTTACGATTGAAATTTTGCCTGTAAGTTTCAAACCATTTTCCTACTGTGCAATAAGACCTAATTGCAGGTGAGGCACAATAGAAATTTCCCGAGCACAGTTTCTGACGTCAGTGACACTGAAACAACTGTAGAAAATACTTACCGTGAATATGACAAATATTTTAATGACGATGTAGTAGCAGATCTGCCTAATGAGTGTATTGAGTATAATGACACTATAACATTTGCAAAAAATATGGTTGACACCATTAAGGAGGAATCTGAAGGTACTTAAAACCACAATATTACCTAAAGCTCTAGCAAAACGAATTTAGGAGTATTTGGATACAGTTGCCCTACAAAAGAACAGGAAGAATTTACGACGTGTTATACAGAATTTATTGCCAATATCAGCAAGGAAAAACCGAAATTTATTTGGCCTACCATAAAAGAATTTACGATAGAAGAGGGGGCGGTAAAAATTGATGAGTATTTATCCTCTTTTTACACTGAAGAGAACTGGATGTATGTTATGTACTATAGAGGAGTGCAAGAAAGCAATTCAGTGTCAGCTTACAAATATCAGGTAAGTATAGTTATTATCGTAGTTATTTTTAATCGACCATTCACAGGTCATGTTCAGTTTACCAACATGGAAATACCCAGTGGCCCAAGCCACTGCAAGCTTATATTTTGTTATTGAGCTGTCAAAGTTAAAACCTCCCAACTGCCCAGTTAATGTAATTCGTAAATAGTTATTTTGAAGAGTGTTTTAAATGAAAAATTGCAGGTGTTATATTGGTATGAAACTTTCAGACAGATGCACTCACCTGACACCCTAAATTTTGACGAAAAATGGCTGACTTACATCTTGGATGAAAAAATTAAATTATTCCAACAAGTTACTTACTAGGATTTTAAAAGTAAAACAAGTTCAATGATCCTTGAGAGCATGCTAATTTATACAATTATTTCAATGGATTCATCCATACTTACAAAATTCAAGCTTGTACAATAATCAACAACCGTCTACCGCGCACTTGATTCACTTTTAACAAACAATTACACAAGTAATGTTTGTGTAGGTTTTTTGCCAGGCCACGCCTCTTTCGCGTATTTTTTCTTTTTTGGCTCAAGGGAATCGGTCACTTGCGTTTGTGGTGCCGCTACTGGTGGCGGCGTTGGTACCCCCATGTCCACGTCAGGGGCGGGGTTAGGAAGACTCACACCCAATCTAAAATATTTTTGACTAGTCAAACAGAGATTATTTAAAAATTAAATCTCTCACCTTGAGCTTAATGAACTATAAATATTGCTCATATTGCCGACCCCTGAAGTATGAGTCTCTGGAGGTAAATCATTGTACAAGTCATGCTGTGGATGGTGCAGTACTTTGGGAACCTTAAACTCCACATTGTGTGGCACCCCCAAAGATTCCCCTAGTCTAGCTCTTTTATTTGCTGCAGGGACCACTGTAGTTTGTATCAAATTCCTGAATCTTCCTATACTTGGATCAATATCCTCTGGGTTAATGATTTCCTCATCTTCATTAAAAGACACTGCATTCTTTTTCCTTTTTCTGGTTTTATTGCGTTTTTCTATGTCATCACTGATGCCCAACATTGATATTCTCCTGTTGTGTGCTGTGTTAAACTCTGTTAAATTCTACAAAAAAAGAAACTAGTAAACACAGTTAGATTAGGTGATTTGACTAACATCCAATTCAGTTTCAGTCTCTGGAAGTCCCAGCAGTCCACCCTCAGCCTCTTCTCCTGCTTTTTCAATTTCATCAATAATTGGCCTGATCCCTGTTTGAGGTCTTTCCCTAATTATGTAATTCCTAGTGGAAGCTCCAAAGTGAAATCCTGAGTCAATGGGTAGCTGGGTGGGTTTGTAACCCTCCAAACGCAGACTGCCAATGAACGTTCCATGAGCTACACAAAATCAACTTACAAAACATTGTTCTAGCAAACTTTGGTGTTTTGATCACTTACTGCTACCCAAATCAACCAAAAAGGCTCTGTTTAAATGTTTGTGCCAAACCAGGGCTGCGTGAACTCTAGAACAAGACGCGTGGTCAATGCAAAAATCGTTCATTTGAGTATTCCGCCCGAAAAGATAACATTTCTTTTGGTCAATCATAAGTTTTTGAATGAGCTTGTCACCCTTTAAAACATCTAAATGCAGGCCCACAGGAGGCTTACCCGCCCTGAAACCCTTCCATGTATTCAATGCTGTATTTACAGATGAATGTGTTTTGTTAAGCCCTGTTTTTAGGGGGCATTTTTCCTAGTCTTTAAGCAGTGATGTTTAATGACTTACCAATTAGGCACTTCATAATGGTTGGCCATTTTCTGTACAGAACTTGAAACTCTGGGTTAGGTGCCAGTATCACCCTTCAAAAAAGCTTCACTAGGGTACCTAAATTAAAAGAAAAACATGATTTTCGTTTACAAATAAATTAAAATTGTACCCGCACAAATAAACAGTCTTTCAACAAAAAAAACACCGAATCTGTCATCTGTTTGTCAGTTGGCATGATTGAAGACAAAAGTCACTTGTCATTGCATTTTGGATGAGAATGGTTTCTCGTTTTGTCAAAAAGGTGTGACAAAGATAACACATTACTCCCGTGTGATAGAGTGAGATAAGAACATTGTTGATGGGAACAGAGCTTTCCAGGTACGCAACCACGGTTTTGTTTACAAATTCCTAACCTAACTTGTTTTTAAAATTTGGAAAATTTCATTAATAACTCAATTTTTGTACTTATATAAACCAAATTACAGCTATTTGGTAGTTTAATTCATGATGGAAAACATTGAAAAGAAACTAAACACCAACAATCCAGCCCTAGTGTCTCAGGTGTTCTCGCAGATAGTCCAGATTGCCAGCAGCAGTGCAAATGTACAGCAAGAGTTCCAATTCTTAAAAGCCAAATGTCTGGGCCCCAACAGCTTATTATGTGATGTGGCTTCTATGTCCATTCTCCATTTGGTTGAGAGTAAAGTGCTGGAAACTGATCAGGTGTTGACTGAGTTTGTAACAAGCATATCAACATCCAGGTAAGAGTATAAAGTTGTTTGTGCTTGAAGAAATGAAGCAGTTTTTGCTTGATTCAAATGGTTGAAACTCCAAATTAGGTTACAATACATGCTGTTTATTTATTGGCTTATTCAGCTAAGCAACAAAACTCATTTAATATTTGACCTTCCAGCAATGCAACTTCACTTACCAAAATGATTGTAAGTCTGTTGCAATTGAAATTTGGCACTGCTCTACCAGCATCAGAGCAATCTGTCCTGAAGTCTTACAAGTTAACACAACATCCATTAATTAAAATCCTGCAAGAAGAACTTCACTATGACCTCCAAAGTTGTATTTACAATGAAATTGTCCGGACATGCAGTAGTGTTAAGTTAAGGTTAAATATGCCACTTATGGATAAAATTCAGGTTTAATTCAGTGTTAATCTTACAGTCAGGCCTTAAGGCTGCAAACCGTGTTTGAGCCTTTATATCTCTATTGTTTGGCTTCTCCTAAAGCTAAGCTTGAATTGGGTTTTCTTAAACATAAGCTGTGGTCATTCCTTCTAAAATTTGATGAAACCAACAAGACTAATTGTATTTTTTTGCCATGTTGCTGGCTTCAGGTAATGCAAACTCTGGTGACCTAGTCAAAATAACCTGAGACATTTTAGATGCAATTTAAAAATGCTGAGCTGGCCTCTGATTTACTCAATGAAGTTCTGCAAAACCAGTTACAATCTGCAACAGAATGTTATAAAAGTTTGGACTATTTAATTCTTGTCCAAATTATGGTGATCAATAACTTGGTTTTAAACTACTCAGATATTAGAGTGTCAGTTGGAATTGTACTGGAAATACTGCAGGGAGAAAAGAGTACTTTCAACCACCACAATGCTGCTTTGCTGATTTTATCTAAAACTGTCTTAATAGCATCACCTAGACACTTGGAGCAGCTACTAGAATTATGTAAGTTTAATCAAACTGGATTTTTAAAGTACTCTGTAGTCCTGTGAATTGCAGGTTTACACTTATCAAGTGATAATCGATGTAAGCCTTACAGTTTCCTGACTTTAAAAACAGCCCTGCTATATTGGCTGGGTAATCCTAGTTTTTTAACGCAAAACGCTTCAGTAATTGCTCACAAAATTCTTGCATTAAATGACCATGTTTTCCGCAATCGTCCGCAAATTATGACCAATAGAGTTACAATAGATAAATATAACTCTTTGTTATTCTGCAATCCTGAAGTGTTGTTTTACATAGAGTTGGCAATAAAAGTAGAGTGCATCAACACAAATGAGGTCCCAGTTATGGTTAACCATCTTGAAAAGGCACCTATGACTTTCTTAAATGAAATTTTCACTTTTATGTGTGGGTTAATGCTGGATCCAACTATAGAAAGTGGGTTGAAGATTAGGTTGTTAAGACTGTTGGTAAAATGTGGCTGTGATTTTAACCAGAACTATTTACCGGTATTGTTGAGTGTGCTTTTGCACCTTTTATCAAATAGTGAGGACAGCAATTTGCATTTGGAGCTGTTGAAGGCTTTGCCTTCTACAGTCAGAGTTAAGGAAAATGTTTCTAAGGTTGTAGGTGAGTTTTATTGATTAATTGAACAACAAACATGTCTACTATAATGTGAGTAAAATTCAGCTACACTACTGGCGATATCAAAACGTTCAGCGGTTTTAAACAACTTGGCAATGCGTTTGCTTTATGACACTTGGCAAATTGACCACTCTTGCTACTCCACTTTGGAGACTTTTTTTGCACTGCCCCCAACAATCACTAAGGATGAAGTTTTTGAACGCAATATTACCAGGGCGTACGTTTTTAACAAATTATCAGAACAACGGTAACTTTGAATGCACTAGTAAGGAACTTAACGCTTTTCGGTACAATTTCAGACCGGAATTGTATGGCAAAGACTTGGTGGCGCATTTATCTAAGATTCTTAATGAGTGCACAAGTTCTTATAACGCTATTGCAGCTTCTTTGGCTATCGAAGGTATCCGGCACTTGTGCAAAGCCGAAATTATTGATGTTGTGACCACATGGGCTACGCTAAGCCCTAAATTTAAGAGCGATAACAGAACACCTGTAATTAAAAGGTTAATAACTTGAATTGTTGTTGGTTTAGAGGGTTTATGTAATGGCTGGGCACTTACAGCTTATGCAAACTGATTGGGGATATCCCCAACTTAGAATATACCGAGTCTTACGACAAACTTTATGACGAAGTCACTCAACTTTTATGGAATTACATTGTGAACAGTGAAAGTAAAGAGGTGATCAGTGAGGCTTTGGATGCTTTATCTTTATTCAGTTTAGAGTGGATTTGCGCACACATTCCAGACCAATACTTGGATGAAGGAAGTGTTAATCAAGGAGAAAAACGGCTTCTTCCAGGTTTTGTATTAATAACTCAATACAACCAGTTCCATAATAAAACAGTTTCAGGAAAAACGTGGATTAAGTTTTTAGAGTCAAACAAATCACCAGAAGCTGTTTGCATTTTTTTGTCTAAATTAGTCTCAAAAGAAGTAGACAACTATCTCAAGTATGTCTATCAACTGAAATCGCAACGGGAACCGGAAAACTACGGGGGCCTGCCCAGTCACAGTATAGTCAGAGCCTTAGGAGAATACTTAAAACGCAATTTTCTAAAAGTTAGTAATAATTAATTAATCCATAGTGTTTAAGTTCAGTGACTTCTGACTGTTGTCTTGTTGAAACTTTGTTTTAAATTGTCAGATGCGTCTAGGATCATTTTGAATCTGCCAGAAACCTTTAAGTGCTACTGACAAGCTTCTAAAAAGTGCCAGAGGGCTAAACCTTCCAAGAAATAATACTGCAAACCTTTCAGATATTACCAGAGGCTTCTGCAAATGCTTAAATCTTCCATAAATTGTCAAAAGCTTCTAGATCCATTAAGAAAGTGTCAGTGGCCTCTAAATGCTCCTGGAACTGTTCTAAACCTTGTAGTATTCTTTAATATTACCAGAGGCTCCTAAATACTACTAGAAACCTTCTAAAAATTACCAGAATTGTTACAAATTGTCAGATGCGTCTAGGATCATTTTGAATCTGCCAGAAACCTTTAAGTGCTACTGACAAGCTTCTAAAAGTGCCAGAGGGCTAAACCTTCCAAGAAATAATACTGCAAACCTTTCAGATATTACCAGAGGCTTCTGCAAATGCTTAAATCTTCCATGAATTGTCAAAAGCTTCTAGATCCATTAAGAAAGTGTCAGTGGCCTCTAAATGCTCCTAGAACTGTTCTAAACCTTGTAGTATTCTTTAATATTACCAGAGGCTCCTAAATACTACTAGAAACCTTCTAAAAATTGCTAGAAGCCTCTGCAAGTGTTGTAGACCTTCTAAGAATTGTTTAGTTGTTGTTATTTTGGGTAAATTCCGCAAAAAAAAGTGAAGCCGAAAGTAACAAGGATGATAACCTGGGTTAGGTGTCTTAAACCTTCCCAGAATTGTTATAAATTGTCAGATGCGTTAGGATCATTTTGAATCTGCCAGAAACCTTTAAGTGCTACTGACAAGCTTCTAAAAGTGCCAGAGGGCTAAACCTTCCAAGAAATAATACTGCAAACCTTTCAGATATTACCAGAGGCTTCTGCAAATGCCTTAAATCTTCCATAAATTGTCAAAAGCTTCTAGATCCATTAAGAAAGTGTCAGTGGCTTCTAAATGCTCCTGGAACTGTTCTAAACCTTGTAGTATTCTTTAATATTACCAGAGGCTCCTAAATACTACTAGAAACCTTCTAAAAATTACCAGAATTGTTACAAATTGTCAGATGCGTCTAGGATCATTTTGAATCTGCCAGAAACCTTTAAATGCTACTGATAAGCTTCTAAAAGTGCCAGAGGGCTAAACCTTCCAAGAAATAATACTGCAAACCTTTCAGATATTACCAGAAGCCTTAAATGCCTTAAATCTTCCATAAATTGTCAAAAGTTTCTAGATCCATTAAGAAAGTGTCAGTGGCCTCTAAATGCTCCTAGAACTGTTCTAAACCTTGTAGTATTCTTTAATATTACCAGAGGCTCCTAAATACTACTAGAAACCTTCTAAAAATTACCAGAATTGTTACAAATTGTCAGATGCGTCTAGGATCATTTTGAATCTGCCAGAAACCTTTAAATGCTACTGATAAGCTTCTAAAAGTGCCAGAGGGCTAAACCTTCCAAGAAATAATACTGAAAACCTTTCAGATATTACCAGAAGCCTTAAATGCCTTAAATCTTCCATAAATTGTCAAAAGTTTCTAGATCCATTAAGAAAGTGTCAGTGGCCTCTAAATGCTCCTAGAACTGTTCTAAACCTTGTAGTATTTTTTAATATTACCAGAGGCTCCTAAATACTACTAGAAACCTTCTAAAAATTACCAGAATTGTTACAAATTGTCAGATGCGTCTAGGATCATTTTGAATCTGCCAGAAACCTTTAAATGCTACTGATAAGCTTCTAAAAGTGCCAGAGGGCTAAACCTTCCAAGAAATAATACTGCAAACCTTTCAAATATTACCAGAGGCTTCTGCAAATGCTTTAAATCTTCCATGAATTGTCAAATGCTTCTAGATCCATTAAGAAAGTGTCAGTGGCCTCTAAATGCTCCTGGAACTGTTCTAAACCTTGTAGTATTCTTTAATATTACCAGAGGCTCCTAAATACTACTAGAAACCTTCTAAAAATTACCAGAATTGTTACAAATTGTCAGATGCGTCTAGGATCATTTTGAATCTGCCAGAAACCTTTAAATGCTACTGATAAGCTTCTAAAAGTGCCAGAGGGCTAAACCTTCCAAGAAATAATACTGAAAACCTTTCAGATATTACCAGAAGCCTTAAATGCCTTAAATCTTCCATAAATTGTCAAAAGTTTCTAGATCCATTAAGAAAGTGTCAGTGGCCTCTAAATGCTCCTGGAACTGTTCTAAACCTTGTAGTATTCTTTAATATTACCAGAGGCTCCTAAATACTACTAGAAACCTTCTAAAAATTACCAGAATTGTTACAAATTGTCAGATGCGTCTAGGATCATTTTGAATCTGCCAGAAACCTTTAAGTGCTACTGACAAGCTTCTAAAAAGTGCCAGAGGGCTAAACCTTCCAAGAAATAATACTGCAAACCTTTCAAATATTACCAGAGGCTTCTGCAAATGCCTTAAATCTTCCATGAATTGTCAAAAGCTTCTAGATCCATTAAGAAAGTGTCAGTGGCCTCTAAATGCTCCTGGAACTGTTCTAAACCTTGTAGTATTCTTTAATATTACCAGAGGCTCCTAAATACTACTAGAAACCTTCTAAAAATTGCTAGAAGCCTCTGCAAGTGTTGTACACACCTTTTAAGAATTGTTTAGTTGTTGTTATTTTGGGTAAATTCCGCAAAAAAAAGTGAAGCCGAAAGTAACAAGGATGATAACCTGGCTTAGATGATAGCTGGGTTATTATCCTTGTAACTTTCTTCACTTTTTTTTGTGGAATTTACCCAAAAAACACTTTCCTGTCATTCATTACATCCGCATTAAACTCTTCCAAACTATATAATTTATTGTAGCTCTTACTAGTCAAAACAAAACCTCTCAAAGGTTTTTAAAAAGTCAAAAAACAAAAAAGTTAAAAATAAACTGAAAAAAGTATAAAACGAAAAAAACAGTAAAAACAAAAAAGTTAAAAATAAACTGAAAAAAAGTAGAAAATTGAAAAAAGCACAGAAAAACGTTAAGAATGACCTCTCAAACGTTTTTAAAAAGTCGAAAAGCAAAAAAATTAAAAATAAACTGAAAAAAAAGTAGAAGATTGAAAAAAGTGCAGAAAAACGTTAAAAATGACTTCTCAAACGTTTTTAAAAAGTCAAAAAACAAAAAAAATTATAAACAAACTAAAAAAAGTATAAAACGAAAAAAAGTGCAGAAAAACGTTAAAAATGACTTCTCAAACGTTTTTAAAAAGTCGAAAAACAAAAAAAATTATAAACAAACTTTTAAAAAGTATTAAAGAAAAAAAAGTGCAGAAAAACGTTAAAAATTACTTCTCAAAGGTTTTTAAAAAGTCAGAAAACAAAAAAGTTAAAAATAAACTGAAAAAAAGGGGAAAATTGAAAAAAGTACAGAAAAACGTTAAGAATGACGTCTCAAACGTTTTTAAAAAGTCGAAAAACAAAAAAAGGTAAAAATAAACTGAAAAAAGGTAAACAACAAACAACCTAAAACTATAATCATTTTGACAATCAATCAATATCATCACATTTAATCAGGTTTTTTGCTGGTGATTGTGACGCAACAGTCAGAAGGCACCAGGCTTCATTTATTAATTATTAATTAAAACCTACTGACCATAATTTTTTAAAGATCAACAAATGGGAGAACCCTAAACAAGAACAATTGTTTCTACACTGTTTACAAGTGTTTAGCGTTAAGTACTCGAAACCTTTACCGCCCTTAGACTGGTGTTTTTTGCAAGAGGTAATCCATGAACCCTGTTTCAAAGGGTACTGTCTGGACCTGGCTTCACATCAAGCCATTTTGTCCGGTTCGGCAAGGAGGTTAGTCGAAAATTACATTTTGGCAATCACTGATAATCCTAAGGTGAGTAAGTGGATTTTTCAATTTCTACATTGTTGACAACTTTCTGTTGTTTTAGGTCGAAGACACCATCCACATTTACAGAAATTTACTCTACTTAGCCAATAGCATCCAACCAATAGTAATTAAACCTTTTCTAGTAAATACACTTCAACTGTTATTAGCGGATACTACTGACACTTTTCAAAATTTACTGATGCACTTGAAAATAGTTTTAGATGAAAAGGATGTCCAGGAAGTGAATAAACTAGTTATTGAAGAAGTTCTCACTGACTTAGTGGCACTTAGTGATACAAATTCCAAGGTGATTTAAATAAACTCGCGTATATTCACACGTGGTTACAATCAGTTTTTAAGGTTTTTGATGCGCTGCTAAGTTGTCTACCGTCTTTCTCTCAAAACGGTCAAGAAAAAGTAGCCAGTTTTACTTCTGAAACGCTCAACAAACAAGACTTTATAAAAATCACAAAAATCCGTTGTCACTTGGCTAGAAATGCTGGCGCAAATCCACTGAAATGGCTTCACAACTTGATTAAAATCGCTTATAAAAATGGTTTTCCGTAAGTCAAACACACAAAAACACTGTACAGGATTTTTTAAGAAAACACATTCTAGTTTGGATCTGTACTATAATGAGTTTACATCCACTCTCAAAAAACAGCAAAACCACGAGGATTCACCTCATTGGTTGAATGATTTATTCGGTGAAATTCAACGTAAAGTGGCCGACCAATGCGATGCTCAAGAGATTGAACACTATTGCGAAATATTAACAATTTCAGTGGTGCATTTTTCTGGATTGGACCTTATTCTACCTAAATATGGCCACTCTAACAATAAATACGTATTTACTGCCGCTTTAAAGTTCCTGTTAGAAGAATCTATGTGGAGTGTCAGTGTTACTCAGGTTGCTTTCTGATTATTATAGGACGTTTTTTGTGTTTTACAAATATTTTAGATTCTAGAGTGGCTGCATTACATGAATTTGTCAGACTCAATTACTGAGACGTACAGGCGCATCTTTGGGTGGACTTTGTGTGGATTGAGACACGAGGATGAGTTTGCCAAAAGTTCAAGGTGGCTGAGGTTTTTAGATAGCGAAGTGTGTATAAAGAATGTTTTATGAGTTATTTTGGTTTTATTTTACCCTTAATTAGACTGAAGTTTCATTATCAGTTGACAAAGGAACAGACAAAGTGGTAGGCCTAGAATCGGCAGTGCTCAACACATCATCATCAGTAGTAGAATAATTGGAATTAATGTTTTTTGTCTTATTTTCTCCCATTTGTTTGCGAGCTGGTGTCCTGTTAGGGGATGATTTTCTACTGTTGTAGCTTTTCAGCATTTTTGCACTAAAAATCTTCAGTAAACTGGCTTAAATGCTCACAAAAAATTGAAACTTACGCATCAACCAGTTTCAACAATAACCGGTTGTACTGTTGATACTCTTCATCCCCAAAATGGCTGGGGTCATGTCGCGCGTGTTCATAGTAATCACAAAACTGATGGATCAACCTCAAGCCACTCCCATTTAGTGGATCTGCTAAAGCTGACAGTAAATAAGCCCTAAGATTTTCACTTGGGTGCCTCACCAAGCATGGATCTTGTTTAGTTATTTCAGTTTCTATAACAGTCAAGTGTACTACTAGAAATCAAGGGAGTAGATCAGTTTACCAAGCAGTTTGACATCATCAACGGCTTTGAGCCGATAATAGTGAGCCGGTATTTGCTGTCCAGGAAAAAGTATATACCGAGGATCAGTGTTATTAATCAATTTAGGCTCGCATATTATACGCGGGATTAGATCAAGGCGACGTTCAATTTCGCGTTTTAATGCCTTTAAAAGCAAACTTATTACTAAAGTACAAAGGGGGCAGGAAACAAGATTATTACTGACCTTAGGACCGTCATGCCCTATTGGAACGTGCGGACCACGTCTTGATCTTAAAGTAAATCGCATAATTTGCCTTTTAGCAAATAAAAACAGTAAAATGAATGTTAAAACTCCTAAACCTATAATGATCACCACTGCTACTCCATTCAACTGTTCAGACATTTTTTTTTAAGCCTTTCCGGGTGTTAAAATGGGACTCCAACAATTTTAATAGAAAACAAGTAAAAATAAAAATTGTACCTTTACACTTTAAATAAATATAAACAAATTGTTTTCGATTTGAAGGTCCTTGACATTTGACAGTTGTCAGCTTTCAAATAATTGTGAATGTCACTTGTCAAACATATATCCTCAACATAACCTCAATTTAATGTTTATGGTTTATGGAAAGCATGTACAAATTGAATTAAAGGGTACTTTAAATGAATTTTGAGAATTTCTGATACTTTATGCATTTAGTAATTAACTAAAATAGTATGCCCAACTTACAAGGAAACTTTTTGGATGGCGAGTGGGACTCTGAAACAGCAATTAAAACAAATAACGAGTTTGCAAAAAACTATGATACTTGGAGGAAAAAGGAAGAACTCAACAAATGTAAGTTTTTTATCAGTTTCTTTTAAAGCCTAGTTTATAAAAGAAATTTTAACTTTAGCTGTAACTTTAGCATTAGTAATAAATTTAGTATTAACCCTAAAAAAAAAGGGTGTTTATAAAACCCTTAATTTAACCATACAGTTTTCTGAAAGGTAACCTAACTTTATGGTTATTTTTTTCAAGTTTTGTTGCCTAATGCCACATTACTGCACTAAATCAATAGCAAAAGGATATTCTTTGAATTTCTGTTTAGAAATTTCATAAATAAAGCAAAAATTCAATCTTAGAGGAAGTTTAAACATTGGAGATTTAACTTTAGTATTAGCTGTAAGAAAATTTAGAATTTTATGTAAAACCAAGGTCAGCAGTTACAGCTAAATTTACAGTTAAAGTTAAATTTTGTTTATGAACATCACAATTTAAAACCACTACCTCTATTCTTAATGCTAATACTAAAGTTAATGCTAAAGTTAAATTTTGTTTTATAAACCAGGCTTAACTTGTCACAGTGCATTTTACATTTTAGTAAAAACCAAATACGGTGATAATGTACTTGACACTTATGATTCTTCATCAAGTTCCTCAGAGGACGATGAGGATGCTGCTGAACTAACTGAAGAGGTAGAAAGGGAGTTCTACAAGACCTTGTCTTGCCTTAAAAAGAAGGACCCTAAAATTTATGACAGCAATGTGAGTTTTTTTAAAAAACCCAACCCTGATATAAAGAAGGACAAAAAACCTAAAGAGCAACCTCTGTACCTTAAAGATTATGAGAGAAAATTAATATTGGAAAAAGGTGGAATTGTAAGTGATGAAGAAGATGAAACAAATTTTAGGTAAAGTTTTGTGTGTTTTTTAGTGTAAAGGTTTGATTCATTGTCTTTCTTTAGACCTCCTACATATGTGGAAGAACAAGAAAATCTGAAAGAAGAAATAATCAAAGTGGGGGATGGCATTGATGAAGAAAGTGATGAAGAAGGCAAAATTGGTGGTTTACTAGAATTGAGACAGAAATGTAAAGAAGAGAAAACCACTGAGAGTGAACACATTAAGTGGTTGGCAGGCCAAACTGAAGATTTACAAGATGATGAGATTAAGTCTGAGTTGAAGCCTTTAAAAGAGTTTTGGAATGACCCAAACCTAGACAATGGGGAAAAGTTTTTAAGAGACTATGTTTTGAATAAAAGGTTTGCATTAACAAGCTAATATTTTGTTATAATAATTATTGTGAATTTTTTACAGATATTTAGATAGAGCTGATGAAAGTTATGTCCCTACTTATGATGAAATTATCCATGATTCTGATGAGAGTTTATCTGGGGATGAAATACAAATTGAAAAACAGGAGGAATTTGAGCATAAATTTAATTTCAGGTTTGAGGAACCTGACCAAGAATTTGTATGTAGCATATTTCAGAATTTGTTACCCAAATTTTCATTTAATTTTTTCAGATTAAAAGATACCCAAGGACAATAGAGCAATCACTAAGAAAAACGGACGATCGGCGAAAAACCAAAAGAGCAGAAACTAAGGAGCGTAAAAAGAAGGAAAAGGAAGAAAAAATGGCAGAAATTAGGAAAATGCAAGAGCTAAAACGCAAGGAAATTGAAGAAAAACTTGAAAAGCTTAAGGAGGTGACAGGCAACACTCATCTGGCTTTTGAAGATGATGACTTGGATGGTGATTTTGACCCTGAAGCTCATGATCGCCGAATGAAAGAGTTGTTTAATGATCAGTTTTATGAAGGGCCTGAAGGGGACCAGAAGCCACAGTTCCCTACTATTGATGAGAACTTGAAATAGGTAAAGTATGAGAAAAAAATAAAATATAAAATTATGTGATTTTTGTTTCAGAAAACTGGGATCATTGGGATGAGGTTGAAGGAGGTGAGGCTGCTAATCAGCAAGCACCACATTGTGAAGATGATGAGTTTAATGTAGGTTCTTATTTATGCTTAATTGCTGCTTGGCAAATGCTTAATTGTCACTGCACTCTCAAAGGCATTATTTTAATACTTAAAAACTGACAAAAGTGAAATTGGATAAAGTATTAATTTACAGGGTGTTTTATTTTAAATTTTTGATTTAAATCACTTTGAACATGATACATGATAAGACAACAAATTTGAAATAAACTGCTCGTCAAAAAGAATGGGACAGCAAAATTTTTGGGACAACAAAATTTATTGCAAAATTTTTAAAATGTGGTTACTTTTGATTCTCTTGTTTAAAATTAAACAATTTCTTTAGATCTTTTGTGGAAGAAGAGCGGGATTAGCAAGTTTACACTTAAAACTACCCAATTTAAGTAAAAAACATACACTGCGAGATACAGGGTGACCCAAAAAAAAAATTGAAAAGAAAATCATATGTGTTATCATAAATCTTAGCATGTTCAGTCATTTTAATGGAAAATAATGATATTGGATAGAGAAGCACACTATTTGTTTAGTAATTTTCACATCTCTAGAATTTTGACTTGTTTGGCGATTAAGGGGCATTTACGATAAATTGACTTTAAATTTATTTTTAATTCCCTTGTTTTTTAAATTAATTTATTTCTTTAGATCTTTTTCGGATGAAATACGAGATTAGAAAAATTACACTTAAAACTACCCAATTTAAGTAAAAACTTAAAAAAAAAATAAAAAATTACTGAACATGCTAAGATTTATGATAAAACATATGATTTTCTTTTCAAATTTTTTTTTGGGTCACCCTGTATCTCGCAATGTATGTTTTTTACTTAAATTGGGTAGTTTTAAGTGTAAACTTGCTAATCCCGCTCTTCTTCCACAAAAGATCTAAAGAAATTGTTTAATTTTAAACAAGAGAATCAAAAGTAACCACATTTTAAAAATTTTGCAATAAATTTTGTAAACGGCCTTTAATCACCAAACTGGCGAAAACGTTTAGAGATATTGACCGCAAGACTCGATTAAGGTTATTGTAAAACGTAAAAAAATTTTTGCGAGAAATGGCGTTAGACCATATTTTTCATTTTTTGACTACACCTCAGTCACACCCTGTATACTCGGATCTGTGGCACCTTTCAAAAAGATCATTTAGGTCAAAAAAAAAAGGAAGAAAATACATTTTAATCCTCAAAAAAGTTCAAAAATCAAGTAAATCAATTTGAAGAAGCAGCCGCTCAAAAAGGAGCAAAAATTTTGCTGTCCCATTCTTTTTGACGAGCAGTTTATTTCAAAAACCGAAAAAGTCGATGTTTTATTGTTAAGGTCGTGATTATGCAACTTTTCTCCCATTTAAACTAATCTTAACCGTTTTCAAGATTCCCATAGTGGTCCTTCTTATCGTGGACACACTGTAAAGTACTATTTTAATATTATTTCAGATGGACGCCGATTATGACCCCTCCACTTCATTAAAACAAGAGCTGATAGAAAATAGCAAAGGTCGCAAAAAGCGAAAGCGCAAATCGAAAGTAGCAGAAGCTCTGAGCCGTCCTAAACCAAAATTCGACCCAAACAATAAAGATTACGAGAAATATTTTGATGAATACTACAAGCTGGACTGCGAAGACATCGTTGGAGATGTGCCGTGCCGTTTCAAGTACCGTGAAGTAGTACCCAATGACTTTGGATTGACCGTCGAAGAAGTAAGTTGATTCCACTTTATTTAACCTTCCTAATCATGTTTTTTTTTTAAAGATTTTATTGGCCAAAGACAAGGAACTGAACAGATGGTGCTCGTTGAAAAAAGCTCTTCAGCGCCGTCCTGAAAACGTGGAAAAGTACGACCAAATAGCCTACTCAAAAAAAGCTACCAACGTCGCTTTAAAAAAGAAGCTGTTGCCAAGTCTTTTCGCTGAAGAGACCCAAAAAGCACCAGCAAACGACGATCAAAGTGTAACAGAAAAAAGCAACAACATGCAGAAAGACGTAGTAGAAAACAGCTCTGAAGATATGGTGGAGCAACCAATTGCGCAAGCAGCACAGATTAAGAAAGAAGCGCAGAAACAGCAAAAAAGCGACAACACCCCCAAAGACGTGGTAGAAAACTGCGACACTAAAGACGTTGTGGAACAAGTGATTACAAAAGCAGCACAGACCAAGAAAAAGAAGAAAAACAAAAAGAAAGGAGCACAGAAACAACAAAATGGCGGTGATAATGCTGATAAAACACAGATTGAGACTAAAAACTCTGTTAAGAGTGTTAAGGAGGGAAAAACGAAAAAAAGAAAAAGGGTGGATTCTGAACAAAGCAACCATAAACCAGGAGGTAAAAAAGGGAAGAAAAACAATGAAATCAAAATATCAGATTCCCGATTGACAGCGTTTGGTATCAATCCTAAAAAATATAAAAACAAACTCAAGTATGGAAATAAGCAAAAAAACTAATTATATACTTTTTTATTATTATATGATAATTATTTTATTGAATTAAATTGATTGTTGTTTAAACATTGTTGGAGTTTTATTTAAAGACATATTTTTTTTCAATTATTTTCATTAAGTCAAATTAAATACACACACATATTTAAAACAATATCAATGGTTCAAGGTGAGTTAGAAATATCCATGTTATCAGATTTTTCCCCAGAATCTTTTTCTATGTCCTCAACATCCATAGGTTTACTGCCTTCAGCGTGCCCTTTTTCCGGAGGATCCACGCTTCTTGACTTCTTTTTCGATCTGGATCTGGACTTTGATCTTGACTTGCCTTTATCTTTATCTCGGTGGCTACGCTTTTCCTTTGATTTTGATCGCGATCTGGAGCGTTTCTTCTCCTTTTTGTCCTTCTTCCTGCTGCTGTCGCGGTCTCTGCTGCGCGACCTACTCTTCTTTTTTGAGCGAGGCAGTGATGGCGTTCTTCTGCGGCTTCCTTTTGATCGAGACCGACGCCGTTCTTTTCTCTTATCTCTGGATCTTGACCGTTTTCTGCTGCGGCTTCTTGATTTTGATCGAGATCGTTTTCTCTCCACGTCAACACTTTCGCTTTTACGCTCCTTAGAGTCGATCGATTTTTCTTTAGACTTGGATTTAGCTCGTGCTTTTCGATCTTTCGATCTGTCTCTATCGCGTGATTTTTCTCGGTCGCGGGACTTTTTACGATCTTTAGATCTTTCACGCGATGACGGTCGGGATTTTTTAGCGTCTCGTGATCGGGAACGTTTATGAGACCTGGATCGACTTTTTTTACCGCGCGACCTGGACCTTTTCCTTGACCTTGAACGGGTACGCCTGCGTGATCTTGACCTACGCCGGCGTTCCCTAGATCTCGACCGTTTTCTGCTAGTGGAGCGTCTCCTGCGTGACCGTGATCGTTTTCGTGATCTGGACCTGGAAGATCTGCGCCGTTTTCGGTCCCGCGATCTTGATCTTGACCTAGTTCTGCGAGAACCTTTTTTATCTTTAGTTAACATTCCAATTACAGGCTCAATTGATGCATTGATCATGTTTTGTGCTTCTTTAAATCTAGTTAGGGCTTCTTCAATCTCTTGCTGAGCTGCTTCATTGCTTTTTGCTTGCGGTTTGTCAATTGGCTGAGTGGCATGCTGAATTTGCAAAATATTCCCTCTGAACTCAGTCTCATTCATTTGTAGGGCATTTACTACACTTGGCTGTTCAGTAAACTCAATTAGCATGTTTAATGAGTTGTCTGAAGTGCGCCTACAAGTGCGTAGATATTTAACCTCTCCAGCTCGCGTAAAATGCAATATCCACTCATTTGAACTGATTGTAGGGTCAATGTTTTGAACTAGAATAGTGCGCCGGGTCTCCTCAACTTTAGCACTGTCATAAGATGAAGGCAAAGGTGGGTAATTAGGCAGGCCTTGCTCATCTAGAGTAGAGTCAGTAGTGAGAATAACTTGGTCAGCCCCAGAACCATGTACAGAATTAACCACATGTGGTGGTAGTTTTGGCTCATTGACATTTAAGCCTGGGACTACAGTCCCATTTCTGGTCATCTCAAGTGCATAATACTCATCAGGAATATCACCATTTTGCACAGGGATAACAATGAGAGCACGATCAATAAAAACAGTGTTGGTCATATGCTGGGCGATGCCGACAGTGACCGCATCGGTAAACTTAATGTAACATATACGAGACTGTACTGGCACTGATACATCCCTAACTGTTGGGTACAGGCGAATATCTTCAATTTTACCCAAGTATCCAAAAAGCACTTGCATCTGGTCCTTGGTGGCTTGGGGCGCAATGTTGGTCACTTGCACCACTTTAGTGGAACCCACGGCCATAATTATGTAGGTTTGGATCAACTTTACCAACTACACTAAACTGTTGATGATGGCCATGTCAACCATACATATAAGAACTGATTAAACGTCCTAAAACGTTGAGTTTTCTTCAAGTTTCACAACACATTACATTATTACAGAATCACAAAAATGCGTAAGAGAAAGCCTAAACTTAACCTAACATAAACGACGCACGCTCAGAAACACAGACGCAAACCACAACTAATCTAACCTAACCTTAAATTTTAGTAACTTTTGTATGACAGTGATCACGTGTGCTCTACTTGCAGTTTGTTAACTGTAGTCACGGGGAACACATAGAATTGTACAATTATGTAACTCGAACTACCAACATAACAAAAAATTACCCTAAACTTGACGTTATCAGCTGTCACGTGTCATTAAATTAAAACCAGTTGGCAGTATTGATTTGTAAACTTGCCAAGTGTGAAATGGATAGGCGAAGTGGTCCTCAGCATTTGTATTTAGGAAACGATTACAGTTCAAAATTGGTGAATTTAAACAAGAAACACAAAAGAGTGAAACGTGTGGTTTGATATTTAAAAGAATTTAGCTGATTTTCGAATAGCAGATCGAAGGTTTTTGCATCCGTTTTGGCTGACGTTCGCGCACACGTTTCACACGTGAACTTTTCGTGCCAATTTTGCTATATTTTTTGTTTTAACCAGTGTGGGACACCATGGAGTCTTCTTGGGGTAAGCATTTAACCACCTAATACACGATAAACCGCCTACAATAACTTTTACATGATCTTAATTTATACTCTTGTCAATCTGACACATACCTTCATGTAACCTTTTTCTCTGTGCAATATTAATCACTAAATTGGTTGAGTTGTATACCTAAAAAAATGACTCATCACTTTTAAATAATAAGGGAGATGTTTGGAGTTAAGCTTTGTTTGTTCCAAGTTGACCATATGCTATTTCAGATGATGACAACTTTGAGGCACCTGTAGTGGTTCCAAAACTCAAATCAACTAAATGGGAAGGTGAAGATGAAGATGATGATGTTAAGGTATTTAATTCTTCTAAACCATTTAATTTATGTAGTCAATTTTTAAAGTGAAATTTGCCCAAGGCATTTTGCATCTGGTAAAAGTTCTTATGTTGTAGCACATTGGGTATTAAACACAAATTGTCATTTCTTAAATAATGTATGATAAATCTTGCTATTTTACTACTAACACTGATAAACTATATTACAAACATTGTGTACATACAGGAAAGTTGGGAAGATGAAGATGAAGAAAAAAAAGATGATGAAGAAGAGGATAAAAAGAAAGTAGAAGTAAAAAAGTCAAAAAAGAAGGCTTTAGAAGAAAAAATAGCTGAGAAAGAAGCAAAAAAGAAAGAGGAACTAGAACGTCGTCTTAAACTTGAAAAAGAAATGACTCCAGAGGAAAAACTGAGAATGCAACAAGAATCTGATTTAAAAATTGCTCTTGAGACCACTTTTGGCTACAATGGAGGAGAACCTGAAGAATTGGGTGGTATCAAATTGCCCAGCACCAAGGAAGAGTTTGATGAGTTTACAGATACCTTAACAAAGAAACTCACTCCACTGTCTAGGCATGGAAATGAATATGTTAATTTCACAGAAAATGTAGCCCGGAATCTATGTGCAGTTAGTAAGTATATCTTAATCATCTGTTTGAAATTCATTTAAGTAAATGTGTGGTTTACAGTGAACTCAGCAGACATAAAAAAAATTAGGAACACTTTGGATAACCTGTATCTAGAAAAGCAAAAAATGGAGAAAGGTGACAAAGCAAAAAAGAATAAGGGTAAAGGAAAAGCTAAACTGAAAATGGAAGGTGAAAATGTAAGTACAAGTTTAAAAAAAAAAACTAAATGGAAAAGCTACAGTTTTTCTTTAATTGCAGCAATTGTCCGCTTACGTCACCGATTACGCAAATGATTACGATGCATTCGACGATTTTATGTAGCAGCAATAATAATTTATTTATATTTTTGTTAATAATATAATTTAAACAAAATAGTGCTTTCATTTCATTCAAGTATTTTTAAGTAGTTCATCCATAAAATGTATTTTTATATTACATAAGGAAATATTTTATAATTGTAGATAATCAAAACTAACAGGTCATCCAGGGAGGATTGCATGTTAATAGTTTTTCTGTCTACTTGGAAAAATATATCACATACTCATTTAATCACTTACAGTTTGTACTGCTAATTTTCTATATAAATAATTCAAGACCAGCCGCAGCTGAGTGTCTTTGCCATTTATTGGAAACTTGTATATAGTTCAAATAATAAATATGTCTTTATACAAAGTGTATGGTTGTTTGAATAAATAATGAATTATTTGAATGTGTTGGTTATTTGGATATGTCAAAAGCTTTCCCTTTGACAGTGTACACTAGACTACAACTGCACTTTCTAGCAGTCAGAAATAATTCTAAATAAACATTTATAATTTTATGAAGCAAATTAATAAAAAACAGTAATGTATACTTACAATAACGTAAATTGTTCACAAAAAATGTTAGAAAATCCACTAAAAATTGCAATCGACGCCATTACATGTCAAAAGTGAGGGAAAGTCAAAGCAGGCCTTGATAATGGTTGCTGCACGAGTTACGCTATTTTAGACATTATGTCCATCTATGATAAGGATGATTTTCAATCAAAATTGCTGTGGAACCTTATTTGACAATTGACAGAAACTAACCATTGACACAATAATTATCAAAATTTTGATGTTTCATGGAGCTATAAATATTTAATTGATTCGCAAAAAACCTAATAATATGAAATAACTCTATTAATATATTATTGTAATATTTTATGTTTTTAACAGTTTGTACTAAATACTTGTTGAACACACTACAAAATGCGCTTCAGTCAAAACAACACAGTGCAATAGATTAAGACTAAATAAATATTAATATCACACATTATAAGCAGGAACGATATTTGAAAAGCTACAGTTTTTCTTTAATTGCAGCAATTGTCCGCTTACGTCACCGATTACGCAAATGATTACGATGCATTCGACGATTTTATGTAGCAGCAATAATAATTTATTTATATTTTTGTTAATAATATAATTTAAACAAAATAGTGCTTTCATTTCATTCAAGTATTTTTAAGTAGTTCATCCATAAAATGTATTTTTGTATTACATAAGGAAATATTTTATAATTATTGTAGATAATCAAAACTAACAGGTCATCCAGGGAGGATTGCATGTTAATAGTTTTTCTGTCTACTTGGAAAAATATATCACATACTCATTTAATCACTTACAGTTTGTACTGCTAATTTTCTATATAAATAATTCAAGACCAGCCGCAGCTGAGTGTCTTTGCCATTTATTGGAAACTTGTATATAGTTCAAATAATAAATATGTCTTTATACAAAGTGTATGGTTGTTTGAATAAATAATGAATTATTTGAATGTGTTGGTTATTTGGATATGTCAAAAGCTTTCCCTTTGACAGTGTACACTAGACTACAACTGCACTTTCTAGCAGTCAGAAATAATTCTAAATAAACATTTATAATTTTATGAAGCAAATTAATAAAAAACAGTAATGTATACTTACAATAACGTAAATTGTTCACAAAAAATGTTAGAAAATCCACTAAAAATTGCAATCGACGCCATTACATGTCAAAAGTGAGGGAAAGTCAAAGCAGGCCTTGATAATGGTTGCTGCACGAGTTACGCTATTTTAGACATTATGTCCATCTATGATAAGGATGATTTTCAATCAAAATTGCTGTGGAACCTTATTTGACAATTGACAGAAACTAACCATTGACACAATAATTATGAAAATTTTGATGTTTCATGGAGCTATAAATATTTAATTGATTCGCAAAAAACCTAATAATATGAAATAACTCTATTAATATATTATTGTAATATTTTATGTTTTTAACAGTTTGTACTAAATACTTGTTGAACACACTACAAAATGCGCTTCAGTCAAAACAACACAGTGCAATAGATTAAGACTAAATAAATATTAATATCACACATTATAAGCAGGAACGATATTTCCAAATTAACTGAACGATTCCACTCGAGTCCAACAGACTTTACGGAAAAATGGATGTGATTTGATGTGTTGGATTCCTTTCGACTTGGAACATAATCGTTCTTGAGGATCGAAAATTAGCAACTAAAAAAAAAAAAAAATATTGTTTTCCTGTAAGTGTTAAGGGGTGTGTGTGTGAGTTACCTGTTTTAACAGCGACTTTCCTTCAATTGAAACATACTTTGGTATTATTAAATGAGTGCATGTTATTATACCATTTACGTGAATTCTACTTAAAGGCTGAAAATTCAAAAATCAGTCATTAATTACCAAATAAATGTAGACTTACCACTCCTACTAGCAGCTCATATAAAATGGCGCCGAAACTCCACCAATCAGCGGCGTCGGTAATTTCCTCAAAACTGTACACTNGATACCAACCGANNAGAGGTNNGCNCGNAGCCCGGNAGGCTTCGCNNNGACNGAGACNTNCTNCNNATANTATCNNNCGCAGCAACTTGNAATGTCCGNACNNTCCACAGGNNACTNCAAAGCTTTTGGGCNCTCTNGTTTGTTAAAGNCGNANTNATCCCGCTGTTGATCCTCCGAGANGCGTGANGACNNATACNTCTCTNACNGANGGCGGGGNNCCGANTCGCCTANCTGGNAGANAGGAAGTTGCTCNTGTGAATTANTTTNTCCGCGNCNCATTGCGTAACCGGGTACTCTTNTNGCTAGTGTNCCGTTTTNTACAACGGTGNNTGNGCANTTNGAGCTGTANTACGAGNAAAGGNTTTGATCCGCAGCTTCTCGANNGTGGGCGNNCNCAANATCCGANANGGTGCNNTACCCCTNTTNTAGGNNNCGGATNTCCGNCAGTACCTTAAATGTTTANNTANTGCTGNNTCTAGNCCGTCCNANNCTTGACATNACATCATAGTTATAACAGATTAACTATAACCGAAAAAAATCCATATTATGCCTGTTTGAAGCTTTTTAATACATTACAAAATGATTTAAAATTAGAAAGAAATGAGAAACTTTTTAAAAGAAAGGTAAAACAGATGTTAATTAATTTAGAGCCATATTGTATCAGGGATTATGTAAGAGACTATTAGGTGTACGCTCATCTTAAAATGTTTCTTTTTGTGTTTTCATGTATGTTTTTTGTAGTTACAGGAAATGTATTGTGACCATAATTAGAAATAAAGAAGACTAACTAACTAAGAAGATTCTCAAAACATTCAATAAGTAACCTTACCGAGTGTTCGTCCCTAATTTCTCCATCCTTGTACCATTCTTTAAGTTCCGCTTTAAGTTCATCAACAGTTTTTAATCTTTGTGGTGATGACGGACCGTCAACGTCATCACTGGGTTGTTTCAATTTGAGCATCACGTTAAAACCCGAAACGTCATTTTTAAGCTTCGATATCGTACCCTGTTTCCTAATAGTGCCTTGTTTCATAATTTTCAGGCTGCAAAGAACGTTCAGTAAAAACTGCAAACCATTATATCGAAGCTTACTCGTTGCAAACCGCCTCGCATTCCGCCATACTGTGCGAAGTTAAAATAAACGAAATCTGTTTTTTCTCCTTGATGTCCTTGATCAGCGTCCAGAATTTACGCCTGGACAGGGGATCAACCCCGTTGGTCGGTTCGTCCAACAGAATAAACTCCGGGAATCCGATCACGGCAACCGCAAAGCTCAACTTGCGTTTGTTGCCCCCGCTGTATTGATTGCAAGGAATATCGGCGAATTCTTTCAAGCCTAAACGTGCACATCCAAAAGTAGATTGAAGTGATATACAGGTAAGGATATACAATCTTACCGAACGTCTCCAGGAAATTTTCAACCACTGTATGGTCGTTGATTCCACGTAACATCGAGACGGTCTTTAAAATGTCCCGGCCGGTTAGAGAGTAGTTTAGAGCGTCGTTTTGTGGACAATAACCCATCTTTTTTAAGTACTAAAAATGTAAAAAGATGCCGGTAAATAATGTATACAAGCCGTTGTCATTTAAGAGAAACGTATAATAGAAAAGGATTAAGTAAATAAGTAAAACATACACAAAACAACACTTTACTTTAGTTTTGCTTACCTCTTCACTATCAACATTAACGTCGTTGATTTTAATTTCCCCATTATCCTTAACTTCCTCCCTGGTTAACATCCGGAACGTGGTGGTTTTTCCTGCCCCGTTCACACCCAAAATTCCCATGCACTCACCCTTCTTCAAGTTCAAACTAACGTTGTTCACCACCTGTCTTCCTGAATAGGATTTTTTCAATTTTCTCACTCTTAACGTGTTTGTGTTAGGGCCGTCATCTTCATCAAAGCCGCTAGCGTCATGATCACTCGTCTTGTCCTTACCATTTCTAAGGGTTTTGTATTGCATCATCACCTTATTGGTGAGAAATTTTCTCGTGTAACTGTCCAGGAACATGTTCAATAGTAGGTAAACCGCCATTCCAAGGCACATGTACCAAATATCAGGACTTAAAACGTTCATGTAACTTCTTTCTGTGTCGCACGCGGGCCCTTCGCCTTTGCAGCAAGCGTTGCTCCCCTCTCTAGAGCACATACTCAACAGTTTGAGGCGTCCCATGTGTCTAAAGTTGTAGTTTTTGATCACTTGTTGGGAAAACGTTACGCCGTAGTAAGTAAGGCCGAATGGCGGACAGAAAATGGTGAAAATAACTTTCAAAACGTGTGCCCAATCCATAAACCCTTTATCCTGTGACATTTCCATAGCCAGTACACCAAATGTTAGAAGAACACCCAGCATTATGCCGAGAATAATGAAAAGCGCGTAGGATGCAGAAAAAGACTTCTTCCTGGCAAACACGTAAGCATAGGGAATGCCCGACAAGCCGTACATTAAGAGAATTAAGAGTAAAGCACCTGAAAATCATTAAAATTTTAGAGGTTAAAACTTTTTTAAAACAAAAATACCCTTACCAAACTCATTGTTCCCCCTAAACGGTGTCCAGAACAAAGTAATAACCGCCATCACAATAGCAAACACTAAGTAAACGACAAAATCACATAAGAAAGTGATAAACCAATAGACAGTTTGCGGTACTCCACACATAAACTGGATTTGGGTAAAGTTAGTGCTCATTTCCATGAAGGGAAAGAAAATGAAACTCCCTAAGAAAAATAGGAATCCCAACGGCATGATAATCAACCACAACAGCCCGATTTGGAACTCGGATAACTCTTCTTCAGTGACTTGAGAGTTGATACTTGGCAAAGGATTGTTGGTAGTTGAAATAGAGTAATTGGCGCCTAGAGTCATTTTGGCAAGAGCGTTGGTGATGAGATTGAGGGAAATTGGAAGGGAATGAATAGCCCAATTGTTGTACATAACAGTAACATCCAGAATTTTTTCGTTTTTCTGAACCAAAAACTGAGCTGCGGCTATCATGTGATGCCGATAATACGGCAAGTTTTGAACTCCTTCTTTGACGATTGCTACAAAAAAACAAAATTAGTGCTTACAAATTTTATGTGAAACGCAGTCTTACCGGCATTTACGTCGTTCACTAAGTGCGCGATGCTGTTCTGTTGTTCTACAGTTTGTTGGTAGGACTGGGCTAAACTGGTTGGTTTCGGGCCGTCACTTTTGGCGCTAAAGTAAACCGTAGTTTTACCGTAACTACTGAGAGCCATTTTTAATGCCGGACCACCACCGCTGGAATATTCACTGGCGTTTTGACCCAGGAAGATGCACAGCAATAGAAAACCGAGAGCAATACAAGACTAGAATAAAATAATACATACATTATTGTTACAGGTCAGTTATGCAGTGAAAAATTTTAAGTTTAAACTATTAATATGAAATAATTTGAAAAATAATATTATCTATTGTATTTAATCTTGCAATCATCTCAGATAATAAGTGAATTGACGATAGTAGTTCTCTAATTTACTTACTGGTATTATATACGACATAAACTTTCTGTAAATGAAGCAGTAACGTTTGAACAGTAAGGCCTTTAGTGTGAGGAAGTAGTTGGTGGACGGATCTAAAACAGAAACATTTTTGCTTATTTACGTCACGTCATATTACTTAAGTATTAACGAATTATAAGAATAGTAGTGTGTTTGATAAGGATGAATCGATGCACACACTCAAAGTTTAAATTGTTCTACGCTAGTGAGGCGTCGTTTTAATTATTCTGCTGAAGCAAATCCCGATTTAATATTACGTGAAAGTATGTGTGCAGACCGGTGCGTTCAAGAATAACGCACCCAGTGTGAGTGTGACAACTGACAGTTGTGGGGTGTTCAATTTGTCGCAATCTTCTGAACGCGAGTGGGTGGAGTGGCGCAAAAATGGCTTTGAAATGTTTCATGGTAATTGATCTTGTCCAATATATAAATTAATTCTACTGGGTGTAGTTTTTTCCAAGTTTCCTGATTTGCATATAAGAAGACGATTTCCTGATCACTGTCTGAACTATCGGATTCTTTTTCCAACTCTTGACAAGCCATAAAAACTTCCAAAACAAGGTTTTGTTTCACCTGATCATCCATTTTAATAATACCAAAAAAAGCTATAAACCACAAAATTCCCAAATAGTCACAAGAAACACCAAATCAAAACAATCTCATAAACACCATCAAATTGACACTATTGACATTTGGGTGTGTAGCCAAGTCTACTGTCGGTTTTTCAAGTTTTTTCTGGTCCTACAGTAGTTATTATAAAATAATGATTTATGTTAAAACTCAAACTTGAACCTCTGACCAATAATGTGTTGTTGTTTTTGTAATTAGTTTGATACATATAGCAACATCTATGGACATAAACAGGTGCTCAGTTAAAGTTGACTGTTGGATGTGACATGTGACAGATAAAATGGGAATATTATCACATTTCATTTTATCAGTTCCTTAGATAAGATGTTCCAATCAAACCACTCAATTTGTTCAGTTCTGTTCGAGAGTTTCAATGGCCTCTTGCTTAACCACTCAATATGTGTCTTGTGAATGTGTTTTGACGTTTAAATAATCGCTCTTCTTAAATCTCTTTTGAAGGTAAAAAACATCTAACAATTAGGCACACACATTATACTGTACAAGGTGTCAGCCATTTTGATTTCATCAGAGGTGTAGACATTTTGTCAGCCATTTTGTATTTCAACATCACAAAGAAAATGTCCTATTATCTCCGTCTGGCAATTTTTCAGGAAAGAGGAACTAGAACAACCTTTACAAGGTTGTGTGGACAATTACCTCACATAAAAAATTTCTATAATGTTAGTTGTATGTGAAATAGTTTGTATAAGCAGTGTTTTGAAAAGTGACTGTGAGACATATAACGAAAGTTTTAAAATTACCTGGTTTGCCATCAAAGATAGCTAAAGAAAATAAAATGGATTAGATATTTAGGTTTATGTACCACACCCAATAATAACTTTTCTTCAAAGTGTTTTCAAAATCAATCAAACATTTTTTTCTGCCTGGTAATATGTAATAATTTAAATTAATTGAAATACTATCATGAAAAGTATTTTGTTTTTGTTATAACATTTTTAATTACACTTTTGGTCCATATAGGTATAGTTACTTACCCAAATTTGCTTATTGATTTTGAAAACATGAAAACCCTCCATATAACACTCAAATAAGTAAACCATTGATTAATTTTACAACTCTTGTTTAAGAATACCTTCGACAATCCAATGAGAAAACGTGTCAAACTCTTGTTGACTGCAGCTTTTCTTAGTAGACAAACAAACAAACAAGTTACCTGAAGATTCTGCCAAAGGAATTCCATCACTTTCTTCTTCCCCCAGCTTGTCCGCATCAATTTTCGAACTGCAACAATCAACCATTATTGCAAACCATTGACCACATAACAACTATGATTACCTCAAAAAAACATCCTCAAGAGTGGTATTATTGAAGGAAATATTCTCGATATGAAACTTCTCCTTGTTGGACTCTAGGTGCTCAAACATTTTCACGTAGTTCCCGGATGGAATCAAAAATTGAACCTCGTTTCCATTGATACTCTTACACTTTACATTCGGGATGTTCAGGCTAATTTCACGCTCTATATCTGCGGCTACGCGTTCCACGTTTTGGTCTTTTATTAGAAGGATCAAATTTGATCCGGTACCTAGAACACAAGAAAATCTGAAGTTGAAACTCCCCAGACATTGTCACGTTATGAATGTTTTAACAAAAACAAATAATACGTGGGTATATTATTCAAAAGTTTACCATAGACTTTTTTCAGATACATCGGAGTGCCGTAACACAACAGTTTGCCTTCGTTCATGATAGCAATCCAATCGCCTAGAGCGTCCGCCTCCTCCATAAAATGAGTGGTAATGAGGATTGTTTTTTCGTTACGCCACTTGAGGAGGAGATCCCACATATGCCGCCTGGATTGAGGATCCATGCCAGAAGACGGTTCGTCCAAGATTAAAATCTGGATAACAGAATATAATATATTAATAAGTGAGGACTTGTATAAACAGGTAAGGAGACTTTTGTCTATTCTCTGAATTGGAATATTCATGGAAAATTGCTTAAGGACAGCTTATTTGCACCTACTCAACTTTAAGGTTGTGAAAATGCTATATAAAATAAGAATTCTCTACATATTGCCAAATTAACATAGCAATCGATGAATTGAAACTCCCGCATAAGATGCAATTGTCAATTTTAGTGTTTTTGACACACAATTCATGAATTCGAAATTTGCGTTCCAAGTAAGACCAGGAGACCATGTTTGTTTAAATAAAACTTGCCAGGACAATCACTTGAAGCTGAAGCTTTCAGAATTGTGTGTCAGATTCTAAAGAAAGACAAAAATTAAATAACCACAAACTACACCAAATTATATTGATATAATTTTGTACAGATATGAGGGCAATTTGGTGTTCAGTTGTCGAAATTGTCCGTCACTTTTTTGTTTATTATGAAAAATACGAATGCATACAAATTATTTGATGTTAAACAATGCTTGGTAACTTCGCAGAAAGCAGATGAAAGTAAATCACACATCGATTTAATCAATCTTTACCTTTTACCCAGAGTTTGCTGAATGAACAGGGACTTCAAAAAGAAATTTCTAGAGCAAATTTGAATCAATGCATAAAAAATAAGTAACTATTTGGTTGTATTCGTAGTTTACGTTTGACCACTTAACTCTTACTCATCCAGTATACAGGGTGATTCACGGTGATGGTATATTAGAAGTATCTAGAGAACAACTCAATATTTTTCACTGCAATTTGGAGTGTAGCCTAGGTTAGGTCCAAACGCTCTTGCCAAAATGTTATGGACTCTTAGATGGAGGTGTCCGTATTCAGATTAGTATGGAGTACGATTTTATACGCACTCTAAGGAAAAACTGTTGATAAGTCAGAAACGGTTGAAGTTAGGTACAGGAAGAGTATACATAGAATTGTTCTAAATTTAATGTTCTTTTATTACAAACCATAATACATTGGTGGTTGCATTTAAAAAAACGAACTTCTGGCAGTTTTTCTATCTATCCGACTTAAAGGTAAATATTGACCACCCTGTAGGTTTTTTCATTTTCAGTCTTTGAACTTTTCAACCATGTGGTATTGTCTAACTGAGAACAAAAGGTCACATAAGCAAACCTTTCAGAATTTAAGAAATTAATTAATGTTTAAACTACCGTTTTGCTAACAAATTTACCATTTTTATGAAATATCTAAGAAACGGTGCAAGATAGGTATAGGGAAGTATCAACATTAATTACTAGCCTTCTTGCGAGGAATTCAAAAATGAGATTAGAAACAGGGTATTCCATTTGAAAATCAAAAGTTGGTGTTGTCGCAAAATTCAAAATATGTTAGATAGAGAGTACCCCAGTTCGGTTTTCAACTTGTGGAAAGTGGAAACGTCGATTCCTAAAAGTCTACGGGGAATTGTCTTGTGCGGTGCACTTCCAAGAGACGGAAAGGGTGAAAACCTAGAAGACCACGTGGATGTAACAGTAACGGTTATAGTTTCCACGAGGAATGACTATATCTTTTCCTCGGATTGTGCCTTTAATCGATTTTTTTGACTTTTTTGTGTGTGTAAAGCATTTTTTGTGAAAAGTAAGAGCCGCGGTATGGCTTAGAGCCAGACAACACAGTGGGTAGCTGGCAAATTGCCCTTGTGGAGCAGAGCCAACAACAAAACCAACCAACCAACTAGAGAGTACCCAAATCTAGGCTACACTCCAAATTTCAACGAAAAATATTGAGTCGTTCTCTAGATACTTCTAATATACCATCAGCGTGGATCACCCTGTATCGTATTGTATGTTATTTTCAGATAAATGTAAGTAGCTTGTTTAGTGGTGTTATTGTATTCTTGTCTTGTTATATTGTTCAATAAAAATGTCATTAGTGCTTACTGTGTTGTCTTAAATGTCTGTGTCTAATGTGTATGTTATTCAAAATTGCAAAAGACGTTAAAAGAATTATGTTTAGCAAGAAAGTTTAAAAAGACAAAAAAAAATGTAATTATAGAGGTAAAACCGTATAGCTTAAGCAATTTTTGTACAGAATTTTAGTCTAACCCTCATATCCATACAAACGACATCAATAGTGAATAACACAACAAATGAAAACAATCATAACCACAAATTACAATGAATCATACCCTTGGATCTCCAATAACTGCCATACCAAGACACAATTTCCGTTTCATACCTCCCGATAAAGTTTTCGCCTTCTCGTTCCTCTTCTCGTCGATATTGAGAGTTTCCAGAAGCTCGGTCGACTTTTTTTCCGCCTCTTTGTAATCTAAACCTCTAAGCTATATTGACACTCGATTACAATTTAGTCGAAAAAAGGTAAAAAAGAATGCAAACCATAGCAAAAAACATCAAGTGTTCCAAAACGGTCAAATCAGAAAAAAACAGATTGTATTGCGGACATAGTCCTATGGATTGGGTAATGTCCGATCGTGAGTCGATTTCCTTGCCGTTGATTATGATGCGGCCGCTAGTTTTCTTGATCATTCCTAGAAATGTAAGCGTGCAGATGAATTATGGAAAACTGGGGGTTACAATACCTGTGATCATGCCCATTGTAGTGGATTTTCCAGCACCGTTATGTCCAAGCAAAACCGTAATTTGATCCTGGTAAACATCCAAACTAAGGTGATTGACCACGGTGTTTTTACCGTAAGTTTTTGTTAGGCCCACCAGTTCAATACCTCTAGGCAGTCTACCTTTTTCTACTTCTTTCTTTAAATGAGACCCTTCCGAATCGTTTTCGACGTCGATATTGTTACTGCGTCTTCTTATAGTCTGTCAATTACAATTATTATTTAATAAGTAGAAGAGTGTCAAAGCTAAAACTCACAGAGTATATCCATTTAATAGGGAACAAAAATGATTGAGGGACGCCATATTTTCCGGGATTGATTTGGTCCACGTATAACGCCAAAATCAGGTAAACAAAACAGTCAATTATCAGCATCAAACATACGTTCAACATGGTAACTTCGTTAGAACCATTACCGCCCGGTATATACCAATTTGACCATTGCACTCCGATTTCTTAAAAATAGTGTTTCATTGTTTAAAAATCGTATTTTTGTAAATTTGTTGTTATGACAAAAACCGATTTTTTAAACTGAATTTTGATGGAGGGTTGCATTTTTTAGGAATGCATGTCAATTTAGATTTTGACTATCGATCGGTGAATTATTGATGGATTTACGATTAATACAGACCAACCCTGTACATATAAGATAATGATCATAAGTACATAAGTTTTGACAAATATTTGCAATTATATTTAAGCGTGATAACTAGGAACAATTTTCGTAAATAGTGACGTAAATGAATTTGCAATACAAAACCATAAACTAGCACTCACATAAAAAACGCATAAAAATTAATCTGAAACTATTTTTGTGTTAAGTAAATTACCTCTAACTTCATAGTTTGATATAGCCGAGTATCCGAAATGAATTGCCATGTTGGGGAGTAGCATGAGTGACATACTGGTAGAAAAAGACACGATTGCATCGTCGTGTAGCAGCAAATATTTGGGTACAAAATATGACAAGATCCAAAATAAAATTCCAACCAAAGTGGCCAATGTTGCTAAAAAAAATAAACATTAAATTTACAAGAAATTAAATTAACATACTTGTGATAGTATGGTGTAAAGCTGTCAAAAATGGTGGCAAAAAATACTTACGTTTATAAAACAGGGTACTCAAGAAAAAACAATTAATTGTGATGGCTATACAATAAAGCATCAGAAATAGAGTCAAAATTGCTGGGCTCGTGTATTCAATGGCCGGATAGCTGGCTTGGAACAGATCCACTTTCATGATCAAAACGATCAGAAGAACGGAAACGAACATTGGTATTACGCTATGCATGAACCAGCCGAACCATAACATCCATGACTTCATGCCCACCATTCTCATTAGCTCCTTAAAGACACAATAAAAATCATTTGGGTGGTAAATAACAAGAAAAAATTAAAGTCTACATTATTCCAAAACCAGATTGCTCCTCAATTCAAATGGGTATTTTAAATTATTTTTAGAGCTTGGGATTTTGACCCGGTTTGCACTGTTTTGGCTTATTCTTTGATATAAAGATGTGGTTTATTTTTAAATGTGTATAATCGCATATTTTCTTTAAGTTTGAACCACTCAGACTTCCAACTGTTTCATTTTGCTGACTCAATCAACAGTCTTTAGTTACAATCAACATGATTTTATTATTCAACGTTCCTTTGTTTTCAGTTATAATAATAACTTTGATAAAATACACAGTATCATATACAACTAACACAACACCACTAACAAATTAAAACCATGTGATAACAGTGTAATAGTGCAGATAACACTTGAATAGCATGCATATCAACAATGCAAAGCTTGATAATGTTTTTAATGCAGGATTGAATGGAGATATTTAAGGCATTCTATAGGCTCCACCTAACCTAAGTTTTGATTTGACAGTGACAGGTCATGTGCAAAATGTCACAGTAAAATTAAAACCTAGCCTAGGGTGTTATTAAAAACGTTGCTGCAATTCGCCCTAAGAAACATTATTCTCACCTTAATTCCGGTATATTTCTCTTCTACGACTCTTTTGAGTACAACTGGACATACGAAAATGAAACTGAACAACGTAATCAAGGGTAACCACATAATGAAAACCGTCGACAATCCCGCATCAGACTTGTACGGGGGATAAGGAAACTCTAAAGACTCCAAATTTACTTGAGGGGCTCTACCGTTCTGTCTTTCTTTTTCTTTTTCTATGAAAGACATATCCAACACAGTTTGTAGGACCAAAAATCCTTTCCATGTGTAATCCGATCCTAAAAAACAGTTTAAGCTTAGATTGAAATAGGACTTAATAGTTATTTAACCAACGAGTGTATTTATGAAAGCGATTCGAATCAATCATTAATATAAGAGTTGGTTACAACATTTTTCCGTCGACTGTAGTTAATAATAAATGTTTATTATTCTAAAAAGTTTGAAAAAAACTAATTGTCAGTTGTATAGGTAATACGGCAAACCGAAATCATAGACACCCTTGACAATGACAGTGACAGTTGGTTCTATCGTTAATGGTGGATGTCAACTGAATAATATGCGTCTATTTCTCTCTGTTTAATACAAATAAAGTAGAATGGAACTATACTATGAGACCTATTTGGTTGCCTTTGATAAAATCGTGCATTAAAGTAAAACAATTGAAAAATCATGCATTTATGGGGCTCATTAATGAACGATTTTGTATCCGTTATCGTCCATTAAAAAAGCTGTTACGTGGTCGACGGAAAAAAAGTATTAAGCCACGCTACAGTTTCTAACAATTTTGACAGATATTTTAGACAGTTTTAGTGACGAATTTTTTAATCGTAAACAGAAACCAAATAGACTTCATGATGTAACTAGATAACAGTGGCTCAATCAAACCAGTTACCAGACGGGTACGCCACACCCTAGAGAATGCCAGAATACCATTTGATCATTATTCAAATTTTGGCAGTTAAGAAACACTTTTATACTTTTACTACGTCACGTGACAGCTGTCATAATTGTCAAAACTCACTCACCCGTGAGTTCAGTGAATTGAAAGTATGAAATGCCAAATAGATGTGTTTATTTGACGAATTGCAGTGTAAGTTGTGTTTACAGCTCCATGGAGGCAAATTTGTCAATTTTGACGTTAAGAGACACTCTGATACTTACGTCATTTAACGTCACAAATGTCAAATTTTGCTCCATAGAACTATAAATACGCCGACCCGGTGGTGTGGTGGGATTAAATGCCCAGTCCGCCCATCGAGTCAATGTTGCCAGGTCTACCGTTAAAAGGGTATATCTACCGTTCTCCTGTTTTTTTTATTTAATCTAACCTTTTTATTACGTTATTGCCATTATGTTGGTTGTGAAATTTTTTATATATTTTTTCAGTTTATTGAATAGGAAATTTAAAAAGGATCCTAAAAATGCGCTTAAAACAGTTATTTTCTTACTCCAAATTATTTTCTAAAACCACGTGATGTCTGTCACTATTGTCAGAATTGTCAAAATTTTACTAGAATTTGTAAGAATTACATTTTAACACAGTGTTTGAAACAAGACGATTTTGTGAGATTTAACAGTTATTTTGACAATTGTCACTTCATAGTCTAGCTAAATAGTGTTCTACATCTGTCACTAACGTCAAAACTGTCAAACCATGCTCTAAAGTTGCAAAAATCAGGATTTAGAAACGTTTTTCTTGTAGTATTTAATATAAAACGTGTTTTTGAGAATTTTGACAGTTATTTACCGTTTCGTGATTTTTGACAGTTACAAACATATCAGTGTCTGTTAATGTTGCAACTGTTAAATTTAACTCTATGGAGCTATCCTATAAATACGACTTGCAATGCGATTTATCAAAGAAATATACAACTAATCTGTGTATTCCAGTTGTATGTAAGGGCTGAATGAGTTTTGACAGTTCACAGCTGTCAGGTGACGTAAGAAACATATCGAAGTGTCGCATAGTCTCACAAATATCACATTTGGAGCTTTATTGAAATGTAAATACAAGGTAAAACTGTTTTGCATTTGATAGTTTCATATCACTGCTGAATGAGTTTTAATCGGGGTTTTAATAGTTATAACAAGTGTCACTTGACTATAAGCCACGCTGTCATAACTGTCAAATTTAACGTCTTAAACTGTCATTTAACGTCACCACTTACAATGTGCAGTGTGATTGATTAAATTTAACAGGTGGCCAGCTTGCTGGCCACCCTGAGAAGGAACTTACCAATTACTACATAAAATTAAGCTTGAGATAAACACAGCTAATTAAATAATACTTTTTGTATTTAATTTTAAGGCTAATTAAGAAATGCGGGAAAACTGGATGGACAACCATGCAACAACTGCATTCAGTTCAAATCCCATGAAACTTACTCTTATTACTTATTAGTTGTTTTCTGTAAATAGTAGTTTCTCACAAAATACATGCTCCTTTCAAAGTCCAGTAACTATCAATATTTTTTGTGCAGTTCTAGGTCGTTCAAGATAACTTTACAAATTGTATGATCCAAGTTTACAACCCAGAATGAAGAAATGTTTATAAGTTTTTATTGTTCTATGCCCTTTGAAAAGGTTTTTTTAGTAGTACTTATGTGAACAAATAAAAGTCTGTTTATCTACTTACCTTGTCCAGGCTGAAAGGTAAAACTGTTTCTGTACAGTTCGCCGGTTTTCCAAGAGAAAAACTGGTCATGAATTCGAATTGTGTAGTCAAAATTCGGCGAGCCCTCCTTTGAATTAAATATTATTGCTACTGTAGTTCCATTACCCACTCTTGCGTATTTATCAAACAAATCCACTTCATTTTTAAAACCCAAGACACCTATAAAGAGTTTAGGTTTTAGGTTCTGCAGTTCTATCTGATAGAGCTGTTTGTTATAGGAGCTTAGAGCTGCCAAACATTTTTCCTTGCAATTTTAAGTTTTCAGTTGCTTATTTAAGTTAAAAAATTAAAGTTCATGATTATAAATCCAGCCTCACTTGAAAAATAATTTAGGCAGTATCTGGTAAGGCTGGGTTTACCCAACTTCTTAGCCATAGTTATGACTATGATTTGATTTGATTGATTATGACTATGAAATTGGGTAATCCTGGCCTAAATGGATACTTTTGAGAAGTATTTTGTACAGCTCTGCGTAGATGGAGGCATAGATAATATTTATTTGAACAAAATCAACTGTCAATTTGTTAACTTTGAGTTTGAGGTATAAAGACAACCTGCATTAAATAGTCAAGTTATAAGGTTTTTTTACTAAAGTTTATAGGCTCTTTTTCTTGTACCACAGCTTTTTTAAATCCTCCTTCTAAGCAGTTTTGACAACCCTTTTTACAGTAGACTAGTAGAATAAGCATAAAAACGTACTGTCTGTTGGAATCTGGCACTTTTCCTTCATCCTTTGCACAATATCTCCATAATATTCAGAATCGGGAGTGTAGTAAAAAAATGTTTCTTGAAAGTTGAATCCCACATCTGCATAACTGATAGGTAGGGCTTCTTGGTAAGTAACTTCGACAATTTTTTGTTTACTCAAGCCTGTAATTTTGCTTCTCCCATAAGCAATTAACAAAAAGAGCAAAGGGGGTATTAAAGCCTCACAGATTGTAAGGAACCAGTGCGATTTTCGTATTAATAAATTCTTCCATACTGTCACTTTTAGTTGGTAGATCCACATTTTCTAATGGAGATGATATGCAAACTATTTTGTATTTTAAATTTGCATTTTCATTAACATAATTTACAACAATAATCAAGGCACACAGAACCCTCTGCCCTCTGGGAATACTCATAACAAAACACTGACAGTGACGACATAGATGAGACATTTTCTTTGGATTTGTGATTTTAGACCTAAGTCACGTGACCTGCATGGGATTTTGTCAACGAGGTATCATGTGATTTGATCCGAACTCAAAAAGGACCAATAAGACTTTTTGTCACTTGTCAGTTTATGGATGCTATGCAGCGCAGCCGCTAGACAAACCCTAGATTTCAAAATTGCGATTGGTCAAAAAAGTTCCTTACTGCACATTGACCAATCAAAAACTTCAGCAGCAATGTTTTTATTTCCATCTGTTGTTGATAACACAATAAATATACATACGTTGAACTAACGTTCCGTAACCGCAACTAGCGCCGTACCGTTTTCTCTTAAAGTTTTCTCTTAAAAAAGTTTGTCATAATAATGAACATTTACATGATACATCCACAGTTTTTAATTTTTTTACTCGAAAATTAAACGCTGTACCGAAAAGTAACAAGAAAGCTCTCTCTAAACTGAATGAGGAATTTTATGAAAAAGCAATGGCGCGCCATTTTTTCTGTTGCGTATATATTAACACATAACAATATAATATATCAAAATAAATGTTTTAAATCTATATGTCTTGGATTTTAAAATACCAATAAAAATAAATAAATATCACATGAAAATTTGCTAAATACATTAACATGTATAGGTACTAAACCACCTTATTATGACACAAAATGAACAAGCATTTATACAGGGTGTGTGTTTTTCAAACCCCAAAAAAACAATAAAATGATAAATCTGAATTGCACTATTGACGTTTCAAGATAAGAGATACGCCCTCTACTGGTCAATTTTGGAAAAAGTTTTGGACCACCTGGCGGCTGGCGATCATTTCTCCGTTTGATTACGTTAGTTAATTTTTATTACGAATTTAGCACTGGCTCCGTAATTTTGAGTTTTGTTCGGGTTAATGATGGTTCTGAACCGTTCAGAAACTGATTTGGGTCATTTGTATCGATGGAATAAGTATTCCTGTGTACTGATCTACAGGATATACAAATTATCATACAAATGGCCCAAATTCATATTACTATTCAGCCAGGCCTAACCTAACTTTGGCCTGGCTGAATACCCTAGTGGTGAAAGCCATAAAGTAAAAAAAAAAAAAAATAAAGCCCAAACCCAAAAAATGGCAACCAAACATAAACCATATTATACCTGCCTGATTTTAGTTTTAATTGGCGATGCGATGTTAACTTGAAACGCCATTGTAGCAAGATAAAAACGGGAAAAACGATAATACCCTGTATAAATAACTTATAAATAACAATTTGCGTTTGTAAAATAATTTAAATTTGAAACATCCTCTATACTGAATCAAGGTAACGGTCCTAAAAAAAATACTGAAATCTCTTTAATACCGATTCTTAAAACTGTGATTCAGTAAAGCAGGAATTACCCAACTTCTCAGTCATAGTCGTAATTATAAACTTAATTTTTGTTTATAATCTATGATTACGACTATGACTAAGAAATTTGGTAAACCCGGCCTAATAAAATAAATTCAAATACATTTGGTGGATGATATTACCTGTACATGTTTATGTCATTTGCACTTAAATAAAAACAATTAAATATATTAAAACTGCAAAATACAAAGGTGTCCTATACCTATACAAAAATTTTTAATAGCGCTATAAACCTTTAAAATAAATATTTTTTTAGTCTGTATTGATTTGTCAATCACTTATTCGTTTGACCACTCTCTTAAAAATTTAACTATATATTTAGGAAACCCTTCCTCACTAAAACAGCATACGAATTCTAAATCACACTTTATCTTCAGTGTTAACGTTAATTTCAGTATTTTTTTAATTATTCGAGACCTTAATCTGAAGATGTTACTTTTAAGTGCTTGTTCATGCTCACCATAATTAAACGGTGGGGTGCCTAAGGGGATATAGAAAAAGAAACTGCATTTAAAAATGCGTCTTCCAATGGGCCATCGTTGATAGCATAATCACTAATAAGCAATTGGTAATTGCTTTTAAGTTTCTCACATACACCGTACAAATCTGCTAAAGACAGAGCTGACTTGTTCACTTGAAAGTTAAGACGAGTCTAAAACAGTTTACTGTTAGTAAAAGTATTAACTTTAATAAATAACTTACTGTGTGTTCGTCTGTAATAACTCCTCCATCTTTTATGTTGTGGATGGCTGCCCGCAACTTTACCATGTTAGCTTCAACAACACTCGTTTCTTCTTTAAGTCGTAGAGTGACGTGGAAACGATTATTGAGAGTTTCTTTCAGTTTCAAAATAGTGTCATTGTTGGTCACTCGCCCACCGTTCATGATTACTAATCTACGATTAAATAGAATAGCGTTTTTGTCAACTTTTTTTGTTTTTTTAGGTACTTGTTGCAAAGGGCTTCACATTCCTCCATACTATGCGACGTCAAAATGAACGAAACGTTATTGTCGTTTTTAATGCTCCTGATCAGCGCCCATAACTTCCTCTTCGCCAATGGGTCGATACCGTTGGTTGGTTCGTCCAGCAGGATAAAGTCAGGCAGTCCGATTATGGCAATGGCAAAACTGAGTTTACGTTTATTACCTCCACTGTAATGACCGCAAGGCATATTAGCAATTTTTGTTAATCCTGTAAAAAATTAATACATTATTTCACCAACTAGTGTATAAGGCCCAGTTGTACCAAATGAGTTAACAAACCAGTTCATAAGTGTAAAAATTCACTTTCTTCAAAATATCTCAAAAACTAAAAAAAGAAACAACGTTCTAAATGTCATTTCATTAAGGCTATTTTTCTTCAATTTCACCAAATTTTTCAAGATCCTCACAGTGGCATTCCTTTATAACAATTCGGACACACTGTAAGTATAAGGGCATTTTGATTCGGCTCAAATGGAAAAACCACCAATTTATTTATTAATCTATTATGTCTTCTTCTTTAAGTGCCATCTCCTCTCAGAAGGTTGGCAATCATCATGGCTATCCTCACTTTCGATGCTGCAGCTCTAAACAACTCAGTGGAACTACAGTTATACCATCCTCTCAGGTTATTCAACCAAGAGATACGTCTTCTTCCTCTGCTTCTTTTCCCCTGTATCTTTCCCTGCATAATGTTCTGCAACAATACATATTTATCTCCCCTCATCACATGGCCCAGATATTGCAGCTTCCTTATTTTAATTGTGTTTAATATTTCCTTTTCTTTTCTCATTCTTCCCAGTACCTCCTCGTTTGTTACCATGTCCACCCAACTTATTCTCAAGATCCTTCTATATGACCACATCTCGAATGCTTCCAGTCGGTCGCTTATCTCTTTCTTTAACGTCCAGGATTCCATCCCGTACAGCAACACCGAGAAAACATAGCATCTCAATATTCTGACTCTAAGGTGTAGATTAAGATCTCTACTGCATAACACATTCCTCATTTTATTGAATATGGTTCTGGCCTGTCCAATTCTTGCTTTAATTTCTTCGGTGTACTCATTATCTTCATTAACCGTTGTTCCTAAGTATTTGTATTTGCTAACTTTCTCTATTGGTTCTCCGTTGATCCATAGGTTTTCCTGTTGTTGAGCTGACTTTGTAATGATCATGAATTTGGTCTTTTTGATATTTAAGGTAAGTCCTCCTTCCTCACTGCTCTTCACTACTTGATCAACCAAGCTCTGTAACCCTCCTATTGTTTCGGCAATAAGTATGGTGTCGTCTGCATACCGGATATTGTTAATGGGTATTCCGTTAACCTTTATTCCCGTTGTTGTTTCTTCCAGTGCTCTCTGAATGATTTCCTCCGAATAAAGATTGAGTATAAATTATTTATTATTCTAATATCTTTCATGTCTATGTTTTTAGTTTTAAGCAATTGAATAAGGAGGTTATGGCGGACTTTATCAAATGCTTTGTTGTAGTCCAGAAAACAGACATACATCGGTTGATTGACGTCCATGTATCTTTGAGTCGAACACATTAAAGGCAAACAAGGCTTCTCTTGTTCCTATTGCATTTCTAAAGCCAAATTGGGTTTCGCTAATATCTTGTTCTAATTTCCTAAAAATTCTCTGATGTATTATCTTTAGGAATATTTTGAGAGCGTGGCTCATTAGACTGATTTGCTTTAATCTTTTTTGGCAGTGTAATGAAGGTTGATCTAAGCCATTCACGGGGAATTATTCCTGTATTGTATATTGTGTTATATAGCTCCACAAATATGCCTATTTGATCTTCTGTTATTAATTTGATTATTTCTGCTGGAATTTCGTCGGGTCCTGGAGATTTATTAGATTTTGCCATTTTAATTGCGTGCATTACCTCTTCTTTTGTTATTGTTGGACCTAACTCTCTTTCTATGTCTTCTTCCACCATTTCTTGTTGCCTGTCATCGTCGAATAATTCCTGGATATACTCTTTCCATCTCGCTAGTTTGCCTTCAGTGTCTGGGATTATTTTGCCGTCTCTGTCTAGCAAAATATTACTTTGGTTTGATCTTTTTATACCAGCTAGTTCCTTAATTTTTTTATGCAGATTAAGATCGTTGTGTTTTGCTATTAAATCTTCTATTTCTGTACATTTTTCTCCGTACCATTTCTCTTTGGCTTCACGTATTCTTTTCCTTATCTCTTTATGTGTATTGTTATATGCGTTGTTGTCTGTGTTTTTGTAGGATCGTCTTTCCTCCATTAGTCTTAAAATTTCGCGAGTCATCCATGGTTTTTGTTTGTGGTTAGTATTCTCTGTTTGCAGTAGCTCTTTTGTTGAAGTCGTTATCGTGGTTTTGATGGTATCCCATATTATGTTTGGATCTTCATTCGGTTCAGCTTTGACCTTACTTAGTTCAGTGTTAATATTCGTGGTCAACTGATCTCTCATTATTGGGTTTTTAAAGTTTAAGTTTCGTAGCTGATTTTTGTTTTGCTGGGGTTTTGGCTTTTTTAATCGTATTCTGATCTTGACTATTACTGGATTATGGTCTGTTGCTGCGTCTGCTCCAGGATATGTTTTAGCCGATTTTATGGAATTCCGATAACGTTTATTAATCAAGATATAATCAATTTGATTCCTAACTCTGTGGTTGGCGTTATCGGCGGGTGATTTCCAGGTATAAAGCCTCCTATTCGGCAGTTTAAAATATGTGTTTGTTATCACCATGTCTTGTTCTTGACATAGCTGTACCAATCTTGTCTTTTGCCCAACCCAAAGTCACCAATAATGTCTTCTACTTTCCCCTTTCCGACTTTCGCGTTAAAGTCACCCATTATTATCGTAATATCCCTGCTCTTTGTAATATTCAGAGCTTGTTGGATTTCGTTGTAATATCGTTCTAATTCTTCTTCACTCTTATCGGAAGTGGGGGCGTATACCTGTATGATGTTAAGTATTCTTTGGGTCGTTGTCTGTCTCTAATCTATTATGTACCGACATTGAAAAGCCTTCTTCTTAGTGTGACCACAGTGTGTGACTATGTTGGGCTTTGTTAGTATCCTTATGATATAAAGGATGAATAAAGTTCTCTGGAAAAAAATTGTTTTAAATTAGACTCTTTGAACATTATCAGACACGTTAAATGAATCAGCATCATTTACGTGCCTGTTAATGTCTAATGCTGGTTCTCCCGACCCTTCCAAGGTGTGGTTAAGTACAACTTAGGCTAAGTTGAGGTTTGAATGTGACAGATCAAGTGCAAAATAACACAGTCAAAACTAAACTTATCTAAGCTGTCCTTAAATTCAACTTAGCCAATGTTGGGGAAATGGACATAAAACAGACAATCTAACGGAACTGTTTTGAATGTGACATGTAAAATGTAAATGTGTCAAATATTTTAATTCAAAGAAAAAGAAAGCTTGTACATTCTGAAAACGTGTGGGTGTACATCTTTCATGATTAGAAGTGCGTATATTTGCCAGTGAGGGAAAAAACATGATTTGACAAACGACTTGAATTGGGTGAGTTACTTCATAGGAGAGACAGTATGTGTTAAAAATTAAAACTCAATGACTACTCAATTCCTTTCTGTATAAAGCAAAAACCCTTCTTAAAAGAAGGAAAGTTTGGATTGCTTTGGTAAAAAAACAAAACATTTGGTCTAGGGCAGTCTTTACTTATTATATCCCTAAATATTGACATTTATATAAAAGAAAGTTTTTACTTACCAAACAAATCTAAAACTTCGTTAACAGTGTTTTTCCCCAAACCTCTAAGCAGGGCGACTGTGTTGAGAATCTGCCTGCCTGTTAAAGAATCATTCAAGGCATCATTTTGAGGACAATATCCGATACTTTTTAAGTACTAAAAGTGAACTGAATTAATGAATTATTTAAAAAGATCATTGTAAATACCTCAGCATTATTAATGTTTATTTGTTTTTTCCTCGGATCGCAGATCTGAATTGATCCTTCGTCGCACACCTCTTGTCTGGTCAGCATTCGAAACGTTGTAGATTTTCCAGAACCGTTTACACCCAAAATACCGAAGCATTCCCCTTTGTTAAGGTCTAGTTTCTTTATATCTACAACAGGATCTCCGCCATTATATGATTTTTTTAAGTTAGAAACGCATAAAGCATCTGTTTGGAGTTCAGGTGATTCCTCTGTTTTGTTTACTGTTGGTGGTTTATTGATCTTATATCTTATGCTGCGATAATATGCTTTGTGCACTTTGTAGTCGTCAAAGATGATGTTAAGTGCTAGATAGCATACCCCTCCAAATAGGATAGAAATTACTTGTAAGGTTGTTAAACCAGCCCAATAGGTTTTTTGAGCAATACAAGCTTCAGTCTCTCCAAAACAGCAAGGATTAGGATTTTCAATCTGACACATGCTGAACCACCTCATCTTGTCCATTGTCTTTATACTGTAGTTCTCAACTACCTTTTTGGAAAACATTACTCCCCAATACGTTAAGCCAAAATGAGGACTACACATTGAAAAACCTAGTTTTAGGACTTCTATGCCCAGAAGAGAAGCGTTTCGCGACTCTTCTAAAGCAATAACTATGACTGTCTGTAAAATTCCGAACATCAAGCCAAGTATGACAAATAGGGCATAGGAGCTAGAAAATGACTTGCGTCTGCTGAATAGGTAAGAGAATGGTATTCCGTTTATTCCATACAGTAGTAAAATTACGTAGAAAGCTTCTGAAAATCAAACAATTTAAGTGAGCAAGTCGTAACAGAATTCTGGAGAAACATACGCCATTCTTTAATTCCTCGAAATGGTGTCCATAACAATATCAAAGTTGACAAAATCGTGACCGCAACTAAATAAATTATATAGTCAGAGATGAAAGCAAAAATCCAGTAGAACCAAGATGTCATCCCGCTGATGTACTGCAGCTGTATAAAGTTGCTTGAGATTTCCTTGTGGGGAAAGTAAATAAAACTTCCCAAAAAGAACAGGAAACCTAGCGGTAAAATGATGATCCATAGTAAGCCAATCTGGGTTGTCGATAGTGGTTCCGGTGTTGTAGGGCCGACACTTTGAAATGGATGGATACTGGCTGAAATCTCATAGTCTTTTCCTAGTAAATGTTTGACGAGGGTGTTTGTGATCAGATTGAGCGAAATCGGGGCTGAATGTATAGCCAGGCCGTTGTACAAGAATGTAGCTTGGAGGATGTCATCAAATTCGGTGAATTCGGACGCTGCTATCATCCGATGCTGGTAGAACGGCAGATTTTTGGTACCATTCTCCACAATCGCTAAATTAAAACAATTATGTTTTACAAAACGAAAATCCACATTTACTGAAGCAACATTTTTTACAATACCAAAATACACATTATTTACTGCTGTACACAACACACAAAAACCAAACGAAAAGAACACTAACCTAACCTAAAAGAACAAATATAACACAGTCTTAGCGCCATGTGGCGAATTGCCATCCACCCCAGATCAACTGGTCGCATTGGCAACACCGCTGATCTCGTCGGCAGACGACAGCAGACAGACCCCGGACGTCAAGAGAGTTGACAGAAAGAAAGTGAGGTGAGGGACAGATTCTCCGACCGCGATCCGAAGATGACCGACTCGTTTTCGACCCACAATTTAAATCAACAATCATCGGAATGATTTCTCTTTGTAAATACGAATTTCTTTAATTTTTGTACTTGTAGTTCAGTAATAAACTGTTTGTGTTGAGAATTACAAGAGTGGCTTATTTTGATGCTTCCCGGCAACCAGCCACAGATTTCGGATCCAAAAGCGTTATGATCTAAAAGTCACATGGCACCATGACTACAAAATTACACAAAGATCACGTGGCTTTTGGATTATGACGCATTTGGATCCGAAATTACAAACCGAAAGAATACTGCTTTCGACGACAATCACACTTTAAATTCTGATGTATTTACATGCATCTAAAATTTAACAGATTTACCATGTCATTGTATACGTTCACCCCATGTCAGCGGCTTAGAAGCTAAGTAAGCAGTCATAACAAACTAAATAGGACCGCTTACTTAACCTCTAAGCCGGGTGAACGTACCCATTGTAAATGGTAAATAGAGAACTGTCAAATTTGAAGTGGACTTGGAAGCGATTGTAAGTGACAAGTGTAGCTTTATTGAATCAATGGCGGCAAAGTTAACAAACTGTCATCAGATGTTTTTTGAAGTGTCTAATTGTGATGTTAATTTGTAAACATGAAAACGAAAATTTGTAAATAGTAAGTGTTTACTGGATAATTCCGCAAAAATGATGAAGCAGAAAGGAACAAGCATGATAACTCAGCGACACGTGTTTCTGCTTTTTGGCTTCATCAGCAATGTATACAGGTGTGGTAAATCCAAAAGCGACCATAGGAAAACCGTGTAACGGACAGAGATACGTAGGTAATTGCATGCGCGGGAAAAAGACAGAAAAGGAAAAAAATATCAAGTAGGCCATATTTTTAGCGCGCTGTTGCCAAACGCCGTAAGTATTCAATACCCTCGACAAACTTACGTACGGCGTTTGGCAACAGCGCGCTAAAAATCTGGCCTACTTGATATTTTTTTCGTTTTCTGTCTTTCTCCCGCGCATGCAATTACCTACGTTTCTCTGTCCGTTACACGGTTTTCCTATGGTCGCTTTTGGATTTACCACACCTGTATAAATACCAACTGACATACACATAGTGAAACGTATACTGGTGTAACCTGGAAAAGGAGGGACATAAACAAACATAGATATCAGTAGTAATTTTATTTAGGTTGTGTTTTGTTTTTTTAAATTTTTTAAATTCGATTTAGAACGTCATTTTTTATGACAGATGGCGACAAAATACTTCATAATACTGAATGGCAGACAATAATCATATAACAAAACAATTTTCGTATCACATAAATTTATTACGAATATGAGCCGCATTCTTTCGATCCATCATTTCGGATCCAAAAAGCGTTGTGATCTAAAAATCACATGACATCATAATTATAAAATGAGATAGAGGTCACGTGACTTTTGAATCAGAACGCGGCACTAATGAGCGAACGTCATGTTTGACGTTTTGAAAATGCATTGCTTAGCGATTAGTTGCGACACCTGTAGCGCTCTCTTTCTCACACGCACTTATTAACTGAACGCAATTCTGATACAAACGTGACGTTCCACCGCCTACTATACTAGAAAGCCTAGAAGGTGCTTGTCAAAAATTCCAATATGGCGGAAATAGTGGTGACAGTTTGCGTTTGTTTGTATTGTGGAAATTGAGTTTTTTGAGGATTAGATGAATTTTTACGGTTTATAATCAAAACTTGAGGTTATTTGCGTAACTTATTTTTGTTTGCTGCCGTTCATAAGTTTTTCAAGCCACATTGTAACAGCAATTCAGAAAAAAGCCCAACCGTGTCAGTTTTTTACTTTACAAAAAACTGGATCTAACTTAACAGTGGTTGAACACTTTGAAGTGGGATGATTTTACTCAAACACTATACTCAATGGTAGGTACAAGTGCTTTCTAGTATAGTAAACTTATTAGGTACTTGTTACATGCACAGGTATGTGAGTTACATTTTAAAGCATCCTTCAATGTGAGAGCAACAAAAATAATTTTGAATGAATGTTCTTGGTAATAAAATAAGAACCATTTACCAGTTTTGCTTACCTAGTTTCAAGGATTTACATATTTTCTTACATTGAACAGTGTTTAAACTAGTTTGCTGTTTGTTGTACTTTCCAGGACAAATGTTCTAACCAATTTGTTTAGGCTGGACTTGATTGTGTATAAAAAGCTCTATCTATACATATCTGGATCAGGAATGAACCTTTTTTTGATTTTTCACTCACAACTTGCAATCAACTACACGAAACAATTAAAAAAACATATTTTTTACTGCATCTGCATACGTTTGTGTATAAAACGAAAACCGCTAACGCCGCCATTAAAAGTGACATTTTAGGCTTTCTAGTATAGAGGGCGGTGGACGTTCTCGATCTCGACGTTTAACGAATGGTGTGCGTTGTTGCCAGATTTAAATCAAGTTTAAGTTAAGAGTGGTTCAGACTGTGACAATAAAAATAAAAAAATCACAGCCTGAAGCACAGTTAAACTTAAACTTGGTCTAAAACTCAACTTAAAGTTGGCGGTGCAAATGGATGTAAGCCATCAACATTTAAAAACACAACCAAGCACATTAACAAGCTTAATTTAGCATTCATACATGATATTAGATCGTCCTCAAATTTCACCAAGGCCAATTTACGTTCCATCAAATTTTCAAACTCAATTTGACAAAGTTGTGAGGAGTTTGAACCTCCACACAAAACGGTCGTATTGCAGTACGTCTCTGGGGACAGTTTGAGGTTAGGACTTTGACCATTGAGATATACTTTGGCTTGTCCTAAACCAATGCTTAATAGTAGGAACAAACCAGCGAAAGCGACCTAAGAAACAAAAATCAGATGCGAAAACTTGATAAAAAAATCTGACTTACTGCTATAGTGTACGACTGCCATTTTGTCTTCAAGAAATTACATTTTTTCTCGCACAATCCTTGTAATTTTGTGCAAAATGTTCCACCAAAAGATTTGGCAATATCTGGGGAAAAAATGGTGTTTTATTTTCTATTGATGAACACTTTACAAAAACTATGTAAATCAAAATACACACTTACTTTCATTTGAGTTTGTGATGTTTTCCCTCCATTTTGGGTTTTTCTCGTTCTGATACCTGTTACGAGTACAAAATAACATTATAATTTTACACCTTTATCATTAGCTTACTTCTGAAAGATATCTTCAATAGATGGATTGGATACAGAAACGACTTCAATGTGTAAGGATTTTTTTTGTTCTTCAAGGTTTTTCAGTAATTTTGAAATATCTTCACACGTAACTTGATATTTCAGTTCATTTCCATCCTTACTGTCCAGAATAAAGTCATCAGCGCCATAGCTTTTCAGTTTTTTGTTAATATCTTTCTGAGCCTCATCGATATTAGTTGTCGACTCAATTAAGATACGCAAGAATTTCTTTTTTCCTGCGTTGCTGTATTAATAACACTTTCAACTTCCAGTAACTAATACTAACCGTATAACTTCTTTAGTTCAGTTAAAGTGTCTGAACCATTCAAAACAACTTCTCCATCATTCAACATGATAACGCGATCTGCCAAACGTTCGGCTTCTTCCATGAAATGTGTGGTAATTAAAATGGTTCGTTCTTTTCGCAACTGGAGTAATAAGTTTCTCAAGTCATTACGAGCTTTGAGGTCCATTCCTGATGATGGCTCGTCCAGAATCAAGATCTAGGAAATTTGAATTGTGAAAATGAAATTTGAAAGTATGTTAAATGTTCACTTTTGAATCTCCAATCACAGCCATGGCCAGACACAGCTTTCTCTGCATTCCGCCGGATAAAGTGTGTGGAAGATGATGTTTCTTATCTTCGAGTTGAAGTTTTTCAAGCAATTCTTCAATGCCTTTTTCTGCTTTTCTACAGTTTTGTCCTTTAAGCTGCAATTTAACTTTCTTAAGCCTGCTGACTGTAGGAGCAACTAAAGTGACTTACCATAGCGAAAAACTTTAAATGTTCCCTTACAGTTAAGTCGGAGAAAAACATATTGTGTTGGGGGCAAAGGCCTACTGAATCCATATAATCGGCAATCGACTGAACTTTTTGTCCAGACATAAAGATTTCCCCGGAGGTTTTATTAATCATTCCTAATAATTATCAAAAATGGTAAACAAGATAGATCTTACTTGAGTATATTTTACCTGTTATCATTCCCATAACAGTAGACTTTCCAGCTCCGTTATGCCCTAACAACACTGTAATACTTTTTTCATGAATATCCATAGTCACATCTTTCACTACAGTTTGGTCTCTATAGCACTTAGACAAGTTACGTATAACAATTGATGTTGATTTATTCAACAACTCTATATCCTCTTCTGATGTTGTGGTAGACTGTTTAAAAACAATTGCTATAATCTCTTAAGGGTGTAATGTTTTTTAAATTACCGGGTTACTCTTGGATCGTTTCAACCATTTAGGTAGTGAAATATGTTTGGGAATTCCGTATTTGCCTGGTTTACATGGGTCAATGACTAAAGTAAGCACAGCGTAAAGAATGCAATCCAGCCCTAACATTAAGAAAACATCAAACATAGATAGATCGTTGTAGCAACCATCAGAAGGTTTGTGCCAGTTTGTCCATTGTAGTCCAGTTTCTGGAATGTACAAATTTGATTAGTAAATATTTATTTTTATTTTGCTCTTTGCATTGCTTTGCCTACCTCTAATTTCGTATTGGGATATGACAGAAAATCCAAAATGTAACGCCATGTTCGGAAACAACATAAACACTAAACAGCGGTAAAATGGTAGGTTGTCAACATCCTCACTCAGGTATTTTGGTACAAAATAGGATAATATCCAGAAAAGAAACCCAACCAGAGTAGCTAATGTGGCTGTAACGTTACAGTTATGTATCAATCCGAATTTTTTAAATCACTTAACAAACAAACGTTTTTCGAAAAAGGTACTCAAAAAGAACGTGTGTATCGTGATGGTTAGGCAGTAAAGTATTAAAAACAGTGCCAATATTGTTGTGGACGTGAATTCTATGGGGGGATATCCAGCTTTAAATATATCAACTTTTAGAAAAACGACAATTAGAGCCACTGACAATAACATAGGTAACATGCTGTAAAGTAACCATCCCAACCATAACGCCCATGATTTCATTCCTACCATTTTCATTAGTTGCTACAAAAATATTATTTATTAATTAAAAAATTAATAGAATAACTGGAAAACTAACTTTGACTCCGGTATACTTTTCCTCTACCACTCTTTGAAGCACAGCAGGACAAACAAAACTAAAGCTAAATAGAGTGATCAGGGGCAGGAATTCACTTAACAATTCAAATCCTAAATCGGTTCTGTATGGAGGATATGGAAATTCCTGTGATTCCAAAGTAATTTCGGGAAGGTGTACACCGTTCGTTTTAGCTTCTTTTTCTAAGAATGTTAAGTCCAACGCTTTTTGAAGGGTTCCAAAAACCTTTCCAAGTGTATTCACTACCTACTTTTTCTTGATAGAAAATGGAGAATTTTTATTAGCGATTTTTTTATTGAAAAAATTACTACGCCACTGGATCTATAGTGCTTTCAAATAGCTGTAAAAAAAAAACAATTTACAAAATTAGTAATTTGTAACTGCTGGACCTATATTTTAAGTCAACATATAACTATTATTACCTCTCCCTGGTTGAAAGGAATAAAAATCTTCAAAAAGCCTGTTGGTCAACATATAACTATTATTACCTCTCCCTGGTTGAAAGGAATAAAAATCTTCAAAAAGCCTGTTGGTCTTCCAGTTCACTAATGGTTCGTGAAGTCTTATGGTATACTCCAAATGCTTGTCACCTGGTTTGGATTTAAAAATAATGGCGACGACTGTTGTAGCGTCACCAGACATGTAGCTTTCTGTGAGCAGTTTTTCGGTGGGAAATTTCCTAATGTCTAGATGGTAAAATAATTACTATTATACTCCATATTTTTAGGTGTGTAAGTGTACTCACTATTGTTGATGATCTGAAATTTCTCCTGAACGCCATGGACAATGTCCGCAAAGTAGTCATCGGAGGGAGAGTAATAAAACACTGTTTCTTCTAAGTTAAACCCCGAGTCTTCGTAAAATGTCGGAAATTTTTCGTTGTAGGTTACGGCAGTTACACTCCGTTTACTGAATTCGGTAATTTGACTTCTTCCGTACGATATGAAGATAAATAACAGTACCGGTATTAAGGCTTCGCATATTGTCAACAGCCAATGTCGTTTTCGAATCACATAATTCTTCCATAGAATTACTTTTATCTGGTGCCACTTTCCACTCTGCAACAATATATGCCATAAAATCAAAAAGTAAAAAAAAGAATGCCAAAGAAAAAGGAAAGAAAGTAGGTACCAATTTGAGATCAAGAACCTAAAGAAATTGTATGAACCACAGGAAAAGTGTAGCTTACCATATTTTTTTTGTCGTTCTGAGTTACTTAGTTCAGATTGTTTACTAAAGCCATAACCTAAAAATGTATGTGTTATTAATATACATAATATGCCTCTCATACAAAATAATTTATAGTAATTTATTGGCTATAAGGGCCGATTATACCCAAATATTTAGGGACACTCTATGCTTAAGTTCAGTTCAGTTTAATTTGATTGTGACATTTTGCACATGACCTGTCATAGACAAAGCATAACAGCTTAGGTGTGGGTCTTCCAATCTGCTGATATCCAATTGGAAAGTGCTTACTTATTAAGATTAATTTATTGACCTACGCTACACTATGCCAAGACATGGTAAATTAAATGGAAAACTTAAGCACACATTTTCTAATAAATTCTTTATTCTTATCCTTTATCCTTTATTAATTATTAGATATTGCCTTGATGCATTTCTAACTATCGCAGTTTAAAATTTTATTAAACGGATTAGGGTTGAGCCAATTTTTATCCATCCAATTCATTTATCCAAGTTTAATCTTTCATGCCATAAAAACTACGTATTCCCTACCTTAGGATGCTCTTGACTTTTTAGGTAATAAACTTTCGTTAGCTTTTGCTGCATTTTCTTTTATATTTTCTAAAATTTAACAGGACTATCAAAGTCACAACTTCCAGGTAAAATAAAGAGTAAACAACATACCGGTAAAGGTATACCTTATACTTTTCAATGCCAAAAACAGTAAATAATTGCTAATCTTAGATAAGTTTTGACATTATGTTCTCTCTAACACCAATCAAAAGCACGAAAAAGTCCAGGACCCGATGAAATCAAAGTCATCAAACTGGGAAACTTCCCAGCGACTGGCAGAAATCGATCTTCATCGCCTTACCCAAAAACAATAAAGCTAACAAGTGCAATGACTTCCGATTAATTAGCCTAATGAGTCACACTTTAAAAATACTCTTAAAGACACTCCTCAGCAGAATTTATGCCAAATGTGAACACAATATTGGCAAAGCACAATTTGGATTTCGTAGCGGACTAGGCGTGACACACGTGAAGCCCTTTTCTGCATGAGGACACTATTACAAAAGAGTTGTGAGTTTCAAAAAAATATCTATATATGTTTTATTGACTTCACTTCTTCTCAAACACAGAAAACTTTTTCAATGTTTGAAATCATATAACGTAGACTATCATGATATGCGTTATTTGATAAACCTATATCACAGTCAAACAGCAGTAGTCAGGCTAGAAGACAGCGTTACAGATGAAATACCAATAAAAAGCGGCGTAAGACAGGGATGTGTTTTATCATCCCTGTTGTTCAACCTTTATTCAGAGAACATATTTCACGAGGCTTTATATGGCAGGACAGAGGGAGTAAAGATAGGTGGCGAAATTGTAAACAACGTAAGGTACGCAGATGATACTGCCATCATTGCAGAAAACATGGAAGACTTGCAAATGCTGCTGGATAGAGTGAACGAGGCTGGTCGAAGATGGGGTATTGCTATAAACATCAAGAAAACGAGATGGAAGCTGTGGGCCTCAGACATTGAGGCAAATGACATAACGTGCGACGAAGAGGTAAGAGCGAGGATTGAAATGGCACGTAGGGCATTCAGCAAATAGAAACCAACTCTCACTAATAGAAACCTCACAGTTCAGACGCGGTTAAGAACACTCCGCTGTTACGTATGGAGCATTTTTTTGTACGGATGTGAGACATGGACGCTTAAAGTTGACATCATGAATAAAATAGAAGCGTTTGAAATGTGGTACTATCGAAGAATCCTCAAGATCCCGTGGACTGCACATACCAGGAAGTACTCGGACAGCTGAATAAGGATCGAGAACTCCTGAACACCATAAAAACAAGAAAGATGAGTTATTTCGGGCATATAATGCGAGGTGATAAATATCACATCCCTCGTCTGATTATTCAGGGAAAGGTTGAAGGCAGAAGATGGATAGGTCGCAAAAAGCTATCGTGGCTGCGAAATATTAGAAACTGGACCGGACTGGGAGTAGAACAACTATTCCGAGTAGCAACAGATAGAGACCAATTCAATCAAATTGTCATGAAGATAGCCCACGCTTGAAGACAGGCATGGCACCGAAAGAAAAAGAACGCCCTTAGTACATAAATAGCTTATATTCCCTGTTTGTTTCTAATGGTTTCCGGACACATTATTATGATAACCTGTGACTCCTGTGAGAGTTCTTAAGCAGGTTTCACAATAAAAGTTTTAATTCAAAGAAATTGAAAACATTTATTTTATCAAATTTTATGCCTCCCATAAATTCATAAACTTCTTGGAGCATAAAGTGATTTGATTTTACACTTATCAAACTTTTATGTCAAAGCTGTCAATGAAAACAGTTTGACCAACCAAACCAAGTGAATTCAGTGTTTAGGTGGTAATAATTACAGATTATTCCTACTTGTTTTTCTGGTATTTTTGATATTTTGCAGCTCACACTCTCACTTTATAGTTTTTGTCTGTTGGCAGTTGGCATTACGCAAAACGGTAAGTTTGATTAAATAAAGTGGAAAAATCATTTAACTGTCAGCAGTTTTTCCGGAAAAAAATTCGAAAACATTTCACACTCCTCACAGCAACATAAAGAATAGTGCTACCAATATGGCTAACAATACTCCTGTAACCTACAATAATTGTAATTTTTATATTAATTGTAATTTAAAATGAGTTTGAAGTAATTACCCTTTCTAGCTTGAGAGTTATTGTTCTTATTAATTATTGTTCTTATGGTTTTAATTAAAAAAAAATGTTGTGTTAAAATAAAATATTTATTTAACTCAGGAACTAATCTTACCAAATATCCCTCGTGCATCTAATTTTTCCTATGGAAAAATTGGAACACTCGTTTCTAAGTAATTTGTTTTAACAAATAGCATGAGCGAGAGTGGTTTTAAAAATCCGAGTCAAAGACAACAAATTACTTAGAAACTCGTTTTTCCGGAAAAATTAAATGCACTAGGGATATTACCCCCGAAAAATCACTTAACAACTGTCAACTTAGCTGTCAGCAGTTTTTCCGGAAAAAAATTCGAAAAAATTTCATGCAAGTTTGACAAGTTGCCTTGTAAAAACAAACTTGATGGTTTCTATGCTGTGTTGCTATGTACCGTTACCAACAACAAAAATTACAAACGACGCTTACGAATTTATTAATTTTACAACTAAAACTCAAAATGAATCGGTTTGGAAATGTTTCCGAAAGTAAAATTAACGCGGTTGTTGAAAATAGTGTTCCACTAAATATTCAGAAGACTCACATCACATCGATCTGGAAGCAATTTATGGAATTTTGCCAAGCAAAAGATGTTCTTATTGTTTTAATTTAAAAAAAATTTGTATTAAAATAAAATGTTTATTTAACTCAGGAAATAATCTTACCAAATATCCCTCGTGCATCTAATTTTTCCTGTGGACAAACACTCACATACCACTACAATATTAAATATGTTATACTTTATATACTATGTATGTAATGTTTTTTTATCTGTCTACGAACACTTGTTCCTAGACGCTTATCAGATATTGCCTTCTAACTTTAGACTGACTGCATGACATAGATTAACACACTAGATAGACAGACGTTAATCTCCGTGTTAATAAGGTGTAGTGTATGTATGAATTCAGTATGCAGTGTATGAATTCTGTTCACATTTGATGGTCGTCAGATGTCATTTTTACGTCTCTATTGTCATGACAGATTTTTAAAAGCGCCATCTGTTGGTAGGCTTGCATAAACTGGTATTGGCGGGCTTTTTGAATTAAATTAAGTCTTTCTTTCATGGTTTTGGTTCAAGAAACAGGTAAATAAAACAAAGTCCAGTGTATGCAAAATATATTATATATATTTTAAGGAAATGAACATACAAAACACATACTCTACAAAAATAATAAGCTTTTGGTTAGTAAGTTGGTGCAAAACCCAAGACCTTAAGACTATAGTTAAGAATAGATCATAAAGCTACACTTTATACATAAAGCATTACTATTATAAATAACATGCACATGCAAATATCAACCATTGTATACCCATAGGTGTACCTCAAAGGTCTTTAAGAATGTTTCAGATATGGTTTTCGTTTTTTTTTTTGGTTGGTTTTTTTGATTTTTTTTTTTATTTTGCTTTTTTAAAACGTGTAACTTACCAGAAGACAGGGATTCATTTTTGGAAAAGATGGAGGAAGTTGGAAGCACATCTTGATTAGGATTGCCTGTTGATTGATTACTTTGTGAAAATTTACTTAAAAAAAAATATATATAAACCTAGGAATACTTAACAGGTTTATAAATATTATTATACTGGATATGCACAGATACCTGTATGAGAATTTGAGGATTAAAGAGCGTATGTAATTTGATTTGGTTTGTGCATGTTTTTTTGTCAAACAAATGTTTGGTCCTGTTCATTTTTGCTCGTTTTTTGGTGTATACGTGCCTAATAATTATAGATATATCAAATCAGTTCATTCAAATGTAATGTGGTGACGCGGGATATGATATAGCTAAACTTTTGAAAAAAACAAACTATACCAAATAATTATATGTATTCATATTTACCAGAAGTTGATGGTCTTTGATCTGGTAAGTTCTTTAATTTTTCATAGGCAATGGAGGGGATTTCAAGAGATTCTGTGAAATTTGAAATATTACAGGAACGAAAAGTATATAAGTCCATCTTCACATTCTTCACACAGTGGAGGTGTTAGGTAAGTGCAACGAAAGAGCACTCACTCAATCTCCACAATTTTTTTTTATTTGATTTTAAATGGAAATGCTCAACATGCAATCAGCAGTTTTTCCAGAAAACAAAACCTCAATTAAAAAAAAATACTAATACTAACATGCGCGACATCACTGTATAGGTATATTTTTATTTGAATAAAATTACTTGGGGAATCTGGGTCCTTTGGTACTTGCTGGCAAGGACTTGGTAAGAACCTTGAAGGAATCACTCCCTTTTTTAGCATGCGTCTGTTATATGGGTTAAAGTCTTCAGGCAAAAAGTGCTTTTCACACACATAATACCTCAAAAAATAAATTTCAGTTTCATTTTTATCTACTGTACCTTATTTCTATTAAGTACTACTATTAGTAGTACCTAGGTATAGTGCAAAACTAGGGTATTAAAACAGATACATTTATTAGTCATAGTGCTGTTTAAACGCACTACATTAGTTTTCCATGCAAAAAAATACATTAGTTTTCCACTATACTTTCCAAGACACTTTTTTGGTAAAATCAAAATCAATGAAGTTAAGGGGTGGTCAAAATTGAATCACCCTGTACACACTTGACCTACGCTACACCATGCCAAGACATGGTAAATTAAATGGAAAACATTTTTGACACTAGACGGGAGAAAGAGGGCTAATGTGGCGTGGCGTGTTGCTACTGTTGCTAGTGGGTTTCGGTCTTAATGTTAATAAACTAAGAAAGCATTACATAAAACTGCAGGTACTACAAAAATATACAAAAACATTACTACGTCCGTTTATCAAAACAATAGCACAATGAAAGTAGAGAAGAGATTAGTGTAATCACAAACTGGTGCAAAGATTACTTATTATTTGTATAGATAGTACCTATGAGACTGACTCAACCGCAAAAAATAGAAAAAAATAAAATAAAAATGCGTGATTAAGTGTAATATTCCCGTCAAGGTGATTAATAATAGGATTATAGATGAAGGCTTAAAATTGTTATTTCGACAATAAAATAATCGGAATAGCTTAAATACTTAGAATTTTGATTGAAGGACCTTTGATAGATGCAACAACTACGCAAAGCGGATGTTTACCGAGACACACAACCTACCAAAACAAAAAACACTAAACCTACCCTAACATAAGAATAAAAATTAATGCCAAAATTATGACCCCAGTGTCTTATTGGGTCCATTTCTTTTCAATTACAGAAACCACTTTCTCAAATTTTTCCTATTAAGAATACATGACACTTTTGTTTCAATACTTGTAATACAAAAATGGCGTAATAATTATTATTTTCGACATAATATATAGTGTTATATTAAATTGAATTGAGTCATGTTAAATAGTACTTTTAGAGTACGAACAATCCTAAATAATATGCCTTATTGGATGTAATGTAAGTCAGTGTCTACCAAGCGGGGTCCGTATCGTGTCATGAGCCTGTTTCGGTTTAATAAGCTTCATCCTGTATAGACTTCTGCATTTCTAAACCGGGTGTATGGGGTTATGCTCCCATAATATAACGAATGCAGGTGAAAAAGCTTTGTGCGACAGTTGTGTAACGGTTTGTTGGAAAAAATCCAGAAAAGTTAATGTGTTTTTTGTTAGATTTATATCTGCAAATGTGCCCATGGCTACCGGATAATATTTTTAGGTAAAGTTCATTTATTTTGCTTGTTAACAATAATTTTAATTTACATTATTTTATTTTTTATGTACTTTTGTTTTGAAGTTGTGTGTGATACTCAAAAAAAATTGGATAAGTTTTAGATAATAAAAATAAAGGTTTAGTTCATACATATAAGTGCAATTATGTATTGTGCTTTATCTAGCAGCGTGTTTTTATAAATAATTCTTGATAACAAAACTACTTGAGGTGCTTTGACGTCTCAACTCGGATAATAATATTATACAAATTTAATAATTGTAATGTAAAAAATACTTTGTTAAACTAATATTTTTTTGCAATACCCTGTTTACATGGTGTTCTAAATTAAGTGCGCACCATTGCCAACTTTTTTATTATTGAAAATAGAACATTGTTTAAATTAGCAAACTTGTGGCATTTTTTGCGCTCTCTGAAAACGCAAAAACGCTTAAACAATTGAATATCGTGTTTTCGACTTATTTCAGAAAATGTTATTTTACTTTTTTTTGATACCAAAATATCTACTTCACATTATTAAAAACCTAGTTAACAACAGACAATTAGAGGTACGCATAGACAATACCTTTTCATTTCCATTTTGTCCTGAACAAGGGCTTCCGCAAGGATTTCAAAATAAAACACACATAAACGATACAGCTTATATTTTACAGTACGCGGACGACACGGCACTCGTTACACATGATGAAACTACTAAAAAAGCAGTAGAAAGACTTCAGACAATGACGGATCGCACAATAACGTGGTTTTACAAATGTATTAACGCTACTAAAAATCCTACTCCTACTTTTCAACCATAAAATTACACCGGACTCACCAACAATCTCAGCAGATGATCAAAGAACTATGAAGAAAAATGACGTTAAATATTTAGGAATGACTATAGACAACAAAGTGAAATTTACTAAACATGTAAAAAATACAAGAACTGAACTCATTAAAAGAACAAAACATTTTACATCACTAACTTACAAAAATAAAGGTATCAGTATCAAAACTGCAACACAAATTTACAAATCCATCTGCAAAACATACTAATGGCAAACTCAACTCCGAAAACTAAACAACACCATACAAACAACGGAACAAATTGCAGAGAATCACAAAAATTAGACACCCAGAAAACCCATTACACAACCCTTTAACGAACTTCTCTATGAACGCACGAAAGTGATACGAATTAGCGAAAGACTACTACAAATTCAAGCAAAATAGAAAGACAACAGATATAACTGGACAATATTAAACCCACTCTGTATAACGCCGGTAACGCGACAAACAAGACAATCCCGATTCCATTTTGCTGCTCAATCCTTGATAGAACACTTTCAAGCATAAAATATTATATTAATTTTATTATTTATATTTTATTAAACCGGTCAAGTTTTGTACCATAAAGAAAGTATGAGAAGACAAGCGGAAAAATTATCCTGTTTAAAATCTGAGCTCGAATGGTATTTGATAAGACAATTCCATGAATATAATCAATAATATAATAAGACTGCGACTGCCTTGTACTGGCAGAAATACATTATTCTGGTTCTTTTGATTTTCTGCAGTAGAACTCTATCCGAAGGGAGCCATAACCAAAACAATACGAACAAACATCAAAATTGACAGTGCCAGCAAAAATCTCAAGGTGAGACATTGCAACAATAGAAGTGTAGTGAAAATCCGTGGAAACGATGAAATCAACAGCAAAATTTATCCGATTTTTTTATCCGCTAGCAAACTCTCTTCCTTCCTTATTAGCCGATAGCAAACCGTGTTTTGATGACGTATATATGGCATTTTTTGTACATGAGTGGAATTGTCGCTGTCATTCTGGTGAAAATGCACTACTCATATGGAACATTTAACACATGAGGGAAATATTCAACATAATAATAAATTGTCATTTAGCATTGAAGATAATAGGGCTTATACTTAAACTTTAATCCGCTTTATTCATTTTACTATTTATTCTTAAAGTATCTCGATCATCTTATTTATTGATGATGTAAATATTTTCCGCCAGGAATCATATAGATTGTAAATATTTTCCGCCAGATAAGCTGTCTTATATTTTAAAACAACTTTTTTTTAACGACTAGTGTAATTTTGAGTGGTTAATTACAGTTATACAGTCATACAGTTTAGATTATTTTTATTTTATTTAATAATTACGATGATTTTGATAGTCGTACAAAAGATGTGTCTTCCAAACTTTATAATCGATCAGAATATCGATTTTTTATGCCACAAGGTTTATTGAATTTGTTATGTCTGTTGTCTTTCTGCTGGACTTATAAATACATACAGTAAAGTTAAATCATATTTTGTCTAGTAATCGAATTTGCCTTAATAAAAAAGCCGGTTGGCGTCCTTGTCTTTTAATCAAACTCACCGCCACAGGAAAAGTAATTTTTCTTATGTATTTCTAGCAACAAACAATAATTTTTTGATTATATAAAACGAATTGCCATTGCTTTCAATATTTGATTAATTGGCGCAATTGCTGTCTTTAATGAAAACTACTTTATTGTATTGTGCTCAATTATTGTAAAAGGAACACGTTGTCAATGTGTATTCCTTGTGTTTAATGTTACATTTGCCGTAACAAGAAAATACATAATAATTTTGCGACTTATTTAACCAATTTGATTTGAAAACATTCTATTCAACCATTAATCATTCACCATTTATCAAGAAATCAAATGTACGGTGCAATCAGTTTAGCTTGTGATTATTTCAAGTTCTTCTAATAACTTTTTTAAAAAACATATTGTAGGTTGGTTTACAAGTTTTTGATAGCAGACGTCCCTTAATTTCTAATTGTTCGCTCTTTTTACTTTTTTGTCATCATCTCATTAATCTAGTGAGGGTAGCAACTTAGTAACACTTTCTTTTACCGCTTTGTAGATGTGCTGCAGGTAGTCTCAACGACCATGAAAATGGAAAAAGGAAGTAATTTTCATCGTTTGGCCTATTAAACCCTTCCCACCCTGCACGCACACGGGGACCAATAAAAGCCAACACGAAAATCGCATCATCAATTAAAAGAACCATGTCACGCTGACATAGCTATAAAATTAATGGGCCCGCGCGTATCAAATAACAATTTTCCCGGGTTTTTTTCTTTCGCTGGTAATTTTCCCGACGGCTCAAAATTAGCAAAACTTGTAATTATTTGGATTAATTAATGGACGGCCAAAAAATGGTGGGGGCACACACGTAAGACTATCAGAAGTACTATAATAACACCGACAAAGTATCTCCATCGGCAGTGGACGAGAGCCGCAGCATCCTCTGAAATTGATCGGGATTATTTCTTCGGACATAGTTTTTTTTTTCAACCCGCGAAAGACAGAGACACAGTAATATTACGCAGTCGTTCCCTCTTTGTCGTGGTTTATTTATTTTCCTGATTTTTTTGAATCGGTTCCAGTCGACTTCCGGACGTTCCTGCACTTGTTGCATCTTACTTTTTATTTCCGGACCCAAAAACAAGTAAGTCTTTGATTTTTCATTTTCCAGTGTTTATAATGTCTATAAAAAGTGTTGAAATTATTTTATTTACATACAAATTTATAGTGGTTAATTTAATTTAAATTTCCACTTGAAACTGCTAAGAGTAAACTTTGAAAAAATTTTGCTTTAAAGCAGTAAAACTATACAAGTAGACTTATCAGTCACCTGACTGTTTTACAAAAAAAATTACACAGCTTGTCAAAGGTTTTGTATTAAATTTCCATAAATGCACTAAGTTTTAATGTAATTTTTACTTTTTATTTGAAGCTTTTTGTGTCCAAATATTAAGCTACAAGTTTTATGTTTAATCAATCTATCTATCTTCATTGAGGTTTATATTTATTATATTATTGATTATTTTATTTAATAGTGAAACTTTGCTTTGCTTTGATATTTTGTCACTGCCCTTGGAATTAGGGCATTTTTACCATTAAGCTACACTAAAGTTTTCAAATGTTAAAAAAAAAATCCTTAAAAAAGAAAATACATAAAATCTGGTACTAGATATCTGGTTTCTACTCTAAACTGGTTTTCAAATGTAACAAACTTTGAGTTAATTAATTTTTTTTTTAAATTTTACCATCTAAACGTTAAGGGTACCACCCAGTAACATTCACTATCACTATATGACTCATCTAGATTAAATCTCTTACAAATCAGCGAACTAATCGGGTATTCGCAAATATGCAAATTTTGGAATCAATCAAAACTCGTTATAGAAGGCTTGGTTGTCCAGCCACCGGAGAACACCTGGGCAGGTATAATTAGAGTTTAATTAAAACGATCAGGTATCACCGTTAATGTTGCAAATAACCAGTTAATACGATACCTTATATGACAGATTTAATCGAATTAACCATTGGACACTTGTGTGTTCTCTTTGCAGAAAAAAAAATCTTAAATTATGTGGGAACTCGTTATCTAATTTTGGTCGGTGATTCACTGATTGCTGGTACCGTAAATGTGGTACGCCCCTGGGTACTTTTTGATATATCTGAAATTGAATTGGTTGCGGCTAATCTTGCCGCTAAGGTGAAGGAAATTCGACTTTTACAGTCACGACAGTGCAACATTGTTGTAAAATGATTGTTTTAGGTGCAGCTACAGTAAATCTATCAGGGGCGGCTCCTCAATAAGTGCACATGTACACGTGCACTCCCAAATTTTGAGTCCAAAAATGCATGTTTTCATTATAAATTTTATAATGATTGAAATAATTTTCTATTAATACCAAGTATTATTAATATTGGAAATAAATAAGCTTTTAATAATAAATAAACGAAATCTGGACGAATTACGGATCACCGCCACCACGCACAATTAGATTGTGCACTCGGTATTTTTTCTTATCAGTGGCGTGTTATTTTTCTTCGCGATTTTTTAAAATGCCTCCAGTATTTCCTACCGTTAGTGTGCAATATTTGAAAACAATTACATATTTTAAAATTGTAGGAAGTTTGAGCGTGGTCTCAAAAAATTTTTTTCGGTACTCTTTGAAATTCAATATCTCGGTAACATGAGGAGCTACAGAGGCCATTTTTAACCAATTTTGTAGTATTTTTTATGCTTTTTCGAATGGCGTAGGAACGAATTTCCTGCGAATTTAAATAAAAGAGCTACGATTTTTCAAAAAGTAAAAAAATGCAATTTTTGTCAAAAGTGCAATTTTGGCAATTTTTTATTTTGCTCTATAAGGGTTCCAATGCACAGCAAAGGGCATATTTATACAAAAGAACCTTAAATTAGATGAAATAAGCACAAAAAAAGCACTTTAAAATTTTTCAAAAAAATTGAATGATAAAACTGTCGTTTTCCTCTTTCACGTCCAAAAATTCGATCAAACCTATGCCGGAAATTACATTATAAGGAAAAAATCAAAATGGCCGCCATTTTGGATTGATCTAGGTTAGGGTTGATGGTACTCGTTTTCGACTAATTCGGGGTCAAGAAATCCATTTCTGCAGTCAGTTTGTCCGTATATGTTACTCAGTTCGGGAAACTTAACTTTTCGTAAAAATCTGGGTTTGGGGGAGAGTTACGCAAAAATTAACGTCACCACTGAATTCCCCATCCTCGATTTAGTAGAAAACGAGTACAAACTTGATTTTTTTACGAAAATGTCAAAATGACGCTTGTGCAGGCCACTTGCCATTTCCGCCATTTTGGATCGAAATAGCATAGGGTTGATGGTACTCGTTTTCGACTAATTTGGGGTCAAGGAATCCATTTCTGCAGTCAGTCAGTCTGTATCTGTCACTCAGTTTAAAAAGATTGTCTTTTTATTAAAAAAATGGGTTTAAATACAAATTGTGAAAAAATGAACGTCACCACTGAATTCCTCATCCTCGATATAGTAGAAAACGAGTACAAACTTGATTTTTTACGAAAATGTCAAAATGACGCTTGTGGAGGCCATTTGCAATTTCCGCATTTGCAATTTTGGATCGAAATAGCATAGGGTTGATGGTACTCGTTTTCGACTAATTCGGGATCAGGGAATCCATTGCAACTGTCAGTTTCGTCCTTGTAGTATTTTTTATGCTTTTTCGAATGGCGTAGGAACGAATTTTTTGCGAATTTAAACAAAAAAGCTACGATTTTTCAAAAAGTAAAAAAATTCAATTTTTGTCAAAAATGCAATTTTGGCAAATTTTTATTTTGCTTTATAAGGGTTCCAATGCACAGCAAAGGGCATATTTATGCAAAAGAACCTCAAATTAGGTGAAATAAGCACAAAAAATACCCTTTTTCAATTTTTAACTTTTCAAAAAAATTCAAAATCATGAACATTGGCTTAAAAACTAAAAAATTAGCAAAACTATAAAAATTGATCAAAATCACGAAAATTGGTTTATAAACTAAAAAATTAGCAAAATCATGAAAATTGATCAAAATCATGAAAATTGGTCCAAAAACTAAAAAATGAGCAAAATCATGAAAATTGATCAAAATCATGAAAATTGGTTTAAAAACTAAAAAATGAGCAAAATCATGAAAATTGATCAAAATCATGAAAATTGGTTCAAAAACTAAAAAATGAGCAAAATTATGAAAATTGATCAAAATCATGAAAATTGGTTCAAAAACTAAAAAATGAGCAAAATTATGAAAATTGATAAAAATCATGAAAATTGGGTTAAAAACTAAAAAATGAGCAAAATTATGAAAATTAATCAAAATCATGAAAATTGATCAAAATCATGAAAATTGGTTCAAAAACTAAAAAATGAACAAATCTATGAAAATTGATCAAAATCATGAAAATTGGTTCAAAAACTAAAAAATGAGCAAAATCATGAAAATTGATAAAAATCATGAAAATTGGTTTAAAAACTAAAAAATGAGCAAAATCATGAAAAGGCGTGATCTCAAAAAAATTTTCACAAATTGCCCCTAGTTTTGTGCACTACCTTTCAAATTTACTACGAGCCGCCACTGAAATCTATTGATATATTCATTAAGTCTACATGTGTAGCATTCACGTAAATGTCAGCATAGTAGTTTGTGATTGGTCAGAAAAAAGCTGTTTTTGACCAATCACAAACTACTTAACAACTGTGCTGACATTTACGCAAATGCTACACATGTAAACTTGTAAGGATAAGCAATATTCGACAATACTGGACATATAATTTTCCTTTTTTCTTGCTTTAGTAAAATATGGTTTCAATACAATTGATATGAATAGATTCAGATAAGGTTTTGTCAAGACTGGAAAGATCTGGCAAATGACAGTTGTAAAATAGGTCAGGATGGAAAATAATAGACAATTTGTTCTCCATTGTCCTACGAAAACAAAGACAGGTTTCCATCCCTTAAACGTGGTTTGGGAAAAACGGTTTTTCCTTCAATCTGAGTGAAAATGTTATATACGACACTGGGCACAGTCATTACTGTTGGCAATAAATTGATATCTCTCTCACTCGACTAGGTACGTGGGCGTGGGAACATGGGATACATAAAATCGCAAGAATTTCTTTGCAGAAAGCGCGAATCGGATGTTATCTGTTCGGTTTGTACGTGATTTTTCCCCCGGCCATGCCTTAAAGGTGAATTATATACCGGTTCGCGTTTTATGGTTTGTGCGGATTTTGAGAGGTCTCTAAATGTGAGTACTAGTTTCATTTTTGTGCACGGTCGGGATGGCAGGAAACACCACCTGCTTGGACCGTTTCTGGGAATCACACAAACACCTTCAGGTGTCCGGAATTCGAGTCGATTAAACGAAACTGACTCGGCGGAAAATGCTGAAATAGCGTTACTGCTGTTTTGCAGGAAGTTAAACTTAAATTGGGTCAATCTTTAACCTTACTGGATCAAATCAGTTCAATTTGTCCTGATATATCAACTCGTTTACCAGTTTGGTATAATAACACAATTTTGACACGTGACAGTTGAAAAAATTTTTTGGTCACATGACCAGTCTAACGATGGCATTAATTTTAACTTTCTTAAAGTTCTTGAAGTCAGCTGACCACAAACAGTAACTGTCGGAATGTTTAGAAACTATGGCGTTTTCGATTGGCATGTTCAGTGCAAAACCAGTGTATTGCCATACTATTTCAATGAGATTTGATAGAGCAGGATACAGATACACTAGTTTTGTGCTAAACTTGCCAATCAACATCACGTGATTATTTGTAAAAATGTACAGCCTGGGATATGCATGCAGTGACGTTTTTGGTTTAGTTAGGAAAATAGTCTTGTATACCTGGCTGCATAACTAATATAAACTGAACTTTGTAGGTACAGTATTTTTCTGTAATTTAAAAATAACTCTCACTTTCGACAGTAAGTAACAGTTAATCAAACGAGTTTATAATTTCGTCCAGACACAATAAGACGCTTTCCAGATCGAGAAACACCTGGGTTGTCGCAAATCTTCGACCTCAAGTTTCTTGCCAAATGTTTTTTGGCTTAAGTTTTTCGAAATACACACGCTCGTAATTTGTCTGGGATTTTCACATTACCATGTAATTTACTTTGTTTTTTATACAGGGTGGTCCAGTTTTAAGTGTCAATAATTCACCATTTGATAGCTAATCAAAAAATAAGTTGACTTCTGAAAAACGTTTCCTAAGGAAGATACAGTCCTCCAAATTTCAATTTAAAAAATCGTTTTATAGTTTAAAACTGAACATCCAAGACTTGTGAAAGTCCAAATTTGTACTAAATAGTCTAAAAACTTTTTTACTACTAGGAATGGTCTTATGATTCGCTTTCTCAGACTGCCATCCTGGTTGAGTGTCTGAAACTGGCATTCAAGAACTAAAAAAAGTCCGGAAATCAAGACAAAGATTGTATTGTGCATGAAACTCATTTTTTACTACTAAAAATAATATAAAAGTTGACTTTTAATGCTAGAACTGACTTTACTAGGACTAAAGAGTCCAAAAGTATATTTTCAAGACTTTAATTGGTGTACAACTCAATTTTCTGGACTGGACAACAAGTCTAGAAGTAAATTAAATTTTCGGACATTTTATTTCTAAAAATTAGTTCTCAAGACTATTATTGTAGCATTTGGTACCAAAATTTTTTACTTTTATTACTGAAGAAACTTGACTTTTGGAAATAGTCTTAAACTCGATTTTTCAGTCTTAAAAAGCATTAAAAACAGTCTGAATTTCTTAGAGATGCTACAATTTATTGCACCTATGAGTGTAGAAGTCAATTTAATAGTGAAGAAGCTTGAAATAACATTTTCAAGACTATGGTCAGTGGACAAACTGGCTTTTAGGCCTGATAAGTCAAAAACTTTGTAAAGATAGTCTTGAAACTCGATTTGAGGCACTGAAAACAGCCTTAAAACACTAAAAACAGTCTAGTTTATTAAGAAATACCCGAATTTTTAGCACTGAGGTGTCTAGAAGTCGATTTAATAGTGACAAAGCTTGGAATGCTATTTTAAGTCTATGAAGAATGTAAAAATTGTTTTTTAAGTTTGCTATGTCAATAACTTGGTGAAGATAGTCTTGAAACTCGATTTTCCAAGCTGAAAGCAGTTTTGAAGCACTAAAAATAGTCCAGAATTCGAAGAAAATGAAAAGCAAAGTAAAAAGCACGAAAAGTTCGTTTTCAAGACAATTTTCATGAATCTAATGTTAATGTCCTGCATCTAAGACTATTTTCAAGACTAAAATATTGAAATTTGTCTTCAAATTATGAAAACTTACTTCAAATGCAAATTTTAAGCTTCTGATGTCACTTTTCATTAGTTCAGTCACATTTTGGGGTTCAAGTCAATTTTTAAGGTTTAAATGTATGAATTTGTAGTAACAAATTCTTGAAAAAGTAGTTTTTATGTCTACAAGTCAATTTTTAGTATTAAAGTCTCTCGATTTGCATGAAAACTGGTTATAAACACAACTTTTAAGCTTCTGAAATTTTTATCTTTTTTAATTCAATTTTCAAAACTAAAGTCTTTTAGTTTGTCTGGAAACTATGAAAACTGGCTACAATAATATTTTTTAAACTTCTTAAGTGAATTTTCCGTTTCCAAGACAATTTTTAAGTTGGGTTGGGTTAGTTTTGGGTCTTTGACCGTAATAACGTGTAATAAAGTGCTTGTTCCAAATTTGATCAATATTGCTCCAACGGTCTGACAGTTATGACAAAAAACCGATTTTTTAAACAGAAATTTGAAAGATTCTATTTTCCTTAGGAAGCACTTTTCAGGAAAATGACATAATGAATGTCAACTTATTTTTTGATTGGTGAATTATTGTCATTTAAAACTGGACCACCCTGTATAAAAGCTAATTTCGATTGGCTTATGATACAAAAAGCATTGTGAGACAGATGTATTGTTATAAATGACTAAGATGACTAATAAGTAAAAACAGCACGTTTTGTAAAAATAAGTTATTTATAGACAATCACCATTTCTAAAAACTTTTTAAAAATAACCACCCGGATGCGGCAAAAAAACACTTTGATCTACTTATAGCAAAAATTCTAATTAGGTGACGCAAATCGTTTCCTAGCATTTCAGGATAAAATTAAACCAGGATTATTTAGTTAAAACACAACCGAAGAGTAAAGGAATTTTTCAGTAAAAAGCAATTTATTAACAAAAATAATTGCAAATTTGCATCAACGCAATTTAAGAATTCCAGCACTTGGGATTCCAATATGACCACCATGGGCACTTATTAGAATCTGAAAAAAAATTACTTCACATTTTGTAATTAGTTAAAAACTTAATTTACCAGGAGCTGTTGTAGTAGTTGTAGTAGGTTCAGGGGTTGTAGTTGTAGTAGATGTTTGTCTACATTGCCATGTCCACCAATTCCACCATCCACACCTCCTTTCAGGATCGTCTGCAACCATAAAAATGTTTTCCGTATATTTTTTTGAGCTCCACTTAAATGTTTCAAACTGCTCGTATTTTTCACGGTATCAACCCAATCAAATAATAGGTTAAGTTGTTAATTAAAAATTAAATTATAATATGTAAATAGCTTAATTTACATAGGATTTTCCTGGCTGGGGTAAACGTATTAATTTTCCAAAATTACCTACATTTTTCTAGCTCTACTAAGAAGTGTACAAACGATTTTAAACTTTATGACTAATTTACTCCTAATCTACAAAATGAATACTGACCTGGATCTTCAGTGGTTGTAGGACTCTCAGTTGTAGTTGGAGCAAGAGTTGTTGTAGTAATTTCAGTAGTTGTGACCGTTGTAGGTTCGACTGTTGTCGTTAAGGTTGTATCACTTTCGGTTGTAGTACTTTCAACAACTGTCGTAGTGGATGGACTACCAAAAATCACAAAAATTCAAATATAATCTCTCCTGAAAAACGTTCTACAAGGTATACCTGTCAGTTGACCAGCCTTCACCATCACACCCAGCATCCGCTGGGTAGTCACAAACGTTCAAGGTTGGATTCCAATTGAGACCAGCTGGACAATCTTTTAGATAGGCCACCCCATTTGAACACTGCCAGAACTTGGTGCAATCAGTGTCCGGATAGTACGCTTCCTCCGATGGTGCCGGACATGGCGCTACATTTTGGGACTTTACAAAGGCTTCTGACTATACGTTTTAGGTACTTACGTGACGAGGAGGCAAAAACGTTGGAGACGCAAAAGGCCAAAGCTATTATGAGCCGCATTTTCACTTTAGGCTTCAGAAAATAACTGTGATCTTTCAAGTACGAGATTTCTAATTTATAAACTTAATTGACACTTCAAGGAGATAATTTCTTTTGTATAATCAAAAATCGGAAAGGTTTTCGAATAATTATTTGCGAAATAGATTAGGGGTCTTGACATTTACACAATCTGATAAACTCTTTATTTGTACCGATTTTGACATATCTAGACTATTATTTTGCTTTAATGAATAATTAAAACTGTGAAGGTGCTTCAAAGTGTTTGTTCCTTCAATAATTTTCTGGTCATCACACTTAATAACGATGATAACATTGTTTTTGGTGATGAAATTTGATTTTGTAGGTGATAATGTGAGTTCTTTGAACAAATGATGATTTGTTTTGAATGGTCAAGTAACGATGAGGTGGAAATTTCAAGATACAATATGATACTTTTTGTGCTAAAAATATGCATTTAGGGGATGTTTCCTATACAGGGTGGTCCAGTTTTAAATGTCAATAATTCACCAATCGATAGCCCATCAAAAAATAAGTTGACACACATTATGGCATTTTCCTGAAGAACGCTTCCTAAGGAAAACACAGACCTCCAAAATTCAGTTTTGAAAATCTTTTTTTTGTTACAACTGTCAGACAGTCAGACTAATTTTATTCTAAAAATTAAAGTTTTAGACTAATATCGTAGCATTTAATGCCAAAATTGTTTACTTTCATCAATGAAGAGTCTGAAACTTAACTTTTCGATTTCTCAGTCTTAAAGCACAGTGAAGCGTCTAGAAGTCAAATTAATACTGACAAAGCATGAAATGGCATTATTAAGCCTACGAAAAATGTAAAAATAGTTTTTTTTAGTCTGCTATGTCAAAAACTTGGTGAAGATAAGCCTAAAACTCAATTTCCCAAGCTGAAAGCAGTTTCAAAGCCCTAAAAATAGTCCAGAGTTCTAAGAAAATGAAAAGCAAAGTAAAAAAACCTGAAAAGTTAGTCTTCAAGTCAATTTTCATGAATCTAATATAAATATCCTGTATTTAAGACTATTTTCAAGACTAAAATATTGAAATGTATTTTCAAATTATGAAAACTTACTTCAAATGCAAAATTTAAGCTTTTGATGTCACTTTTCATTAGTTCAGAGTCACCTTTTGGTGTCCAAGTCAATTTTCAAGGTTGAAATGTGTGAATTTGTTGTAAAAAATTCTAGATAAAGTAGTTTTTCATGGCTACAAGTCAGTTTTCACAAGTTTTTCAACTTATCTGACTACAAAGATAGTTTCTAAGCCTCTCAAGTAAATTTTCACAGTTTCAAAGTAAATTTACTGGTTTCTAAGTCAATTTTCAAAACTAAAGTCTTTCAATTTGTCTGGAAACTGTGAAAACTGGCTACAAAGACATTTTTTAAGCTTCTTAAGTCATTTTTCACCGTTTCCAAGACAATTTTTATGTTGGGTTGGGTTGGTTTTGGGTCTTTAAACGTAATTACTCAATTTTGTCGTAAACAAAATTTCAAATCAGAGTTTTGTAAGAGATACTTATTTTGTCAAATTGAAAAAGTAAAAAAAAACTGAAAATTTTGAAAAATATCCAGTGACATAGAATATAAGGCAGAAAAATGAAAACCATCTTTCTGTATTTACACCACTGGACAGTTTCGAGTGATGGAAGTATTAATTTCATATGTATTTGTTCTAAATTTGATTAAAATTGCTCCAGCGGTCTGACAGTTATGACAAGAAACTGATTTTTTTAAACTGAACATTTATGGACTGTATTTTCCTTGGGAAGCATTTTTCAGGAAAATGACATAATATGTATGTTAACTTATTTTTTGATGGGCTATAGAATGGTGAATTATTGACATTTAAAACTGGACCACCCTGTATAATATCAGCGAGCATACTGTTGTCTATCTTTAAAGCTTATTTGCCATCATCAATCTAGTTTTGTGTTGTTGACAAATTGAAACGTTTCCATTTAATTAATTATGTGTGTGGCGTGTGGCTTAATAATTTTGTTTTGATTATTTATTTGTCCTATTCACATTCCTGGGGATCCGTTGTTGCGTCATCAATTAGATATTCCTCCATCTAACAGACTACCTGGGGTATTTCATTTTGTCAATTTTTGTATTGCATTTCATCTTAGGAATGTCGTAAAATTCCTTATGTGCGACGCAGTGTAACGGCCTGAAAACAAAGACAATTTAATTGTAATTAATGCTGAGTGTTGTGGTAGTGCCATTTGCAGGAGACAGCACGTCGCCGTGCCTATTACATCCGTTCACTTTGATCTACAACACAATAAACGATGTTGCCGTACTGAATTCGAAAAATCAGTGTGTCCTCCAATTATTTGTCACATGATCGCAATGTCAACTGTCTTATTACTAATAATATCTAAATATTATTTGTTGACAGTGACCATTGTCAGGTGTCAAATGTCAATAATCAGTTTTGATTTCAAAACCAATATGTTTGTCAATAATAGCGTTTTCGATTGGCATGTTTAGTGCAAAACTGGTGTATTGCCATACTGTTTTAACGACATTTGATAGAGCAGGATACCAATATATTAGTTGCAATAAACTTGCCAATCGAAAACGCCACTTTGACAACAGCAGTTTAAATGGCATTATTGTCATATTTGAATTGTTAATGTTAATTGTTTACATATAAATCTGAAGGTTGTCAAAAAAATTTGAAAAATTTTGCAAGAGTCAGTAAGGTTCAAATTTGCTTGAAATAAATCACTGTCCCAATGAGTTTTGCCATAAAAATTAAACGCAGTATCAAGCAAAACTAGACCATAATATTGCAAAAAAAGTTGTGATTTTCATATAATTTACGTATTTTTCACTTTTTCTATGCTATCATCTGGATTTTTCTACGCTCAATCTGGATCCATCCTGACACTAAAGCTCGATTCTCATGTATCCGGAATTATAACAGGCGATTTTACTTGATTTTTTAGTGTTTTTTTAGACTATTGGATACGAAATTTAATGAGGATTCCAAAAATGTGCTTAAAACTGTCATTTTCACACCACAAATGGGTTTTACAGGCGATTTTGTCCTTGACTGTCCTTTCAAACTGTGTTTCTGTTAGTTCAAACTTTGACACTGTTTTTCTCTCTGACTGTACTCAATTTGGTAGTGTTTTTTTAGGTTAGTAGATAGGAAATTTAATGAGGATTCCAAAAATGTGCTTAAAACTGTCATTTTCACACCACAAATGGGTTTTACAGGCGATTTTGTCCTTGACTGTCCTTTCAAACTGTGTTTCTGTTAGTTCAAACTTTGACACTGTTTTTCTCTCTGACTGTACTCAATTTGGTAGTGTTTTTTTAGGTTAGTAGATAGGAAATTTAATGAGGATTCCAAAAATGTGCTTAAAACTGTCATTTTCACACCACAAATGGGTTTTACAGGCGATTTTGTCCTTGACTGTCCTTTCAAACTGTGTTTCTAACAATTCAAACTTTGACACCATTTTTCACCATGACTGTACCGATATGTTTTTTGTTTTTTTTGGCTATTGAATAGGAAATTTAATGAGGATTCCAAAAATGTACTTAAATCAAACATTTTCTTACTAGAAGTGGGTTTCACCAGCGATTTTGTCCCTGACTGTCCTTCCGAACTGTGTTTCTTTTAGTTCAAAATTTGACACTGCTTTTCTCCCAGACTGTACCACATTTTATACGGTTTTTCCAAGTAACTGAATAGGAAATTTAACGAGGATTCCAAAAATGTGCTTAAAACTGTCATTTTCTCATTCCAAGTGGGTTTTACAGGCGATTTTGTCTCTGACTGTCCTTTCAAACTGTGTTTCTGGCAGTTCAAACTTTGATACTGTTTTTCTAACTGACTATACTCGATTTTTTAGTGTTTTTTTAGGTTAGTAGATAGGAAACTTAATAAGGATTCCAAAAATGTGGATAAAACTGTTATTTTCTCACTCCAAGTGAGTTTAACAGACGATTTTGTCGCTGACTGTCTTTTCAAACTGTGTTTCTGCCAGTTCAAACTTTGGCAGCACTTTTCTCCCTGACTGTACCGAATTTTGTGATTTTTTTTTAGGTTATTGGATAAGAAATTTAATGAGGATTCCAAAAATGTGCTTAAAACTGTCATTTTCTCACTCCAAGTGAGTTTAACAGACGATTTTGTTGCTGACTGTCTTTTCAAACTGTGTCTTGGCAGTTCAAACTTTGCGCTTTTTTCTCTGACTGCAATCTGAAGCCAAGCCTTCTTCAAGGCATTATTATCCTTGTGTTGAGGGTGCTTAGAATCCCACAAAATGGGGTAACTTTGGACAAAATCAATTAGCGTAGTGTTGAAAAATCGTTTTCGTTCATCTCCACGGACATATTTGCTTTGCTGTTTCTGTTTTGTTTTCTGTCCCTGTCATGAATGTCATGATTACGACGTTTACGCGCGGAAAATATCAAAATATGCAATCCGGTCCGGATAGACGGACAGAACGCTGATTGGCTGATTTAATCTGAAGGCTGTCAAATTATCACATGACTACTTGAGCATTGAAAGACGTGAAATTAACACCAAACGTCATTTTCGATTTGACAGAAGACAGTTCAAGACATTGTTGCCGCATTCGTTTCAAGTCACGTGACTTATGTTTACGAAAAGTTAAAGTTAACATATTAAAAGCTTTAAAAAACCCATAAACACCCATTAAAATTCAATAATATGAAGTAAATAACGACACCATGTCGATTATTGTGTACTTTTGCTTCTATCGAGTGCAATACGATCGCAGGAACGTTCAACATTCAAGGTCGTCACGTTAGACAGCATGGCGCGGCTACAACCAGTCGAGCCTCTCTTTGCTCATTTGGTGTTTGGCCAAATTAGCGGTGTTGCCGTTTTGGTACGAATCGTTCAGAATTCGCTGAAAAACACCGCAAGTTCTGTCAATATACCGTGCCAAAATTGTTTGAATTGTTTGAATGCTCACGTGACTATGACGTTCTCTGACTTGTGAAAATGAAAATGACCTAGCAGATCTTTCCAGTACAGACTTTGACACATCCACCATGTTTGTTTAAAGAGTGACAATTGACACGTCTTCCAATAATGGACTATTGTAAAACGTTCTTAGTTATCATTGACGACATATTAGTCCACCGCCTACTATACTAGAAAGCCTAGAAGGTGCCTGTCAAAAATTCCAATATGGCCGAAATAGTGGTTGACAGTTTGCATTTGTTTGTATTGTGGAAATTGAGTTTTTGGATGATTAAATTAATTTCTAAGGTTTAAAGTCAAGACTTGGGATTACTTTCCAAAGTAATTTTTGTTTGCTATTCTATATTGTTGTTTATATGTTTATTGTTCTAGTGAAAGTGTAGTTTGTGTTCATTTTATTGTGTTATCACTATTGTTATTGTTCCTTCATTGTTCTATAATTTGTTGTTGGTTTTTTAACTTAAATTCTATTGCCTCTACAATATGCCGTCCACTTGTTGTTTGCCAAATTGTAAAAGCAATTTGGTGAAAGGCCCAAAAGTGTCAGTCTTTTACTTTCCAAAAGACCCTGCTCGAACCCAACAGTGGTTGAAAGCTTTGAACTGGAATGATTTTACTCCAACACAATACTCAGTGGTAAGTACAATATGCTTTCTCATTCAGTAAACTTATTGCCTCTTACATACATAGGTATGTGAGTTACATTTTGAGGCCGCCTGCATTTTGAGAGCAACAAAGGTTTACTCTGAAGAAACAGGACAGCTTTTAGAAGTTCCATTGGCACATTTACATTTTAAAAGAAAGGTCTTGGTAATAATATAAAACCCATTTACCAGTTTTGCTTACCTAGCTTCAAGGATTTCCAAATTTTCTTTGATTGAGCAGTTTTCACATTAGTTTGTTGTACTTTCCAGGACAAAGGGTTCTAACCAAACTTGCTTTGGCTGGACTTTATTGGGTATAAAAAGCCATATCTATACATATCTGGATCAGGAATGAAGCGTTCTTTGATTTTTCACTCACAACTTCTAATCAACTACACGAAAAAATAAAAAAAAAACATATTTTCTACTGCATCTGCATAGGTTTGTGTACAAAACGAAAACCGCTAACGCCGCCATTAAAAATGACATTCTAGGCTTTCTTGTACAGAGGGCGTGACAGACGTAATTTGACAGTTGATTGAATGTCAACTCGATTGAAGAAGAATACTTCTTATTTGAAAACTGATATATGAGGTGTTGTAATACACTTATTATTCTGTAAAACGTAAATTATTATTTCAAACACTGTCACTTAATAATATGCCATCTGCGCCATAATCTAATTGAAATATTGCTTCTAAAAAATGATTTTTTTGTAAATACTAATAAATCATAAATTGTGTCTTTCCAGTAATTTACAAATGAATCTTTTTGACGTCACTAGATAATTGACGTTCAGACTCATTAGGTGAATCAGCATTCCTTTATAAAATTGTGACAAAACAAGCACCAGATGTCGTTTTTTAATGGTGAAGTTAAATCATTATAGTAATAACTCTAATAATTGGTTGACGCACGTCATTGACATTTTCATTGGAAATTATTGTGTTACACAGGACCGTTTTCGAAAATAGTCAAAAAGAGATAGGAAAACGGCGATAAAAAGTTATTTACTCGTACAATTCCCGCATACAAACAGCTATGAAATATGTTTGTAATTAACATAACAATAGGTCGAGAGATTGTTAAATAGTTGGTCGGTTTCGACGTGTTCCAAATGCGGAATTCAAATTGCGCATCCCGTATGATTGCGACAGTTTTGTTTTCTAATGCATCTGGTGCATCGCGAAAAAACGCCGACAAAATACGAAATTTTCGGTGCCAAGGACCAAAAAATTGCATTATTTTCCCGCCGACATTTCGATGGTGGCGGTGCTGGTACCTAAAAAGTACGACAACCTTTTTACTTTTTTTTGCTTGCTTTTGCATACGCAAACTGAAATGACAGACAAAGCGCACACTACGCATATTAATCAAAACGGATAATCGAAGATGGCGTAACAGTGTACAAAAACATATTTACTGAAAATTTAATTAGTCGTTAAGAAAATTCCCAGTTAGTAATCATATTGGTCATAGTGACAGTCACGTGACAAATTGGCATCCTGATTTGTGTAACTGTAGGTGTTTTTAGAAAAGTCAGCTTTTATTTACTAAAATAAACATACCAAAATTTGACCAATGTTGATACGGAACATACTATGAAGCTTGACACCTGTCAAATTTTCTATGTAAATAAATAAAATTGGTTTTAAAAATTGCAGCGTTAGTGTCAAAGATGAACAGAAATCAGAAAGCATCAAACTTATAAACTCTTAAATTAATCAACGTTCATCTTCGACTCCTCAAAACATCGTTCAAAACAGTAAAAACTACTCAAAACTCTATAAATTCAATTCAAACAAATACTGTTTTGACATTAGCAGCCATATTGGAATTTTTGACAAGCACCTTCTAGGCTTTCAATACAGGGTGGTCCAGTTTTAAATGTCAATAATTCACCAATCCATAGCCAATTAAAAAATAAGTTGACATTTATTATGTCATTTTCCTGAAAAGTGCTTCCTAAGGAAAATACAGTCTTCAAATTTCTGTTTAAAAAATCGTTTTTTTTTGTCATAACTGTCAGACCGTTGGAGCAATATTGATCAAATTTGGAACAAGCACTTTATTACACGTTATTACGGTCAAAGACCCAAAACTAACCTAACCCAACTTAAAAATTGTCTTGGAAACGGAAAATTCACTTAAGAAGTTTAAAAAATATTATTGTAGCCAGTTTTCATAGTTTCCAGACAAACTGAAAGACTTTAGTTTTGAAAATTGAATTAGAAAAGATAAAAATTTCAGAAGCTTAAAAATTGTGTTTGTAACCAGTTTTCATGCAAATCGAGAGACTTTAATACTAAAAATTGACTTGTAGACATAAAAACTACTTTTTCAAGAATTTGTTACTACAAATTCATACATTTAAACCTTAAAAATTGACTTGAACCCCAAAATGTGACTGAACTAATGAAAAGTGACATCAGAAGCTTAAAATTTGCATTTGAAGTAAGTTTTCATAATTTTAAGACAAATTTCAATATTTTAGTCTTGAAAATAGTCTTAGATGCAGGACATTGACATTAGATTCATGAAAATTGTCTTGAAAACGAACTTTTCGTGCTTTTTACTTTGCTTTTCATTTTCTTCGAATTCTGGACTATTTTTAGTGCTTCAAAACTGCTTTCAGCTTGGAAAATCGAGTTTCAAGACTATCTTTACCAAGTTATTGACATAGCAAACTTAAAAAACAATTTTTACATTCTTCATAGACTTAAAATGGCATTCGAAGCTTGGTCACTATTAAATCGACTTCTAGACACCTCAGTGCTAAAAATTCGGGTATTTCTTAATAAACTAGACTGTTTTTAGTGTTTTAAGGCTGTTTTCAGTGCCTCAAATCGAGTTTCAAGACTATCTTTACAAAGTTTTTGACTTATCAGGCCTAAAAGCCAGTTTGTCCACTGACCATAGTCTTGAAAATGTTATTTCAAGCGTCTTCACTATTAAATTGACTTCTACACTCATAGGTGCAATAAATTGTAGCATCTCTAAGAAATTCAGACTGTTTTTAGTGCTTTTTAAGACTGAAAAATCGAGTTTAAGACTAATTTCCAAAAGTCAAGTTTCTTCAGTAATAAAAGTAAAAAATTTTGGTACCAAATGCTACAATAATAGTCTTGAGAACTAATTTTTATAAATAAAATAGTCCGAAAATTTAATTTACTTCTAGAAATTTTAATTTACTTGTTGTCCAGTCCAGAAAATTGAGTTGTACACCAATTAAAGTCTTGAAAATATACTTTTGGACTCTCTTTAGTCCTAGTAAAGTCAGTTATAGCATTAAAAGTTAACTTTTATATTATTTTTAGTAGTAAAAAATGAGTTTCATGCACAATACAATCTTTGTCTTGATTTCCGGACTTTTTTTAGTTCTTGAATGCCAGTTTCAGACACTCAACCAGGATGGCAGTCTGAGAAAGCGAATCATAAGACCATTCCTAGTAGTAAAAAAGTTTTTAGACTATTCAGTACAAATTTGGACTTTCACAAGTCTTGGTTGTTCAGTTTTAAACTATAAAACGATTTTTTAAATTGAAATTTGGAGGACTGTATCTTCCTTAGGAAACCTTTTTCAGAAAAATGACATAATGCAAGTCAACTTATTTTTTGATTAGCTATCAAATGGTGAATTATTGACACTTAAAACTGGACCACCCTGTATAGTAAAGAAGGCGCTGAGAATATCCGTCAGATCACGTGACCGCCAAACTCATCAAGTCTGTAAAGCATAATTATATTAAATTAATAACTTTATTCTGTAATAACTAACTTACAAGGTCTCTATTATGCCGCTTTCGAGTTAAAGTTCTCGTAATTTAGTCAAACAAGTGGTGATAACTGTCAAATAACGTCACCTTTAGTGATGGGAAAACACCGGGAGCATTTGTTTGCACTAAATTACCTCAAATATGCACCAGAGTGCTTATTCTTGAAATGAGGGAAGGGAGTTATCAAGAGAAAAATCTATAGAATGTGACAGGAACCCGCCATTGTCAGCTCTTTCTGTCACATTCTATCAACACTTCTCTTGAGAATTCCGTTCCCTGCTTTCAAGAATTAGAGCCCAGCGCTCTGATTTTTGAAAGCGGGGAAAGAAACTGTCAAGAGAAATGTTGATAGAATGTGACGTCACAGTGTGTCACATTCTACCAATAAAAAAAAATAGCAAGAAAGAGCAACCAAAGTGGGAGACAAAAATCGTTCAGTATGGCAAACTGTCAGAAATACAGTGGCAATTGACGTTTCAAGATAAGAGATACTATACCCTCTGCTGATCAGTTTTGAAAACAGTTTTGGGCATTCCAGCTGTTTGTTTACGTTGATTTTGGCATATTTTGGTTAGGTTAGGTTAGGAATGAAGTGACAGTGTCATATTATTTATAATGTTAGGTTAGGAACGGGTTGTCCGATTTTAGTTCAAATGGCGCTGCGATCTTAACTTGACTAATTTAAGTTTGCAAAATGTCGTGGACAAAGATGGCGACTTCCGTTTTGGTCCCTTAATGCACAAACTGGGTATGTTACCTCCTGATACTTGTTCTTTTTCCTCGAAGGATGAAATTCATTCAACTCCACTTGAATTATCAAGCACAAATTTCTATTGTAGAACATCGTTCGGAATTTGCAAATGCCATCAAAAAGGGAAAGCGGCATAAACCTATTGGGCTGGTGTGCGGATTTGCATTTGCAGGAAGTTCCGAGTTTAGCAGGATTATTCAGAGCGTGATGGTTCGGGTGAATGTGTCTTCGGTAAAGTCAAGAAAGTTGATAAACCTAGACATGTCCCGTAGCCCACGCCTTCGTGAATTATAATCCAATTAGCATCGACCCCAATTAGAAGGTTGTTGGTATTGCATAACGTCGCCATACAGTCTGGTTGATCGATTTATTATTAGGAAATTTCTGTTAATTACTAATTTAGTCTAGAATGTGTGATAAAGACGTGACTGAAACTGGTCTGATGAGTCATCTGAAGACATCACACGACCATGAGAACCAAACACCAAAACGATTGTATCTTGCCGATATCATTGACGCTAATATTGATTTATCCGTGGTCGTTGCAGGCTTAATTACGATTCTTCAATGCAAATCATGCTTCCTGATCTTAGCAAAGGAATCGTGGACAAACGAACCTTGGTTTAGGCCGTAGATACTAAAACCGGCAGTACTGACACGACCAACAATCGTTTGTTATATAAACCCATTAATTTCCCAGGGGGAAGCACTTTTTTCCTCTCTTGATTCACTTACTCACATTAAATGTTTCCTGCCCACTTGCTTTTACAGCCTTGTTGGGTCGGTTTATTTTTAGCCGTGCAAAATAAGGCGACAATTAAATGTCTATTATTGCCAGGTGAACGCAATACAATCGCCTTGATTGTTTCGTTTTCGCTTTTTCAAACTGTACAGGATGCTGCATTTTCGATGGTTTTACGGGGTACAGAGAAAACGAAATAGGATTTGGGACACTCCAATTGAGTTAATTGATGAAGATGTACAATTTCCAGACAAATCTGAGCAAGAGAAAATGTCTTGTAGTGAACAAAGTAGACAAACACCTACAACAAGAATAAGAAAACAAAATGAAGAAGAAAATGATGTACCCAGCATCCCACCAAAAAAAGTGCTTAGACCTAATGAAACATGAAAGGAATGCTTCAAGGAAAGGAAAAACTCTAGCAAAAAAAGATAAAGTCGAGGAAACGTTGGAGATGTTACAGAATTTTATTAAGTCACGTGCTGTACCCCCCACAAATAGTGAAATTTTACATTCTCAAGAAGAAATTTAAGTTTATGACATTTATTTGATTAAGTGTGGTTTTTTTATTGTCCTTTGATAAAACCTTAAATAAGAAGAAAAAGAAATAGATAGAAAAAAAGTAGCATACGTGTTCTGATCTCTTTTTCTGTAATTTAATTCTGTTGATTTTAACTTTTTCAACGGTGTATTAAAACTTATACAGGTGTGGTAAATCCAAAAGCGACCATAGGAAAACCGTGTAACGGACAGAGAAACGTAGGTAATTGCATGCGCGGGAGAAAGACAGAAAACGAAAAAAATATCAAGTAGGCCATATTTTTAGCGCGCTGTTGCCAAACGCCGTAAGTAAGTTTGTCGAGGGTATTGAATAAAAAAAGACAGGCCTCCAAAGACAGGCCCACTTGACGTTTGTTACGTTTTGCCTTTACTATCTTCACACTTCTCATTGGCCAAAATGGATGTGACGTCATTCAATGGTTGGGTCACGTGACCAACCGATAACCGTTTTAGCTCACAGACACTTACAAAGGTTATCTCTATCTTTGTCTAGATTATTAATCTGTAAACAGAGAAGAGAGAGAGAAAGTGATCATTTGCTAGTCCTCTTTTGGTAGATCTTTTGAGAAGCCCTCTTTAAGTGACGTAACCATACACAGGGTGGTCCAGTTTTTACTTTACTTATTAGTCTTAAAGCTTTCTTTTCCAAATTGAACAAAGAAATTTAAAAAAGTGTAATTTTTTAATAATCTATGACTGTAGCTTTCTTATAGAAAGCATTTTTTGATGGGCTATCGAATGGTGAATTATTGACATTAAAAACTGGACCACCCTGTATAATATATATTTATGCTGTTATGTATTTTCCTATCTAACGATATAAAAAACATTACAAAATCAGGTAAAGTCAGGGAGAAAAATGCTGTCAAAATTTGATCTGCCTGAAACACAAGTTTTAAAAAACAGTCAGGGACAAAATTGCCAGTAAAATTCACTTGGAGTGAGAAAATTACTGTTTTAAGCACATTTTTGAAATCCTTATTAAATTTCCTATCTGACGATATAAAAAACATAACAAAATCTAGTAAAGTCAAAGAGAAAAGTGTTGTCAAAGTCTGATCTGCCAAAAACACAGTTTGAAAAGACAGTCAGAGACAAAATATGGNATNCGTGACTAGTCAGANNANTGAGNTNACTTNNNANCCGTNCTATCAANGNNANGGCNTNNTNNCNTTGAGNNANNNGCGTCNTAGTTNTGTNTGGTAAATTANTCATGTTNGNANAGGGNTNNAAGCACTGCGTATNATGCCCACGACGTTCACCCAAAGNNTACCCNCCAGACTATAACNTAGNATNGGNNCANCATTTNNGNANAGCATTTNTGNGCANCGGGCTTCGCGTNNNANTNCNCTGTTTGAATATGCAGNTNTTTCGAACNTCNAGGACGANNGTCCTCCGAANGTTNAGNCTNGGNTATGANCTGAAATGGTATNCAAGTAANAGTAATNANNNGCATGGATGGANTGACCGCAAAAGCNGAAGAGNGTACACANCCATAGTGGCANTACACANAANTNCGNANAGNGNGCNTNNNTANGCGGAANCGTTTCTNNGGTNNTNACNACTACATGCCTGTNGTANTNTNNNNAATTNTACANNCAACTGTCAATTCTGGATACATTATTCTGACAGTTTTAGTAATAACTCACACTAAAATTCACTCTTTTACCTGTTTAGTTTCAGAGATATTAAAGTTTTGTAACTCACACCAAAAATTCACTCTTTTACCTGGGGAGTTCTTTGGGATTTCCTTAAGTCTAGCCCTGTGACAACCAGAGAAGGAGACAAAATAGAACTGTCAATTCTGAATACATTATTCCTGACAGTTTTAGTAATAACTCACACTAAAATTCACTCTTTTACCTGTTTAGTTTCAGAAATATTAAAATTTGTGTGCTTGGGAGTTCTTTGGGATTTCCTTAAGTCTAGCCCTGTGACAACCAGAGAAGGAGACAAAATAGAACTGTCAATTCTGAATACATTATTCCTGACAGTTTTAGTAATAACTCACACTAAAATTCACTCTTTTACCTGTTTAGTTTCAGAAATATTAAAATTTGTGTTCTTGGGAGTTCTTTTGGATTTCCTTAAGTCTAGCCCTGTGACAACTAGGGAAGGAGACAAAATAGAACTGTCAATTTTGGATACATTATTCCTGACAGTTTTAGTAATAACTCACACTAAAATTCACTCTTTTACCTGTTTAGTTTCAGAAATATTAAAATTTGTGTTCTTGGGAGTTTTTTGGGATTTCCTTAAGTCTAGCCCTGTGACAACCAGAGAAGGAGACAAAATAGAACTGTCAATTCTGAATACATTATTCCTGACAGTTTTAGTAATAACTCACACTAAAATTCACTCTTTTACCTGTTTAGTTTCAGAGATATTAAAATTTGTGTTTTTGGGAGTTTTTTGGGATTTCCTTAAGTCTAGCCCTGTGACAACTAGGGAAGGAGACAAAATAGAACTGTCAATTTTGGATACATTATTCCTGACAGTTTTAGTAATAACTCACACTAAAATTCATTCTTTTACCTGTTTAGTTTCAGAAATATTAAAATTTGTGTTCTTGGGAGTTTTTTGGGATTTCCTTAAGTCTAGCCCTGTGACAACTAGAGAAGGAGACAATGTAAAACTGTCAATTCTGGATACATTATTCCTGACAGTTTTAGTAATAACTCACACTAAAATTCACTCTTTTACCTGTTTAGTTTCAGAAATATTAAAGTTTGTGTTCTTGGGAGTTCTTTGGGATTTCCTTAAGTCTAGCCCTGTGACAACCAGAGAAGGAGACAAAATAGAACTATAAATTCTGGATACATTATTCCTGACAGTTTTAGTAATAACTCACACCAAAATTCACTCTTTTACCTGTTTAGTTTCAGAAATATTAAAATTTGTGTTCTTGGGAGTTCTTTTGGGATTTCCTTAAGTCTAGCCCTGTGACAACTAGGGAAGGAGACAATATAGAACTGTCAATTCTGGATACATTATTCCTGACAGTTTTAGTAATAACTCACACTAAAATTCACTCTTTTACCTGTTTAGTTTCAGAGATATTAAAGTTTGTGTGCTTGGGAGTTCTTTGGGATTTGTGTTCTTTTCCTTAAGTCTAGCCCTGTGACAACCAGAGAAGGAGACAAAATAGAACTGTCAATTCTGATACATTATTCCTGACAGTTTTAGTAATAACTCACACTAAAATTCACTCTTTTACCTGTTTAGTTTCAGAGATATTAAAATTTGTGTGCTTGGGAGTTCTTTGGGATTTCCTTAAGTCTAGCCCTGTGACAACCAGAGAAGGAGACAAAATAGAACTGTCAATTCTGGATACATTATTCCTGACAGTTTTAGTAATAACTCACACTAAAATTCACTCTTTTACCTGTTTAGTTTCAGAAATATTAAAATTTGTGTTCTTGGGAGTTCTTTAGGATTTCCTTAAGTCTAGCCCTGTGACAACTAGGGAAGGAGACAATGTAGAACTGTCAATTCTGGATACATTATTCCTGACAGTTTTAGTAATAACTCACACTAAAATTCACTCTTTTACCTGTTTAGTTTCAGAAATATTAAAGCCCTGGATACATTATTTGTGTTCTTGGGAGTTCTTTGGGATTTCCTTAAGTCTAGCCCTGTGACAACCAGAGAAGAAGACAAAATAGAACTGTCAATTCTGGATACATTATTCCTGACAGTTTTAGTAATAACTCACACTAAAATTCACTCTTTTACCTGTTTAGTTTCAGAAATATTAAAATTTGTGTTCTTGGGAGTTCTTTGGGATTTCCTTAAGTCTAGCCCTGTGACAACCAGAGAAGGAGACAAAATAGAACTGTCAATTCTGGATACATTATTCCTGACAGTTTTAGTAATAACTCACACTAAAATTCACTCTTTTACCTGTTTAGTTTCAGAAATATTAAAATTTGTGTCGTAGGGAGTTCTTTGGGATTTCCTTAAGTCTAGCCCTGTGACAACTAGGGAAGGAGACAATGTAAACTGTCAAGTTTGGATATATTATTCCTGACAGTTTGAATAATAATTCTTCTGATAGTTCTAGAGATATTAAAATCATTGTCATTTTAGATGCTTTTTTCCCATTTTCTTATCCTGTCACGTGGTAAAACTCAGGCTGTAGGGATCTAATATGGAGTGGTTTTCTCTCTGGAAAAACAGTGACACCTCAATCTAAAACTGCATCGATACCTATGAACCATAACAAGCCAAGATGTAAACCGTTGGACAGTAATGAGCAGAAAATCGAGTAACTCATCCTGACCTAATGAACGTCTCCTCCCTCCTGTCTGTATGGTTCTCGAGCAGGGGTCATCACGATCCGCTTCTAATAAGGAACCCAGAAGGGTCATACGAACCTCGCACCAGAACAATTTTTCCGGTTACGTAATTTTCGTTACCTAGTGGCACAGTAACATGATTTTCGGGCCAAATAGAGCCACTTTAAGCCATTAGAGACCCACGATGGTTCGCTAGGAACCAAGCCCATCCGATGTTGGGTTAATTAGTTTCTGACACGAATAGGTTTTTTTTTTTGGTTCACGTCTGCTAGATTTGATGGAAATTATCGGTTAATTTGCTTTTAAATAGTTGCTGTTTAAGACTAACCCATACATTTTCTTTCTGACTATTTTTAGTTTGTAACTCACTTTCTGTAGTGTAGATTGAAAACAATTATTTAAATTTTAGTAAATTCTTTTTTTTCTGCTTTACATTTTGCCGCTTGTTCCAGCTGACCTTCCCAATCCATTAAGTCTAATCCGAAACTGAAAACAATGATAATAGCTAATTAAAGTGACTAAAGGTGGGTTTACACACAATATAAGAGAGAAAGCCATCTATTTTTCACAGACTACACAGTATATAGATTTCATTACAATACAATAATGAATTGATAAGTGCGCTCATTGTCTTTGTCGTATGACTAATGGAACTTACTATTTTAAATTCTATTATTAATGGATTATAGGGCTTGTGTGCACAGTACTGTAGGTAGTTATAAACCGCTTAAGTGCTATCAATTAATTATAAAATTAATTTAAAAAAACAGTGTTGCCAGATTATTACATTTTTTATTTACATCAAACATTGACTGATAAATAAGTAGAACATTGTAAAAGATAAAAAGCTTAAACAGACCAATTCACTAGATAATGTTTATTATTATGTATCATAAACGTAGGTAAATTTCGCAAAACTCGCGTAGCGTGCCTGTAAACCGTTACCTTGGAGTAAAATTTGCACAAAAATGTCGCAATGGACATATAAATATGGTTAATTACCTGACACTCCTTCTCTTTGCGAATATCTTTCGGTTGACTCTAATCTAATTCATGGCATTGTGTTTGGCCAAAGCGTGCACCAGGAGGATTATTGATTTTATGCAGTAAAACACGTCGACGTGGAGGATTTGCTGGGGCTTTTATCAGTGCTAATCAGGCGATCGTTTCATTAAATAGAGCAGAAAAAATGGAGAGAAATTAAGTTGGGAAGCATATTGTGATTGCAATGTGGCAACCCTGTCAAAGTTATGTTAAAAATAATAGAAGAGAAAATGTTTTAGAGTTCTAGACAAAAATTGTCTTTCAAAGTATTTGAACATGTTCTTCACGTGATTGTTTAGTCAGTCAACTGTCAATGACACTTATTTATCTCTATTTCTGTCTCTCTTGTATGATTTTGAGGTGACAGCTTTACAACCAAAAAAACTCGTAACTGCTTTCACATTACTCTCAGCAGAGGTGGGGCAAACAATATTTTGCAACTCAACGGTAAATGTCAAGAAAGTCTGTTATGTGTATAATTATTGGAGTTTTTACTACTCGATTTGGTGGTTGTAGATGTTAAAACTGGCCTTAAAAAAGTTTAAACATGAATGCGCAGAAAAGATTTACATCTCGTAAAAATGCTAATTGAAGTACAGTCGTAAAACGTGTACTTCAAACTAAATGAAACGACTTCCTAACCGTGTCGAAGACCATCCAATCAATCAATACCGAGGAAAAAAACTTTTCCAAATAGAAGAAGACGACCTGGACGAGCTTCTTCTTGTGTTTCCGCTGCTCACACAACTTTTATTAAAATCTCTTGGCAATGGACAAAAAAAAAAACACTTTTAATAACGTAATGACTTGGGAAAACAGACTGGAGGATGTGTAATGTGGTGTTACTACGGCCTTGCCGAGACGCAATTCCGAACTAAATTACACCAGAACGCGTTTTATTACCACTAATTGAATGAGACAATTCACAAACTAAAACCTAATATTCCGGGATATGCTGCATATTTAATGGAAAGTTGATGAGTGGTCTCGTCGGGAGTGTGAATTTATTTAGCCAACCTGTATTTAGTTGGGGGCTTAATTGAAAACTGGAGCGCTCCGATCAGTGGCGTAGATAAGGTAGGCAAATTACACGGTGCCAGCCATTAAATTATAGAGCTGCCTACTGTATTGAGACGACCGCCTTTATCATTTTCTCCTTCTTTCGAAACTGCAAATATCATTTTGCTTTATTAGTATACTGCTACTTGAGTAAATCACAGCATTGTTTCGTAGTTTGTGATTGGTCAAGAAAAACCAGCAACTGAAAGCTGCTGTTTTTAATAATTATGGGCGTAAATTTAGTGTGACTTGTTATTTACCGGTAAAGTAAAATTCAGTATGACAGGAAAATTTACCAATTATACCTAAAATCCTCATTAAATTTCCTGTCTAATAACATGGAAAACACTACAAAATTTGGTACAGTCAGGGAGAAAAGCGGTGTCAAAGTTTTTAAACTACCAAAAACACAGTTTGAAAAACACATGTTTGAAAGAACAGAGACAAAATTGCATGTAAAACCCACTTGGAGTAAGAAAATGACGGTTTTAAGTACATTTTTGGAATCCTCATTAAATTTCCTATCTAATAACATGGAAAAACACTACAAAATTTGGTACAGTCAGGGAGAAAAGCGGTGTCAAAGTTTTTAAACTGCCAGAAACACAGTTTGAAAGAACAGAGACAAAATCGCCTGTAAAACCCACTTGGAGTAAGAAAATGACGGTTTTAAGCACATTTTTGGAATCCTCATTAAATTTCCTATCTAATAACATGTAAGAAAAACACTACAAAATTTGGTACAGTCAGGGAGAAAAGCGGTGTCAAAGTTTTTAAACTACCAGAAAATGACAGTAACATTTTTGAAAGAACAGAGACAAAACTACCAGAGTTTCACCTGTAAAACCCACTTGGAGTAAGAAAATTACTGTTTTAAGCACATTTTTGGAATCCTCATTAAATTTCAAAGTTTTTAAACTATCTACTAACATGGAAAACACTACAAAATTAGGTACAGTCAGGGAGAAAAGCGGTGTCAAAGTTTTTAAACTACCAGAAACACAGTTTGAAAGAACAGAGACAAAATTGCCTGTAAAACCCACTTGGAGGAAGAAAATGACGGTTTTAAGCAGATTTTTGAAATCCTCATTAAATTTCCTATCTAATAACATGAAAAAACACTACAAAATTTGGTACAGTCAGGGAGAAAAGCGGTGTCAAAGTTTGAACTACCAGAAACACAGTATTTGTAATTTACCAGTAAGTTACTGGTAATTTACCGGTCAAATTTTCCTGGTAAAGTAAAATATTTACTTTACCGGTAATTTACCCATCACTAGTTTTTAATGTGTTAGTCTGTAAATATGTTTTTCTATTTAACTCTTAGATTAAAACAACATGAGTTGTAATCGGTTACTCCGCGCTAGGTCAACCAAACTCAAATTTGACAATTTTGTAACGTGACACTATATTGTATATAATAAGTACAGTCACGTGATAACTGTCAGATTATCGTCTGATTGATGAAAAGAGGAATAACCGAATTTAGTCATTGGAGGCGAGTTCAAGCATTTAATTTACCGATTATTGAGTAAACTGAGTGACTGTAAAAGTAGATTAAGTTGCTGACGTCAACACGATCTAGATTTTTCTTCGTCGCTGCACATAAAGTCGTAGTTTATGCTATTATCAGGTCGGAGGTGGCTATAATAACCTTTAGCTCGTACACCAGAGCTGACATTTTTCGATCCACATCGTGACGCGACCGTTCAGCCTTCCTAAATGTCAGGGATAGAAACAGACCCAGTTCACTTGTTTCTCAAAAGCCATTGACCTTATTTCCCTACGGGATAATGAAGCCCGTTCAAGTAGCACATCATTATACTATACTAGGAAAACGTCCCATAAAATGGTTTCTTCACGGCCTACGGCCTACACACCTAATACAGCTGTAGTATTTTTCATAATCTTTCGAATCCTTCTAAAATAGGAAAAATTACATTTTTGGTCAAAAGTTCCAATGTACAGCAATTCTGAACAAAGCCTCAAGTAGTAGTAGGTCATTCACCATTGAATGGCCATAACCGAAACTGTCTTCTTGATCAAAATCAGCAGGGGTACAATTTGAAAATCAAAATGTACAGGTTGTATTCAATTTTATGGCCGGACCACACGTAAACCTTCCTTCGACCGACTATAAACAACACCCTCCTAAACTAATTGACTTTAAATGTAATCAAAACCCGTTGAAACAGGTAATAAAATTAAATACATTATGGGTGGCGTGGCCTAAACATATACCTGAAAATCCTAGAACAGTGTGGTGGATTTTTACAATTTATTTTTACAAAAATAATATTAAACTGGAAAGTAGAAAGTCTTGCAATCGTTTCTATAATAAGTGTTTGTTTATTTGTCAACAAACGACAGAGACAGTTTACAAAATCGGCATCATTAAAAAATTAGTGAGAATCTCTTTATTTCTGCTGAAATTCAGCAAGAAGCAACTTTATGTCTGCTACCAACGAAAAGTAAAAGTGTATACGAGAAGGAATTGGTGGAATTCAACAACTGGAGAGAAATAAAGGGGTATATAGCAGAAGGAGCTTCTTCTTCTTATTCATATTTAAGATCTCGCAATCTGTTTTGCAGGTTCCTCCGGATCAGTTCCTGGGAGGTGGACTGCCCGCTGTCCTTCCATCTCTTAGGTGGTCTTCCTGGTGCTCTTTTTCCTATTGGTTTCCCTTGAAGTGCTCTTCCATTCTTCTCACGTGAAAGTACCAATATCTGTTTCTTTGTCTCCCCCATCTTACGATGTCTTGCACCCCACATTGTTCCCTAATGTCAGTTGTCCTAATTCGGTCTATTCTTGTTTTTCCCATTATAGCCCTGTGCGTTTTCATTTCGGCTACTCGAAGCATTCTTTCCGTAGGTTTTCCGATGTTTCTAAAATTTTTTTGTAGAGGATACAAGTCTTTAGATCCTGATCTTGCTACCCTTTCGCATGTATTCGTTGCCTCAAATGATCTGCCTTAAGCAACCGGACATGGCAGTGTTGATCCCTTTCCTTCACTGGATCTGATCACTTCGACAGATCCATTCCCTTAATTGAATTGTGATAACTTGACTCGATGATCCAAACCCAGATGATTTGAATTTTAGCAAAATGCTTTTTGCTCAGATATGGATGTTCATCGCTTGGCTGACCTGGCAGAATTTGTGTAGATCGTCCTCCGTTTCCGCGAAAATAGCTACATCATCGGCATAGCATACCATGCTGATTCTTTTATTCTGTCCCATTTGGTATCCCATATTTAGTGATGATACTTCCTCTATAATTCTGGCCATTAAGAGATTGAACAGAAATGGGCTATGTCATCTTGTCTGATGCCTTCTGGTGTCGGTAACTCTTCCGTATAAGTGTCTCCTGCCTTTACTTTAGTCATGTTCTGTGTCTGGAGTTTCTCAATATATTTATGATGTCGGAAAGGCGAACCCTATCAAATGCCTAGGTCAAATCCATGAAGCAGACATGTGCTGGTGTATTAAATTCGATTGATTTTTCTTTTAGTTGTTTGATAATGAATATGGCGTCGGTCGTGGATCTGTTTCGCCTTGTTGTTCTTCCCAGTTTGTTATTTGTGTTTCAAGTCTTTCCTTCAAAATGCCGGTAAAAAATTGCATGCTTTTGTTCAGCAGCGTTATGCCCCTGTAGTTATCTGACTGCTCTGTCCTTTCTTGAATATTGGGATAGTAATACTTTTGTGTCATAGTTTTCCTAGTTCAGGTCCGGCATATTTCAGAAGTTCGTTTGTGATCAGGTCTTTCCCGGGAGCTTTCTCTGTTTTTCAAATTTTTTGATTTTTGCCATTTCCTCTTCTTCGTTCAGTGTTATTTGATGGTTTGTCTCGTAGTTTTCGATGCATGTGGCTTCTTCGGTGTTATAGAGTTTCCTGAAGTATTTTTCCCATACATCTTTTGAGCATCTTTCAGATTTTCTCCTGTGCTCCATATAGGTCGTGATCCATATAGCTTGTAAATTTTGCCCAGTAATCTCGTTTTATGGCTTTGAGTCTGGCATTGATTCTGTTTCTCACTTCTGTATATTCGGAGTGTTTTTCTGGCGTTGATGAGCTCCTGTATATGAGGTAGGATTTCTTTTTCTGTTGTGAAAGTTCTTTAACTTCGTGACAGAACCTTTTATCAATGGATTCTTCGGCTCTCTCTTCTGCAGAAGGAGCAATTACAGAAAAGGTTCCATTATCCAATTTTTTTAATGTGAAGAAACAGTTTGCTGCTTCTTCACATGTGCATAGAAGTATTAATTTTTGAGAAAAGCACCGGATCAGGAATATTTACAAGTTAAGGTAGGAAGTTCACAGAATTTTACTAGCAAAACCGATCATTCATTTGAGTCTAAAACAGTTAATTCATTCCGAGTGCGGATTAGCATAAATGCATAATTAACGTTGCATATCCTTTAGTTTATGCATTAGCGCAATATAAAAACCCGTTAACTTATATTATCATTCGGTCTTTGTTTTTTGAGCTGCTCAAAATGCATCAGGCCGAGCACAATGCATTATTTATCGCCTCTTCGGCTGATTGGTTTGTCAAAGAGAAACGGACGTCGTTGACGGCTTGCGTATGGAATTAATTGGGTTTTTGCACTCCATTTTTGGCTTTCTCATCGAATGCAACTTCCTCGAAAAGTTCCTGAAGGTTTCGACCGGTTTTTTGACCAAAAAACGACCTGGCAAACATATCTGGCAAGTTTGCATGCCTGAGACACATTTGCTCGTTTTATCTGTAATCAGTTTGGTTTAGACTTGGTTTGCTCTCGTATAATTTTAACGAGTTGCAGTTTAGATCAGCCGTTTAAAGATATTGTTAAGTCAACATTGTTTTATATTTTTCTTAAGGTAAACAAATTTGCTAGCTACAGTTGGATGAAATACTTCAACATCCTACTCAAAAACAATTCGACAAATATCTTATGGGCGTTGGTTACTCGGTCAATTTAGGCCTGCCGATTCAAATTGCATTTTTTCGTAAAGACATAACTCCGATTTAGCAAACGGGCGTTAATTCTATTACGTATTGCGCTATTTTACGCTACATTTAGCTTAGTCATTAATGAAGCAGCGTTCCGATTACCTTATGGCCGTTCGCTTCTGGGTAAAATGGGCACGGTACGAAAATATTCAATTAGATTTTTTTTTGCGATTTAACGTTGGTAGCTGTAGGGTTGGCGTATACGTTTTACGTGCGTTTGAAATGGCATTCAAGGCTGACAATTCTCCTGCAAGAAACTAGGACAAAGAGCGCATCTTGACAGATCGATTCCGTGTAAACTTGCACAAAACTAAAATTAGATCAGAAATTAACAAAGGTGAAAACCAGACGTAACACGGAATCGTTATATGCGAATAACACGCGATGGAACTGGCGTAGAAGGAAATTCGATTTGAAACTTTTCCTATAATAATGCAGGCTACCATAATTACACTTTCAAACACAAATTTAACATTTTTCTAGCTTCACACACAACTCAAAATGTGTTGGAATAGCTAAACTTTCCAGTAACTTTCTAGGTTTTTAACCCTGAAAACTTATATTTAGACCTCTATAGAGGAATTGACTTGATTACATATGTAAAATGAGTAATCTTGGATTAACGTAATGAATTTCCACATCTACTGAAATACTGGACAGTCATTGGATTTGTTGACCTAAAAATAACCAGTTTCAGGTCTGAAGACAGTTTAAAGTCCTGAAACTATACTTTCAGTGATATTTCTCCCAGAATTGGCAAATCAACCATTTCAGCATCGAATATCAATTGAAAAGTTGTGTCTTTTTAAGAAGTACTGAAAAAAATTGTAGTTTTAACTAAAGAGTCTAAAAATAACCAGTTTCATGTCTAAAAACAGTTTACAATCTAGAAATTAACCAGTTTCATCTGAAAACAGAATTTCAAGTGTTTTTCTCCCAGAATTGGCAAATTAAAACCATTTCAGCATCGAATTTCAATTGAAAAGTTGTTTTTAAAATTTTTAAGTGCTGAAAATTGTAGTTTTAATTAAAGAAACGTCCTCAGAGCTAGAAATTAACCAGTTTCAGGTTTGAAAACCATTTAAAATTTTGAAACTAGACTTTTAGTTGACATTCTTAAAAAGTTTACAAACTAGCCATTTTACCATGGAATTTCAATTGAAAAGTTGCGTTTTAAAAGTTTTTTAACCACTGAAAATTATAGTTTTAAATAAAGAGTCTAAAAATAACCAGTTTCATGTCTAAAAACAGTTTACAATCCTACAACTAGACTTTCAGTGGTATTTCTCCCAGAATTGGCAAATCAACCATTTCAGCATCGAATTTCAATTAAAAAGTTGTGTTTTTAAAATTTTTAAGTACTGAAAATTGTAGTTTTAACTAAAGAAACGTCCTCAGAGCTAGAAATTAACCAGTTTCAGGTCTGAAAACCATTTAAAATTTTGAAACTAGACTTTTAGTTGACATTCTTAAAAAGTTTACAAACTAGCCATTTTACCATAGAATTTCAATTAAAAAGTTGCATTTTTAAGTTTTTAACCATTGAAAATTGTAGTTTCAAATAAAGAGTCTAAAAATAACCAGTTTCATGTCTAAAAACAGTTTACAATCCCAAAACTAGATTTTCAGTGGTATTTCTCCCAGAATTGGCAAATCAACCATTTTAGCATCGAATTTCAATTGAAAAGTTGTGTTTTTAAGATTTTTAAGTACTGAAAATTGTAGTTTTAACTAAAGAAACGTCCTCAGAGCTAGAAATTAACCAGTTTCAGGTCTGAAAACCATTTAAAATTTTGAAACTAGACTTTTAGTTGACATTCTTAAAGAGTTTACAAACTAGCCATTTTACCATGGAATTTCAATTGAAAAGTTGCGTTTTTAAAGTTTTTAACCACTGAAAATTGTAGTTTCAAATAAAGAGTCTAAAAATAACCAGTTTCATGTCTAAAAACAGTTTACAATCCAAAACTAGACTTTCAGTGGTATTTCTCCCAGAATTGGCAAATTAAAACCATTTCAGCATCGAATTTCAATTGAAAAGTTGTGTTTTTAAAATTTTTAAGTACTGAAAATTGTAGTTTTAACTAAAGAAACGTCCTCAGAGCTAGAAATTAACCAGTTTCAGGTCTGAAAACCATTTAAAATTTTGAAACTAGACTTTTAGTTGACATTCTTAAAGAGTTTACAAACTAGCCATTTTACCATGGAATTTCAATTGAAAAGTTGCGTTTTTAAAGTTTTTAACCACTGAAAATTGTAGTTTTAAATAAAGAGTCTAAAAATAACCAGTTTCATGTCTAAAAACAGTTTACAATCCCAAAACTAGACTTTCAGTGGTATTTCTCCCAGAATTGGCAAATCAACCATTTCAGCATCGAATTTCAATTGAAAAGTTGTGTTTTTAAGATTTTTAAGTACTGAAAATTGTAGTTTTAACTAAAGAAACGTCCTCAGAGCTAGAAATTAACCAGTTTCAGGTCTTAAAACCATTTAAAATTTTGAAACTAGACTTTTAGTTGACATTCTTAAAGAGTTTACAAACTAGCCATTTAACCAGAGAATTTCAATTGAAAAGTTGCGTTTTTAAAGTTTTTAAACCACTGAAAATTGTAGTTTTAAATAAAGAGTCTAAAAATAACCAGTTTCATGTCTAAAAACAGTTTACAATCCTACAAATAGACTTTCAGTGGTATTTTTCCCAGAATTGGCAAATCAACAAATTTAGCATCGAATTTCAATTAAAAAGTTTTGTTTTATTTTGTTTTTTCAGTAAAACTTTGACACCCTGTATCTTCGTTATTGTTCGTATTTCGAAAAAGCGTCAAACGAAAAAAAACTTTGTTTTTGAAGCCCTATTCGCAGCTGAAAGGAAAGCCCCAACTTTGGAATCACCCTGTATACTTGTCCTTTTAAAATGGGATTTTATTTCAAAACTTGTGTTTTTAAGGTTTTCAATCACTGAAAATTGTAGTTTTTAACTAGACAAAAGGCATTTAGGTTTTTTGAATTTTGAACATAAAGATTTTTGTGTTTTGAAGAGTTCAGTATCTCGTTAACATGAAGAGCTAGAGGTTAACGAGTTTTGGCTCATTTATAGTATTTTTATCTCTTTTGTAATGGCGATTTAGTGAAACTGATTAAAAAAGTTACAACCTTTCAAGCACAAGCACTTTAATGAGTGATTTTGAATTGGTTATCGTCCATTTGTGTTGGTCGATGGAAAATCTAATCAGGAAACGTACATTTTTGGTTAAAATATAAAAAAAATCATATTTTTTGCACCAATTCTATTCCAAATGATAAAAACAATTTTTTAAATTTTCGAGATAGACCCATACAAGGTATTCCATTTTTATTCCAACGAAACCTTGCTGAATAGATGAAGAAATTGCAAAACCGATGTGGAGGAGCGTTAGAGGCATTAATCAGACGACTCGAACGAGATTAAGAGGCAATTTACAAGGAAAATCTTATCGGATACAGCCGTGAGAGTGAACCGTTGAACGCGCACTAAAAACCGAGTGATGGAACGGCGTCGTGATGGTGCGATACACCACGTCCCAGTATGATGAAACTGTTGGCACCCATCGACATGGTACCATGGGCACTCGGCCGTGTCGGTACCAAAGACACATTTAACATATATACAGGGTTAACTAGATTACACCAAATAGTACTCTAAACCTGCGGAAGCCTGAATAGTTCAGCTTTTACACGTAAGATGATTCGCTTTTCTAATCGGGACTTCGTGTTATATGTACTAGATATAAAATCACCTTCATCCATCCAAGAATAGTGAGACAAACTGACTTAATGGTGTTGAAGGAACCAAAAGCAATACAATGTCACTCAAATATATATTTCACTCTAACCACTTCAAGAAGAAAGTTTTAAATCTCAATTTTCTTGTACCTAATCCAATACCCTCCTGCTACTTCATTAAGAAAACCAATACGGCAATATTTGATCGGCTTCTGCAATTTAGGGCTGACTGATAATTCGAAATGTTTTAAAATTGAGACTGCTCCAAGTTTTATTTGCATTAATCCAAACCTTTTCCCTTAAATAAAAGCGTTAGTTAAAAAATGTGTGTAAAGTAGAAAAAGTTTGCGTACCAATGCATGCTCTAGGACCATCTCCAAAAGGATAGAAAGCGTTTTTCTGGAAGCTTTCCTTGTTCAGCATCCTTTCTGGTATGAACTGGTCGGGGTTTTCAAAATATTTACTGTCTTTTCCTAGCATTGAGTAAGGTAGAGCCACCACATCGTCAGGTTTCAAAGTAACTGATAACGGTTTGAAATCAGGATTGTTGGAAGTGCACTCGAAAGTTTCAGTACAAAGCTTGGTCATGAAATCCACCGGAGGACGATACCTCAACGACTCTGTATCAATCAAAATAATGCCAATTTTAGATTGTAACATTTCTTACCATAAAAACAAGCATTTAACCAAGGCATTTCGTGTATAGCCTCATAAGTTAGTTCACCCTGATTCTCCTTTTCGTATTTACGAATGTCATTTCTTATTTTTTCCTGGTATACCGGGTGCTCAGCCAAATTTAATAGCAGGAACGATAACACTAAAGAGGAAGTCTCGTAACCATCCATAAACACTGTACTAGCGTGGCTAGTAACTTCGAAATTGCTCCAATTATGCTCTTTGCCCAAATCAATCAAAAACTGTAAATAGTCATTAGCCTCAACCTTATTTTCTTTCCGGTGCTTTATCACTTCAGATACTATTTTAACTAGATCTGCGTCAGGATTCCCACTAAGACTTCTTGAAAATACAACTACTTTTACTGCATTTCAGTGTGATTTTCTTGACAAAACCTACTTGAAGGTCATTAAGTAGGAAAGCCATGGAAATACAGTCATTGCGCTCATCACTAAAGTTAAAAACGTGCCAGGGCTCAGAAACTTGTTGGCCAGTTTATTAAACTCGGAAATGTCTTCGTAGCTTTCAAACGACTTCCCATCTACACCAAAAGTGGTTTTAGCCACATTATCTATAGTCAATCGTTTGGTTAAAGCCCTTGTTTCAATCCCATCCGTTGTGGCTGTAGGGTGGTTTTCAATATACTTAACAAATCGTTCACTGATTTGCTTTAGTAAAGGAAATTGGTTTCTCATCTAAATTTTTTTGTTATTAGTTATGGCTAAACTAATAAACGATATTATACCTTGCCACTGGTCAAACCAGGAGTCAGCATTTGCCTGATATTCTTCCATGCTTCATCGCGTTGAACGAAAGGGTTGTTTTTCATTAAAATATCGGAATCTTGTTCCACTGTGAATTCGTTGTATCTGAAAGACTTGAAATCTTTACCAAAACTCGATTGACCAATTCCGGGTCTCTTATCAGTAAAACTGGGTTGGTCGCCCTGTAGAATCCCACAAAAGGGTACTCTTCGTATTTTCTGTACAACATAAAAAAAATCCATATTAGTAGTTTTCAGAGTGGAGATTTGAACAATCTTACTTGTAAATGTCCCTTATCGCTTCACCCAAAGTGCACCTGCCCAATAAATGCCATCCAATATTTCCAAATAAAGGCCATGGTGTAGGGCCAGGTATACCACGGTCATTCCAATGCGAATATTTTGGTTTTAGCCAATACCAGAAAAGAACTAATACTAAAACCACTAAGACCAGTAGCATAGCGACTTGTTTGATTGTGAGATAGTAAAAAACTGCATCACACATTTGCAATAACAAAGCTAAATTTGTTTACGTATATGATTCTAGGCAATAAAAATTTATTGACCCTAGTAATCTAAGGTCGGATGTAAGTATTTATCTTGTTAATTTTAATTTAAATCTAAAAATATATTATTTATATGTTTGCTCGTTTGATGTAACATTGATGGATGTAGCAAGTGCTATAGTAAACTGGTTCTTACACGGTTCATACAATTTTTTGGAAGCTTCTAAACTGCTTTAATATCTTCTGGGAGCTTCTATAGACTAGTTGAAAAGCGTTTGGAATCATTTAAACTGTTCTAAATGTTTTTGAAAGCTTCTAGACTGTTTTGAAAGACTTCCGACTGCTTTAGAAGCATTTTGGAGATTCTGTAGTGTTTTGAAATCTTTCTAGACTACTTTAGGAGGATTGATGGTTGTGGACTGCTTTTAAGACATGTGCATTTGAACTTTTGGAAGCTTTTAAACTGCTTTAGAAGAAGCAACTGCTTTTAGACTGCCTTGAAATTTTTTAAGAGCTTCTAGACAAGTTGGAGATTATTTGGAAGCCTTTAGCGTGTTTTAAAAGCTTTTGGAAGCTTCTTGACTGTTTTGAAATGCTTTAGAAACATTTTGGAGATTGTGTAATGTTTTGAAATCTTTTTAAACTACTTTAGAAGCATTGATGGTTCTGAACTGCTTTTAAGACATGTGAATTTAATTTTTTGGAAGCTTTTAAACTGATTTAGAAGCATACGGAAGCTTTTAGACTGCCTTGAAATTTTTTGAGAGTTTCTAGACTAGTTAAAGATTATTTGGAAGCCTTTAGAGTGTTCTAAAAGCTTTTGGAAGGCTTTAGACATATTTTGGAGTTTCTGTAGTGTTTTTAAACATTTTTAGACTACTTTAGAAGCATTTGGAAGGTGTTTGGGCAGTTTAAAGAGCCTTGAAGGTTCTGCACTGCTTTTAAGACATTTGAAACCTTGTAGGCCGGTTTTAGAAACTTTTGGAAGCTGTTAAACTGCTTTAGAAGCATACGGAAGCTAAATTTAAAAGCATTTGGAAGCTTTTAGACTGTTCTGAAAGCTTTTAGAAGCTTCTAGTAAGCTTTGCAAGTCTCTGAAGGTTGGTTGCTTTTATTATTTACATGCTCTAATTATCAGAGACACTTGGACGTTACTTCGGAACGCACTTATTCTTGTCATATGTCAGTTTCGGACGCCACTGACGGCAGCGCCCCCGCTCGGCTCTCACTCAAGTCACTCTTCAAGTTTCTTTCGTATTGTCAACATGGCGGACCAAGTATGTATTTCTTCAATTTTTATTGTTATTTTACTAGTTTTTTAGTTATTTTTACTTACTCTTGTTTTAAAAAATGTTCTATTTACCACTAACCGTCTAGTTATAAGTTTTACGTAACTTTTTATGCAGTATATGTAGGACAAATCCTATAAATTTGTAAGCCACGAACATTGTGGTTATGTATGCACGTGGTATTTCCCGTATTTCTCCTATTTCCTACTGCATTTTACCGATTTTTTTAGACCGAAAAAGCGTTCCAACGTCAACCGACGATATTTTTGAACAAAAAGAAGGGCGCCGGTGGTAAGAAGAAGTCGTTGCGCTACCACCGGGAAGTCGGGCTGGGTTTCAAGACCCCTAGAGAGGTACTTATTTACTGCTTTACTAATCTAGTGTTTTTTGTTTAATTTAGACCGAGCGTGCTTACCAAAAACAGCCGACAGTATTCGCAAACCCCAAAGCACAATCTAAAAAGAAGGTTGTAAGACTTTCGAGGAATGTGGGGCTGGGTTTTAAAACACCCAGAGAGGTAAAAAGTTTATTTAAATTGGGCATTGGTTTCATTGGTTGGATTTGCTGGGTGGTGACGGCTTGGGTTAGATTTCAACTCTGCTTTATTATGGATAAAGCAGATAGTTTAAGTAAAGTCTTGTACATAATGTAGTGGGGTTCTTTTGCTAGGATTTAATACAACAGTTAAGGGTCTACTGGCTTTAATCAAGTTAAAATATTTCATAACTTGGTTTCAATGCTCAAAAAAATAGAGCACACTGGGGAATGATTTTTTTAACTTGATTCAATTTTTTCATTGAAAATGTGGGCAGGTATTTGTGGAAAGTTTTGTTTGCTTTATAACCAATCTGAATAGCATTTACATCTTAAAACAACTGTTCTTCTTATTGAGTAATGTTGGTGAACCACCTTGTTGTAGGTTGGTTAAAAGACCAGTATTTGGTGCATTTAAGAAATTGGAGTGTAGACAATTTGTATCATGTTATACTGTTTTTTTATAATGCCAATGTTGAGACTATCTTCTGTACTAATTTATGGCCAAAACAAGAAAATTAAAATTATGTTTGAAGAATACATATTTAGAAAGAGCAACTAACAAAAATTATTCTTGTTTAGTAGTAGTAATAGCACACAAGAAGTTCCACCGTCAATCTTAACTTGGTTTTTTGGTAAAAGTTATTCTAAAGCAATAAATGTTTAAATAAAATCATCTCTAACTCTAAAATTCATGGAAAACAACTTGTTAATGATCAAGGTGGACACTTTTTGCTGAAACACATTGTACAGACTCTTAATGTGCTTACAGCAGTATGTAATCAATATTTTTTTGTATCAAGGCCATTGACGGTCATTACATTGACAAGAAATGCCCCTTCACTGGGAATGTGTCCATTCGTGGACGTATCCTGACCGGGGTTGTCCAAAAAATGAAGATGCAAAGAACCATCGTCATCCGCCGTGATTACTTGCACTACATCAGGAAATACAACCGATTCGAGAAGAGACATAGAAATATGTCCGTTCATTTGTCGCCCTGCTTCAGGTAAGATGTTTACTTGGAAATTTAAATGTGAAGACTTATTATTAAACTGAGCATGTTTCTTTGCAGGGATGTGGAAATCGGAGACGTCGTGACTATTGGAGAATGCAGACCCCTTTCCAAGACCGTTAGATTTAATGTATTGAAAGTAACGAAGGGTAGCAGCTCCAAAAAGAGCTTTAAGAAGTTCTAAATCTACATACTAAAATATGTAATAAACTTTTTTTAAGTTACTTAGAAAGTGAAATTATTTTCCTTCCATAGATTTAAGACACTAAAACACAATTTAAAACAAAAAAACTTTAATTCTTTACATCTAACATCACATAATAACAGAAATGTTTAAAAACTCTTATTAATACAGTTGTATTTCACTAGAGGAACGGAACAAAAGTAATAGTTAACCTTAAAATAATTCATAAAAATTAGCATTAATCGACTTTAACGTTTTCTAAAATAAGATTAACATTTTCCAAGATTCTGTCCCAACTGTTAAGAAAATCAGGAATTTCTTCTCCTCCGCAAGTGAGTTGGTATATTAAATATTTGTAGGAGGCTTGGATTGCCTTTCGGCAATCAATAATCAACTCTGCTTGCCTGAAAATAAAATAAAATCTAGCATTGTATGAATGAAGTACTTAAATACTTACTCTTTGCTGCAAACGAATTTTAACTTTGTGTCTTTAATCCGTACGACCACCGAGTTTTCTTCTTGTTCGTCCTGCTGAAAATTAACGCAGTTTCAAAAAAAAAATTGTAAATTTAAATTCAAATTACCTGAATTTCCAAGTCTCTGCTGTCGAAAAGCATGAGAGAAATCGCCGGTATTAAACTACATTCTCTAACTATTGTGGTTCGTCGAATATTCGACCTGGTCTCCTGAATATACATCAGAAAGTTAGTTGGAAATTTGTGTCTTTTAAAGTTTACACTCTCTGAAGATATGGTCGCTCTGTGGTTATTCCTGAAGTTATGATAGAAATATGAGTTTTTTATTTAATATAAAAAATTGACTTTTAAAAGAACTACTACCTTGTCACAAGTACATTGACATTAGTTTTCAACCGGTTTTTGACAATGTCCCAATTACGATGCTCCAGTACTTTTCCAGTCCCCGAGTACAGTACTGCTTTGACCAGTTCGTCATTGTCTGAATAGTCGTTAGCCGGTGGCATGCAGGGTTTCAAGCCATCGGTTAAATAGCCAAAATGCAGATCGTACAATTCTGAAATTTTGATGTAGCTTGGTGAGTTGCATTAAAAATTTTTACACAAAGTGTCCCAAATGACATAATTATTAAGGTTTGAATGTCAGAGTGCACTAAAAATTTTATTTTGGTTACTGAAATTTGTAGCCATATCGTTGAAAAGCCCATTTCATTGCATTGACGTATAAAAGTTTATACAAAGTGTCCCAAATGACATAATTATTAAGGTTTGAATGACAGAGTGCACTAAAAATTTTCATATTTTGGAAATTTGACGCCCTCTAGCGGCCAAACTGTCTAACCAATCAACTCGTGTAGCCATATCGTTGAAAAGCCCATTTCATTAGCTATCCATTGACGTATAAAAGTTTATACAAAGTGTCCCAAATGACATAATTATTAAGGTTTGAATGACAGAGTGCACTAAAAATTTTCATATTTTGGTAACTGAAATTTGACGCCCTCTAGCGGCCAAACTGTCTAACCAATCAACTCGTGTAGCCATATCGTTGAAAAGCCCATTTCATTAGCTATCCATTGACGTATAAAAGTTTATACAAAGTGTCCCAAATAAGACTGTTATTGAGGTTTGAATGACAGAGTGCACTTTATTTACTGCCTTAAAATGATACTTACTTCGTACCGACTCTAACTTATAAGACACTAAATTAGTATCCTGACAAAATCGTTCAGCTTGGTAGCTATTTGAGCTTTCGACCAGTTCCAGCCATTTCTCAAACACACGCATCATAGCCAAGTGGTCAGACGTTTTGGAAAAAGCCGATTTCACCTTTTTCATCTGTTCTTTATCAGTCAAAGACATTGAGCCGAATATTCCGGTTTCTGAGGCAAATAGGGTCACAATATCCACAATAGGAGTAGTACATTTGAATACCACGCTGTTTACCATGGCCTAAATGATTGGACAATAGGTAAAGACTGGAAAAACTCATAAATAGTAAAATAACCTTGGCAAGACATGGTTCCAACTGGAATTTAGCTAAGGTTCGGCCCAACGGTGTCAATTTTTCGTTTTCATCCAGCAAATCTAGTTGTTTAAGTTCTTGAAGGGCTTTTAAAACAGCTCCCTCTTCAGGAGGTGTTATTAAACTGTTCATAAATTCCCTTGCATCCATATTGTTGCTGTACACTTTAGAATCCAGGACTACTTTGGTCAAAGACGTGTCTGCCAAGGATTTGGTTAAAACCTATTTCTTGAATTTCAACACCGACTTACTCAAAATCTCGGGTGCCGTGTAATCTTCCATTTTCTTGTAAAGCTCTTTGGTGTAGAGGTGATAAGATTCACCAGGAGAACAACGACCTGCTCTACCGGCTCTTTGATTGGCGCTTGCCTTCGATATCCATGCCATATCCATCACGTTTATTCCTGTTTTAAGTCAGATTACACAAGAATAATCACACAATCAATTACTCACCTTTTTCAAAGTCAAAGTAGGCATTTTTAGACATCCCAGTGTCGATAACGTACACCACGTCATCTATAGTGATGCTAGTTTCGGCAATGTTGGTAGCCAAAATAATTTTTCTCACTCCGGGTGGAGGTTTCGAGAAAATCAAGTATTGTTCAGAGTCTTTTAGTTTCGAATGTACCAAATAAACGACCGCGTCTCGTTGGAAATTCAACAGTTTTTGGACTTTTCTCAAGTCTTCCCAACCTGGCAAAAATACCAGAATGGCCCCTTCAGGTTTTGTTTCATGGATACGTGTCACTAGCTGCAATTGTTTTAAAACGGTGTATTTTATTGATTTGTGATTATGATTGTCAAAATGATTATAGTTTATGACGTTTTTGATGGTTTGTGCAAAACTAGTGTATTTTCTATTGTAACGATATTTGAAAGAGTTTGGTACTAAACTAAACTTTTATAAGATTTTCAGACGTATTTAAGAGCTTCTAGCAAATTTCAACATGACTCTAGAGAGAGATATTTAGAATGCTTTTCACAATTTAATACAATTATTGGAAGATTTTAAGATTCTTGTAGAAGCTTCTAAAAAATTCAGGTCCAAAATGGTTCTAGAGACATCTGACAATTTAAAACAATTCTTGGAAGGTTTAAGACATTTTTAGAGACTTTTGGCACTTTTTAGAGGTCAGTAGCACTTGGAGGTCCCTGCGAGGGTTTACTCACTGCCCATTATTTGGGTCAAAAGATTGCCTCCCCCAGAAATTCTCCTCAAATCTTAGATTGACCATAAACGAGTCAAATTCAGCGACCAATGTAGTGCCAACATACGTAGTATGGCTCAAAAGTAATCTCTCTTAGATTTATCCATCCAACAGACGTAGAATCAAAAGTAATCCCCAGATATCTTCAGATCTCTTATAATTCTTCAGATATCCTCAAAAATTTCCCCGTTATTCCCAGATCTTTTCAAATATCCTTGGATCTCCTTAATCACCAAAAAATTTCCCCAGAATTTTTTTCTAGTTTTTTTAAGGTTTATTGTTGTATATCAAACTAAATTACTAGTCACATGAGTATTATAAATCTGAGATCAAAAAATAGTTTGATTTAAGTATAAATTGTAACAAAAAGTATCTGTGATTTGTTAGAAAATGTCAAGAAAAATGCTTTGCAATACCTACAAAACTGTCAAAATAATGACCGAAAAGTTAAAAACTACGACTTGTCTCGAATACTTTGGAAAAACTGCTCCATGCTGTGATTTTTAGAGTTTCATACCCAAACTGGGCAAAATGTGTCAGTTCTGACGTTTATGACGGTCGTCACGTGATACTGGTATACTATTTAACTAGACAGTTACGTGAAAACTGTCAAAATAATAACACAAAAGCTAAAAACCACTACTTGTCTTGAATACTTTGAGAAAAACTGTTCCATACTGTGATTTTTAGAGCTCCATACCCACACTGGGCAAAATGTGTCAGTTTTGATATTTATGACAGTTATCACGTGATACTGGTACACTATTTAATTAGACAGTCACGTGAAAACTGTCAAAATAATGACCGAGAAACTTAAAACTACGACTTGTCTGGAATACTTCAGAAAAACTGTTCCAAACCGTGATTTTTACAGCTCTATGTCCAAACTGGACAAAGTTTATCAGTTTTGATGTTAATGACAGTTATCACGTGATATTGGTACACTATTTAATTGGACAGTCACGTGAAAACTGTAAACTATTCAGGGAGCAGGAACAAAAGTAGGGAAAATGTTTTTTTTTATAAATTACAGACTTATGACACCACACGCCACTGGTAAAACAATAGTAAAATACAGGGTGTTTCAAATACGGTTGTTTTCAGTGGCCAAACTGTAATGCTTTAGGTATAGTACCTACTACAAAAAATAATGAAGTTTGAGATATTGTAATGAAAGTTATTAATTTTATTAAAGTAAAAATTTGACTTTTACCCAACCAGTGACGTGCGCAGTAAAGTTTTTCTGATTTGAGGCACGATTTAGGAGTAAAAAAAAATGGAATTGCAAGAAGTACAGTCTGATTCACGAAAGTTGACGACCACGTGACAATTGCAACAGGGTGGCAACTTTCAAGGTGAGCCATCATTGGGATCATCTTGAAAATCTCTTTTATGTCAAACAATGGGCTGAAAGATACCATACATTTTTGGTATTTGACATTTTGTTCTAATGTGTGTAACGGTTAGTGACATATTTACAAAAAAAAAAGGAAATGAAAAGTTTTAGTAATTTTGTAATATTTTGATAACCCCTGTAGATATTTTGGATTTTAAGACACATTTTGAACGGGCACTAAATGGCCCAACTTTTTCTCTATTTAACAAACCCTGTAACTGTTGCCATTTCCAAGATCTCAATGATGGGTCACCTTGAGAATTCCCACCCTGTATACCTACTCTATTCAAAAACTAAGAGGAGTGATTGTAAATTAGGTTGGCAATAGTGGTCAAATTTGATTAGCCAGTTGGCGGTATTTTTCTTGTTATTGCTAAGGAAAATACAAATACATTAAAGTCAAAAAGGTAAGTAAAACAAAAGTACATGGCAACAACGCAATTATTCATGTCATAATATCCTTAGAATCTCTGCCCTGATTTCCTCAAAATATCCCCGAATTTCCTCAAATTTCCCCGAATCTCCTCAGTGACTAACCCCTTGGGTCCCTGGCAGATTTAGTATGATCCTAGAGGCCTCTGTCAATTTAAAACAGTTCTAGGAAAAATTAAGACAGTTGTAGAGGGCTTTGGAACTTTTCAGAAAGTTCTCAGTAGCATTTAAAGGCTTTTGGCACATTCAAAACGGTCTTAAGGGCCTATGACAATTTAAAACCACTCTGGGAAGGTTTAATACACTTGTTAAGGCCTCTAGAACTTTTTAGAAGGTTTGCAATAGCCTTAGAGGCCTTTAACAATTTAAAACAGTTCTGGGAAAGTTTAAGTCAGTTGTAAAAAACACTGAAACTTTGTCTTTGGTCAAAGACTCCTGTCTGACAACTTATGGTCATTACAGAGTTACAAAAAACAGTATAAAAAAACGGTAATTCAATATTCAAAATCCAAATATTGTACCCACCTGAGCAACATCATCATGAGCAATCTGTGGAACACCTTTATTACACATATTCAATGTTTTTGAAAAATTTCCTTTCAAATCATCAAGAAAATGTCTTTTAATCGGATACGTAAATCCAGGGATGCTGAATATAGGTGCACCGTCAAAATATTCTGTTAGAAATTAAGTCAATTAGATTTACATGTTTTTACCAGAAAAAAAACTAACCTGAAAACTTTTCAGTGTCTATAGTTGCACTCATAACAATCAGCTTCAAATTGGTATTTTCCTTTAAAGCTTTCCTTAACAAATTTAATAGTAGATCAGTATTAACGTCTCGTTCGTGAGCCTCATCCAAAATTACGTGACTGAAACCCGTTAATTTTGGATCGTCTTGAATGTGTCGCAATAAAATACCGGTGGTGCAATACAAAATTCTACCGGTTTGATGTCGAAAATTCGCTTGTAAACGCACTTGAAAACCGACAATTTGACCGTTCTACAAGCAAAAAATGTCAAAACGTCAATTCTTAAAATAGATCGGAAAAAACTGACTTCTTCCATTCTTTCAGAAGCAACGCGTTTTGATAATGATATAGCAGCAATTCGTCTCGGTTGAGTACACGCTATTTTACAGTATTTTTCAGAATCCTCCCTAATCCATGATTCCAGAACATACTGCGGTACTCGGCTGGATTTACCACAACCCGGTTCTCCTTTTACTATGACGCAATTGTTGTTGTGGAGAAGGTCAATGAATGATTCCCTTCAAAAGTCAAATGTTCAAAACAAACAAGTATAAAACTGTAAAAGTTAATATTTTTTTATTTAACTTGAAATTAACCAGTCATCACCCTTATACTTACCAAAAAAATTATAAAACTACAATTACTTACTTGAATGAAGAAATTGGCAGCTCAATTTGTTCTTTTGCATAATACTTTTGATCACCCAAAAATTGTAGGTGCCTGGTTCTAAAATTGGAACCTCTACCCTCAATCAGCATATCATCACCTCCAACCCCTTTTTCAAAATACTGTTCAACTACACCTTTAATTTCAGTATTAAAAACATTTATAATGTCCTCCATGCTCCTGACAGTTTTACGGTCAAGTGTGACTGTTGTTTGTTTCTGCTTATGCAGCTGCTTTATCTCAGCTTTCTGATATATCAAAGGTAAACCTTCAGGACATATTTTAGATTTGCTCTGCAACACTTCCAGAACTTTGGCACAGGCCACTTTACTGGCCTCCTTCTTAGTGGCTGCTTTGACAGTAACTTTCATTGGTTCAGGCCATTTTAAATGATAGGTACAAGTCCACATTCCGTGTTTACCCTCTGACTTGTAGGTACATTCTGGTTTTAAAGATTTGTCCTTTAATTCTTCTACTAAAATTGTGTAGAAGTTGTTTAGGACATTTTTGGGATGTGGGAACTTTTTTAGTATTGGATAAATCTCTTTTAAGTCTTCCAAGTGTACTACAGTGGGAGTTTGAGGACTAGCCAAAGTTGGTTCTGCATTGGTTTGGTAATTTTGATTTTTATCTAACAGCCTGATATCAGTGTCATTTGATGGATTACTAGTTACCCTAGTTGATAGATGTCTGACCTGTTTTGTAGGGCATAACACACCATAAGGTTGTAACACTCTTGATATACTGCACTTTTGAAAACTTTCTTGTAGTTTTTGTAGTCTAACATTTATACTGCTTTTTTCTGGTTTTTTCTTACAGTTTTGTTTCCTCCTGCTGTGATTTTCTTCAAGATTATCTCTTCTATATTCAAACTGCATGTGTTGACTTTGTGAACACATATAGTTTTCTCCAAAACTCTCCAGTCTAGGATGATAAAAATTTCTATCAGTCTGAGTATTGCTTTCAATAAACTGCTTTAGTGAATCCAGTCTGCTCCTGTAGGTTGCCACACGCTCCTTATCTAACTTGTTCATTCTGATTACCCCTTGTGGACTAGCACTGCAGAAATACCGGACTATCTGAAAAGGATCACTGCAATGCATTAACCTTGAGGATGTTCTATACTTTAGGGACAACATTGTAAAGATGTTTGTTGTTCTTTACTAACAACAAAAACTTGAAAAATGCAGTTTTATAATAGTGAATATTTGAGTGAGTGAAGGTGAGGTTAAAGTGCTAAACTTGTTTGGTTATGTTTTTTTATTCTGGAATCTGTGGTTAGGTTGCTAGGAAGGGCAGAATATGTCAACTGTCAAAGATGCTACAACAATTCTATTGGCTGATTTAAAATTTAAGTTTTCAGTGAATAATCAAAAAGGCGGGAACGGGATTACATATTTTTATTTTTCTGAACATTGGAAAACTGACCCTCTAAGTTATCCTACAGTGATTTGCTAGGGCTTTTCGTTCACCGGTGGTACAGATTAGTGCTAGAGTTTTTTAGGCCTTCAGTGTGTTTTAACTTTAACAAAATAAAATAGGTAATATTAATTGACAAACTTAAAAGAGGCATGCTAATCTGAACATCTTCTAAAAAGACATTGTGATATTTTCGATTCACTGTTCCAATTATCGCCATTTTATATTCACTCTGGCCATGGCCACTATGGGGCTATAAACTAGATTATTATATTCATATACATACCTTCAAATTGCACCTTAACTAACCAAAGACAAGCTTTAACGCCCAAATATTAACACAAATATATTCTTAACGTAATTAACAAAAGTAAATTAAGCAAAACGCAAATTAACCACTAACCACGACTGACTAAAAAACAGAAAGAGGAAAGAGAATGAAACATAAATGACATAAAACAAGAAAACGGAAAAACAGGAATTGACAGTACAAAAAAATTCTGATTTTTGACAGAAAACTGTCAAACAATTCCTGCAAATCGAAAACAGTATGTTCGGAAGTAATAACTTTTCAAGATCAATTGGTTTATTTTTATTTTTAATTACAAAAAACATTAGCCAACATCAAGATGCGGTTTACAAAATTCAATAGTAGCAAAAACGAACAACAATCTGTCCTCCATTGCGGCTAAATGCGCTTCAGTCAACAAATTCGCAATGTTCGGCATCATTTTCATGTATTTGGACAAGTTTCCACTGGATAGTTTTTGAAGTACTGTCCACATATTTTTTCTTATCCTGAAGAACATTTATTTAATGTAAGTACATAGGTTTCAAAAAAACAATTCAAGTTATGTCAACTTACATACAACACTGATACAATGGTGCCAAAATGTCAGTGTGTTGAACATGAGGGTTTCCAAGTCCCTTGCCATTATCCACCCACACTATTGCATCTCCTAAAGTTTCATAGTGGTGCCTGTCTCCATTTTGCATTAGAAAATCAAATATTGCTGTATCAATCAAGTCAAAAATCCTTTTTCTGGTCAGTTTAGTTTTGATAAATCTAAAACTTGCACTTATCAGTAATTGATTCATTTTGGTATAAAGGAAGCTCACTTGCAATAGTCTGGATTAGTTTCCCAAACAGCTTTTTTGCCTTTTTTGTACGTGCGCTGCCATGGTGATCTGTAATTACTGAAAGTTTTCTTCACATTAAATATCACAGCTCCAGTTAAGTAGTGATGCTCATTTTCACAAATTGGATCTTCAGGTTTACAGTAATAACATTTGCCATAAATGCACGTGCGGTTTCCAGTCTGAAAAGTAGTGTTCACAAGCCTTTTTGTTGCCACTGGCATAATGTCATGTTTAAGAGATACAGTTCTTTCAACACTTAATGGCACAATTGGTTTCTCTAAGAGTAGTGAAAGGTAAAAGGCCACTATTTCAGAGTTGTAGCGATCTTTGCCTGCATACACAGGTCCTTGGATGACCTTATCTTTGCTGTACCATTGTGGCTTAAACACACATTGCTGACCACCCTAAAAGCACACTTTTTGATTCATTAACACTTATTTCAATTTTGACTTACACTTAAAGTTAGTAATAACTTTAGCTGGGTGCCTCTGGGGTCCAAGTCTGCTATTTTAATTCTAGCATGTTTTAAAGCAAGCAAAACTTGTCCAATAATTGGACTGGTGAAGTTGGTTAGACCAACTGAAGACCAGGAATTTGCTTCATTCCAAATTTGTGCCAAATCTAAACTACTCACTCTAAGTGTGATAGCTTGGTTAATACTTTTGAGAAATGAATCAAGGTTTAGTGTCCTCTGACCTGGATTTTTGTACATTTCAGGTAATTTCTTGATTTGTGCATAAATAGCATCTTCAATCTTGTTGCTTTTAATCTCATTTTCGGGCAGGATTTTGAAGAGGTGGTGTAATGTGCAAAAGAACACAAACAACACAGTCAGGGCGATCACTATCACTGTTTTTTTACGTAACATTTATAGAGTTTTTTGGGCATTTTTAAGTGTTATTTGTGTTGGACGGCAAACAGCTGCTTAAACATAAATAAATGTTGTGTTGTGTTGTCAGTCAACTTAACCTAACTTTTTTGTCTGTGGTTCATAAACATGATGGGGAGTTTTAAGAAATTTATAGGTATGCCATGGATCTATGAAGATTTAGTTAATAATTTAATATTTTTTTAGATATTGGAGCTAACCTTACAGACTCTATGTATCAGGGTGTTTATAATGGTTCAAAAAAGCATGAGCCCGATTTGATTCCAGTTCTGAAAAGGAGTTGGGAAGCAGGTTTGGAGAAACTTATAATTACAGGAGGGAGCGTGGAGGAAAGCAAGAAAGCTATTGAGTTAGCAAATAGTGATGGTAAGTGTGTTTGTAGATTCTATAAAGGAAAAAATGATTAATAAATAAGTTATTCATTCATGATTCCCATTATTTCTCCTAGAGCTCCATAGAGTGAGCCACTGAGCCAGGGTTGCCACATCTGTCATTTCCATTTCCCCAGTTGAAATATAAAAATCTCCAAACTGTCACTTTACTAGCCTTGTCTTGTCAACTGCACTTTAAAAAGCAAGGATTTCAATAAAAAAGCTACATTTTTGTTGTTAGATCGTCTATTTGCAACAGTTGGTTGCCACCCTACCAGATGTTCAGAGTTTGAACTACCCCCAAACACTCCAGAAGAATATTTAACCCACTTGGACAATTTGGTTAAAGAAAACCGGAGTAAAGTGGTCGCTTTAGGGGAATGCGGTTTGGATTACGACCGGTTACAGTTCTGTCCTAAAGACACCCAAAAAAAGTAACTCATCCAAAGCACCCTTTCAAGTACAAAATGAAGTAGTGACTTTCAGGTATTTTGAGCTTCAGTTAACTTTAAATCAATCCTTGCAATTGCCGTTATTTCTGCACTGTCGCAATGCTGCCAGTGATTTATACCAAATTTTATCGAAATACACCTTCAAAGGGGTGGTTCATTCTTTTGACGGTAGTATTGAGGAAGCCACTAAATTTATAGATTTGGGGTACTATATTGGACTTAACGGCTGGTAAACAATACTTTATGGTTTTTAAACAACTTTGGCCCAGCGAGCAGAGCTTTTTTGACGTCATAATGACGTAATTTGACATTTGATCAAATTATGGTTTTAACAAATTACATCATCGTGGCGTCAAAAACGCTCTGCTCCCTCCATGGAGCTTGAAATTTTGACTTTGAGAATATGGATTACCCTTCTGAGGTTTCAGTTCCTTAAAAACGGAGGACAACTTAAAAACAGTCAAAAACCTTCCTTCTGAAAGATTGCTAATAGAAACTGATTGTCCTTGGTGCGATATCAGACCAACTCATGCAGGTTTCAAATACGTTTCTGAGGAAAATAAAACCATTCCATCTGTGAAAAAGGAAAAATGGAATTTGGATTCTATGGTTAAAGGTCGGAACGAACCTGCAAATATTAGGTTATATTACACACTACAATAGTGTTTCCATTCTAAATAAAAATTGAAATTTCAGACAAGTACTGGACATCATTGCCGGCGTTAAAAACGAATCGCCAGACGTACTTGGCAAACGAATATTTGGCAACACTGTTGAACTGTTTTTTTCAGACACAGATAACATGATTTTTAATTAAAACTTTATTCAACAACGTACTTAAATAAGTTAAAATAATAAATGTATCCTGGTAAAAAAAAAGAATTTGTTTACATTTTCTTGACACCTCACAATTACCTGATAAACATTATAAAAAAATACAATAATAATAAAAAATGAAATGCCATTGTCTAAGAAATGCGCAAAATTATGATAAAGTTTTGGAAAAGAATTGGAAAATCAAACCTAAAAATGTCTAGTTAGAGTTATTTGATGCTTGTCTGCACTTTTTGATAGACCCAGTGATAGTATTCACTTGCTTTTTCTGAAGTTGTGTTGTATGCTCCCACAACTACTCTCTGAATGTTTTCAGGGGATAGTTGACCACTGAAACAAAAATTAATTAAAATCCACTTAAAAGTAGCAATAAACTCAAGCACTAATCACTTAAACAACTATAATTATTAGTACTGATTTATCATTGTAAGACACTACTTATCTTCAAAATTTAAAACACATCATTTTAATGATGTTTACATAATTTAATATGTATCTGTCCAGAAGATTACAGCCTGACTGATAAAAGCAAAGTAAACATTTCCCATCCATGGGTACTACAATATTGCAATAATAGTTGTTATAAACAATATAATTATCTCTGGCCAATGCAATTTTAACTGGTGGCAGTTTTTTTAAATAAATAATGAAAACAGTACTTACACAAACACTTCTTTCTGTAAATAGTTCACACTGGTGTGATAGTAGTGAATGGATTTGGCGAATGTATCAGTAAAAATTCCTTGAGCATTGTCTAATAGACCTGGGGCATATGTCTCAATCTAAACACAAATAAAATCCACTACAATAAACGTTTTGAAACATTCCATTAGCAAACATGTGATGAGCAAAAAAAGTGAAAGTTTGTAATTTAGCACACTGACTTACTGAATCAACTACAACTGGATACTTTTCATCAACAAAGTCAGCAATGTTCTCTCTGATACTCTCTTGAAGATTAATTGCAGTTTTCAACAAATCACTGGCCAAAGCCCCATAAGGTTCAGCAGCACTCTTAACTTGTCCATAATAAGGCTTGGCAAGTATTTGAAGCTTGGAATCACTCCAAACTCCTGCTTCGCTCACTTTCCTGCCCAAACGGAACAAGTACAGATCATCTTTAGGTAGGTAAGGCCTTAAGAAAGGTTCTGCCAAAAACCCTATCGACAAGACAAGGAAAAGGGTAGAAAAAAGGCCTTTGAGCCCGCCTTTGCTACGAGGTTTTGTTTGTTTTTGTTCCTGGGCAATCTGCAATTAATTGTAATACTAATTAGCGGTCAGGGTGTTACTATTACTATTAAAAGCAGCATATTAAATATTCGGCGTTTGACCTGTCTGTTTTTATGTGGTTACCTGCTGTTGTTGTTTACGTTCCTTCTTGGTGGCCATTGTGCGTGCTTGTGTGTACAAAGTCTGTCGTTAAAATTGTTCAGGTAAACGTGTTAAAAAGCGGGGCCACGAAAACGCAAGTTACAGGAAGTTATCGATCGATCGGTTCCGAAGCAAATCGCGATTTAAAAGTCAAGAAACCGTGAAGCGCAGAATCAATTTGAACTTTAACAACGCGCGCCTGCGTTCACCAATGACAGCTAATGGGGCACGTTCCGTATTTATACAATCAATTTAGGTAGATCACTTCTGCAACCCGATATACACACTCAAGTTAAATGAATAATGTTTTTTCAAAACTGATCATTCAGATTTAACTGAAAAGTTAACTAACCTTAAAAGAGACTGTTACTCACCTTTACAGCAGCAATTGCTTCTTTAAGACCATCCTCTTTGCGTTTCTTCAAAGATAACTCATCATTAACAGTAACAAAACCTGGCAGTAAATCTTTTAAAGCTTTCTTAAGGCTGGGTTTGATTGAATTATATGTACTACCTATAGAAAAAATTCTGCAAGCGACTGTCACAATACAGAAAAAAACACTTACTTATGTATCTAAGCAAAACAGCACTAGCTCCAAGGTTCTTTGAATAAACCTTATTCCAAGCAGCTAGGGCAGATTGGTCTTTACTAAAAACTTCAACAAGATATCACAAAGGCAGTTCTGATATGCGACATTGCTTGTCAGGGTGATTTTTTTCAGGAATGGTTCCACTAAACCGTTCGGACTCTCCCGTTTATTGTTCAGTAGTAATCTTTTCAGTTTAGGCAAATTTTGTATCAAGTCCTTTTGCAGTTCTGTGGGGAAGTTTTTCTTGGTTGAAAATATTGTATCCAAAATCAGTAAAAATTGCTCTTTAGACAAGTGAGAGTCATGGTCCCTGCTAGTCAGTTCTAGTAAATATCTAACAACGTAACGCGAATAACTTTTCATATCTAATAAAGGCAACTTTAGCTCCTGGAAGACTTTCAAGCCAGAATGTAAGTCATTGACACCTACATGGCCCACAGCCCATAATATTGATAAGGCAACATTGGCGCGGTTTTGATATGAGTTTCTTAATGAAATATGTTTGGACAAGTTCTCTGTAACTAGTTTAGGCTCATTTAATGCAATGTATTGCAAAAAGAATCGATAACCGACGGCCGGTAGGCCTTTACTCAAATCAGTTACCATGGAGGTTAAAGCAATATCAAAATATAGTTGAGAGTTTGTTTTGCCAGCATCTTTGATGACTTTTTCCAACACATTTCTTAGGTTTACTGGCATCTAAAGAAAGTCACATTTGAAGCCAGAAAAGAGACATGTGTTGGGTTACACTTACCACACTTAAAGGATAACCAGGGGGTTTATTTGAAAACACTGGGTCTTGGATTTCAAGAGGTAGTTTTTGGTTCAAATACTGGGTGAGCTCTTTTAACCAAACAATTGGTGTTTCTGGAAAAGCAGTTTTTGAACGTTCATAAATCAAATTGAATTCTTCAGTAGAAATCTGCAATCAAGTACACAAATCAGCGGGTTTGTTAAAACATACAGTTTCAAGTTTTACAGTTAATAAACCAGCTTCAATTGACTTTGGAGGTTTAGGTTTTGGTGGCTCTGAAGGCCCTTTGCTAGCCTTTTTTTCTGGCTTTTTAACCTCAGCTTGCTTAGGTTTTTCTTGAGGCTTGTTTGGTTTCCCTGCATAGAGGTTCTGCATTTGAGATTTGGGCACTGCAGGAAATAACAAAATTACTCATAAACTCAGTTTTAAGTGCTGACCTACTTACGAACTTCCTCAATTTTGACTCCATTCAAAACATTCTTTTTCTTACTTTTGTCTTCACCAATTTTATTGGTAGGTTTAGGTATTGGAACCTTGCTGCGTCTCTCATTTTTTCCTTTCACTACTTCCCACTGGCCACTCATAATTAACTGGATTTCTCAGTTATTTAAAAAAAAAAAATTGTTAAAACAATAGGTTTGAAAACCGGAATATGGTAACAGAAGGGAAAGCTAACCTTTTCAAAAAACCGTGAAACACTGATGACGTATGCCTGTGGATGTATATTCACTTCAAACTCCACGTCACTCTACAAATCTAAAAGCCTGATTTAGCCAACCGCAACATGTTTTAATTTGATTGGTGCAATGGTTTGCCAACCAATCAGCGATTGGACAGATTTTCTTTGCGTATTTTAAATTGGGCTTAACTGTTAAGCTGTATATAGAGGGCGGTAGCGGCGGCACGAAAAGTGCGTTCCGAAGACAACAGGCAAAATAAATTATTTAATTGTACTTGAAATTTTGCAAATGACAATATTCAATTATACTTTACCGCATTTTAAATCTACGTTTGTATTGGAGCTATTTAGCCCTGTTTCTTATTTTCTTGACTGGCTCTTGAGTCTGTTAGTCTTCACAAAAATTATCTTGGAAACAGGATAAATAAAATCTGAAAAATAATCTTAAAACATTTATTCAAAGTCTTCAATTAATTAGGTAGATACAAACACAATTCTATCAAGTCCAAGCAATCAATCCATTTACATCCCTATGATGTATTTTTTAAAAGGTTTTGTTTTTGATCATTTAACTTTGCATACACTACAGTAACAACTCGGTTGAAAAGTTTGTAGTTAACCTCCTAACAATTAATACACAATTTTTAACATAGAGATAATTATTACTCGATATCCAAGGTATATACAGGTAAACTTAATTTAAAAAAAAATACAAAGTACACATAGTGTGCAGGAAAAGTATGGTAGTTTACTATTTTTGGCCATCCTGTACGCAATTTTCATGATAGAAAATTTTGGCTTTCACCACTGAAAAGAGGGGTTCAAAACAGTGGTTCAATCTCCCCAAAATAACCGAGTTACAGGGTGTGCAAGGTACAAAATAGTTTTTTCCACTTATTCAGCCAGAAAACCTCAATTTGCATTTCGGTATTATTTAATGCTGAAATTAATAATAAACCTCCAATTTTTTTAATAGTTTTCATTTGATGTTTGCCAATAATTTTCACGCAAATCTAAAAAAGTCGGTATCACTGTTTGGGAAAATCCACTTTCGTAAAATAAAGTGAAAGTCCACTTATCGGTCCAAGGTTATCTTAGGTCAGGTTTACTCCACTTTTTCTGTTTCTAATTTATTCTTGATATTATAACTGCTTGCCTTAATTACGGGAGAAAATATAGGAATATTCATGATTTTTTAATGTGCACCAGACTCTAAAATACAGTCTACAGCTGATAGGCTGCCACAGGTATTTAAATTTTTCACCTACAACAGATAATAAAATAGTCAGTATAGCAGAGAAGAAATTTTGTATAAAACCTGGATATCAACAAATCAAAGCTGAAGATAATATATTTTAACAAAAATTAAATAAAACTCAGCTTAGTATGCTGGCAATGCCAATTCCAAATCAATAATAGATATTTCACAAAAACTAAAGTTGAAATTATAAGATTTTTGAAAATAAACCAAAACTTACCTAATCTGGGTAGCAGACTTCCATGAATTTTTTGAAACCGTTTTTTCAGTAGTACACAAGATCGAATAGCAATAACCGATCAATTACTGAGCCTGCAAAAAGTATTTTTTACATATCTTTTCCAGATTCTATGCGATTGCAACAACCTAGGAGGAAATCATAATATATTATCAGTCACTGTTGACTAAGAATGTTCCAATTCCTTTATAAAATATGTACAAGACACCAAATAGCGACCGGCGCAGAATCTCACTACAATGAGTCACTTAACGACATTGACACATTAAATCAGAACGAACCGAGAGAGGGACGACTTTATAATGGATTCAATGAAAAACAAAATGTACAAAAAATGTGATAGTTATCACAATTCGCCGTTTCCGCTGTCGTTATCGTCCCCATCGCCGTACTCTGAGTCGTCTGTGGCGTCGTCATAGTCTTCGTCGTAATCATCGTCGTAGAAATCTGTCATTTCTACTTGTGACTCTGAATTACTAGGTTTTACCTGGAAATTTGCAAAGTGCCAACATTCTTTTGAAGGAAGTTTAAAAAGTTACCTGAGTTTTTATGCAATAGTCTTCTAAGGTTAGGGGAACTTGTATTCCATCCCGTTCAGCTTCAACTCTCGCTGCCATAGCTTGTTTTCTGCAAAAACATGTTTCCTTGCTTTGTCAACTATATTTAACTACAATTTTTTACCTGATAATATTTTCATATTCCTTATCCCGCCCTTTCGAGTCACGCCAACGGCGATACATCACAGAAGCGTCCACATTGGCTGGACTGAAGGTGTTGGGCTCGTTGAGCAATGAGATAACGGAAAGCAGAATGGTGCGTACGTTTTGAGTGGGGTTCCAACGTTCGCATGGCAACTCCCCTGATTGGGGATCGTCCACTGGGGGATGCAGTATACTAATGCACAAATCTCCATTCTAAATGCAATGCAAAAAAAAATACAATAATTGATAACTCCCAAGTCAAAGGTTATCATTAAGCTGATTTAAATACTCTTATAAATTCCATTACTTTGCTAATAGTTTGTTAGTCAGTAACATGAAGTCGGTGATTATTATCTTTGTAGTAGCCCTAGGAGTGCTCAGCAGCACTGAACAACCTACTTTTAAAAATGTTACATTTAAAGGTTACAGTGTGTTTACTTTGAAATTTCAAAGAAACATTGTTGCTAGCGACAGTTTGAAAGATGAACTACCCAAAGGTATCTACGACCACATCGAATTCACTGAACAAAGCATTCCAATCCTTAAGAAAAACTCTATTAAGGACATAGAAGACTTGGATGAGCTGACAATACAGAACTGTGGAATTGAAAAAATTGAACCTGGAGCGTTTAGAAATCTTCCTCAACTTAGGAAACTGAGTCTCAAAGGTAATGAAATTAATAATGTGCCTGAGGGTGTGTTCAACAATTTGGAAATATCCATGCTGGATCTTAGTCAGAACCGTATTAGAGATATAGAAGCTGAATCTCTGAGCAACATGCCCATGTTGCTGAATATTAACTTGGCTGATAATTTGATTCAATCTTGGAATCCAAGGTATTGTTAGTTTACAATAATTTTGCATATAACACGCAATGATAGCGTGCAATTTGTCCAAGTTACCAATGTAGAGAAATGAATCTAGGACATACAACACTAAAATCAATATTTCAGATGGTTTAACCAAGTTCCACTTCTGACGCGTGTTTCCGTACAAAACAACTCATTGACAAAACTTCCTTCAAGAGCGTTTACCAACCTTAAAGGACCCAAGCAATTTGGTTCAGTAACCCTGACTATTAATTTAATCTTCAGCCACAACCAAATCAGGGAAATAGCTGCCACTGCTTTTGCTGATCTAGATAAAATCAACAACTTGTGGTTGGATAACAACCAGTTGTTGGACTTTCCAGCTAATCTACTGCAGCACGTGACCGTTTCCGATTTAAGAATCGGTTACAATCATATTACTTGTCTTGATGGTAAGTTAACCGGAAGTGGTTAAGGCAGTAGCGTACATTTTGCATTGCAGAGAGTTTCGTTCAACTGTTGTTGAAAAAAAACACGTCAGTGCACTTGGATGGTAATCCTTTAGACTGCGAATGTGTGAACCTAATCAAGAAGTGGACAAAGAATCACCAGGCAAATGTGGACATGTTCATATCGGAGATGAATTGCACCTCGGCTCGTTTGAGAAAAAAAATAGATGATTTGGCTAAACGACTTAAAGAAATTAGAGGTGAGAAAGAAGTGGAAGAGGTCACTAGAATAAACATGGAGAATACCGATGATGTTGAAGTGCTTTTTAAATAATTGTTGTTTGTTTTTTTTATACTTTTGTTACTTTCAACTAGTAAAATTATAGACCTTTATTCTGTTTTTTTTTTAAATCGTCATGGGAGAACTACAACACCTGTTGTCGAGTCAATAAAAAAAAATCTAAACCTGCTGGACAGTTGGATATTCCCCACTCGTTTTCCAAGGGGAAATTAATCATCGATTTATGCGTTAATGTTGGAAAGATAAATAACAAATGGTGAAAGGCATGAAATATTCAACAGACCGATTGAAACCCAACTGCACCACGCAAAATAATTGAGGAAATCGAATTTTATAACAACTTGAATTTGTATATAGTATCATAGAAAAAATTATTTCTAGTTTATGGAACTGGTTACAATCATCAGGACGGTAGCCTAAAATTTGTAATGCTAATAACCTGAACAAAGCCGGAACAGTTAAAGGAGAAATCATTAGGAGAAGTAAATATAGAAAACAAAAAATTACCCGTGCTGATATGAATGAAGTTGCCAAGAAAGCAGCAAGGACACCACTTGTATACACTAAACGCACGTGAGTTTATGATTTGCTCTGAGAATTTATTTAGCAACAATTACAATGAATTTCTGGCACTATGAAATAAGTAAAAACTTCTTTTCTTCATTAAACCCTGGGGCATGTAAAGCAAAGCGGTGAACGACTGGGGGAACATGTTAATGACCCTTTTCAGCAGCTGACTAGACTAAACGGCTGGGACCCGGCGAATCGTTCCACCATAATACAGTTAGCAGGCACAAAAGAGAATGCTCCATTTATTAAAACCTGGGAATCCGTTTATATCAACTCTGGCAAGTGTGCTAACTGTTAAATTGTTAGTCATATTAACTGAGCCAACCTGACTAGCTAAATAAATCCGCTTTTTCCTCTAGTAAATCGATCATGCTTGAATACTGGCGCCATTCCAAAACCTCCGTTAAGTCTCAAAAAACATAGAAAATGTTGATGTTCAAACGCTGCACAAAAAAGTTGATCTTGACACACCTCTTAGACAATACCACACCAGCGTGAAACCTAAAGAAATTTCGAAACCTCAACGTTACGCCACCTGGAAATTAAAGTTGCAAAGAAAAATTATATAAACTGCCTATTTAATTGGTAATGGTTCTAATAACGTTTTAAGTACCATGGCTACTACACCGGATTAATCTTTCCACTTCACAGGGCTGCTTAAGCAAGTAGAGCATGGCAAGTCATCTTATTTTTCAACCAAAGGCTGGGGAAAACATTCTACATAATAAAATAAACCAGCAATTTAGGGAATACATAAAATAGGCTACTGATTCCGGTTAATCAATCAGTCAATTATGATTGCAATGTCAGGAGATAGCAAAGAAGATACTTAACCATTTAGGGTGAGGTTTATTACACTTCATGTTAATGACTTCAAACCAGAACTAATATAATGCTATGGGTTAACCACCTGCCTTGAAATTTACCAATACAGACTAACCAGAAGGTGATTAATTTACTAACTAACTTCCTGCACAATGTGCAAATGCACTTTAAGTGTACATGAATATATTACATTGTATAGTTATCAACATTAAACCCTTTCAATAACCAAGTATGGAACAGTGAGTTGACTCACTGCTTATTAATTACACAGTATTGCAATGACATTTAAAGGAAACCTTATTTAAAACAGCTCAATTTACTTAACCACTGATTGCATGTTATTTAAATGATTCTATTCAGGTCATAATAGTGATTTGTTTGATCAAATATAACTAGCTAGTTTTGCACTTACCTCATATACATTCGGATGCCACACTTTTGTGAGAAACCTTATGGATGGTGGTGAATATGGATAGTCCGAGGGAAATTTCATTCTTGCCTGCAAATTCATGTATAGTTAGAATGGTTTTTAAACAAGTAGTGGCAACACTGAGTTAAATGCATCTTCTAATCAATGCTGATGATTGACTTAAACTGAGGGTAATAAAATAATTAAATTTATTGTTTGAGGGTTCTTTTTTAGAACTAAAATGGTCTCATTTTAGCTTGTTTATGTTTAGCCAAAAACCTATCCCAAGTGGTACAACCTTTCTAAAAATAACTGACCTTAAGGCTAATGAACTTCAAATTTTCTGTACTTTGGTTATAATATAAATCACTAGCCAATATAGTTCTGAAATTCAAAAAAGAGTACCATTACCTAAGCCGTAAACTTTTCAGTATGAAACACCAGGTACATTTCCCTGAAGGTATCTATAGAAAGTACTGAAACCAGACAAAAGCTTGACAGAAATGACCATGCAGTTTCATGACTACACTTCACTAATATCACAAAAAAAAATCATTACTGAGATAGTACAATTACTTAGTTTAAAAAATAAATTTGACACAAGCTGCAGCAGCACATTTAAAATTAAACCATATGAAGTCAAGGATACATTTAACAATGAGTGTAGAAACATGGCCTTAAGCACAAATTTTGTTCAAGGCACTTATGAAGCAAAGCACAAGAATTGTATTAAATTCTGTGTGTTTGCAATAAAACATTCCTTGAAAATCTGATATGTAAATAAGACCTTCATATAGTGGTAGGATTTTGTATATTTATGTATGTGAGTGACAAAAGATCTAGATACAGAAAATATACAATTCCTGCACAAAACACTGTAGTGATTAGATAGTATAGAATTTTACCTTAAAGCAGCCTCCCATGTAAAGTGTGTCTGGTGGTCCAAAAATAGCAACTTCCCATTCGAACAAGTTCTCATCATTCACTAATTTAACACGAAATCCTTCCACAGGTTCCTCCTGTAAACTTTTATATTCGACAGCTAAAGCACGCAGAGCACTGCTGGATGATCTTGGGGCAGCCATAGTCTCACAACCACTCGGATTGTCCGATAATTTTCGACAGTGATGAAACGAAAACGCTGATTTACCTGAACTCCCAGTAAATTATTTGATCTTTCAAATAAATACTGATGACGCCATTAAACACCAATGATTTGAAACTTAACTAGACTCCTGTAGAAAATGAGCACTAAAGGATCGGGCTTTTGTACGTAGCTAATTTGGATGTTCGACGCGATCTTAATGGTCACGCGAAAGCGAGGAAAACTGAAAATAATCAACAAAAACAAAGAACTTTTGTCTGACCACCCACTGCTTTACTGCTTTCCACTTTTCTAGTCAACTTTCCCATATGGCAGCGTCACTGATGATTGGTCGCACATACCGATATTTCGTGTCTCTTTCCCACCACCGCAAAACGGCTTCAAAATCAGCTGGAGATATTTTCTGCCTTTGTCTTGAAAGTCAATAAATAGCCACGTTGCCAAATTGTTTAAGAGCGTTTCTGCTAACACTACGCAGCAAATTTAATCATCAGGATAATGCTATATCAGTCGTAACAAACAAGAAATTTTCTTAAACAATGTTTAAACAGATTAACGTATATTTTTAATATTTTAATTCATTTTAGTTTAGGTCAGCTCAATATTTTACTGATGTCAAAATTAACTTGGCAACCATAGAGAATCGGGAACTATTAAGTTAGGCAACCAGCAGTGTTGTTACATTTGACATATAAAAATGACAGTCTTGAATATGCTTCAAAAATGTCACTTTAGTTTTTTGTGGTTATGTTATGATTTCAATTTAAAAAAATGAATTTTAGCTTATTAAAAAACATTGCACAAAACTCGAAAAAGTGCAACAAAACTTTATTTAAACTAGTAAATCAAGAGGGTCCCTGTCACCCTAAAAGTGTTCGTCTTCAAAGTACCTTAACCGCTACTCATAATAGATATTTACAACGTCAAGCGTCTGCATTGGTTAAGCCTTGTGAAAGATGTTTCTGTCAAGAGAGCGGGCCCCCTGCTTCATCGAAAAAATTGCCCCCTTTAATGAACTTTCCAGTTGTAGTGTGGCCGTCTTTGTTCAGGTCATTCAAAAACCTCATCCTAACTACTTTTATTATCAAGCCATACTTTGATGTTGAGTTCAGTTTACCTGAATTTGTGCAAGCTTCAAAGAAAGCTGTTGAGGTAATCAATTATTTGGTGCATAATGTTTTCAGCAAACTTGATAATTTGTCAGGTGGTGTCTCATAGAGTAACTGAAGGGCAAGATTTGGAAGGTCTTGTCACTCCTGATATTATCCCAACATTACAGGACCGCATATCAAAAATGTCACTAGCCCAAAGAGATTTGATACCTGTTGATGTTGATGATATTTACTTTTCCTTTCCCTATCAGGTATAGCAGTTCACATACTCTTCCACCTCTGGTTGTCTATTTTAAGTTTTTTAGATAGGGATTATGTTTAGTAATGAAGAAGCAGATGTACAAAAACGTTTTGTGGAAATTACCATGGTTTACCATGTTTTGAAGGGACTATCAAAAATGAGATCACAAGGAGAGGAACCACCATTGAATTTGGGCATGTTGCCTGAATACCAGGAAAAAATTTCAATATGTAACTATAGATTTGTCAGAGAGTACACCAAAGGCCAGGAAAGTGGATGGATAGTTAATTTGCTGAACCATTTCAGACCTGTGGATGAGCAACAGGAACAATAAGTGTACCTAATAAATGTTCTATGCAGTAGATTATAATTTTTGCAAAACAAGAGAACTAATTTTTGTTAGTGAATTGTGGTTGAGTTTTCCTGGATTAGTAGCACTTTCAAATATTTTTCCTGCAACTCTATTTAAAAGAGAATAAACAGTTTATGCCTCCACAATATAATTCAAATCAAAATAGTTATAATGTTAAATATCAAGCCAGTTAAGTAAACTGTAAATGTAGATTGCATTTGGATAGTTACCACCTGACCGCTGTGTACTATTGTTATTTAGGTTCACGTGATGATAGTGTCATGTATAGAAAAAGGTTATGTTATGTGATCAGTTGTCAAGTTGGCTCTGTTTATTTCTATATTCTGCCGTAGTTGACAATCATACAAGATTTATAGCTGAAAGTAAGTTAAAAACGATTTAGTTTTACTGAATCTGTCTTTTTGGATGAGATAGTAAAAGACTTTGCGTAATCCGGTCCTGAAACAATGCGGCGCCGCGACGGCGTTGATTAGTTTAACGGCGCGCACTGCTGATTGACATTCGACGCTATGCAACCACACATACATTGTTATTATTCCAAATTCCAATCCTTGAAAAACGTGAGAACGCAATTTTTAGAGCAGCTAGTCGGTCGGCCAGCTGAGAATAAATTAATCGGCCAGCGTAATTATTGATACGGTTTAGCTAAAAGTATGTTTTCAATTGAAGGGGATGGCGAATCGGTGGTGAAATGAGAATGTCGGAACAATAAAGGAAACTCGGTTATCGATTGTGCCAACATGAACAAATGAGTAGTATCGCGTCTTGAACGAGAGAACCCGCGCGCCAGTGCAGTACGGTGAATTTTTGTGTGTGTACGGCAATCATGGCGAACCCGAGGAAATTCAGTGAAAAAATCGCTTTACACACTCATCGACAAGCCGAGGAAACGGCCGCGTTTGAGAAAATCATGAAGGAAGTTTCCGACGTGAAGGTGAGTGAAAAAGTTCCCATTTAACCTCTGAAAATCAAGCAACAAATCTGACCTAGCTAGAACGTAAACAACATTTTTGCTGCCTGGTGCCTGCACTCGGCGTAATAATAGTACTACTCAAATTATTCAACTAGCCTGATGATGGTGATCAGCTAGTGCCCAAACGTCCTCACCTCGATTTTTTTCACTCCTCCAAATCTAACCAATAAGGTCACTGCTCCACACCAAATTGACTTTTTATATTATTATAGTTTATTACTTTTACAACAATCAATAAACACACTTCTAGTGGCAACAAACAGAACTTGTTTTGGGGTAATGAAATATTGCAATGACTTCATCTATCAATTAATTACAAAAGAAATTCATGTGTTGTTTACCATCTTTTGAATGGTCACTAATTAGGAATAATATAGTTGTTTGGTCATTGATAAGCAAAATTAGGGACTAGATTATTCAAAAAATCCTTTTACCTCCATTGATGCAGATACAATTTGTTTAAATATTTTTGTATTTAGCAAACAAACTCAGTTTATTAGAAGATTTATTTATTTATTACTGTAATAGTAATTTGTTAAAATTTTATTCACTATCATATAAGGTCTGTTCCCAGAGAGAATCTCCAACTAGTAATCAGAGAAATTCTATTGGTCACAAGTCAGAAAACGTCATAGTCACGTGAGCATTCAACCAATGAAACTTGACATTTACAGGGAACAGACCTAAAATGAACCATAACCCAATTTTGATTTCAAACACAATAATTATTAATGTTTAAGTACCTATTTGATTGATAGCTCATAGTGTGTTTTTAGTTGTTTTTTTATTTTTTTTACAACTAATACACAAACAATTCATCACATCAAGTAGGCCATTCAAGTTGCAAATATCAACTACATTGCTTTTTCGCGGTTTTGCGATAATAATTTTGCGACCTTGAGGCCGATAACGAAATTTCGTGTGTAATCTTTGTAAAAACGACAAAAACATACTTAAAGGGTAATTTTTTAAGTTTTAAGGAGCTCACATAAATCACCGTCAAGGATTTACTACATAATATCCTGAAACAAATTAGTAAGGAGATAAGGCAACATTGCCTTGAATGACATGTGTCAGTGACAAAGTCTTGTCAAGAACTGGAAATGGGGTCGTCTACCATAGTGGAATTTAAGGTTTCAAAAATATGAAAATTTTAAAATGCAAAACGAGCTATTACGTCTTACATTTCAATATTACATACATAATTTTACAAAAAGTTTAAAAAGAAAGTTAAACCTACGTACGTGTTAACTCAGGACGCAAATTTCACCGGTTTTGGCTTCTCTGGTAAAAATATCTTATTGGGGCACCTCCTACAACTTTTTGAACAAGATTGAACAACACAACGCTCAAAACGACGTTTTTTCCCGCAGAACATAACTTCCTAAACACAAATCACTAGAAAATAAACATTAAACATAACCTAAAATGTCAGTTGCGTTTCCCCGGTTGACGTTTCGCTAAAATGACAATGACATACGCTTATGCATTCCGTCTCTCTCAACTTACTGTAAACAGAAGAGAGATGTGATTGTTAAAAAGTGAGCACTTCTAATTAGAGCAAAACAAATTTTTGGTAGACGACCCCATTGTCAGGATATAATTTTAGCGGTTCTAACTAACTCTGTTTAAATGCTAATTTACAGACTTTTCTTGGTCTCTGAATTACATTTATGCAGTTGGAACAACTGAAATTGACGACGGGTCACTAGATTGTTGTTGACAAGCTTCAACTTAACTTTACAGTGTTGCCAGCTGCAAATTGGCGCTGAGGCCATTTTGCCTGTTTCTGTATTATAATTTAAATTACACTACTTTTGACTATAAAAATTTCAGGTAGCATCTCCGCACCTAGATCGCGCAGCACAATCGAAAAATTCACTGCGAATCGGCAGCGCGCAGACGTTGGGCGCGTTTCGCGGTGGCTCGTTGCCCGACGTTTCGGCGCCCCGTCCTGGTGCAAAGGTGTCATCAGGGATAGGGCGCGACAGCGACGCAGTCTCCAAGGTGACTGTGCTGTCCTTGTTCCTCTTTGTAGTTCTCTCTTTTGTTAGTTGTGCACTAGCTATTTAGTTTTGATGGGCTTCTCGTCTATTTCTAGTTGTGGCACTCTTTTTTGTCCCAAGGGTAGATCGCCGATAATTTTTTGTACACCAAAATTCCTTTTTGCATACAAATTATGCCTTAAAACTGTCTAAAATGCCTCATATTACCTTGAAATGCCTCGAAATGCCTTTAAATTATTTAAACTGTCTTAGAATGCCTTCAAATGTTTACCTACACATTTGTGGCATTCTTAAATTTAGTTATAAGGCCCCTGGTATTGGGACAATATGATAAACCTTGATGAAATACACCCTTGAATTTTTTGGTCACGTGACAGTTTTTAGGTTAGGTTAAGTGACGTTTTTCCAAATTTTTGACACTTGATTGGACCTTGTGCCGAAAGCTTAAAATTATTTTTCAGGTAACTTTTTTTCCAGATTCTAACAAACAAAAATATTTTTTGTACGATTGTTTGAAAATACAGGTTTTGAAATATACAGGTGTGGTAAATCCAAAAGGGACCATAGGAAAACCGTGTAACGGACAGAGAAACGTAGATAATTGCATGCGCGGGAGAAATACAAAAAACGAAAAAAATATCAAGTAGGCCATATTTTTAGCGCGCTGTTGCCAAACGCCGTAAGTAAGTTTGTCGAGGGTATTGAATACTTACGGCGTTTGGCAACAGCGCGCTAAAAATATGGCCTACTTGATATTTTTTTCGTTTTTTGTATTTCTCCCGCGCATGCAATTATCTACGTTTCTCTGTCCGTTACACGGTTTTCCTATGGTCGCTTTTGGATTTACCACACCTGTGTAGTCAATGCCTCAAAATTCTATGAAATACCTTGTAATGTCTTGTAATACCTCAAAATGCTTCGTAATACTGGCAAAGTGCCTCGAATTACCTCGAGTGTGTACACCAAAATACTTCGGCGATCTACCCCTAATTTTTGTCAGTTATTTTGCATTTTTCTTTTGCCGCTTTATGATCCGTCCCTGTTGATGATTGAGTAGATTTTGTTCAATGAATGCGTTTACATCAAAACTGTAGCTTTGTCGGTTTAGTCACGGCTATGATTTATATGCACGTCGCCGTGTCTAATAAACTAAATCGAAATGTTAGGAATGCATGAATATGTGGAACATGTGGTAAGATTTTTGCGCCGTTTAGTTGTCACATCTGCTTATTCCAGAACTAGTCTGAAGAGACAAACACATTTTTTTTTGCTTGAGTGGTAGAGAAACAAAAAAAATAATTTTTTAATCAAGTCTACATGTGCAATAAGTATAGTTTGTAACGGGTGTTCAATAATTGTTATGGTCAGGTCGCCTATGGATGGCAATTGTCACAAAAAACGTATGTCTTAGATAACGTTGCAAACAATTATGACAGCTGTCATTTCAAACCATATACGAACTTATCAACGGCCATACGTTCATGCTAGAACCACAGCCAACTACGACCATAACAATTATTGAACACCCATTATAAATGATCAGTCACAATATTATTACATTTTGTACAGGAAAACCTTCTGATCAACTCGAATAATTGAAACTATAGAACTACTAAAACGTGGAAATTCCGCAGTTATTTCTACATTTCATCAATAATTTACAGTTTTAAACCTGTTTGTGGAAGGAAAATACAATAAACAGACAAACGCAAATAACCATATTTCATTACGTTTATGAATTTCGGTGAGGTTTTGATAAAAGTAAAGGTCAAAATGTTTCCGTAAACTCAAAGGAAAATTTCACAACCATTCACTTGTATTTGAAAAATAATTATTGGTAATCTGCTTATTTGCGTTTGGGTGTTCACTTTTGATTAACTTAATTAATAAAAATTGTAGGTTTTTATCTCTCACTGGGACTTTATTACAATACTAAAGTTGTATATTCGTATTGTACTTCGTAAATCTAACCGTAATTTGCGTAAGCTTTGCAGATATCACAACTCACTTAGAGATTGTCTGAGGATTGAACGTCATTTTACGTAATTTTTAACACAGTTAATTTGCAAATAAACACTAAAAATATCTAGTAAATGACAAAAAGTTCTATTTTTAAACTCGAGGACTAAAAAGTTTCTTATCTCTAGAATGTCATTGCTAATGAGGTGTACATTTTCAAGGGGGTGCAGTTGCAAACTGGTGCAATGCGACGCTGATTAAATCAGTGCTGTTAAACTGGATCAACTGGGAAAGCGACTAAATCAGCGCTGTACAAACTATTCAACACTACGACCAAGGATGTACATGTCGCACAGCTACAAATCGTATTTGACGGAGGGCTTCTCCTTCATAAAGTAATTGGCAAAGAGGTGCAAAGATATCGATAATCTGCAAGAGCTACATCCACTTTATCACGAAAAACTATGACCGTGATAAACGTCAAACAAGAAGATTTTCTGTCGAATCAGTTCAACAAAAGCAGACTCATCAACATGCTTAAGGACAATGGGATTAGGACCCTTCAAGCAGAAAGTGATGCGGACGTTCTGATTGTGGATACGGCTGTGGAAATGTCGGAAACGACAGCTGTCTGCATTGTGGGAGAAGATGTCGACCTCATCGTCCTTTTGATGGCTAAAGCTGATGCGTATAAGGACATTAGGAGGTGGAAAGATGAGAGATTCTTTATTCTCGTCTTAAGAGCTTCAGCACCAAGGTTTCAAGGATGTGCTGTTTTTGCATGCATTTACTGGATGCGATACCACATCTTCAGCATTTCGAAAAAACAAGGTCGCATTTGCGAAATTGTATCTGAAGTCGCCAGAGATCCAGAAAGCAGTTTTTCAGTCAGCAGTTTTTTCAGATTCTTCCCTCTACCACCGCCCAAGTACAAAAAGCAGGTGAAACCTGTATGTTCTGTTAAACTCACTTGGAGTGAGAAAATGACAGTTTTAAGCACATTTTTGGAATCCTCATTAAATTTCTTATCCAATAACCTAAAAAAAATCACAAAATTCGGTACAGTCAGGGAGAAAAGTGCTGCCAAAGTTTGAACTGGCAGAAACACAGTTTGAAAAGACAGTCAGCGACAAAATCGTCTGTTAAACTCACTTGGAGTGAGAAAATGACAGTTTTAAGCACATTTTTGGAATCCTCATTAAATTTCTTATCCAATAACCTAAAAAAAAATCACAAAATTCGGTACAGTCAGGGAGAAAAGTGCTGCCAAAGTTTGAACTGGCAGAAACACAGTTTGAAAAGACAGTCAGCGACAAAATCGTCTGTTAAACTCACTTGGAGTGAGAAAATGACAGTTTTAAGCACATTTTTGGAATCCTCATTAAATTTCTTATCCAATAACCTAAAAAAAATCACAAAATTCGGTACAGTCAGGGAGAAAAGTGCTGCCAAAGTTTGAACTGGCAGAAACACAGTTTGAAAAGACAGTCAGCGACAAAATCGTCTGTTAAACTCACTTGGAGTGAGAAAATGACAGTTTTAAGCACATTTTTGGAATCCTCATTAAATTTCTTATCCAATAACCTAAAAAAAATCACAAAATTCGGTACAGTCAGGGAGAAAAGTGCTGCCAAAGTTTGAACTGCCAGAAACACAGTTTGAAAAGACAGTCAGCGACAAAATCGTCTGTTAAACTCACTTGGAGTGAGAAAATGACAGTTTTAAGCACATTTTTGGAATCCTCATTAAATTTCCTATTGCCAGAAACACAGTTACAAAATCGCCTGTAAAACTACTTGGAAAGAAAAAACACGTATAAAATGTGGTACAGTCAGTGGGAGAAAAGCAGTGTCAAATTTGAACTAAAAGAAACACAGTTTGGAAGGACAGTCAGGGACAAAATCGCACTTCTAGTCAGAAAATGTTTGTTTTAAGCACATTTTTGGAATCCTCATTAAATTTCCTATCAATAACCTAAAAAAAACAAAAAAAAATCGGTACAGTCAGGGTGAAAAATGGTGTCAAAGTTTGAACTGTTAGAAACACAGTTTGAAAGGACAGTCAAGGACAAAATCGCCTGTAAAACCCACTTGGGTGTGAAAATGACAGTTTTAAGCACATTTTTGGAATCCTCATTAAATTTCCTATCCACTAACCTAAAAAAACACTAAAAATTGAGTACAGTCAGAGAGAAAAACAGTGTCAAAGTTTGAACTAACAGAAACACAGTTTGAAAGGACAGTCAGAGGACAAAATCGCCTGTAAAACCCACTTGGAGTGAGAAAATGACAGTTTTAAGCACATTTTTGGAATCCTCATTAAATTTCCTATTCAGTTATTGCCTAAAAAACCGTAAAAAATGTGGTACAGTCTGGGAGAGAAAAGCAGTGTCAAATTTTGAACTAAAAGAAACACAGTTCGGAAGGACAGTCAGCGACAAAATCGTCTGTAAAACTCACTTGGAGTGAGAAAATGACAGTTTTAAGCACATTTTTGGAATCCTCATTAAATTTCCTATTCAATAGCCAAAAAAAAACAAAAAACATATCGGTACAGTCATGGTGAAAAATGGTGTCAAAGTTTGAATTGTTAGAAACACAGTTTGAAAGGACAGTCAAGGACAAAATCGCCTGTAAAACCCACTTGTAGTGTGAAAATGACAGTTTTAAGCACATTTTTGGAATCCTCATTAAATTTCCTATCCACTAACCTAAAAAAACACTACCAAATTGAGTACAGTCAGAGAGAAAAACAGTGTCAAAGTTTGAACTAACAGAAACACAGTTTGAAAGGACAGTCAAGGACAAAATCGCCTGTAAAACCCACTTGTAGTGTGAAAATGACAGTTTTAAGCACATTTTTGGAATCCTTATTAAATTTCCTATCCAATAGCCTAAAAAAATATCACTAAATTCGGTACAGTCAGGGAGAAAAGTGCTGCCAAAGTTTGAAAACACTTTGTTTACAGGGGTCCTATGGAGAAGACGAAATTCAAAGTCCTTTCCCCCTCAAGAAAGCAAGAAATTAACCGAATTCTTCCTAACATACATTTGACTTAAAGCTTCAGATTTTACGCTCAACACTGAAGCTGCTTTAACATTTGAAGGAGACAATAAATGAAGTAGTAAAGAAATATACATTATTGAAAAGATTTTCATGCTCTACAACCCTATGGCCAGTATTTAGTTTTTGGGTGCATGGGTAAAGATTTATCCGGTAAAAAAAATAAATAAATATAAAAAATTATAAAATTACAGACTTTCAAGAGTGGATATCTCGAAAACTATACAAGATATCAAAAAACTTGACGGAATAAAGCAAATTTAATCAGTTTTTATTTTGTATAGAGAGGTCACGTCGGTAGGACATATAGTTTCGGAGATATAAGCAAAAAACCGAAAAATGAGACTTTCAAACTGCCTGGACCATTTTTAATGGCTCAAATTCAGATTTTGCTTTAATTTTCAATATTTTACTTATCGTAAATAAAACATTTAATAATAATTGTCGGACCTTCAAACGTACCCACTCAATCGATCCAATAACATTACATAAATAATTGATTGCACATGTCCAATAGTATCCGTTTTTAATTATCGGAAGCGTAAAACAAACTTTTCGATGCTAATTCCAATGTGTCACTTGGGGCTCGCCATTTAATTGTGTTAATGGCTTTATAAAAAAGCAAACAATGTAAATCTTTCATAGAAATCGCGACGTGCATCCAGCTTAACGTTTTAGATCACAATACCATCATCACCTGGTCGTTCACATTCCAACGTCCATGCTTTTAATAGGTTTCCACACAAAAGGTTTTTGTTTCGGCACGTGTCCCCTAGGACAGTCAAACTGAAATATGTTATCGTAAATTTTTCATTAACCTAAAGACCGGTCCGATCGGAAAATAAATCGTAGAAAATAAGGCAAAACTGCATTTCCAAGCGATTACTGCCGCCACGAGAAAACGTTATTTTCCCCATATTTCAATTCCCCAGTTTCGCTTTTATTACCTCTAAAACTGAAAAACAATCGAGGAAGTTGATGATTTTGGTTGTTATGCTTTAAATTCGAGGAATTGTATTTGTTTTTAGCTTTTCAGGTTTTGTCCCAATAAAATTGTTTTCAAATTAAGGAAATATAGTGATTATTGCTTATTTTCGAGATGTTAATTGTAGTAATATTTTTTGATGATAAACCTTGATGAAATACACCCTTACATTTTTTTTTGGTCACGTGGCAGTTTTTAGGTCAGATTAATTAAGTGGCATGTCTGCTTTTACAATTTGTACATGACATTTTGACAAGAGTACAAATGTCATAAGGATTAATAATAAAAAAAAAAAATACTTCCACCTGATTACTTTTCCAAATTTTGAAGACGCAAAAGCTTAAAATTCATTTTTTTTAAAAGTCACGTGACAGTTTTTAGGTTAGGTTAGCACGTTCAAATAAAGACACTTATCATTTAAAAGAAACAGTTGAAAAATTGGTATTTTAAATTTAGACAGTAGTAAAATTGTAAGAACTAGGTCACGTGACTTGATAATTCAATTTTTAAGCTTGCAACATTGTAAAGACCAGTTGACATCTGTCAAAATTAGTCACGTGACCTTTAAAATGTGGTTTAAAATAAAAAAATTTGGTAAATTACATTTAGACAGTTGTAAAAGCTGAAATTGCAAGAGACACATCACGTGACTTTGATTATGTCATTTTAGAGCTTGCAACACTGTCCAAGCCAACTGACACCTGTCAAAAACAGTCACGTGACCTTTAAAATATGGTTTAAAATTTAAAAATTTGGTAAATTACATTTAGACTATTTTAGACAGTTGTAAAAGCTAAAATTGCAAGAGACACATCACGTGACTTTGATTATGTCATTTTAGAACTTGCAACACTGTCCAAGCCAACTGACACCTGTCAAAAACAGTCACGTGACCTTTAAAATATGGTTTAAAATTTAAAAATTTGGTAAATTACATTTAGACAGTTGTAAAAGCTGAAATTGCAAGAGACACATCACGTGACTTTGATTATGTCATTTTAGAGCTTGCAACACTGTCCAAGCCAACTGACACCTGTCAAAAACAGTCACGTGACCTTTAAAATATGGTTTAAAATTTAAAAATTTGGTAAATTACATTTAGACAGTTGTAAAAGCTAAAATTGCAAGAGACACATCACGTGACTTTGATTATGTCATTTTAGAGCTTGCAACACTGTCCAAGCCAACTGACACCTGTCAAAAACAGTCACGTGACCTTTAAAATATGGTTTAAAATTTAAAAATTTGGTAAATTACATTTAGACTATTTTAGACAGTTGTAAAAGCTGAAAATTGCATAGAGACACATCACGTGACTTTGATTATGTCATTTTAGAGCTGGCAACACTGTCCAAGCCAACTGACACTTGTCAAAAACAGTCACGTGACCTTTAAAATATGGTTTAAAATTTAAAAATTTGGTAAATTACATTTAGACAGTTGTAAAAGCTGAAATTGCAAGAGACACATCACGTGACTTTGATTATGTCATTTTAGAGCTTGCAACACTGTCCAAGCCAACTGACACCTGTCAAAAACAGTCACGTGACCTTTAAAATATGGTTTAAAATTTAAAAATTTGGTAAATTACATTTAGACTATTTTAGACAGTTGTAAAAGCTAAAATTGCAAGAGACACATCACGTGACTTTGATTATGTCATTTTAGAGCTTGCAACACTGTCCAAGCCAACTGACACCTGTCAAAAACAGTCACGTGACCTTTAAAATATGGTTTAAAATTTAAAAATTTGGTAAATTACATTTAGACAGTTGTAAAAGCTGAAATTGCAAGAGACACATCACGTGACTTTGATTATGTCATTTTAGAGCTTGCAACACTGTCCAAGCCAACTGACACCTGTCAAAAACAGTCACGTGACCTTTAAAATATGGTTTAAAATTAAAAAATTTAGTAAATTATATTTAGACAGTTGTAAAAGCTGAAAATACAATAGACACACATCACGTGACTTTGACTATGCCATTTTAGAGCTGGCAACTCTGTCAAAGCCAACTGACACTTGTCAAAAACAGTCACGTGACCTTTAAAATTTGGTTTAAAATGTAAAAATTTGGTAAATTACATTTAGACTATTTTACGACAGTTGTAAAAGCTGAAATTGCAAGAGACACATCACGTGACTTTGATTATGTCATTTTAGAGCTGGCAACACTGTCAAAGCCAACTGTCACCTGTCAAAAACAGTCACGTGACTTTAAAATGTAATTTAAACGTTCATCATTTGGTAAATTAAATTTAGACAGTTGTAAAAGTTGAAATTGTTAAATACACGTTACGTGACGTTTATAATATCATTTTAAGCTTGCAACACTGTAAAAGCTAGTTGACATTGTCAAAAACAGTCACGTGACCTTAAAAATGTAATTTAAACTTTATTTTGTTGAAAAATTGGTAAATTATTATAATAATTTGTAAAGAATAGTGTTTAAACTCAATATCATGTAACAAAGATTTTACCATAATAATTACATGTGGTTACGCTGTTCTGTTAAATTTTCACTCAATTTTGTTATTGTTATTAATACACTATATTGTCTACTGCAATGTATTCCTTAAAATATCGCAAACTTTCCTTTATTTAGGTTTTATTTCAAAAAACATTTTGAAATATACAGACAATGCCTCAAAATACTCTCAAATGCCTTGTAATACCTCACAATGCTTCGTAATAATGGGAAAGTGCTTCATAATACCTCGAGTGTGTACACCAAATTACATCGGCGATCTACCCCTCGAGAATCAATTATTAAGTCGTAATTTAATAATTAATTATTAGTAATTTTTTCGTAATTGTACCACCTAGACAAACCAGTAATGAGATTGATGGAAATTGTGTTTAACCACGTCCAGTCCGATTTTTGACCAAATTCTTTTCAGAGAAAAAAGCGCAATTTGCGCCACAACATTAAAATTCTAATTGAAAACTAAAATAGACCCAACCCCAGTGGCATTTGCAAAGAAAAATATAGCCCGACCTTGTTTTAATATTAGGAGGTTTTGTACTAAAACTTCGTGAATGCCCTTTCTTGCCAAATCCAAACAAAGCAACAGTCATGCAATTTTACCTAATAAAGCCTGTCTTAATTCCCTTTTAATGACTTTTTTATTTTAAAAAGACGATTGAAATATATTATATTCGCCAATCGAACAAAAACAAATTAATGCTAATATAATTCACATATGAATATTAATCCAGACAATTTCCTGTATACAGTGGTCGAAAAGCTCGCACAGCAATTTGGCTTGTTTTTTTTTAATTTGGAATTAATGTCCATTTATATGTACATAAGATGCTTCCTTAATCGGTTATGGAGTAGAATTTGAAACAGTTTAGGAACTGGTTTAGCCTGTTTTAAATTTTCGGACGGTTTATGGTTTAATTGTAATGTTTCCTTATCCTTGACATTTTTAAACGTGTAAAAGATCTTCAATCTAAGCATCATCCAATTTATTTTTATTGCGGTGTCTGTTTAATTCCCTTAACGAACTAAGACGAATTTAGCGTTGCGTTAATTAAACCAAGGTCGTCGATTGTTTTAAAAATCTGACAATCTAAAGTAAACAAATAGTAATAAAAATAATAAAGTGTCTTCCTTTTATATGGAAGCGTCGAAACAGATTTTTTCGTTTTTAGAATCAGAAAATCCCGCTTAATCACACTTCACAGCCAATAAATTATTCCCACATATTCAAACGTGACAATGTTTGTTCTACGTAAAATCTGTAATGATATATCGACTATATTACTCAATGGGTGTTATCAGTAATAGTTAAAAACGCGCGTGCAATTTTAAATGACTATTCCACCTAACTTAGCATTGAATTAATCATTATACCTAATAAAATATTTCAATTGTTTGAGTTTTGAGACACGGTTTATTAAAATGCTGGAGACATCTTCGATTACCTTGTTGAGATGGATATTAAAGTTAATAGCCGGATTATTAAAATTGTTAATAGGATAAAGTTTCCATCGGAAATGATTACAAACCGTTTTTTTGTCTTTAACCGTTCAAGCGTTTTTCCTTCTTAATTACGTTTATAAACAAATGTGGTAAATAAACTTTCAAATGTGGTAAATAAATACTTCCTTGTACATGTAATGACAGTTGACGTTTTTTTTTTGCAGCCTAACGAAGAACCGCCCCAGTCTCGAATGGTCAGTACCGGAGCCAGACAGAGCCGGACTCGATCACCAGGTGGTCCTATTCGGAGTAGTCGAGAGCGCAAACCTTCACCATACTCAAGCGGACCTTATTTGAGTCCACCTTCGGATACAGGATGGAGACGAACTCATAGCGATTCTGCTTTGCATCAAAGTGCCATGCAGGTGTGTGATTTAAAGGGTTTATTGTGTTGTTTTCTTTCCTCCTCAGAATTTTCAATTGAGTTTTAAAAAAAATGATTAAAGCTGGGTTTATACAGCGCACAATACCGCATAGAAAGTTCATAATTTTTAACTTTCTATGCAATTCTTATGCGAAAACAGCTGTACGCATGCGCAAAATTTTGTAATGTCATATTTTGACATCCGCCGTCCGTCATTGTATTTGACATCCGCCGTCCGTCATTGTATTGTGTTATTGTTTTGTTTATGAATGGTGGATTTGGATTGTTCAAGAATTGTGGTTTGTTGTTGATTTTGTATTTGTGATTTTTTGGTCATTTAGTGCAATAAAAACAGTTGAAGTGTCTACGGAAAAAACAGAGTTTAGTGGTAAAAATTATCTAGAGCTAATTAGTTTCTCTTTACATCAAGAATTTATTAAACAATCCCAGATGGAACCTTGGCAACAATTGGGGCTTCTACTCTTGATGGGTGCTGCAGCTACAGCATTAAGCTTAGATGTCAAGAAAAGGAGAATACGGAGGTTTAAAACGCGACCTATGAATAGAAATCGCAATGAACATAGTGTTTTTGAAAAAATAGTTTAGTTTGCAGAAAAACATGATACAGAGCAGTTTTTCAAATGACTCCAGAACTGTTCCATAAGTTATTAGCTCTTGTGGGGCCATTCCTGCAGAAAGACAAGACAAAAAATCCAATTAGCCCAAAACAACGTCTTGCCCTCACTCTGCAGTAAGTATATTCTCAATTCCAAATAAAAATGTGTAGTATTGCCAGTTCTGTTTTTCAGTTATTTATCAGAAGGTTGTTCTATGCAGGAAATAGCATGGAATAATAACACCTGAACCCTGCCATCTTGTGTTGCCAGTGGTGGTTGGAATCATCAGGGATGGCATGGTCGGTTTGTGTTGGCTTTCTAAATATGGAGAATTCTAATATATTGTTGTTATTAAAAATGTTTTTTTTCCCCTTTTCCAACTTTACAACAGCAAGCACATCTTTTTTGCCTTATCCTCCTTATCTGTGCTTGACATGATTGACAAATGGCAAGTGACAGAAAAATAACATTTCACATTGCAATGACATTTATCACGTGTTGTCATAAGCTTTTTTCATTGGTTAAAAATTATATGTTGTGCGACTGTATAAACACTTGATTTCTTGTGCAATGTTATGCATTTAATAGTAGAACTGTATAATTAATTGTAACAATTTTAGGGTATGAGTATGGAAAGAACTGACCCAAATCAGAGGGTATCTTGGGGTATGTTACCCACCACGAACGGTCCAGACAGAAATCTAGACGGACGACCCAGGTCCAGTTGCGATATCCCCCGAGTACCTGGAATACAGTACGAACACCACGTTGCCATTTTGCCAAAATTACAACCTTAACTTTCAGCATATACCCTTCTGCCCACGATCCTGGAATGGTACAAATACCGATAGGAAACAACACGGGCTCCTTGCCCGATTTGACAAACATGGATTTCACCTCGCCCATACACGCACCTCTTGATCAAGATCAAGATAATAGTTCACCCTACAGTTCTGTAAGTACTACAGCGTTATCAATGTGGCAACTAAGCTGTACTTTTGAACAAAAAAGTAAACTAAATTACACAAGCACTTACATGTTTGAAGTAAATTTCGGGGACTGATTGATAATAATCGCTGACTTGACTGATTGGATGGATTAAAGTCTCAGTAATATCCCGAATCAACAGCTCAACAATCCAAATTTTGATTTATTCAATGCGACAAAGTCAAGTATGTGTTTGTTCGCGTTGCGCTTATCGTCTATTAATGGATTAGTCAAAACTGTAATTAGACCCGAAACTGTTAGTCAACAATGTTGTTTTGAGAGTTTAAAACGCCAATTTTAAGTTATACCAAAAGTGGTAGTGATTAAAACAGTAATTTTGTCGTTTAATTGATTTTGTTGCTTTCAAGTAGTAATTTTAGGAAAAGCTGAGATTATATTGCAAAAGTTTTCTGTAATTTAGATCATCCTGTATATGGAAGCTGCTCCAATGAATTAACTGTGACATTTCAATGTTTACGATGCAAGTTTTATTTTCGTTACAAAACCTTGACCGTCAAATAATTAGCGAAATTCTGTCCAACGCAATCGAGTTCTAAATTGTGGACGAAAGAAGAAAATTAACGTTCACCTTAAAGCAAATTATGAAACTTATGGCGTAGTTGAGTTAGGTGAAATAAGCACAAAAATTGGCTTTTTAAAATGTTTCATTTTTGGGGATTGAGATTCAGTATCTTGGTAACATGAATAGCCATTTTTTTTGCTCCAAAAGGGTTCCAATAAACAGGAAACGGCATATTTATATCAAAGGACCTTAACAAGGCAATTGTCAACTTTGAAATTGAAATATTAGCAAAATTAACTGCATGCTGATAATGTACAAGGTGGAAGGTGATGACCTCAAACAAGATACTGACCAGCTCAACAATCAATCATAAACGACGTAAATTCGTAATCGTATGTTCGTGAATTTTCTAATAATTTGATAATTATTTATCACAAACGAAAATAAACGTATCGACTGAGCATTTATTTGCGGCTATTAAGCAACATGTTTACATTCATTTAATACAGAGTGGAACATAAAATGTTTCACATTATAATATTCAAGCTGAAAGCTGCTTTTTTTGACCAATCACAAACTACCCACTGTACTGAAAGATTTACGCAACTGATGCTGTGCGGCCACCACACTGTCATGTACAGGGTCTTTCACTGGGGACTGACCAACCCCCTTTTTGGGCTTCCCTGTATGTAATTAAAGAAACTGAGATAGCCATTTGATGTAGTTTAAAAAGTTGAATCAAAAAATTAGTACCAAAATATTCCTAACCTTCAAATAGAAGAGCTACTGCCAATAATGGTGTTTTTTCTAATGGATCACCCGGTATATTTAACTATTATAGGAATGTGCTCGAAATTCTAAAAATATAAAAAAAAAAATTATTATTTTTGAAATTAGTTTTTTGACAAACCTTGTATATTGATTAAAAAAATTTATAGAGAGGACCATTTATTAATTATAACTCTGGAATCATAGCCATAAACAAATGAGGGTAGAATATAAGACATGTTTTACAATTTTACAACAAAATAAAATATTAAGAAATAAAAAAATAAATAAATAAAATTTCGTGGTCATTTTTGGATTCAACTTTTTAAATTACATTGAATGGCTATTTCAGTTTTTTTAATTACATACAGGGCAGTCAGAAAAAGGGGGTTGGTCAGTCCCCTGTACATAATTACATACAGGTGTGGTAAATCCAAAACCGACCATAGGAAAACCGTGTAACGGACAGAGAAACGTACATTATTGCATGCGCGGGACTAAGACAGAAAACGAAAAAAATATCAAGTAGGCCATATTTTCAGCGCGCTGTTGCCAAACTCCAACACCGTCGACAAAATTAATTTTGTCGACAGTATTGGTGATACTTGGCGTTTGGCAACAGCGCGCTGAAAATATGGCCTACTTGATATTTTTTTCGTTTTCTGTCTTAGTCCCGCGCATGCAATAATGTACGTTTCTCTGTCCGTTACACGGTTTTCCTATGGTCGGTTTTGGATTTACCACACCTGTATACAGGGTGGCAAAATATATTGGTTTCAATTTGAACTAATGATGATGTACATTTTAGAGTCCGATTAACACGAGTCCGTCTACGTTATCGCCCACCAGCATGATGCCGGGTGTTCGAACTCATAGTCGTTTTAATTTTACGCCGCCCATATCACAACAAATTTCGGTAAGTAGAACCAAAAAGAATGTGACGTTTGTAGTGCTCTATGTTATCAGATAATATTTCATTCAAATAGAAATTATGCTTAAGTGTGTCTGTCCAGCACATTCGCTGCTTTGTTTATTGTATTTTTTTATTTGCAGCTCTGTTCTTTTTCTTTTATTTGCACGATTTTTATTGTTTTGTTTCAGAATCATTTATCAGTACCCGGTAATTGTAGGTATTCTAGGTTTCAGCAACGATCTTTGTCACAGGTAGGTAGGTCCAATTTTTGTCTATAAAATTTTCTAAATTTCACGTTGTTTTTGCTTTATTTTGCGCTTAATGCCAATTATTATGTTATTGCATAATACAGGTGAAGTTTGATGGATGTTTACAGTTGAGTCAAAAAGACCTTACTACTCAGCTTGTAAGGGTAATTTTTTTAACTTAGTGATTTTCCAGAGCGACAAAGGTATAGGACTGGATAATACTGATTTTTCCCAATTGGGTGCTATGGCCGGTATGTACCAACAGCCAGGATCTCCTTCATCACCAGTGGTGAGTCGTTTTACACCATCTAACCAAAGTTATCTAACTTGGGGACACCATTTTTAGCAATTATCTCAAATGGACGGTTATCGCAGTCCGAGACCCAGTCCGCAACCCTCCCCCACATTAGGGGGCCGACATTCGGCCCCTTGCAGCCCCGGGGAGCCTACCTCGCTGCAAAACGACTACCATTTGCACAATATGCAATTCCAGCAACACTTTGAGCAGTTAACTGTGGTGAGTTTGGATCGGTGTTACGATTAAGTTTGTCTGCTAAGTTTCTGGACAGAGTTTACGAGAAATTTGGCAGACCAACCTTTGCTGTTTAGTTAGTAATATTGATAAATCATTCATCTATTACGGAGCTTTAAAAATTGTGACGTTTTGTTGTTAAACCACGTTAACACACGGTTGTTACCAATTACAGTGGTTCAAAGAATTGTAATAAAGGGTTTAGGGGCATTTTGCTAAAATTTAATTATTTTACCGTTAGGTTATTTAATTTACCTTACTATACACGTTTCTAAGGTTAGGAGGCACAAATTGCTCCCTAATTTTTTAGTAGCTAGCAAAAGAATTGATCCATATCAATATGTTTTATATTGAGGCTAAATGCTACTAAGAAAAATAGAAAATAGACTACTCAAAATGTTTACTACACTAACAAATTGAGAAACTACTCAGATTTACCGTAAAAGTGAAGGAAAATAGTTCTTATTAACACCAGTTTCTCTTGTAATTCTAAATACGTTATTATTGTAAATTCTTGAGGGGGACAAAACACCTCAATGCCATCTTGTGGAGCATGAAATTTGCTATAACTACTTTATTTTATTCACTTTTTGATAGTTCTTCAAAAAACGGAGCTTCTGGCTTGAAAAATCAAACTATTTAAAAAAAGAGCTCTTTGGTACATTCTGTCACTTTTTGGCCTGTCACTCCTTGAAGAGAAACTGAAGAACAAAACACCTAAATTCAGTGTTGTAGAGCATAAAATTTGCTACAAATTTCTTTATTAACACTTTTTGATAGTTCCTCAAATAACGGAGCTTCTGACTTGAAAAATCAAACTATTTAAAAAAGAGCTCTTTGGTACATTCTGTCACTTTTTGGCCTGTCACTCCTTGAAGAGAAACTGAAGAACAAAACACCTAAATTCAGTGTTGTAGAGCATAAAATTTGCTACAACTTTCTTTATTAACACTTTTTGATAGTTCCTCAAATAACGGAGCTTCTGACTTGAAAAATCAAACTATTTAAAAAAAGAGCTCTTTGGTACATTCTGTCACTTTTTGGCCTGTCACTCCTTGAAGAGAAACTGAAGAACAAAACACCTAAATTCAGTGTTGTAGAGCATAAAATTTGCTACAACTTTCTTTATTAACACTTTTTGATAGTTCCTCAAATAACGGAGCTTCTGACTTGAAAAATCAAACTATTTAAAAAAAGAGCTCTTTGGTACATTCTGTCACTTTTTGGCCTGTCACTCCTTGAAGAGAAACTGAAGAACAAAACACCTAAATTCAGTGTTGTAGAGCATAAAATTTGCTACAACTTTCTTTATTAACACTTTTTGATAGTTCCTCAAATAACGGAGCTTCTGACTTGAAAAATCAAACTATTTAAAAAAAGAGCTCTTTGGTACATTCTGTCACTTTTTGGCCTGTCACTCCTTGAAGAGAAACTGAAGAACAAAACACCTAAATTCAGTGTTGTAGAGCATCAAATTTGCTACAACTTTCTTTATTAACACTTTTTGATAGTTCCTCAAATAACGGAGCTTCTGACTTGAAAAATCAAACTATTTAAAAAAGACCCCTTTGGTACATTCTGTCACTTTTTGGCCTGAAACTCCTTGAGGGAAACCTTCATTTAACTAAAGCTCTATCAACTATAGTTGCTGAGATAGCAATGCAAAAGCATCAAATTTGTATCATCCTCTATGTTTTGCCGGAAAACCGTAATCAGACTTTTTAAATTTTTCCATATCACTACTATTATTGAGTCACACAATTTTTAAGACTCTGTATTTGCATAACAAACAGGACTGCTGAATTACTGACCTGTTTTTCCGTCAATTAAAAACACCTTTATTAGAATTATGTTATGTGTGTTGTTCCTTTTTTTTTTAACTAATAAGTACCTAATTGTAGTGCTAACTAACAAAAAACAAAAATGATTCAATCTTCTTCGCTAATACTGCTAACAGGGAGTGGTAAGTCATGTTTGTTATACTCGTTAGAGCAACCCCCACTACACAACCATTGTGCCGTCATGTAATACTCATCGATCACGTTTTTTTCTTTTAATTTCTACAGCTTAACAACAATGCGATAACCTAAAATATGAATATGCACTCAGAGTGCATTTGAAGCTTTCTTTATTCTGTTTCCATAACCGATCAATATCCATATAAAACTTCATTCATTCAAAACTGGTGTGTAAATGTGATATGGCATGTTGTGTTGGTAGGACTGGGCACAGCTAGTAGCCAGCCTAGTGGAGTCGGGCTGTACGTGGACCGCGCAACTCGAGGTACTAACCCCCCTAACCTAACTATTTACTTTTCTCTTTCGATGCGTTGTTTTGCTATTTTTTCAAGTACTGATCGCGTTTTACAAAATCGTTTCAACAGAACAAATTTGAGTCAAATGCTTTTGCTTGCGGACATGAATGTTTAGTCAAGTCTAGTTTATTCTGCTAGTACTTATAATAGTATGCTTCTCCTAATTTTTGCTACGTTCAGGTATTTTCAAGATCAGGAAACAAATCACCATACTGGGACATTTCATTTAAATTTGTATAATAAAGCATGAATGTTTCATTAAACTGGGTTAGTGTTTTGGAAATCTTAGGGGTATTTTGTAGAATGTGTGCATGTTATTGGTGTTGTGTTCCACAGCAGTGTATGAACAGAAATTGTGCTTCCTAGTTGATTAGCATTATGTAGCATTATCCTTGCATGCTCAAACATCATTTTTCAATACCTTTTAATGAGAAACTTTGTGACTGCGCATGTTTTAATGAATGATTTTTTTCTGCAGTCCGATCCTCCAATTGGCCAGATGTCGTACGGTGACCAATCAGCTAACAGTCCGCAAATGTCTCACGCGCAAAACATACCAGAAGTGTCCTCGGACGCGGGTTACTACAGCACGTCTCCCTCGCAGCAACTCGTGTTTCCCTCCCCGTCACCCGGTTTGCAAAACACTTCGCCGAATACTCCCACCAGTTTGCCCGAAATTATTCTAACAGGTGAGTTTTAAGCTGGACTTTTAAACCAGATTTAACTGAGACTCGTTACAGATTTTTCAGCGGGACAGGATATTAGCAGACAGTTGGACACCGAGTTTCTGGACGAGCAGCTCAAAGAGGGTCTGGGCGCTCTCGATTTTGCCGAACTACAAATGCTGAACAATATCAGTGGTATGCCGGAGATTGTCGAGGATTACAGATCATAACAAAGGTACTATCATTGAATTTAGCTTCAGTTTTGCTTTAACCAGAAGGAAAAACCCTACAATTACATTGGTTTTGCACTAATTTGCCAATCAAATACACACACGCACAGTTAAGGTTAACAGAACTGTCAATAAACAAATCTTTTTACACGACGTATCACAGTCACGTGTCTAAGTGCCTTTGGTGCATAGGAGGGTCAGCTGATAATTCCATAGGGTTCATGTTGCTTGCTTGCAGCAATGGGGAAAAACATATTTTTACCGTTTTCAACAGCTTTCGGTGAATTATTACAGACGTGTGTTTTGCGATTTTCATTTAAAACTATAATAACTAAGAAATGAGCAATAAAAAAACTGTGACGTCACATGCAGTTTTTCACTATTTGGCAACGTTGACGCGTCAAGAAAGAAAGAAGACACGTCACCCTAACCCTATTTTACTGTTTATGATTTTGCCGTTTTTGGTTTTGGCTTTGAATTTGTTTATTTTTTATTGCTGCAGGCATCAAATGCTAATAGTTGTAAATATGAATTTAAAAAAATACTTTGTGTGGTGTTGCAATAATACTTCTCAAGTTTTGCCATCCGAAATATTTCTACCTGTGCCGAGAAATCTGCAAATTGGGAAAACATGGTGCACCTTGGCAAGACGTAAACTTGCAAAAACTGCCTTGTACTGTTGTGAAGATCATTTTATTGTAAGTAGTATATGATTGCTAAAGAGTAGAAAGTACATTTAAACATTTGGAAAGATTGAAAAGAAAAAGTTTACATAATATAGATCATTTTGAATCAGGTGGTTTTGATACCTACTGACTTTCGATGGCAGCCATATTGCCGGGGGGGCAGACAACTGAATTTAGCTGTATGATTTTCATTGTTGCGACCCACTGGTGTTTAATAAAACTGTTTAAAAGGAGACAGAGTACATTTAGTTGATATGTAGGGAGAGACACTGTTAAAAACTAAAAACATCATCTGTGCTTTTGTAAAGCCTGTAAAATATAATGTTTTTGAATCATTATCTTTAAATGACTCTTCTGACAAGTCAGATGATTTTAGTTTTTCTTGCAATGTATAGATTTTTTGATTTGCAAAATTGAGATCTTTTAATAGACAATTTATACGGTTCATATCTAAATCTGTTTGAAATGCAGCATTTTGTTCACTTTTCAGTTAGCTTTTGTCATCAATTTGTTGAAGGGGTTCCAATAAGTAAGATATGGCGATACTTCTGTAGATGGACCTGCAGTGGGTTCCATATTACAGATAAATTATAACTTTTCTACAAAAACTTGAAACTTTTGTTTGACACTTAACTGTTCGAACATTCTGCTATACACTTTGTATATTATGGGTGTTGGTAGTAATATATCCCATATTTACAGAAGGACAGTCAGAATTGTCCTGCTTATCTTCCAATTTGGCTGGTTCGCCTAAAAAACCAAACAAAACTGACACAATACACAAAAATTAAAACAATATTTTATTTAACCATACTTTGTTATATGCTGTATTACTGATAAAAAATAATAATAGATACCTGAGACAAAGTGATTTTATCCCCACGTTATCCCTTTTATCCCTTTCCACAACGCAGGACTGAACAAAACGACGCCATTTTTCTAGAATCTTCTGAAATCGCAAATTTCTATGGTTTACATTTATCTAGTGGGTCTGTATGCCCCCCCGGCAATATGGCTGACTTACGTTTGACGTTCGTGACGTCTCATGTATTGCCTCTCTTGCACTCACAAACTGATTAAAAGCGACGTTGCCAAAAGTAAAAAACTGCACGTGACGTCACACGTATCTTTTTTATTAATTACAAAATATGTGTTAATTGCATGATACAATTTTTATCGGTTTAGAGATGTTTCATGTTCACATTATTAAAACCAGTTTCAACTTGGTTTAGTTGATTTGAATTGTACTTAAATGGTCAAAGATAATCCAATGCCGGTATATGGATCGTATTTTTCGTTTATTATCGCATTTTATTATTAAAATATGACCTGAGTGGTTGGAATAGAAGAGAAAAAGCCCTAGTAGAATCCTGTCAAACCTAAAGGTATTTAGATTTTTTATTACTAAAAATGAATTACTTTCTTGTTTAATTGTATACTTATACTTTGTATGTACATTATTTATTAATTAAAGGTTTTTTTTTTTAGGGATTCACCGCCGATTTAAAATCGTGCCAGTCCATTACCGCCATCTTAAATTTAGCCGTGAACGATTTTTCGATATCTTATCTGGACAACTAAGTGTGATTGTTAACATTTAGCGATTTGTGAACAGTGTTGCCGTGACCGAAACGGTTACAGTTTGCGCCAAATTGCGTGGATTGCAACAATTTTAGTGTGTGTGTGTGTGAGCGAGAACGGCCGAATTTGCTTCACTGTCATGACAAAAATAGTAAATTGACTAGAAAGGTACAGACAAGCAATTCCGGCCTGTCTCGACGATCTCTTTGTAAATAGAAAAGTCTTTGTCGTCTCGCAAGTTCTTCGTAGAAGTTTTCGATGTGACGTCACAAAATATGGTAAAAACAATTAATATCAAAGACTGAATGGATGGTCTTTAAAACGACTGTTAAACGATTTTATTTGGGGGGGGGTAGGGAGTTAGAGATAATTACTTTTACCAAATATTTATAGATTGGTTAAATTTTTTATATATTGTATAAATTGTTTACATTAGGTAATAAAAGGAAATTTTATAAGACCGTAGCCGTTAGGCCGATTTTTTTATGTTTGTAAAACGTGATTTTTTTGACAGATTTAATTTGCGTTGCCGAGATAGTTTATTGTTGGGCTTTTGACAGATATCTTGACGTTTTCTCTAGCAAGAGGAGATAGGTCAGGCTTTTTGTCGACTTACTTATAGATACCAAAATATGCGCAGAATACCACAGTACAACGTTTCATTTCGATGAATCGCAAAGAGAAACCTACTTAAGCTTAATACATAACTAAATGTGTTCTTCTGGAGAGAGGATATGTCCGTATCGATGTTTGACACTATAGTAAACACACAAAAATTAAACGTTCATGTTGTGGGATCAAGCTAAAACGATATTCTTCAGATTAGCCTCATGACTGAGAAAAAATAAACGACTTATATGATATGTTTCATTGTTTTTCATTTTCTCTTTTTTTTTTTGAAATTGTGTATTTTTATATTTGTTTGTATACATGTATATTGTGTAAAACATGTAAAGCTTTTAAGTCCATCAAGTGCAATACATTTTTTTTTATTATGTTTTTGTATTTTATTTTTTTCAGGGAATTTTTTTCCTTGAAGAACGCCAATTTTTTAACAGCAATTTTTGCACACAGTTTTCTCCACCATGTATTTAAGGGAAGACAGATAGAACCGTGTTAAGTAAGAAAATGACTTATTAAAATTAAATCATTTTTATCCATCCCTGACTGTACCAAATCTGGTAGTGTTCTCTCAGGACTTCTTTCAGGTTATTGGATAGGAAATTCAATGAGAAGTCCAAAAATGTCAGTCATTCTCTCACTCCAAGTGGGTTTGACAAGCAACTTTGTCTCTGACTGTCAAACGATGCCCAGAAAGATGCAAAAATCAGTTTTGAAAAGATTTCTTGCAGTATTCGATACAAAATGAGTTTCTGAGAGTTATTTTAACAGTGATCACGTGACTACTTAGCTAAATTATCCTCTAAAAACCACGTGAGATCTGTCACTAATGTCAAAACAGTCAAATTGGAATTTACTGGTAAAATTCCTGTCACACTGAATATTTTACTTTTCCAAAATTACGTTTATCATTAGTTTTTTCTAATTTGGTATTCTACTGTAAGACATTGGATTGTTACTTTACATTTTTCTAGTTTTTAAATGTAAATTAAAACAATAATATCACTCGTAAATAAGTATATGGTACATGTAGACGTAACCTATACATTTTATATGTAAATTAATATTGGTACACAGCAACGATCACATTATCACAGAGCACTTTTATGCTTATTCATTTAATCTTCTAAGACACTCTCTTGACTCTTTTTAATCTGACCAACTCGTCTCCTTCAAAGTTTTCCGGTTCGGCACCGAACAAATCGTTTTCAGACATGTCGATGAGCGTTAGAGGTCTTCCACCAACTTGGGTCATACGCTTTTGGCGTATTTTGGGTAGCATACTTCTCTGTCTGACCGCTACCAAGTGGTCGAGCACTGGCCCGCCTCCATGGAGTGCCACCAAGTCCAGGAATCCGCTCCGTTTTTTTCGAAACGAATTCACCCAATCCGAGTTGTCTTTAGTGATTTTGTAGCTTTCCGGATGTAAATCCAGCTTGTATTTTCCATCTTCCAGGTGGGATATGGCACGTTTTTGTTCCGGTTTTGAGGAGTCCTTGGCAGATTTAAAATCTTCTTGGTGGATTTGGTTAACTCCGGAGTGGAGTTTTATTGGTGCCCCATTGAAGTACACAAATTCGGACCCATCTAGTGCGCCTAAGTACGATTTGGGTTTGCCGCATTTGCAGTCTTTACCAGATTCACATTTACAGGACCTTTTGTCCCTAACATCTTCAAAGTCTTCGAAATCGTATTCATCATTTGATACTTCCAGTAAATTACGACTTAAGTATGTTGATGGATCAACACTGCGTCTGCGTCGTACATGAGGAACAGGATTTTCATCCCCTACTATAACAGGATTTAGATCACTGGTCTCTTCTTCCACTAAAGTGTTAATGATGTTTCTTTTACGCCTGTCAAACAATCTTCAGTGAAAACTTTAGTAAAAAATAGTTAAACTGGAACAAACCTCTGGGCTTTGCCTTCATCTTCATCTAACTCTTCAACTTTGTCCTCATTGACTTCCTCATTATTGTTGGCTTTAAGCTTATCAATTTCACTTCTAACCTCCTCCTTGATCTTTTGCAGTCTTTCCTTGATTCTCTTCTCCATCTGTTCTTCTATATCATCTGAAGCTCGTTTCTCTCTTTCTTTATCATCTTCTTTGTCCTGTGATTGTTTCAGCTGATTCATATACTCGTCGATCACTTTTTCCTCGTTTAACGATTTGGGTTCCGGATACTGAATCATTTCGTAGTGTTTCGTTGTTGATTTACCGTCGTTTGATCGTTTAGCTGGCTTTGGTTTAGAATCTTCACCGTTGTCAACCTAAGGTTGGACACTACCAAGTACATATCATGTGACACTATAGTTCTGGTACCTTAATTAAGTTGATTTTATTAGTTCCATGTTCCAAATTTTCATCTTCTATAAGTTCAGCGTCTCGTTTGTCCAAATGAGGTTCTTCAATAAGACCCATGTCGTGCAGTATGCTTCTTAGTTCCAAATTTGCTGCCTCGTCATTGTTTCGAACTCTAGATAATGCGGAACTAATAATAATATTAATCAATAACTTCATAAGCTGGAAACACTTTACACTTACTTTAAAGAGCTTATGTGTTTGTCGTTAAATAGGGGACGCTTTTTGGTGAGTTTGGTTTCGCGTTTCTCCAAAGCTCGGGCTTTTTGGTTTTCCTTTTCGACTTTTGTGTCAATTTTAAACTTGGCAAAGATGTAGGGATACTTTTCGTCAGCAAACCCCACCAAATTTTGGCTTGGGGTATCCTCATCAAATTCAGTAATTTCCCTCTTTTTGTTGTCTTGTTCACTAGACTCATCATCCATCCTTTCAACCGGGCTCACATCCACTGGAATGCTTTCATCGGTGTGAATCGGCAGTAATTGGTAAGAATCACGGAAATGCTAAACTAAAACTTTTAACTTTGTCTAAGGAAGGGCATTTTACTTGCCTGCAGGATTCCTACAGGTTCTTCCTGTTTGTACATAATAGCAAATTTCCTTTGATTGTCTTGTAGACTAGACCGTCCTCTTCTAGCATGTTTCTTTATGTGATCGTCTTTGTTGTGCCTGAAACTGTGATGGTGCGTTTCGTGTAATTCGGCTGACTCATCAGAGTTTTCATCATTTTGGTCGGCATCATTTTCACTAAAAAAAAACACTTTTACAAAGCTTTGCCAACACTACTAGCGGTAGCTTACCTATCAATTTGGATACGTTCGGATAAAGTCTTCGAAAAGGCACCGGGTATAATAAATAACGCGATACTTATGTGTATAATGAAGACATGCAGGTTCATATTATAATATAAACCAAAAATCGTAAAACGATAGCAATAATGACATGTCTTTTAACGCATGTTTCAATTTATGACAACTCTTGTCAAAGCCAAACTACCACGGGTAATTAAATACCTGATGTGTTCTGTCAATGATTAGGTTAAATAGCATTCTATTATAACGTTTCGATAAATTTTGCCTACCATCATCAGGGCTTAATAATCGACTTTATGGGAGTGTGGGATGCTACGATAATAAAACCATGATTTATAAAAAGTACATTTTTATTTGCGTCATTTACTTATTTACAAATCCCTAAACACCCGGCAGCGATAAGTACCCCTATTCGAGGGTGTTTTACATTGAGATTGAAAAATTCCCGTCCAAATTTCAGTACTTTTGTCCCAGCAAAAGCGTTTTGGACGTAAAACAAAAAAAAAAGGAAATGAAAATAAATAAATAACCAAAAATATGTAAATTTTATTGGGTTTTACACCTAAAGGCAAGCTAAAAAAAAAAAAATGTTACACGCTTCTAACGAATATAAAAAAAGCATAAAACCCAGATACCGTAAGCTGACTAAAAATAAACATAAATTATAAAATATTTATTAGAAAAATAATATTAATAACAGTATAACAAAATTATCACAATGTTAGAAACTGGTTAGATAATTTAAAAAAAAAATTAAACAGTCATCATTGTTTATTATATTCTAGGGAATGCTTATTTTAAAGCTACTTGGTGACAATAGGCATGTAGAATTTGTGAGATTTAGTATCTCTGGTATGTACAAAAGGTCCTTTAGGAGCGTCAACCAACACGGCAGGACAAGGCCCCACGTTCCTAGGAGCATATTCCTTTTTATACGAAGTGACCACATGCACATTACTATCTCCTAAGGTGATGTTCGAAACATTTGATCTCCTGGTGACTCTTTCCACCTTCTGAACGTTTTGTTGCTTGGTAAACTCTCCGTAGGACTTCGCTTCGGATTGACCATAGAAGTGACCTCCTACAGACAGATTGTCTTTGCGGATAATCTTTTGGGGCCTCTCCACCACTTGGTAAGTCGAAGATTGCAGGCTACGCCTGTTGGCATTACTGGCTGCTTCCTGGTGGGAACGATGCATGGAACTTAGACTGTGCCTTTCCGTGTTCACAACAGTTCTGCCTTGGTCATGGATGTTGCACACTGATTTGCGCATATCTAAAGCTGAAGAGCTGGTGGCGTGCAAGGCTTCGGTGGAAGTGTGATGGCCTTTGCGATGCAGTATTTGATTGTTGATTTCCTCGGAGCTTACGGTGCTCTTCCGGTGATGATGGTCGCGTTTTTCCAAGTTGGTTTGACTTGATGAGTGGATGATGTTGTTTTGGATGTGGCGTTGACGGTTTTCCACCTGGGTGTTTGATTGGTGCACGTGAGTTTGCGATGATGATTTTTGAATTTCATTTACAGCTTGTCCAGTTTGTCTTGTCACCGTTTTAGTGGTTTTTACTGTAGTGCCGTCTGCTAAAGTTTTGACGTCAGTGGAAACATTCACTTCCTTTTTACCTGTTCTGCGAACATCTCCATTTGTTACTACTTGATTTGTATCTACTTGATCTACAATCTTCTTGTCCACTTGATTCACAATCTTTTTGTCCACTTTTCTAGTGTATGTATTGTAATTGGTCTGATTAGTGGTTTGCATTGTGGTTTTATCGTCACCAAGAGTGATGTGACTTTCCATGTGTCTTCGTTTGTCCACCACCATCCTTTCAGGAGTTTTTCTAGTAGGAGTTTTTTCAAAGGTTTCCCTGCTAGTGGTTACTGTCTCCATTTTACCACTTCCTACCTTCAAATGGTCTTCGTGCTTCCTCACCTCAGCCCGTTCACCTCGTACAACTGTGTACTGTGATTTAGCCATAGTAGTGTCCTGGAACTCTCCAGTCATCTTCAAGTTATCTTGTGGCTTTTTAACTGGCGCTCTTTCCCCTCTCGTTGGCTTGAAATCTTCTCTACTCTTTGGAGTACCAGTAAAATCACCTTCAGGCTTCAAATTGTCGGGATGTTTAACGATATCTGCTCGTTCGCCAGGTCCATATTTAGGTTTTTCCGGTGTTTCAAACGCTCCTTCAGGACGCAAATTGTCTTGGGGCCTCTTTGGAGTTGGTCGTTCACCTGGTTGGTATCCTGGTTTGTGAGGCCTGTCAAAGTCACCTTCAGGTCTGAGATTGTCCGCGTGTCTAATAGGTGTGCGTCTCTCACCAGGTCCTATAGGAACAGGAGTACGTTTCTCAAAGTCTCCCTCAGGACGTAGATTGTCTTGTGGTTTTTTAGGAGTAGGACGTTCAGCTGGTTGGAAGCCTGGTTTCTGCGGTCTGTCAAACTCACCCTCTGGATGCAAGTTGTCTCCGTGTCTAATCGGACTTCTACGTTCACCAGGTCCGATTTTATTGGGGGTAGGCCGCTCAAATTCCCCTTCTGGTCGTAGATTGTCTTGGGGCTTTTTCGGTGTTGGCCGTTCTGCAGCTTGATATCCAGGTTTTGAGGGTCGTTCAAAGTCACCCTCCGGCCTAAGGTTGTCATGCTGTCTAATTGGAGTTCGTCGTTCTCCAGGTCCAATTTTACTAGGAGTAGGTCTTTCAAACTCTCCTTCTGGTTTCAGGTTGTCCTGTGGTTTCTTGGGAGTAGGACGTTCAGCTGGTTGGAATCCTGGTTTTTCCGGTCTGTCAAAGTCGCCTTCAGGTTTTAAGTTGTCGTCGTGCCTAATAGGCTTTCTACGTTCTCCAGGTCCCACTTTAGTTGGTGTGGGACGTTCAAAGTCACCCTCGAGTTTCAGGTTATCCTCGTGTCTGATCACTTCGGTTTTTTCTGTCCTAGTCGTAAACTCATCACGTTTTCTGTATTCATTAAATTCGCCCTCCATTCGAAGATTATCTTGGCGTATCACCACTTCAGCCCTTTCACCCTTCACCACTCTGTAGTCATCCCTGGATCTTTGATCAATAAACTCACCCTCAATCTTCAAATTGTCCTCGTGCTTGACCACTTGAGACCTTTCAGCCCTAACTTCTTTGTAATCATCACGTGTCCTTTTATCAGTAAACTCACCTTCCATACGTAGATTGTCTTCGTGTCGCACAACTTCAGAACGTTCACCCTTAACCACTCTGTAGTCATCCCTGGTGCGGGTGTCGATAAATTCACCCTCCATACGTAAATTGTCTTCGTGACGGACTACATCAACACGTTCACCCCTAGTGACTTTGTAATCATCACGCCTGGATACTTCCATGCTGCCTTCTGATCGTAAATTGTCTTCGTGTTTGATAGGTTTACGTAGTTCTGCTGGGCCGACTTCTTTGATTTCGGGTCTCTCAAACTCGCCTTCAGGATGTAAGTTGTCCTCTGGTCTTTTTTGTTTCGGTCTTTCAGCCGGGATGAACTTCTCAGGAGTGCGTTTTTCGAATTCACCTTCTGGATGGAGGTTATCTGAAGGTTTAACAGGTGAAGGACGTTCAGCTGGTTGGTATTTTGGTTTGTCTGGGCGCTCAAAGTCACCTTCAGGTCGTAAATTGTCTCCGTGCTTAATAGGGGTTCTACGTTCTCCAGGACCCACTTTAGTTGGAGTTGGACGTTCAAACTCTCCTTCAGGTCTGAGGTTATCCTCAGGTCTCTTCTGCTTGGGTCTTTCGGCAGGAACGAACTTTTCTGTGGTTCGTTTTTCAAAGTCTCCCTCTGGGTGTAAGTTATCAGAAGGTTTAACAGGTGAAGGACGTTCAGCTGGTTGGTATTTTGGTTTGTCTGGACGCTCAAAGTCTCCTTCAGGCCTTAAATTGTCCCCATGCTTAATAGGTGATCTACGTTCGCCAGGACCGACTTTAGTTGGGGTAGGGCGTTCAAACTCTCCTTCTGGATGTAGATTGTCTTCAGGACGTTTTTGTTTCGGTCTTTCAGCTGGAATGAACTTGTCTGGCGTACGTTTCTCAAACTCTCCTTCTGGGTGTAGGTTATCAGAAGGTTTAACTGGAGTGGGGCGTTCTGCTGGTTGATACTTGGGTTTCTCGGGACGTTCAAAGTCTCCTTCGGGTCTAAGGTTGTCTCCATGCTTAATCGGAGTTCTGCGCTCACCAGGACCAACCTTAGTAGGAGTAGGTCTCTCAAACTCTCCCTCTGGGCGCAGATTGTCTTCTGGACGTTTCTGCTTTGGTCTTTCAGCTGGAATGAATTTGTCTGGAGTACGTTTTTCAAATTCACCTTCTGGGTGGAGGTTGTCTGAAGGTTTTACAGGAGACGGACGTTCTGCTGGTTGGTACTTCGGTTTCTCTGGACGTTCAAACTCACCTTCAGGTCTAAGATTATCTCCATGCTTAATTGGAGACCTACGTTCTCCTGGACCAATCTTAGTCGGAGTAGGTCTTTCAAAGTCACCTTCAGGACGAAGATTATCTTCAGGTCTTTTTTGCTTAGGTCTTTCGGCCGGGACAAACTTCTCTGGAGTTCTTTTTTCAAATTCTCCTTCTGGGTGGAGATTGTCTGAAGGTTTAACCGGAGTTGGACGTTCGGCCGGTTGATACTTAGGTTTTTCTGGGCGCTCAAAATCTCCTTCTGGTCGCAAATTGTCTCCGTGTTTAATTGGTGATCTTCGTTCACCAGGCCCAACTTTAGTTGGAGTAGGTCTTTCAAACTCTCCTTCAGGTCTAAGATTGTCTTCGGGTCTTTTTTGTTTAGGTCTTTCTGCAGGGACGAACTTCTCTGGAGTTCGTTTTTCAAACTCACCTTCTGGATGCAGGTTGTCGGAAGGTTTGACGGGTGATGGACGTTCTGAAGGTTGATATTTTGGTTTTTCTGGGCGCTCAAAGTCTCCTTCTGGTCTCAAGTTGTCTCCGTGTTTAATTGGTGATCTTCGTTCACCAGGCCCAACCTTAGTAGGAGTAGGTCTTTCAAACTCTCCTTCAGGACGCAAGTTATCTTCTGGTCTCTTTTGTTTAGGGCGTTCTGCTGGAATAAATTTCTCAGGAGTGCGTTTCTCGAATTCTCCTTCTGGATGGAGGTTATCTGACGGTTTGACAGGTGAAGGACGTTCTGCAGATTGATATTTTGGTTTCTCCGGACGTTCGAAGTCTCCCTCAGGTCTGAGGTTATCCCCATGCTTAATGGGAGATCTGCGCTCACCAGGACCTACTTTAGTTGGGGTAGGACGTTCAAATTCTCCTTCAGGACGCAAATTATCTTCTGGTCTCTTTTGTTTAGGGCGTTCTGCTGGAATAAACTTCTCAGGAGTGCGTTTTTCAAAGTCTCCTTCTGGTCTTAAATTATCAGAAGGTTTAACTGGAGTTGGGCGTTCTGCTGGTTGATATTTTGGTTTTTCGGGGCGCTCAAAGTCTCCCTCAGGTCGCAAATTGTCTCCGTGTTTAATTGGTGATCTTCGTTCACCAGGCCCAACTTTAGTTGGAGTAGGTCTTTCAAACTCTCCTTCAGGACGCAAATTATCTTCTGGTCTCTTTTGTTTAGGGCGTTCTGCTGGAATAAATTTCTCAGGAGTGCGTTTCTCGAATTCTCCTTCTGGATGGAGGTTATCTGAAGGTTTGACAGGTGAAGGACGTTCTGCAGATTGATATTTTGGTTTCTCCGGACGTTCGAAGTCTCCCTCAGGTCTGAGGTTATCCCCATGCTTAATGGGAGATCTGCGCTCACCAGGACCTACTTTAGTTGGGGTAGGACGTTCAAACTCTCCTTCTGGTCGCAGATTATCTTCTGGGCGTTTTTGTTTAGGCCGTTCTGCAGGGATGAACTTCTCTGGAGTACGTTTCTCAAACTCTCCTTCTGGTCTCAGATTGTCAGAAGGTTTAACTGGAGTTGGACGTTCAGCTGATTGATACTTTGGTCTTTCCGGACGTTCGAAATCTCCTTCAGGTCTCAAGTTGTCACCGTGTTTGATCGGTGTTCTACGTTCTCCAGGGCCAACTTTAGTTGGAGTTGGACGTTCAAATTCTCCTTCAGGACGCAAATTATCTTCTGGTCTCTTTTGTTTAGGTCGTTCTGCCGGGATAAACTTATCTGGAGTGCGTTTTTCAAACTCTCCTTCTGGTCTTAAATTATCAGAAGGTTTAACTGGAGTTGGACGTTCTGCTGGTTGATATTTTGGTCTTTCTGGACGTTCAAAGTCCCCTTCGGGTCTTAAGTTATCTCCATGTTTAATTGGTGACCTACGTTCACCCGGACCCACCATGGTTGGAGTTGGGCGTTCAAACTCTCCTTCAGGACGCAAGTTATCTTCTGGTCTTTTCTGTTTAGGTCGTTCTGCCGGGATAAACTTCTCTGGAGTGCGCTTTTCAAACTCTCCTTCTGGTCTTAAATTATCTGAAGGTTTGACAGGTGAAGGACGTTCTGCTGGTTGATATTTAGGTCTTTCAGGACGTTCGAACTCTCCCTCAGGACGTAGATTATCATCATGTCTGACTGGTTTAGGACGATCAGCTGGGACATACTCAGGTTTATCAGGAATATCAAAGCTTCCTTCGGGTCTCAAGTTATCCACTGGTCGTTTTTGTTTAGGTCTTTCAGCTGGTACGAACTTTTCGGGAGTGCGCTTCTCAAATTCACCTTCTGGGCGGAGATTGTCAGATGGTTTTACCGGAGTAGGACGTTCACCAGGTCGGTATTTGGGTTTTTCTGGACGTTCAAACCCTCCTTCAGGTCTAAGATTATCTTCTGGGCGGATTTGTTGTGGTCGTTCAGCTGGCCGGTATTCCGGACGATGAGGACGCTCAAAATCACCTTCAGGTCGAAGATTATCATCAGGACGTACTTGTTTCGGACGTTCTGCCGGAACAAACTTATCGGGGGTGCGTTTCTCGAATTCACCTTCTGGGCGGAGATTGTCAGATGGTTTTACCGGAGTAGGACGTTCACCAGGTCGGTATTTGGGTTTTTCTGGACGTTCAAACCCTCCTTCAGGTCTAAGATTATCTTCTGGGCGGATTTGTTGTGGTCGTTCAGCTGGCCGGTATTCCGGACGATGAGGACGCTCAAAATCACCTTCAGGTCGAAGATTGTCATCAGGACGTACTTGTTTCGGACGTTCTGCCGGAACAAACTTATCGGGGGTGCGTTTCTCGAATTCACCTTCAGGCCGTAAATTGTCAGATGGTTTTACCGGTGAAGGTCTTTCTGCCGGTTTAAATTTTGGTTTTTCCGGGCGTTCAAAGTCACCTTCAGGTCTCAAGTTGTCTTCGGGACGTTTTTGTTTTGGTCGTTCAGCAGGCACAAACTTATCAGGTCGACGTTTTTCAAACTCACCCTCGGGACGTAAATTGTCTTCAGGTCTCTTCTGAACTGGTCTTTCGGCAGGACGAAATTGAGGTTTTTCGGGACGTTCAAAGTCACCTTCTGGTCTGAGATTGTCTTCGGGTTTTTTCGGACTTGGGCGCTCTCCTGGTTTGTATTTTGGTTTTTGTGGACGTTCAAAGTCTCCTTCTGGGCGTAGATTGTCGTGGGGCTTTTTGGGAGTTGGACGTTCCGCTAACTTAGGAACGTAGTCTTCTCTAGACTTGGGGGTGCCTTCAAACGGACCTTCCGGTCTTAAATTGTCTCGGTGAATCACCACGGTTTGTCTGACGTCTTTAGTATCGAAGGATTTGTAGACATCGTTGCTGGTTGTGGTTACTTCAGTGTTCTGAGTGGAGTAGAACTTTTCTACGTCGTCTTTAGTCCAGGTTCTTCGGCGTCTGTCCACTTGCGGAGTTTTCTCTGTATATTCTACAGTGGTGGAGGTGTCAAACGTCATGTCACCTTCGACCGTTAAATTGTCACTACGTCTTTGTATAGTGGTGCGTTCCACTTTGTTGCTATAATCCACAAATTCAGATTTGTTAGTCGTGTCCGAAATGAATTCTCCTTCCACTTTGGTGAAAGTGTTGCGCCTAACTGGGCTTGGTCTTGGTACTAACTCTCCGGTGAAGTCAACTTTACTCGTGGTGATGTCTAGAATAAATCAGGTTGAAACTGTTAGAATTTGTTATAACTAATCTTAAATAAGACGAGTTAAAATTATGTCTAGTTTGTAAAAAGGTAAAATTACCTTTTTGTAATATGGTACAAGTTGGTTTTGTTTGAAGTTGATGTTGTGAAATTTTTCGGGCTGTCTAATTTAATTTTCTTATCATAAAATAAAACGTTCAAAGTTATTACTCTGTTGCTGATTACAACCCAACAAAAACTACCCTTAACAGTATTATAGAGAGTTTCACTAACCAGTAAATTCGCCACCAAAAGTAATGTTGTCTTCGTGACGCACAATTTCAGCCCGATCTCCTTTAATCACCCTGTAGTCTTCTACGGTGCGTTTAACGAATTCTCCTTCTGGTTTGAGGTTGTCCTGCGGTTTTTTAGCTACTGGTCTTTCAGCAGGTTGGAATCCCGGTTTTTCTGGTCGCTCAAAGTCTCCTTCAGGACGTAAGTTGTCTTCTGGTCGTTTTTGCTTCGGTCGTTCTGCAGGCACCTACATATAGAAGAATGGAAAATAAATATATTTTTGCAACCAGCAATAAACCACTCAAATGTCATGTTCTTTTAGTAGCTTCCATGTTGATCCAACATTGTTCCAAATGTGGTAGATTCAAAAGTTACACAAAATAATGTTTTTGATCTTAATAACCAAAATACAGGGTGGTCCAGTTTTAAATGTCAATAATTCACCAATCCATAGCCAATTAAAAAATAAGTTGACATTCATTATGCCATTTTCCTGAAAAGTGCTTCCTAAGGAAAATAGAGCCCTTCAAATTTCTGTTTAAAAAATCGTTTTTTTTTTGTCATAACTGTCAGACCGTTGGAGCAATATTGATCAAATTTGGAACAAGCACTTTATTACACGTTATTACGGTCAAAGACCCAAAACTAACCCAACCCAACTTAAAAATTGTCTTGGAAACGGAAAAATCACTGAAGAAGTTTAAAAAATATTATTGTAGCCAGTTTTCATAATTTCCAGACAAACTGAAAGACTTTAGTTTTGAAAATTGAATTAGAAAAGATAAACATTTCAGAAGCTTAAAAATTGTGTTTGTAACCATTTTTCATGCAAATCGAGAGACTTTAATACTGAAAATTGACTTGTAGACATAAAAACTACTTTTTCAAGAATTTGTTACAACAAATTCATACATTTAAACCTTAAAAATTGACTTGAACCCCAAAATGTGACTGAACTAATGAAAAGTGACACCAGAAGCTTAAAATTTGCATTTGAAGTAAGTTTTCATAATTTGAAGACAAATTTCAATATTTTAGTCTTGAAAATAGTCTTAGATGCAGAACATTGACATTAGATTCATGAAAATTGTCTTGAAAACGAACTTTTCGTGCTTTTTACTTTGCTTTTCATTTTCATCGAATTCTGGACTATTTTTAGTGCTTCAAAACTGCTTTCAGCTTGGAAAATCGAGTTTCAAGACTATCTTCACCAAGTTATTGACATAGCAAACTTAAAAAACAATTTTTACATTCTTCATAGACTTAAAATGGCATTCCAAGCTTTGTCACTATTAAATCGACTTCTAGACACCTCAGTGCTAAAAATTCGGGTATTTCTTAATAAACTAGACTGTTTTTAGTGTTTTAAGGCTGTTTTCAGTGCCTCAAATCGAGTTTCGAGACTATCTTTACAAAGTTTTTGACGTATCAGGCCTAAAAGCCAGTTTGTCCACTGACCATAATCTTGAAAATGTTATTTCAAGCTTCTTCACTATTAAATTGACTTCTACACTCATAGGTGCAATAAATTGTAGCATCTCTAAGAAATTCAGACTGTTTTTAGTGCTTTTTAAGACTGAAAAATCGAGTTTAAGACTATTTCCAAAAGTCAAGTTTCTTCAGTAATAAAAGTAAAAAATTTTGGTACCAAATGCTACAATAATAGTTTTGAGAACTAATTTTTAGAAATAAAATAGTCCGAAAATTTAATTTACTTCTAGACTTGTTGTCCAGTCCAGAAAATTCAGTTGTACACCAATTAAAGTCTTGAAAATATACTTTTGGACTCTCTTTAGTCGTAGTAAAGTCAGTTCTAGCATTAAAAGTCAACTTTTATATTATTTTTAGTAGTAAAAAATGAGTTTCATGCACAATACAATCTTTGTCTTGATTTCCGGACTTTTTTTAGTTCTTGAATGCCAGTTTCAGACACTCAACCAGGATGGCAGTCTGAGAAAGCGAATCATAAGACCATTCCTAATAGTAAAAAAGTTTTTAGACTATTCAGTACAAATTTGGACTTTCACAAGTCTTGGATGTTCAGTTTTAAACTATAAAACGATTTTTTAAATTGAAATTTGGAGGACTGTATCTTCCTTAGGAAACGTTTTTCAGAAAAATGACATAATGCAAGTCAACTTATTTTTTGATTAGCTATCAAATGGTGAATTATTGACACTTAAAACTGGACCACCCTGTAGAATAACTTGAAACAATAACTTTTATTGAAAATGTTAAAGAAAAGTCAGTTTTAGGTGGGTTGCCACAAGTTTTACGACTTTAGGTATAGTGGAACCATAGTCAACAAGAAAAGAAGAGGAAAATAAAAGAAAGTTGAAACATTTCTGCTAAACTAACTAAATCCTAAATCTATCTTCACTTCACAGCAGCTTTTGATCTTAGTTTATTCTGAATGAAGGGACTTTTTGACTGAGTGAACTTTTAAAAAAACACTACTCACCCATTTTTCAGGTTCAGGTACCTCAAAATCACCTTCAGGCTTCAAATTATCTTTAGGCTTCTTTTGTTGAGGCCTTTCAGCTGGTCGGTATCCGGGTTTTTCGGGTCGTTCGAAATCCCCTTCGGGTCGTAAATTGTCGTTGGGTTTTCGTACTGGAGCACGGTCGCCCGGTCGCCACTCTTCTGGTTTAGGCCTAAAATTTCGTTATCAACTAGGGACAATTGAATGAAAGTAGTGGAACAAACCTTTCAAAATCGCCCTCGGGACGTAAGTTGTCCTGGGGTTTGGTAGGACTGGGACGCTCGCCCGGACGATAACCAGGTTTTTCGGGTACTTGAAACTCGCCCTCTGGTTTCAGGTTGTCTTGGGGCTTTTTGACGGGGGCACGGTCCCCCGGTTTCCATTCTTCTGGTCGACGTTTTTCAAAATCACCTGTCGAATGGTAAATTAGCAATATGAAACAGGTTTACATTGCAAAACCGATAAAACAAATATTGATACATTAGTGTTTTTTGCTGTTCGTAAATCGAATTTAGTAATTACTGTTTCCTTTGAAATGTCAATGTTTTATTTTTAGGTAAATTACGGCCAGAACTCATGTGTAGTAAAAGTTGTATTGATTATTGCTAGAATATTCGTTATAAAACTGAATTTCCAGGCAGCATAACCATTACAAATGAAATTTACCTTCTGGCCGAAGATTGTCTTGGGGCTTCTTGACTGGAGCCCTATCACCGGGTCGCCATTGTTCCGGTTCCCTTTTAACGAATTCACCTAGAAAAAAAATTATTATAATTTTGAAAAACTTAAGTGGCACCTTAAAAAATTAGTTTTTATAATTTGGAATAGAAGTTCATTGTAGTAATAATAATAATGTAGTTTTTAAGAGACTATTTTCAAAAATAAGAAACTGAAACTGAATTATTTTTTAGATTGTTCTTCTTAAATATGAAATTTAAAAAAATCATGGGATATCATTCTAGTAAATAATACATTTTAATGTTAGGATAATGCTGATGATGGCATATACTAAGCCAAAACTTGCTAAAAAACCCTAAAACACATTCTCTCTTTTTCTGGTGAATTAATCTGGATTCTACACATACAGGGTGGTCCAGTTTTAAATGTCAATAATTCACCATTCGATAGCCCACCAAAAAATAAGTTAACATGCATTATGTCATTTTTCTGAAAAAGGCTTCCTAAGGAAAACACAGTTCTTCAAATTTCACTTTAAAAAATCGTTTTTTTTTTGTCATAACTGTCAGACCGTTGAATCAAATTTGGAACAAGCACTCTAGAAATTAATACTCATTTTGTATGACGTTTGCCAAAATTCTCCAGAAGCGTAGATACAGGAAGATGGTTTTCATGTTTTTGCCTTATTTTCTACGTCTTATGATCTAATACAAAATGGCTGCTAGAGGCTTCTGGCACGTTAAAAACAATTCATAGTGAGCTTAAGAAGGTTTCAGAGGCCTCTGGCAATACAAAATGGCTGCTAGAGGCTTCTGGCACGTTAAAAACAGTTTTAGTAAGCTTAAGAAGGTTTCAGAGGTCTCTGGCAATACAAAATGGCTGCTAGAGGCTTCTGGCACGTTAAAAACAATTCATAGTAAGCTTAAGAAGGTTTCAGAGGCCTCTGGCAATACAAAATGGCTGCTAGAGGCTTCTGGCACGTTAAAAACAATTCATAGTAAGCTTAAGAAGGTTTCAGAGGCCTCTGGCAATACAAAATGGCTGCTAGAGGCTTCTGGCACGTTAAAAACAATTCATAGTAAGCTTAAGAAGGTTTCAGAGGCCTCTGGCAATACAAAATGGCTGCTAGAGGCTTCTGGCACGTTAAAAACAATTCATAGTAAGCTTAAGAAGGTTTCAGAGGCCTCTGGCAATACAAAATGGCTGCCAGAGGCCTCTGGCACGTTAAAAACAGTTTTAGTAAGCTTAAGAAGGTTTCAGAGGCCTCTGGCTCTGGCAAGGCTCTACAAAATGGCTGCTCAAGAAGCTGCCAGAGGCCTCTGGCACGTTAAAAACAATTCATAGTAAGCTTAAGAAGGTTTCAGAGGCCTCTGGCAGCCAATTGATTTAGAAAAGATAAAAATTGATTTCAGAAGATTAAAAATTGTGTTTCTAACCAGTTTTCATACACATCAGAGACTTTAATATTCAAAATTGACTTGTTTACATAAAAAAACACTTTTTCTAGAATTTTTTATTACAAATTCATACATTTAAACCTAAAATATCATTCTAAGCTTTCTTACTATTAAATCGACTTCTAGACACCTCAGTGCTAAAAATTCAAGTATTTCTTAAAAATCTAGACTGTTTTTAGTGCTTTAAGATGCTTCAATACTATCTTTTGACTTATCAGGCCTAAAAGCCAGTTTGGACACTGTCCATAGTCTTGAAAATGTCATTTCAAGCTTAGCTTCTTTACTATTAAATTTCTACACTCATAGGTGCAATAAATTGTAGTATCTCTAAGAAATTCAGACTGTTTTTAGTGCTTTTTAAGACTGAAAAATCGAGTTTAAGACTATTTCCAAAAGTCAAGTTTCCACACCAAATGCTACGATATTAGTCTTGAGAAATAAAATAGTCCGAAAATTTCATTTACTTCTAGTCTTGTTTCAGAAAATTGAGTTGTACACCAATTAAAGTCCTAAAAATAGACTTTTGGACTCTCTTTAGTCCTAGTAAAGTTAGTTTTAACCTTAGAAATCAACTTTTAGATTATTTTTAGTAGCAAAAAATGAGTTTCATGTACAATACAATCTTTGTCTTGATTTCCGGACTGTTTTTAGTTTTTACCGGGAAGGGTCTGAGAAAACGAATTATGAGACTATTCCTAGTAGTTAATAGCAAGTTTTTAGACTATTCAGTACAAATTTGGACTCTCACAAGTCTTGAATGTTCAGTTTTACACTATAAAACAATTTTTTAAATTGAAATTTGGTGGGCTGTATCTTAGGAAACGTTTTTTAGAAAAATTACATAATGCAAGTCAACTTATTTTTTGATTGGCTATCGAATGGTGAATTATTGACACTTAAAACTGGACCACCCTGTATATTAAAGTAATTTTATCTATTTCTGAATCATTGTTTTTATCACGTAAGAATATCAGTTCCTACGTCAGTTTACAATGGAGTCTCGCTTGGTGCATTAAAATTTCTAAATAAATACGCGAAAACATGTGCCATGTGTATTATAATGACATTTTTTTGGTAAGCAATTTGTAATTAATTTCCATACCTTCGGGACGCAAATGATCTTGGGGTTTCTTAATGGGGAACCGGTCACCCTTGGTGGCATTGTACTCGTCCTTTGGTTGAGCGTAAATAGGCCCTTGGGGGTGTAAGTGATCGTTGTAATCATCAGGGTTATGCGGGCAACTGTGACGTCTGAAATCAAAAATTACTTATTACATATCAAGGTGGGTTAGCCCTTCATTAATATCAATTATCAATACATATTTTATTAGCTAAAACTCGAAACTGTTGACCTACTTTCAGTACTTTTTGGCAAGAGTTTTTGGGCCGAGGCCATCAACATTTTCCGCAGTCATTCAGTGGTAATTAACTTCAGTAATGCCCTTAAAGAGCCTCAAAAAATTAACTTGAAAAATAATACCTTTTTCGTCTTCTTCGTTTCTTAATCTGTTGCACAGTTCGTTTCAAAAATAGATTCATAAACAGAAGTCAATAACCGAACAACAAAAAGCTTTTTCAACATCAATCATCTATTCACTGCAATGGAATTAGGGATGAAAATGCGATTTTTCGCGAAACAGGTCACGTGCTATGTCCGGGAGACCGGTACGAAGCGTCGCGACGCCGATAGCTTTTGTTCAACCCTTTGCGTCCTACTGCCCGCTGTTTTTACCCTTGTAAAAGTTGTACTAAAGCTAATTCCAGATTTAATAGTATTGTACTGAGGGTTTGCTTTAATGTACTGTCTAAAAAAAAATATGTAAATCTTCAGGGTGTTTTTAGTTCATTTTTGGATTAATAAGTGAAATATCAGGTGATATTTAATTCTTAATAAATTCCTTATCGAGTAAAAAAGTTCCTTGCAGATGAAAACTTTCCAATAGAAAACCAATAGAAAACCAAACGAAATCTAGTGCCACATAAGAAAGTCTCTTGTTTAAATGGCTTATTAAATATTGATCAAAAAACTGTACTGTCTTCAGTATATTTGTACTGACTGGATCAACTCTAATGTGCCCTGGTGGTAGTGTCGATCACCTCCAATGACACGATGCCCTACTAAACAGTATTAAGGGTGATTTTCCCTTTAAAGCTCCCACTTTGTCAATGACCTTTATTAATATAAGCTATTAGGAACAGTTTTAATCAACTGATTAAGTCCTTAAGGTATAAGGACCCTAACTTTTGAGTCCACGATCGTTAAATCCTTAATCACCCTTTATCTAGTTCTATTTCTAGGTTTCCAATTAAATTCCAGTAGTTGGAAGGTCGTTTCGTCTAGGTCGAAAACGATTTCGATCTGACCGTTATTATTCGATTGTCTTGGTTTTTTTTTCTGTTCTTCAGTCATATTCAGGACAAAACGTTTTAACTTAGAAGACAGAAAATTAAAAATTAGTTCTTGGTTTACACAAAAACACTCAAATTTTACTTCTAAAATATATGCTAGTATGATAGCTAGATGGACATACAGGTGTGGTAAATCCAAAACCGACCATAGGAAAACCGTGTAACTGACAGAGAAACGTAGATAATTGCATGCGTGGGACAAAGACAGAAAACGAAAAAAATACCAAGTAGGCCATATTTTCAGTACGCTGTTGCCAAAATCCAATACCGTCGACAAAATGTATTGGATTGGTTTTGGCAACAGCGTACTGAAAATATGGCCTACTTGATATTTTTTTCGTTTTCTGTCTTTGTCCCACGCATGCAATTATCTACGTTTCTCTGTCAGTTACACGGTTTTCCTATGGTCGGTTTTGGATTTACCACACCTGTATGTCTTCTAAAGCCTAAGTTTATAAACGAAATTTTAACTTTAGCTGATATGACTGAAGCAACAGTAATAAATTTAGTATTAACCCTAAAAAAAAGGTGTTTATAAAACCCTTAATTTAACCATACAGTTTTCTGAAAGGTAACCTAACTTTAATGTTATTTTTTTCATGTTTTGTTGCCTAATGCCACATTACTGCACTAAATCAATAGCAAAAGGATATTCTTTGAATTTCTGTTTAGAAATTTCATAAATAAAGCAAAAATTCAATCTTAGAGGAAGTTTAAACATTGGAGATTTAACTTTAGTATTAGCTGTAAGAAAATTTAGAATTTTATGTAAAACCAAGGTCAGCAGTTACAGCCAAATTTACAGTTAAAGTTAAATTTTGTTTATGAACATCACAATTTAAAACCACTACCTCTATTCTTAATGCTAATACTAAAGTTAATGCCAAAGTTAAATTTTGTTTTATAAACCAGGCTTAAGTTAAAACGTTTTGTCCTAATATGATTGAAGAACAGAAAAAAAACCAAGACAATCGAATAATAACGGTCAGATCGAAATCGTTTTCGACCTAGACGAAACGACCTTCCAACTACTGGAATTTAATTGGAAACCTAGAAATAGAACTAGATAAAGGGTGATTATAGGATTTAACGATCGTGGACTCAAAAGTTAGGGTCCTTATACCTTAAGGACTTAATCAGTTGATTAAAACTGTTCCTAATAGCTTATATTAATAAAGGTCATTGACCAAGTGGGAGCTTTTAAAGGGAAAATCACCCTTAATACTGTTTAGTAGGGCATCGTGTCATTGGAGGTGATCGACACTACCACCAGGGCACATTAGAGTTGATCCAGTCAGTACAAATATACTGAAGACAGTACAGTTTTTTGATCAATATTTAATAAGCCATTTAAACAAGAGACTTTCTTATGTGGTACTAGATTTCGTTTGGTTTTCTATTGGAAAGTTTATTTTTTCATCTGCAAGGAACTTTTTTAGTCGATAAGGAATTTATTAAGAATTAAATATCACCTGATATTTCACTTATTAATCCAAAAATAAACTAAAAACACCCTGAAGATTTACATATTTTTTTTTTAGACAGTACATTAAAGCAAACCCTCAGTACAATACTATTAAATCTGGAATTAGCTTTAGTACAACTTTTACAAGGGTAAAAACAGCGGGCAGTAGGACGCAAAGGGTTGAACAAAAGCTATCGGCGTCGCGACGCTTCGTACCGGTCTCCCGGACATAGCACGTGACCTGTTTCGCGAAAAATCGCATTTTCATCCCTAATTCCATTGCAGTGAATAGATGATTGATGTTGAAAAAGCTTTTTGTTGTTCGGTTATTGACTTCTGTTTATGAATCTATTTTTGAAACGAACTGTGCAACAGATTAAGAAACGAAGAAGACGAAAAAGGTATTATTTTTCAAGTTAATTTTAGAGGCTCTTTAAGGGCATTACTGAAGTTAATTACCACTGAATGACTGCGGAAAATGTTGATGGCCTCGGCCCAAAAACTCTTGCCAAAAAGTACTAAAAGTAGGTCAACAGTTTCGAGTTTTAGCTAATAAAATATGTATTGATATTAATGAAGGGCTAACCCACCTTGATATGTAATAAGTAATTTTTGATTTCAGACGTCACAGTTGCCCGCATAACCCTGATGATTACAACGATCACTTACACCCCGAAGGGCCTATTTACGCTCAACCCAAGGACGAGTACAATGCCACCAAGGGTGACCGGTTCCCCATTAAGAAACCCCAAGATCATTTGCGTCCCGAAGGTATGGAAATTAATTACAAATTGCTTACCTAAAAAATGTCATTATTATACACATGGCACATGTTTTCGCGTATTTATTTAAAATTTTAATGCACCAAGCGAGACTCCATTGTAAACTGACGTAGGAACTGATATTCTTACGTGATAAAAACAATGATTCAGAAATAGATAAAATTACTTTAATATACACGGTGGTCCAGTTTTAAGTGTCTTAAGAAACTTGACTTTTGGAAACAGTCTTAAACTCGATTTTTCATTTCTAAATATAACTAAAGCAAGTCTGTACTGAAAAACTTGACTTTTGAAAATAGTTTTAAACTCAAATTTCTAAAAAGAGTTAGGAGGATACTACAATTTATTGCACCTATGAGTGTAAAATTTAATAGTAAAGAAGCTAAGTTTGAAATGACATTTTCAAGACTATGGACAGTGTCCAAACTGGCTTTTAGGCCTGATAAGTCAAAAGATAGTTATTGGAGCATCTTAAAGCACTAAAAACAGTCTAGATTTTTAAGAAATACTTGAATTTTTAGCACTGAGGTGTCTAGAAGTCGATTTAATAGTAAGAAAGCTTTAGAATGACTGTAGGTTATAGAAATGTATGAATTTTTAATAACTCTAGAAATCAATTTTTATTTTTATGTAAACAAGATTAATTTTGAATATTAAAGTTCTCTTATGTTATGAAAAGGTTATGAAACACAATTTGTAATGAAATCAAAAATTCTAGAAAAAGTGTTTTTTATTGGCAGTAAATTGCCAAGACAATTGTTTTGAATAGTTAAAGTCTCTGGATACATTGTATGAAAACTGGTTAGAAACACAATTTTTAATCTTCTGAAATCAATTTATACCTTCTTTCTAAATCAATTGGCTGCCAGAGGCCTCTGAAACCTTCTTAAGCTTACTATGAATTGTTTTTAACGTGCCAGAAGCCTCTAGCAGCCATTTTGTATTGCCAGAGGCCTCTGAAACCTTCTTAAGCTTACTATGAATTGTTTTTAACGTGCCAGAAGCCTCTAGCAGCCATTTTGTATTGCCAGAGGCCTCTGAAACCTTCTTAAGCTTACTATGAAATTGTTTTTAACGTGCCAGAGGCCTCTGAAACCTTCTTAAGCTTACTATGAATTGTTTTTAACGTGCCAGAAGCCTCTAGCAGCCATTTTGTATTGCCAGAGACCTCTGAAACCTTCTTAAGCTTACTATGAATTGTTTTTAACGTGCCAGAAGCCTCTAGCAGCCATTTTGTATTGCCAGAGGCCTCTGAAACCTTCTTAAGCTTACTATGAATTGTTTTTAACGTGCCAGAAGCCTCTAGCAGCCATTTTGAATTGCCAGAGGCCTCTGAAACCTTCTTAAGCTTACTATGAATTGTTTTTAACGTGCCAGAAGCCTCTAGCAGCCATTTTGTATTGCCAGAGGCCTCTGAAACCTTCTTAAGCTTACTATGAATTGTTTTTAACGTGCCAGAAGCCTCTAGCAGCCATTTTGTATTGCCAGAGGCCTCTGAAACCTTCTTAAGCTTACTATGAATTGTTTTTAACGTGCCAGAAGCCTCTAGCAGCCATTTTGTATTGCCAGAGGCCTCTGAAACCTTCTTAAGCTTACTATGAATTGTTTTTAACGTGCCAGAAGCCTCTAGCAGCCATTTTGTATTGCCAGAGGCCTCTGAAACCTTCTTAAGCTTACTATGAATTGTTTTTAACGTGCCAGAAGCCTCTAGCAGCCATTTTGTATTGCCAGAGGCCTCTGAAACCTTCTTAAGCTTACTATGAATTGTTTTTAACGTGCCAGAAGCCTCTAGCAGCCATTTTGTATTAGCCTCTGAAACCTTCTTAAGCTACGTAGAAAATAACGTGCAAAAACAACTAAAACCATCTTCCTGTATCTACGCTTCTGGAGAATTTTGGCAAACGTCATACAAAATGAGTATTAATTTCTAGAGTGCTTGTTCCAAATTTGATTCAACGGTCTGACAGTTATGACAAAAAAAAACGATTTTTTAAAGTGAAATTTGAAGAACTGTATTTTCCTTAGGAAGCCTTTTTCAGAAAAATGACATAATGCATGTTAACTTATTTTTTGATGGGCTATCGAATGGTGAATTATTGACATTTAAAACTGGACCACCCTGTATGTGTAGAATCCAGATTAATTCACCAGAAAAAGAGAGAATGTGTTTTAGGGTTTTTTAGCAAGTTTTGGCTTAGTATATGCCATCATCAGCATTATCCTAACATTAAAATGTATTATTTACTAGAATGATATCACATGATTTTTTTAAATTTCCATGACTTTTTTTTTTTGAAAAAATTTCTTGATATTTAAAAACGGTCCGAATGTGAACAATCAATAAAAAATGCCTTGTAAGTTGTTGACCGCATTCGTTTTCATGTTCCTTTTTTTGAAAATGAGTAATTTGACTTTGAAAAATTCCGTCATCGTGACAGCTCTTATTTAAAAATGGTCTACTACTCTACAAATACGAAATTTGAAAAATATTTATATTTATGGTCATACTTTCTATTCCAAATTATAAAAACTAATTTTTTAAGGTGCCACTTAAGTTTTTCAAAATTATAATAATTTTTTTTTCTAGGTGAATTCGTTAAAAGGGAACCGGAACAATGGCGACCCGGTGATAGGGCTCCAGTCAAGAAGCCCCAAGACAATCTTCGACCAGAAGGTAAATTTCATTTGTAATGGTTATGCTGCCTGGAAATTCAGTTTTATAACGAATATTCTAGCAATAATCAATACAACTTTTACTACACATGAGTTCTGGCCGTAATTTACCTAAAAATAAAACATTGACATTTCAAAGGAAACAGTAATTACTAAATTCGATTTACGAACAGCAAAAAACACTAATGTATCAATATTTGTTTTATCGGTTTTGCAATGTAAACCTGTTTCATATTGCTAATTTACCATTCGACAGGTGATTTTGAAAAACGTCGACCAGAAGAATGGAAACCGGGGGACCGTGCCCCCGTCAAAAAGCCCCAAGACAACCTGAAACCAGAGGGCGAGTTTCAAGTACCCGAAAAACCTGGTTATCGTCCGGGCGAGCGTCCCAGTCCTACCAAACCCCAGGACAACTTACGTCCCGAGGGCGATTTTGAAAGGTTTGATCCACTACTTTCATTCAATTGTCCCCAGTTGAAAACGAAATTTTAGGCCTAAACCAGAAGAGTGGCGACCGGGCGACCGTGCTCCAGTACGAAAACCCAACGACAATTTACGACCCGAAGGGGATTTCGAACGACCCGAAAAACCCGGATACCGACCAGCTGAAAGGCCTCAACAAAAGAAGCCTAAAGATAATTTGAAGCCTGAAGGTGATTTTGAGGTACCTGAACCTGAAAAATGGGTGAGTAGTGTTTTTTAAAAGTTCACTCAGTCAAAAAGTCCTTCATTCAGAATAAACTAAGATCAAAAGCTGCTGTGAAGTGAAGATAGATTTAGGATTTAGTTAGTTTAGCAGAAATGTTTCAACTTTCTTTTATTTTCCTCTTCTTTTCTTGTTGTCTATGGTTCCACTATACCTAAAGTCGTAAAACTTGTGGCAACCCACCTAAAACTGACTTTTTTTTAACATTTTCAAGAAAAGTTATTGTTTCAAGTTATTCTACAGGGTGGTCCAGTTTTAAGTGTCAATAATTCACCATTTGATAGCTAATCAAAAACTTGCATTATGTCATTTTTCTGAAAAACGTTTCCTAAGGAAGATACAGTCCTCCAAATTTCAATTTAAAAAATCGTTTTATAGTTTAAAACTGAACATCCAAGACTTGTGAAAGTCCAAATTTGTACTGAATAGTCTAAAAACTTTTTTACTATTAGGAATGGTCTTATGATTCGCTTTCTCAGACTGCCATCCTGGTTGAGTGTCTGAAACTGGCATTCAAGAACTAAAAAAGTCCGGAAATCAAGACAAAGATTGTATTGTGCATGAAACTCATTTTTTACTACTAAAAATAATATAAAAGTTGACTTTTAATGCTAGAACTGACTTTACTACGACTAAAGAGAGTCCAAAAGTATATTTTCAAGACTTTAATTGGTGTACAACTGAATTTTCTGGACTGGACAACAAGTCTAGAAGTAAATTAAATTTTCGGACTATTTTATTTCTAAAAATTAGTTCTCAAAACTATTATTGTAGCATTTGGTACCAAAATTTTTTACTTTTATTACTGAAGAAACTTGACTTTTGGAAATAGTCTTAAACTCGATTTTTCAGTCTTAAAAAGCACTAAAAACAGTCTGAATTTCTTAGAGATGCTACAATTTATTGCACCTATGAGTGTAGAAGTCAATTTAATAGTGAAGAAGCTTGAAATAACATTTTCAAGATTATGGTCAGTGGACAAACTGGCTTTTAGGCCTGATACGTCAAAAACTTTGTAAAGATAGTCTCGAAACTCGATTTGAGGCACTGAAAACAGCCTTAAAACACTAAAAACAGTCTAGTTTATTAAGAAATACCCGAATTTTTAGCACTGAGGTGTCTAGAAGTCGATTTAATAGTGACAAAGCTTGGAATGCCATTTTAAGTCTATGAAGAATGTAAAAATTGTTTTTTAAGTTTGCTATGTCAATAACTTGGTGAAGATAGTCTTGAAACTCGATTTTCCAAGCTGAAAGCAGTTTTGAAGCACTAAAAATAGTCCAGAATTCGATGAAAATGAAAAGCAAAGTAAAAAGCACGAAAAGTTAATTTTTAAGACAATTTTCATGAATCTAATGTCAATGTTCTGCATCTAAGACTATTTTCAAGACTAAAATATTGAAATTTGTCTTCAAATTATGAAAACTTACTTCAAATGCAAATTTTAAGCTTCTGGTGTCACTTTTCATTAGTTCAGTCACATTTTGGGGTTCAAGTCAATTTTTAAGGTTTAAATGTATGAATTTGTTGTAACAAATTCTTGAAAAAGTAGTTTTTATGTCTACAAGTCAATTTTCAGTATTAAAGTCTCTCGATTTGCATGAAAAATGGTTACAAACACAATTTTTAAGCTTCTGAAATTTTTATCTTTTCTAATTCAATTTTCAAAACTAAAGTCTTTCAGTTTGTCTGGAAACTATGAAAACTGGCTACAATAATATTTTTTAAACTTCTTAAGTGATTTTTCCGTTTCCAAGACAATTTTTAAGTTGGGTTGGGTTAGTTTTGGGTCTTTGACCGTAATAACGTGTAATAAAGTGCTTGTTCCAAATTTGATCAATATTGCTCCAACGTTCTGACAGTTATGACAAAAAAAAAACGGAACAGAAATTTGAAGGGCTCTATTTTCCTTAGGAAGCACTTTTCAGGAAAATGGCATAATGAATGTCAACTTATTTTTTAATTGGCTATGGATTGGTGAATTATTGACATTTAAAACTGGACCACCCTGTATTTTGGTTATTAAGATCAAAAACATTATTTTGTGTAACTTTTGAATCTACCACATTTGGAACAATGTTGGATCAACATGGAAGCTACTAAAAGAACATGACATTTGAGTGGTTTATTGCTGGTTGCAAAAATATATTTATTTTCCATTCTTCTATATGTAGGTGCCTGCAGAACGACCGAAGCAAAAACGACCAGAAGACAACTTACGTCCTGAAGGAGACTTTGAGCGACCAGAAAAACCGGGATTCCAACCTGCTGAAAGACCAGTAGCTAAAAAACCGCAGGACAACCTCAAACCAGAAGGAGAATTCGTTAAACGCACCGTAGAAGACTACAGGGTGATTAAAGGAGATCGGGCTGAAATTGTGCGTCACGAAGACAACATTACTTTTGGTGGCGAATTTACTGGTTAGTGAAACTCTCTATAATACTGTTAGGGGTAGTTTTAACCTGATTTATTCTAGACATCACCACGAGTAAAGTTGACTTCACCGGAGAGTTAGTACCAAGACCAAGCCCAGTTAGGCGCAACACTTTCACCAAAGTGGAAGGAGAATTCATTTCGGACACGACTAACAAATCTGAATTTGTGGATTATAGCAACACAGTGGAACGCACCACTATACAAAGACGTAGTGACAATTTAACGGTCGAAGGTGACATGACGTTTGACACCTCCACCACTGTAGAATATACAGAGAAAACTCCGCAAGTGGACAGACGCCGAAGAACCTGGACTAAAGACGACGTAGAAAAGTTCTACTCCACTCAGAACACTGAAGTAACCACAACCAGCAACGATGTCTACAAATCCTTCGATACTAAAGACGTCAGACAAACCGTGGTGATTCACCGAGACAATTTAAGACCGGAAGGTCCGTTTGAAGGCACCCCCAAGTCTAGAGAAGACTACGTTCCTAAGTTAGCGGAACGTCCAACTCCCAAAAAGCCCCACGACAATCTACGCCCAGAAGGAGACTTTGAACGTCCACAAAAACCAAAATACAAACCAGGAGAGCGCCCAAGTCCGAAAAAACCCGAAGACAATCTCAGACCAGAAGGTGACTTTGAACGTCCCGAAAAACCTCAATTTCGTCCTGCCGAAAGACCAGTTCAGAAGAGACCTGAAGACAATTTACGTCCCGAGGGTGAGTTTGAAAAACGTCGACCTGATAAGTTTGTGCCTGCTGAACGACCAAAACAAAAACGTCCCGAAGACAACTTGAGACCTGAAGGTGACTTTGAACGCCCGGAAAAACCAAAATTTAAACCGGCAGAAAGACCTTCACCGGTAAAACCATCTGACAATTTACGGCCTGAGGGTGAATTCGAGAAACGCACCCCCGATAAGTTTGTTCCGGCAGAACGTCCGAAACAAGTACGTCCTGATGATAATCTTCGACCTGAAGGTGATTTTGAGCGTCCTCATCGTCCGGAATACCGGCCAGCTGAACGACCACAACAAATCCGCCCAGAAGATAATCTTAGACCTGAAGGAGGGTTTGAACGTCCAGAAAAACCCAAATACCGACCTGGTGAACGTCCTACTCCGGTAAAACCATCTGACAATCTCCGCCCAGAAGGTGAATTTGAGAAGCGCACTCCCGAAAAGTTCGTACCAGCTGAAAGACCTAAACAAAAACGACCAGTGGATAACTTGAGACCCGAAGGAAGCTTTGATATTCCTGATAAACCTGAGTATGTCCCAGCTGATCGTCCTAAACCAGTCAGACATGATGATAATCTACGTCCTGAGGGAGAGTTCGAACGTCCTGAAAGACCTAAATATCAACCAGCAGAACGTCCTTCACCTGTCAAACCTTCAGATAATTTAAGACCAGAAGGAGAGTTTGAAAAGCGCACTCCAGAGAAGTTTGTCCCGGCAGAACGACCTAAACAGAAAAGACCTGAAGACAACTTGCGTCCTGAAGGAGAGTTTGAACGCCCAACTCCAACCATGGTGGGTCCGGGTGAACGTAGGTCACCAATTAAACATGGAGATAACTTAAGACCCGAAGGGGACTTTGAACGTCCAGAAAGACCAAAATATCAACCAGCAGAACGTCCAACTCCAGTTAAACCTTCTGATAATTTAAGACCAGAAGGAGAGTTTGAAAAGCGCACTCCAGAGAAGTTTATCCCGGCAGAACGACCTAAACAAAAGAGACCAGAAGATAATTTGCGTCCTGAAGGAGAGTTTGAACGTCCTACTCCAACTAAAGTTGGACCTGGAGAACGTAGATCACCGATCAAACACGGTGACAACTTGAGACCTGAAGGAGATTTCGAACGTCCGGAAAGACCAAAGTATCAATCAGCTGAACGTCCAACTCCAGTTAAACCTTCTGACAATCTGAGACCAGAAGGAGAGTTTGAAAAACGCACTCCAGAGAAGTTTGTTCCGGCAGAACGACCTAAACAAAAGAGACCAGAAGATAATTTGCGTCCTGAAGGAGAGTTTGAAAGACCTACTCCTACTAAAGTAGGTCCTGGTGAGCGCAGATCTCCCATTAAGCATGGGGACAACCTCAGACCTGAGGGAGACTTCGAACGTCCGGAGAAACCAAAATATCAATCTGCAGAACGTCCTTCACCTGTCAAACCTTCAGATAACCTCCATCCAGAAGGAGAATTCGAGAAACGCACTCCTGAGAAATTTATTCCAGCAGAACGCCCTAAACAAAAGAGACCAGAAGATAATTTGCGTCCTGAAGGAGAGTTTGAAAGACCTACTCCAACTAAAGTTGGGCCTGGTGAACGAAGATCACCAATTAAACACGGAGACAATTTGCGACCTGAAGGAGACTTTGAGCGCCCAGAAAAACCAAAATATCAACCAGCAGAACGCCCAACTCCAGTTAAACCTTCTGATAATTTAAGACCAGAAGGAGACTTTGAAAAACGCACTCCTGAGAAGTTTATTCCAGCAGAACGCCCTAAACAAAAGAGACCAGAAGATAATTTGCGTCCTGAAGGAGAATTTGAACGTCCTACCCCAACTAAAGTAGGTCCTGGTGAGCGCAGATCTCCTATTAAGCATGGGGATAACCTCAGGCCTGAAGGAGACTTTGAGCGCCCAGAAAAACCAAAATATCAACCTGCGGAACGTCCATCACCTGTCAAACCTTCAGATAACCTCCATCCAGAAGGAGAATTCGAGAAACGCACTCCTGAGAAATTTATTCCAGCAGAACGCCCTAAACAAAAGAGACCAGAAGATAACTTGCGTCCTGAAGGAGAGTTTGAAAGACCTACTCCTACTAAGGTTGGGCCTGGTGAACGAAGATCACCAATTAAACACGGAGACAACTTGAGACCAGAAGGAGACTTTGAGCGCCCAGAAAAACCAAAATATCAACCTTCAGAACGTCCATCACCCGTCAAACCTTCCGACAACCTGCATCCAGAAGGTGAGTTTGAAAAACGAACTCCAGAGAAGTTTGTCCCTGCTGAAAGACCTAAACAAAAAAGACCCGAAGACAATCTTAGACCTGAAGGAGAGTTTGAAAGACCTACTCCAACTAAAGTTGGGCCTGGTGAACGAAGATCACCAATTAAACACGGAGACAATTTGCGACCTGAAGGAGATTTTGAGCGCCCAGAAAAACCAAAATATCAACCAGCAGAACGCCCAACTCCAGTTAAACCGTCTGATAACCTACACCCAGAAGGAGAATTTGAAAAAAGAACTCCAGAGAAGTTTGTCCCGGCCGAAAGACCTAAGCAAAAGAGACCTGAAGATAATCTTCGTCCTGAAGGTGACTTTGAAAGACCTACTCCGACTAAGATTGGTCCAGGAGAACGTAGGTCTCCAATTAAGCATGGAGATAATCTCAGACCTGAAGGTGAGTTTGAACGTCCAGAGAAACCGAAATACCAACCAGCAGAACGTCCGTCTCCTGTAAAACCTTCAGACAACCTCCACCCAGAAGGTGAATTTGAAAAACGTACTCCAGACAAATTCATTCCGGCTGAAAGACCAAAGCAGAAACGTCCAGAAGACAATCTGCGCCCAGAGGGAGAGTTTGAGAGACCTACTCCTACTAAGGTTGGTCCTGGTGAGCGCAGAACTCCGATTAAGCATGGAGACAACCTTAGACCCGAAGGAGACTTTGAACGTCCCGAGAAACCCAAGTATCAACCAGCAGAACGCCCCACTCCAGTTAAACCTTCTGATAACCTACACCCAGAAGGAGAGTTTGAGAAACGTACGCCAGACAAGTTCATTCCAGCTGAAAGACCGAAACAAAAACGTCCTGAAGACAATCTACATCCAGAGGGAGAGTTTGAACGCCCTACCCCAACTAAAGTCGGTCCTGGCGAACGTAGATCACCTATTAAGCACGGAGACAATTTACGACCTGAAGGAGACTTTGAGCGTCCAGACAAACCAAAATACCAACCAGCTGAACGTCCTTCACCTGTTAAACCTTCTGATAACTTACACCCAGAGGGAGACTTTGAAAAACGAACCACAGAAAAGTTCGTTCCTGCCGAAAGACCCAAGCAGAAGAGACCTGAGGATAACCTCAGACCTGAAGGAGAGTTTGAACGTCCAACTCCAACTAAAGTGGGTCCTGGAGAACGTAGAACCCCTATTAAGCACGGAGACAATTTACGACCTGAAGGTGACTTTGAGCGCCCAGACAAACCAAAATACCAACCAGCTGAACGTCCTTCACCTGTTAAACCTTCAGATAACCTCCATCCAGAAGGTGAATTCGAAAAACGCACTCCTGAGAAGTTCATCCCGGCTGAAAGACCGAAACAAAAAAGACCAGAGGACAACTTACATCCTGAAGGCGAGTTTGAGAGACCCGAAATCAAAGAAGTCGGCCCAGCAGAACTACGTAAACCTATCAAACACGAAGACAATTTACGATCAGAAGGCAGCATGGAAGTATCCAGGCGTGATGATTACAAAGTCACTAGGGGTGAACGTGTTGATGTAGTCCGTCACGAAGACAATTTACGTATGGAGGGTGAATTTATCGACACCCGCACCAGGGATGACTACAGAGTGGTTAAGGGTGAACGTTCTGAAGTTGTGCGACACGAAGACAATCTACGTATGGAAGGTGAGTTTACTGATAAAAGGACACGTGATGATTACAAAGAAGTTAGGGCTGAAAGGTCTCAAGTGGTCAAGCACGAGGACAATTTGAAGATTGAGGGTGAGTTTATTGATCAAAGATCCAGGGATGACTACAGAGTGGTGAAGGGTGAAAGGGCTGAAGTGGTGATACGCCAAGATAATCTTCGAATGGAGGGCGAATTTAATGAATACAGAAAACGTGATGAGTTTACGACTAGGACAGAAAAAACCGAAGTGATCAGACACGAGGATAACCTGAAACTCGAGGGTGACTTTGAACGTCCCACACCAACTAAAGTGGGACCTGGAGAACGTAGAAAGCCTATTAGGCACGACGACAACTTAAAACCTGAAGGCGACTTTGACAGACCGGAAAAACCAGGATTCCAACCAGCTGAACGTCCTACTCCCAAGAAACCACAGGACAACCTGAAACCAGAAGGAGAGTTTGAAAGACCTACTCCTAGTAAAATTGGACCTGGAGAACGACGAACTCCAATTAGACAGCATGACAACCTTAGGCCGGAGGGTGACTTTGAACGACCCTCAAAACCTGGATATCAACCTGCAGAACGACCAACACCGAAAAAGCCCCAAGACAATCTACGACCAGAAGGGGAATTTGAGCGGCCTACCCCCAATAAAATCGGACCTGGTGAACGTAGAAGTCCGATTAGACACGGAGACAACTTGCATCCAGAGGGTGAGTTTGACAGACCGCAGAAACCAGGCTTCCAACCAGCTGAACGTCCTACTCCTAAAAAACCACAAGACAATCTACGTCCTGAGGGAGACTTTGAGAAACGTACTCCTGCTCCTATAGGACCTGGTGAGAGACGCACACCTATTAGACACGCGGACAATCTCAGACCTGAAGGTGACTTTGACAGGCCTCACAAACCAGGATACCAACCAGGTGAACGACCAACTCCAAAGAGGCCCCAAGACAATTTGCGTCCTGAAGGAGCGTTTGAAACACCGGAAAAACCTAAATATGGACCTGGCGAACGAGCAGATATCGTTAAACATCCCGACAATTTGAAGCCTGAAGGTGATTTTACTGGTACTCCAAAGAGTAGAGAAGATTTCAAGCCAACGAGAGGGGAAAGAGCGCCAGTTAAAAAGCCACAAGATAACTTGAAGATGACTGGAGAGTTCCAGGACACTACTATGGCTAAATCACAGTACACAGTTGTACGAGGTGAACGGGCTGAGGTGAGGAAGCACGAAGACCATTTGAAGGTAGGAAGTGGTAAAATGGAGACAGTAACCACTAGCAGGGAAACCTTTGAAAAAACTCCTACTAGAAAAACTCCTGAAAGGATGGTGGTGGACAAACGAAGACACATGGAAAGTCACATCACTCTTGGTGACGATAAAACCACAATGCAAACCACTAATCAGACCAATTACAATACATACACTAGAAAAGTGGACAAAAAGATTGTGAATCAAGTGGACAAGAAGATTGTAGATCAAGTAGATACAAATCAAGTAGTAACAAATGGAGATGTTCGCAGAACAGGTAAAAAGGAAGTGAATGTTTCCACTGACGTCAAAACTTTAGCAGACGGCACTACAGTAAAAACCACTAAAACGGTGACAAGACAAACTGGACAAGCTGTAAATGAAATTCAAAAATCATCATCGCAAACTCACGTGCACCAATCAAACACCCAGGTGGAAAACCGTCAACGCCACATCCAAAACAACATCATCCACTCATCAAGTCAAACCAACTTGGAAAAACGCGACCATCATCACCGGAAGAGCACCGTAAGCTCCGAGGAAATCAACAATCAAATACTGCATCGCAAAGGCCAGCACACTTCCACCGAAGCCTTGCACGCCACCAGCTCTTCAGCTTTAGATATGCGCAAATCAGTGTGCAACATCCATGACCAAGGCAGAACTGTTGTGAACACGGAAAGGCACAGTCTAAGTTCCATGCATCGTTCCCACCAGGAAGCAGCCAGTAATGCCAACAGGCGTAGCCTGCAATCTTCGACTTACCAAGTGGTGGAGAGGCCCCAAAAGATTATCCGCAAAGACAATCTGTCTGTAGGAGGTCACTTCTATGGTCAATCCGAAGCGAAGTCCTACGGAGAGTTTACCAAGCAACAAAACGTTCAGAAGGTGGAAAGAGTCACCAGGAGATCAAATGTTTCGAACATCACCTTAGGAGATAGTAATGTGCATGTGGTCACTTCGTATAAAAAGGAATATGCTCCTAGGAACGTGGGGCCTTGTCCTGCCGTGTTGGTTGACGCTCCTAAAGGACCTTTTGTACATACCAGAGATACTAAATCTCACAAATTCTACATGCCTATTGTCACCAAGTAGCTTTAAAATAAGCATTCCCTAGAATATAGTGAACAATGATGACTGTTTAATTTTTTTTTAAATTATCTAACCAGTTTCTAACATTGTGATAATTTTGTTATACTGTTATTAATATTATTTTTCTAATAAATATTTTATAATTTATGTTTATTTTTAGTCAGCTTACGGTATCTGGGTTTTATGCTTTTTTTATATTCGTTAGAAGCGTGTAACATTTTTTTTTTTTTTAGCTTGCCTTTAGGTGTAAAACCCAATAAAATTTACATATTTTTGGTTATTTATTTATTTTCATTTCCTTTTTTTTTTTGTTTTACGTCCAAAACGCTTTTGCTGGGACAAAAGTACTGAAATTTGGACGGGAATTTTTCAATCTCAATGTAAAACACCCTCGAATAGGGGTACTTATCGCTGCCGGGTGTTTAGGGATTTGTAAATAAGTAAATGACGCAAATAAAAATGTACTTTTTATAAATCATGGTTTTATTATCGTAGCATCCCACACTCCCATAAAGTCGATTATTAAGCCCTGATGATGGTAGGCAAAATTTATCGAAACGTTATAATAGAATGCTATTTAACCTAATCATTGACAGAACACATCAGGTATTTAATTACCCGTGGTAGTTTGGCTTTGACAAGAGTTGTCATAAATTGAAACATGCGTTAAAAGACATGTCATTATTGCTATCGTTTTACGATTTTTGGTTTATATTATAATATGAACCTGCATGTCTTCATTATACACATAAGTATCGCGTTATTTATTATACCCGGTGCCTTTTCGAAGACTTTATCCGAACGTATCCAAATTGATAGGTAAGCTACCGCTAGTAGGTGTTGGCAAAGCTTGGTAAAAGTGTTTTTTTTTAGTGAAAATGATGCCGACCAAAATGATGAAAACTCTGATGAGTCAGCCGAATTACACGAAACGCACCATCACAGTTTCAGGCACAACAAAGACGATCACATAAAGAAACATGCTAGAAGAGGACGGTCTAGTCTACAAGACAATCAAAGGAAATTTGCTATTATGTACAAACAGGAAGAACCTGTAGGAATCCTGCAGGCAAGTAAAATGCCCTTTCTTAGACAAAGTTAAAAGTTTTAGTTTAGCATTTCCGTGATTCTTACCAATTACTGCCGATTCACACCGATGAAAGCATTCCAGTGGATGTGAGCCCGGTTGAAAGGATGGATGATGAGTCTAGTGAACAAGACAACAAAAAGAGGGAAATTACTGAATTTGATGAGGATACCCCAAGCCAAAATTTGGTGGGGTTTGCTGACGAAAAGTATCCCTACATCTTTGCCAAGTTTAAAATTGACACAAAAGTCGAAAAGGAAAACCAAAAAGCCCGAGCTTTGGAGAAACGCGAAACCAAACTCACCAAAAAGCGTCCCCTATTTAACGACAAACACATAAGCTCTTTAAAGTAAGTGTAAAGTGTTTCCAGCTTATGAAGTTATTGATTAATATTATTATTAGTTCCGCATTATCTAGAGTTCGAAACAATGACGAGGCAGCAAATTTGGAACTAAGAAGCATACTGCACGACATGGGTCTTATTGAAGAACCTCATTTGGACAAACGAGACGCTGAACTTATAGAAGATGAAAATTTGGAACATGGAACTAATAAAATCAACTTAATTAAGGTACCAGAACTATAGTGTCACATGATATGTACTTGGTAGTGTCCAACCTTAGGTTGACAACGGTGAAGATTCTAAACCAAAGCCAGCGAAACGATCAAACGACGGTAAATCAACAACGAAACACTACGAAATGATTCAGTATCCGGAACCCAAATCGTTAAACGAGGAAAAAGTGATCGACGAGTATATGAATCAGCTGAAACAATCACAGGACAAAGAAGATGATAAAGAAAGAGAGAAACGAGCTTCAGATGATATAGAAGAACAGATGGAGAAGAGAATCAAGGAAAGACTGCAAAAGATCAAGGAGGAGGTTAGAAGTGAAATTGATAAGCTTAAAGCCAACAATAATGAGGAAGTCAATGAGGACAAAGTTGAAGAGTTAGATGAAGATGAAGGCAAAGCCCAGAGGTTTGTTCCAGTTTAACTATTTTTTACTAAAGTTTTCACTGAAGATTGTTTGACAGGCGTAAAAGAAACATCATTAACACTTTAGTGGAAGAAGAGACCAGTGATCTAAATCCTGTTATAGTAGGGGATGAAAATCCTGTTCCTCATGTACGACGCAGACGCAGTGTTGATCCATCAACATACTTAAGTCGTAATTTACTGGAAGTATCAAATGATGAATACGATTTCGAAGACTTTGAAGATGTTAGGGACAAAAGGTCCTGTAAATGTGAATCTGGTAAAGACTGCAAATGCGGTAAACCCAAATCGTACTTAGGCGCACTAGATGGGTCCGAATTTGTGTACTTCAATGGGGCACCAATAAAACTCCACTCCGGAGTTAACCAAATCCACCAAGAAGATTTTAAATCTGCCAAGGACTCAAAACCGGAACAGAAACGTGCCATATCCCACCTGGAAGATGGAAAATACAAGCTGGATTTACATCCGGAAAGCTACAAAATCACTAAAGACAACTCGGATTGGGTGATTCGTTTCGAAAAAAACGGAGCGGATTCCTGGACCTGGTGGCACTCCATGGAGGCGGGCCAGTGCTCGACCACTTGGTAGCGGTCAGACAGAGAAGTATGCTACCCAAAATACGGCAAAAGCGTATGACCCAAGTTGGTGGAAGACCTCTAACGCTCATCGACATGTCTGAAAACGATTTGTTCGGTGCCGAACCGGAAAACTTTGAAGGAGACGAGTTGGTCAGATTAAAAAGAGTCAAGAGAGTGTCTTAGAAGATTAAATGAATAAGCATAAAAGTGCTCTGTGATAATGTGATCGTTGCTGTGTACCAATATTAATTTACATATAAAATGTATAGGTTACGTCTACATGTACCATATACTTATTTACGAGTGACAGTTATTGTTTTAATTTACATTTAAAAACTAGAAAAATGTAAAGTAACAATCCAATGTCTTACAGTAGAATACTAAATTAGAAAAAACTAATGTGAGGAATTTTACCAGTAAATTCCAATTTGACTGTTTTGACATTAGTGACAGATCTCACGTGGTTTTTAGAGGATAATTTAGCTAAGTAGTCACGTGATCACTGTTAAAAAAACTCTCAGAAACTCATTTTGTATCGAACACTGCAAGAAATCTTTTCAAAACTGATTTTTGCATCTTTCTGGGCATCGTTTGACAGTCAGAGACAAAGTTGCTTGTCAAACCCACTTGGAGTGAGAGAATTACTGACATTTTTGGACTTCTCATTGAATTTCCTATCCAATAACCTGAAAAAAGTCCTGAGAGAACACTACCAGATTTGGTACAGTCAGGGATGGATAAAAATGATTTAATTTTAATAAGTCATTTTCTTACTTAACACGGTTCTATCTGTCTTCCCTTAAATACATGGTGGAGAAAACTGTGTGCAAAAATTGCTGTTAAAAAATTGGCGTTCTTCAAGGAAAAAAATTCCCTGAAAAAAATAAAATACAAAAACATAATAAAAAAAAATGTATTGCACTTGATGGACTTAAAAGCTTTACATGTTTTACACAATATACATGTATACAAACAAATATAAAAATACACAATTTCAAAAAAAAAAAAGAGAAAATGAAAAACAATGAAACATATCATATAAGTCGTTTATTTTTTCTCAGTCATGAGGCTAATCTGAAGAATATCGTTTTAGCTTGATCCCACAACATGAACGTTTAATTTTTGTGTGTTTACTATAGTGTCAAACATCGATACGGACATATCCTCTCTCCAGAAGAACACATTTAGTTATGTATTAAGCTTAAGTAGGTTTCTCTTTGCGATTCATCGAAATGAAACGTTGTACTGTGGTATTCTGCGCATATTTTGGTATCTATAAGTAAGTCGACAAAAAGCCTGACCTATCTCCTCTTGCTAGAGAAAACGTCAAGATATCTGTCAAAAGCCCAACAATAAACTATTTCGGCAACGCAAATTAAATCTGTCAAAAAAATCACGTTTTACAAACATAAAAAAATCGGCCTAACGGCTACGGTCTTATAAAATTTCCTTTTATTACCTAATGTAAACAATTTATACAATATATAAAAAATTTAACCAATCTATAAATATTTGGTAAAAGTAATTATCTCTAACTCCCTACCCCCCCCCCCAAATAAAATCGTTTAACAGTCGTTTTAAAGACCATCCATTCAGTCTTTGATATTAATTGTTTTTACCATATTTTGTGACGTCACATCGAAAACTTCTACGAAGAACTTGCGAGACGACAAAGACTTTTCTATTTACAAAGAGATCGTCGAGACAGGCCGGAATTGCTTGTCTGTACCTTTCTAGTCAATTTCCTATTTTTGTCATGACAGTGAAGCAAATTCGGCCGTTCTCGCTCACACACACACACACTAAAATTGTTGCAATCCACGCAATTTGGCGCAAACTGTAACCGTTTCGGTCACGGCAACACTGTTCACAAATCGCTAAATGTTAACAATCACACTTAGTTGTCCAGATAAGATATCGAAAAATCGTTCACGGCTAAATTTAAGATGGCGGTAATGGACTGGCACGATTTTAAATCGGCGGTGAATCCCTAAAAAAAAAAACCTTTAATTAATAAATAATGTACATACAAAGTATAAGTATACAATTAAACAAGAAGTTAATTCATTTTTAGTAATAAAAAATCTAAATACCTTTAGGTTTGACAGGATTCTACTAGGGCTTTTTCTCTTCTATTCCAACCACTCAGGTCATATTTTAATAATAAAAACAAAATAAAATGCGATAATAAACGAAAAATACGATCCATATACCGGCATTGGATTATCTTTGACCATTTAAGTACAGTTCAAATCAACTAAACCAAATTGAAAATGGTTTTAATAATGTGAACATGAAACATCTCTAAACCGATGAAGAAACATCTCTAAACTGATAAGAATGTGATTAAATTTTTGTAATTAATTAAAAAAGACACGTGTGACGTCACGTGTAGTTTTTTACTTTTGGCAACGTCGCTTTTAATAAGTTTGTGAGTGCAAGAGAGGCAATACATGAGACGTCACGAACGTCAAACGTAAGTCAGCCATATTGCCGGGGGGTCATACAGACCCACTAGATAAATGTAAACCATAGAAATTTGCGATTTCAGAAGATTCTAGAAAAATGGCGTCGTTTTGTTCAGTCCTGCGTTGTGGAAAGGGATAACGTGGGGATAATATCACTTTGTCTCAGGTATCTATTATTATTTTTTATCAGTAATACAGCATATAACAAAGTATGGTTAAATAAAATATTGTTTAATTTTTGTGTATTGTGTCAGTTTTGTTTGGTTTTTTATGCGAACCAGCCAAATTGGAAGATAAGCAGGACAATTCTGACTGTCCTTCTGTAAATATGGGATATATTACTACCAACACCCATAATATACAAAGTGTATAGCAGAATGTTCGAACAGTTAAGTGTCAAACAAAACATTTCAAGTTTTTGTAGAAAAGTTATAATTTATCTGTAATATGGAACCCACTGCAGGTCCATCTACAGAAGTATCGCCATATCTTACTTATTGGAACCCCTTCAACAAATTGATGACAAAAGCTAACTGAAAAGTGAACAAAATGCTGCATTTCAAACAGATTTAGATATGAACCCTATAAATTGTCTATTAAAAGATCTCAATTTTGCAAATCAAAAAATCTATACATTGCAAGAAAAACTAAAATCATCTGACTTGTCAGAAGAGTCATTTAAAGATAATGATTCAAAAACATTATATTTTACAGGCTTTACAAAAGCACAGATGATGTTTTTAGTTTTTAACAGTGTCTCTCCCTACATATCAACTAAATGTACTCTGTCTCCTTTTAAACAGTTTTAATAAACACCAGGAGGTCGCGAATGAAAATCGATAGAGCTAATGCTAAATTCAGTTGTCTGCCCCCCCGCCAATCACTCAGACTCAAAATGATCTATATTGATAATTATTGTTTTTATTTTGTAAACTTTTTCTTTCAATCTTTCCAAATGTTTAAATGTACTTTCTACTCTTTAGCAATCATATACTACTTACAATAAAATGATCTTCACAACAGTACAAGGCAGTTTTTGCAAGTTTACGTCTTGCCAAGGTGCACCATGTTTTCCGAATTTGCAGATTTCTCCGTAGCACAGGTAGAAATATTTTGGATGGAAAAACTTGAGAAGTATTATTGCAACACCACACAAAGTATTATTTTAAATTCATATTTACAACTATTAGCATTTGATGCCTGCAGCAATAAAAAATAAACAAATTCAAAGCCAAAACCAAAAACGGCAAAATCATAAACAGTAAAATAGGGTTAGGGTGACGTGTCTTCTTTCTTTCTTGACGCGTCAACGTTGCCAAATAGTGAAAAACTGCATGTGACGTCACAGTTTTTTTATTGCTCATTTCTTAGTTATTATAGTTTTAAATGAAAATCGCAAAACACACGTCTGTAATAATTCACCGAAAGCTGTTAAAAACGGTAAAAATTTTTTTTTCCCCATTGCTGCAAGCAAGCAACATGAACCCTATGGAATTATCAGCTGACCCTCATATGCACCAAAGGCACTTAGACACGTGACTGTGATACGTCGTGTAAAAAGATTTGTTTATTGACAGTTCTGTTAACCTTAACTGTGCGTGTGTGTATTTGATTGGCAAGATTAGTGCAAAACCAATGTAATTGTAGGGTTTTTCCTTCTGGTTAAAGCAAAACTGAAGCTAAATTCAATGATAGTACCTTTGTTATGATCTGTAATCCTCGACAATCTCCGGCATACCACTGATATTGTTCAGCATTTGTAGTTCGGCAAAATCGAGAGCGCCCAGACCCTCTTTGAGCTGCTCGTCCAGAAACTCGGTGTCCAACTGTCTGCTAATATCCTGTCCCGCTGAAAAATCTGTAACGAGTCTCAGTTAAATCTGGTTTAAAAGTCCAGCTTAAAACTCACCTGTTAGAATAATTTCGGGCAAACTGGTGGGAGTATTCGGCGAAGTGTTTTGCAAACCGGGTGAAGGGGAGGGAAACACGAGTTGCTGCGAGGGAGACGTGCTGTAGTAACCCGCGTCCGAGGACACTTCTGGTATGTTTTGCGCGTGAGACATTTGCGGACTGTTAGCTGATTGGTCACCGTACGACATCTGGCCAATTGGAGGATCGGACTGCAGAAAAAAAATCATTCATTAAAACATGCGCAGTCACAAAGTTTCTCATTAAAAGGTATTGAAAAATGATGTTTGAGCATGCAAGGATAATGCTAATCAACTAGGAAGCACAATTTCTGTTCATACTGTGGAACACAACACCAATTACATGCACACATTCTACAAAATACCCCTAAAAATTTCCAAAACACTAACCCAGTTTAATGAAACAATCATGCTTTATTATACAAATTTAAATGAAATGTCCCAGTATGGTGATTTGTTTCCTGATCTTGAAAATACCTGAACGTAGCAAAAATTAGGAGAAGCATACTATAAGTACTAGCAGAATAAACTAGACTTGACTAAACATTCATGTCCGCAAGCAAAAGCATTTGGCTCAAATTTGTTCTGTTGAAACGATTTGTAAAACGCGATCAGTACTTGAAAAAATAGCAAAACAACGCATCGAAAGAGAAAAGTAAATAGTTAGGTTAGGGGGGTTAGTACCTCGAGTTGCGCGGTCCACGTACAGCCCGACTCCACTAGGCTGGCTACTAGCTGTGCCCAGTCCTACCAACACAACATGCCATATCACATTTACACACCAGTTTTGAATGAATGAAGTTTTATATGGATATTGATCGGTTATGGAAACAGAATAAAGAAAGCTTCAAATGCACTCTGAGTGCATATTCATATTTTAGGTTATCGCATTGTTGTTAAGCTGTAGAAATTAAAAGAAAAAAACGTGATCGATGAGTATTACATGACGGCACAATGGTTGTGTAGTGGGGGTTGCTCTAACGAGTATAACAAACATGACTTACCACTCCCTGTTAGCAGTATTAGCGAAGAAGATTGAATCATTTTTGTTTTTTGTTAGTTAGCACTACAATTAGGTACTTATTAGTTAAAAAAAAAGGAACAACACACATAACATAATTCTAATAAAGGTGTTTTTAATTGACGGAAAAACAGGTCAGTAATTCAGCAGTCCTGTTTGTTATGCAAATACAGAGTCTTAAAAATTGTGTGACTCAATAATAGTAGTGATATGGAAAAATTTAAAAAGTCTGATTACGGTTTTCCGGCAAAACATAGAGGATGATACAAATTTGATGCTTTTGCATTGCTATCTCAGTAACTATAGTTGATAGAGCTTTAGTTAAATGAAGGTTTTCCTCAAGGAGTTTCAGGCCAAAAAGTGACAGAATGTCTTTTTTAAATAGTTTGATTTTTCAAGTCAGAAGCTCCGTTATTTGAGGAACTATCAAAAAGTGTTAATAAAGAAAGTTGTAGCAAATTTGATGCTCTACAACACTGAATTTAGGTGTTTTGTTCTTCAGTTTCTCTTCAAGGAGTGACAGGCCAAAAAGTGACAGAATGTACCAAAGAGCTCTTTTTTTAAATAGTTTGATTTTTCAAGTCAGAAGCTCCGTTATTTGAGGAACTATCAAAAAGTGTTAATAAAGAAAGTTGTAGCAAATTTGATGCTCTACAACACTGAATTTAGGTGTTTTGTTCTTCAGTTTCTCTTCAAGGAGTGACAGGCCAAAAAGTGACAGAATGTACCAAAGAGCTCTTTTTTAAATAGTTTGATTTTTCAAGTCAGAAGCTCCGTTATTTGAGGAACTATCAAAAAGTGTTAATAAAGAAAGTTGTAGCAAATTTGATGCTCTACAACACTGAATTTAGGTGTTTTGTCCTTCAGTTTCTCTTCAAGGAGTGACAGGCCAAAAAGTGACAGAATGTACCAAAGAGCTCTTTTTTAAATAGTTTGATTTTTCAAGTCAGAAGCTCCGTTATTTGAGGAACTATCAAAAAGTGAATAAAATAAAGTAGTTATAGCAAATTTCCGAGCAAATTTCATGCTCCACAAGATGGCATTGAGGTGTTTTGTCCCCCTCAAAGATTTACAATAATAACGTATTTAGAATTACAAGAGAAACTGGTGTTAATAAGAACTATTTTCCTTCACTTTTACGGTAAATCTGAGTAGTTTCTCAATTTGTTTGTGTAGTAAACATTTTGAGTAGATCTATTTTCTATTTTTCTTAGTAGCATTTAGCCTCAATATAAAACATATTGATATGGATCAATTCTTTTGCTAGCTACTAAAAAATTAGGGAGCAATTTGTGCCTCCTAACCTTAGAAACGTGTATAGTAAGGGAAATAATTAAATTTTAGCAAAATGCCCCTAAACCCTTTATTACAATTCTTTGAACCACTGTAATTGGTAACAACACGTCGTGTTAACGTGGTTTAACAACAAAACGTCACAATTTTTAAAGCTCCGTAATAGATGAATGATTTATCAATATTACTAACTAAACAGCAAAGGTTGGTCTGCCAAATTTCTCGTAAACTCTCTCCAGAAAGTTAGCAGGCAAACTTAATCGTAACACCGATCCAAACTCACCACAGTTAACTGCTCAAAGTGTTGCTGGAATTGCATATTGTGCAAATGGTAGTCGTTTTGCAGCGAGGTAGGCTCCCCGGGGCTGCAAGGGGCCGAATGTCGGCCCCCTAATGTGGGGGAGGGTTGCGGACTGGGTCTCGGACTGCGATAACCGTCCATTTGAGATAATTGCTTGAAATGATGTCCCCAAGTTAGATAACTTTGGTTAGATGGTGTAAAACGACTCACCACTGGTGATGAAGGAGATCCTGGCTGTTGGTACATACCGGCCATAGCACCCAATTGGGAAAAATCAGTATTATCCAGTCCTATACCTTTGTCGCTCTGGAAAATCACTAAGTTAAAAAAATTACCCTTACAAGCTGAGTAGTAAGGTCTTTTTGACTCAACTGTAAACATCCATCAAACTTCACCTGTATTATGCAATAACATAATTGGCATTAAGCGCAAAATAAAGCAAAAACAACGTGAAATTTAGAAAATTTTATAGACAAAAATTGGACCTACCTACCTGTGACAAAGATCGTTGCTGAAACCTAGAATACCTACAATTACCGGGTACTGATAAATGATTCTGAAACAAAACAATAAAAATCGTGCAAATAAAAGAAAAAGAACAGAGCTGCAAATAAAAAAATACACTAAACAAAGCAGCGAATGTGCTGGACAGACACACTTAAGCATAATTTCTATTTGAATGAAATATTATCTGATAACATAGAGCACTACAAACGTCACATTCTTTTTGGTTCTACTTACCGAAATTTGTTGTGATATGGGCGGCGTAAAATTAAAACGACTATGAGTTCGAACACCCGGCATCATGCTGGTGGGCGATAACGTAGACGGACTCGTGTTAATCGGACTCTAAAATGTACATCATCATTAGTTCAAATTGAAACCAATATATTTTGCCACCCTGTATACAGGTGTGGTAAATCCAAAACCGACCATAGGAAAACCGTGTAACGGACAGAGAAACGTACATTATTGCATGCGCGGGACTAAGACAGAAAACGAAAAAAATATCAAGTAGGCCATATTTTCAGCGCGCTGTTGCCAAACGCCAATACCGTCGACAAAAATAATTATTGGTGATACTTGGCGTTTGGCAACAGCGCGCTGAAAATATGGCCTACTTGATATTTTTTTCGTTTTCTGTCTTAGTCCCGCGCATGCAATAATGTACGTTTCTCTGTCCGTTACACGGTTTTCCTATGGTCGGTTTTGGATTTACCACACCTGTATGTAATTATGTACAGGGGACTGACCAACCCCCTTTTTCTGACTGCCCTGTATGTAATTAAAAAAACTGAAATAGCCATTCAATGTAATTTAAAAAGTTGAATCCAAAAATGACCACGAAATTTTATTTATTTATTTTTTTATTTCTTAATATTTTATTTTGTTGTAAAATTGTAAAACATGTCTTATATTCTACCCTCATTTGTTTATGGCTATGATTCCAGAGTTATAATTAATAAATGGTCCTCTCTATAAATTTTTTTAATCAATATACAAGGTTTGTCAAAAAACTAATTTCAAAAATAATAATTTTTTTTTTTTTATATTTTTAGAATTTCGAGCACATTCCTATAATAGTTAAATATACCGGGTGATCCATTAGAAAAAACACCATTATTGGCAGTAGCTCTTCTATTTGAAGGTTAGGAATATTTGGATACTAATTTTTTGATTCAACTTTTCAACTACATTCAATGGCTATCTCAGTTTCTTTAATTATATACAGGGAAGCCCAAAAAGGAGGGTTGGTCAGTCCCTAGTGAAAGACCCTGTACATGACAGTGTGGTGGCCGCACAGCATCAGTTGCGTAAATCTTTCAGCTTGAATATTATAATGTGAAACATTTTATGTTCCACTCTGTATTAAATGAATGTAAACATGTTGCTTAATAGCCGCAAATAAATGCTCAGTCGATACGTTTATTTTCGTTTGTGATAAATAATTATCAAATTATTAGAAAATTCACGAACATACGATTACGAATTTACGTCGTTTATGATTGATTGTTGAGCTGGTCAGTATCTTGTTTGAGGTCATCACCTTCCACCTTGTACATTATCAGCATGCAGTTAATTTTGCTAATATTTCAATTTCAAAGTTGACAATTGCCTTGTTAAGGTCCTTTGATATAAATATGCCGTTTCGTGTTTATTGGAACCCTTTTGGAGCAAAAAAAATGGCTATTCATGTTACCAAATACTGAATCTCAATCCCCAAAAATGAAACATTTTAAAAAGCCAATTTTTGTGCTTATTTCACCTAATTCAACTTAAACAACCATAAGTTTCATAATTTGCTTTAAGGTGAACGTTAATTTTCTTCTTTCGTCCACAATTTAGAACTCGATTGCGTTGGACAGAATTTCGCTAATTATTTGACGGTCAAGGTTTTGTAACGAAAATAAAACTTGCATCGTAAACATTGAAATGTCACAGTTAATTCATTGGAGCAGCTTCCATATACAGGATGATCTAAATTACAGAAAACTTTTGCAATATAATCTCAGCTTTTCCTAAAATTACTACTTGAAAGCAACAAAATCAATTAAACGACAAAATTACTGTTTTAATCACTACCACTTTTGGTATAACTTAAAATTGGCGTTTTAAACTCTCAAAACAACATTGTTGACTAACAGTTTCGGGTCTAATTACAGTTTTGACTAATCCATTAATAGACGATAAGCGCAACGCGAACAAACACATACTTGACTTTGTCGCATTGAATAAATCAAAATTTGGATTGTTGAGCTGTTGATTCGGGATATTACTGAGACTTTAATCCATCCAATCAGTCAAGTCAGCGATTATTATCAATCAGTCCCCGAAATTTACTTCAAACATGTAAGTGCTTGTGTAATTTACTTTTTTGTTCAAAAGTACAGCTTAGTTGCCACATTGATAACGCTGTAGTACTTACAGAACTGTAGGGTGAACTATTATCTTGATCTTGATCAAGAGGTGCGTGTATGGGCGAGGTGAAATCCATGTTTGTCAAATCGGGCAAGGAGCCCGTGTTGTTTCCTATCGGTATTTGTACCATTCCAGGATCGTGGGCAGAAGGGTATATGCTGAAAGTTAAGGTTGTAATTTTGGCAAAATGGCAACGTGGTGTTCGTACTGTATTCCAGGTACTCGGGGGATATCGCAACTGGACCTGGGTCGTCCGTCTAGATTTCTGTCTGGACCGTTCGTGGTGGGTAACATACCCCAAGATACCCTCTGATTTGGGTCAGTTCTTTCCATACTCATACCCTAAAATTGTTACAATTAATTATACAGTTCTACTATTAAATGCATAACATTGCACAAGAAATCACAAGGGTTTCTTTTTGGTGTTTATACAGTCGCACAACATATAATTTTTAACCAATGAAAAAAGCTTATGACAACACGTGATAAATGTCATTGCAATGTGAAATGTTATTTTTCTGTCACTTGCCATTTGTCAATCATGTCAAGCACAGATAAGGAGGATAAGGCAAAAAAGATGTGCTTGCTGTTGTAAAGTTGGAAAAGGGGAAAAAAAACATTTTTAATAACAACAATATATTAGAATTCTCCATATTTAGAAAGCCAACACAAACCGACCATGCCATCCCTGATGATTCCAACCACCACTGGCAACACAAGATGGCAGGGTTCAGGTGTTATTATTCCATGCTATTTCCTGCATAGAACAACCTTCTGATAAATAACTGAAAAACAGAACTGGCAATACTACACATTTTTATTTGGAATTGAGAATATACTTACTGCAGAGTGAGGGCAAGACGTTGTTTTGGGCTAATTGGATTTTTTGTCTTGTCTTTCTGCAGGAATGGCCCCACAAGAGCTAATAACTTATGGAACAGTTCTGGAGTCGCGTATATTTGAAAAACTGCTCTGTATCATGTTTTTCTGCAAACTAAACTATTTTTTCAAAAACACTATGTTCATTGCGTTTTCTATTCATAGGTCGCGTTTTAAACCTCCGTATTCTCCTTTTCTTGACATCTAAGCTTAATGCTGTAGCTGCAGCACCCATCAAGAGTAGAAGCCCCAATTGTTGCCAAGGTTCCATCTGGGATTGTTTAATAAATTCTTGATGTAAAGAGAAACTAATTAGCTCTAGATAATTTTTACCACTAAACTCTGTTTTTTCCGTAGACACTTCAACTGTTTTTATTGCACTAAATGACCAAAAAATCACAAATATAAAATCAACAATCAAATCCACCATTCATAAACAAAACAATAACACAATACAATGACGGACGGCGGATGTCAAATACAATGACGGACGGCGGATGTCAAAATATGACATTACAAAATTTTGCGCATGCGTACAGCTGTTTTCGCATAAGAATTGCATAGAAAGTTAAAAATTATGAACTTTCTATGCGGTATTGTGCAAGTGTTGTGCGCTGTATAAACCCAGCTTTAATAATTTTTTTTTAAAACTCAAAGGAGGAAAGAAAACAACACAATAAACCGTTTGAATCACACACCTGCATGGCACTCTGATGCAAAGCAGAATCGCTATGAGTTCGTCTCCATCCTGTATCCGAAGGTGGACTCAAATAAGGTCCGCTTGAGTATGGTGAAGGTTTGCGCTCTCGACTACTCCGAATAGGACCACCTGGTGATCGAGTCCGGCTCTGTCTGGCTCCGGTACTGACCATTCGAGACTGGGGCGGTTCTTCGTTAGGCTGCAAAAAAAAAACGTCAACTGTCATTACATGTACAAGGAAGTTATTTACCACATTTGTTTATAAACGTAATTAAGAAGGAAAAACGCTTGAACGGTTAAAGACAAAAAAACGGTTTGTAATCATTTCCGATGGAAACTTTATCCTATTAACAATTTTAATAATCCGGCTATTAACTTTAATATCCATCTCAACAAGGTAATCGAAGATGTCTCCAGCATTTTAATAAACCGTGTCTCAAAACTCAAACAATTGAAATATTTTATTAGGTATAATGATTAATTCAATGCTAAGTTAGGTGGAATAGTCATTTAAAATTGCACGCGCGTTTTTAACTATTACTGATAACACCCATTGAGTAATATAGTCGATATATCATTACAGATTTTACGTAGAACAAACATTGTCACGTTTGAATATGTGGGAATAATTTATTGGCTGTGAAGTGTGATTAAGCGGGATTTTCTGATTCTAAAAACGAAAAAATCTGTTTCGACGCTTCCATATAAAAGGAAGACACTTTATTATTTTTATTACTATTTGTTTACTTTAGATTGTCAGATTTTTAAAACAATCGACGACCTTGGTTTAATTAACGCAACGCTAAATTCGTCTTAGTTCGTTAAGGGAATTAAACAGACACCGCAATAAAAATAAATTGGATGATGCTTAGATTGAAGATCTTTTACACGTTTAAAAATGTCAAGGATAAGGAAACATTACAATTAAACCATAAACCGTCCGAAAATTTAAAACAGGCTAAACCAGTTTCCAAACTGTTTCAAATTCTACTCCATAACCGATTAAGGAAGCATCTTATGTACATATAAATGGACATTAATTCCAAATTAAAAAAAAAACAAGCCAAATTGCTGTGCGAGCTTTTCGACCACTGTATACAGGAAATTGTCTGGATTAATATTCATACGTGAATTATATTAGCATTAATTTGTTTTTGTTCGATTGGCGAATATAATATATTTCAATCGTCTTTTTAAAAAAAAAAGTCATTAAAAGGGAATTAAGACAGGCTTTATTAGGTAAAATTGCATGACTGTTGCTTTGTTTGGATTTGGCAAGAAAGGGCATTCACGAAGTTTTAGTACAAAACCTCCTAATATTAAAACAAGGTCGGGCTATATTTTTCTTTGCAAATGCCACTGGGGTTGGGTCTATTTTAGTTTTCAATTAGAATTTCAATGTTGTGGCGCAAATTGCGCTTTTTTCTCTGAAAAGAATTTGGTCAAAAATCGGACTGGACGTGGTTAAACACAATTTCCATCAATCTCATTACTGGTTTGTCTAGGTGGTACAATTACGAAAAAATTACTAATAATTAATTATTAAATTACGACTTAATAATTGATTCTCGAGGGGTAGATCGAGGATGTAATTTGGTGTACACACTCCAGGTATTATGAAGCACTTTACCATTATTACGAAGCATTGTGAGGTATTACAAGGCATTTGAGAGTATTTTGAGGCATTGTCTGTATATTTCAAAATGTTTTTTGAAATAAAACCTAAATAAAGGAAAGTTTGCGATATTTTAAGGAATACATTGCAGTAGACAATATAGTGTATTAATAACAATAACAAAATTGAGTGAAAATTTAACAGAACAGCGTAACCACATGTAATTATTATGGTAAAATCTTTGTTACATGATATTGAGTTTAAACACTATTCTTTACAAATTATTATAATAATTTACCAATTTTTCAACAAAATAAAGTTTAAATTACATTTTTAAGGTCACGTGACTGTTTTTGACAATGTCAACTAGCTTTTACAGTGTTGCAAGCTTAAAATTGTATTATTAACGTCACGTAACGTGTATTTAACAATTTCAACTTTTACAACTGTCTAAATTTAATTTACCAAATGATGAACGTTTAAATTACATTTTAAAGTCACGTGACTGTTTTTGACAGGTGACAGTTGGCTTTGACAGTGTTGCCAGCTCTAACATGACATAATCATAATCACGTGATGTGTCTCTAGCAATTTCAGCTTTTACAACTTTCGTAAAATAGTCTAAATGTAATTTACCAAGTGTTTACATTTTAAACCAAATTTTAAAGATCACGTGACTGTTTTTGACAAGTGTCAGTTGGCTTTGACAGAGTTGCCAGCTCTAAAATGGCATAGTCAAAGTCACGTGATGTGTGTCTATTGTATTTTCAGCTTTTACAACTGTCTAAAATAGTCTAAATGTAATTTACCAAATTTTTAAATTTTAAACCACATTTTAAAGGTCACGTGACTGTTTTTGGCAAGTGTCAGTTGGCTTTGACAGTGTTGTAAGCTCCAAAATGACATAATCAAAGTCACGTGATGTGTCTCTTGCAATTTTAGCTTTTACAACTGTCTAAATGTAATTTACCAAATTTTTAAATTTTAAACCATATTTTAAAGGTCACGTGACTGTTTTTGACAGATGACAGTTGGCTTGGACGGTGTTGCCAGCTCTAAAATGACATAATCAAAGTCACGTGATGTGTCTCTTGCAATTTTAGCTTTTATAACTGTCTAAAATAGTCTAAATGTAATTTACCAAATTTTTAAATTTGAAACCATATTTTAAAGGTCACGAGACTGTTTTTGACAGATGACAGTTGGCTTGGACAGTGTTGCAAGGTCTAAAATGACACAATCAAAGTCACGTGATGTGTCTCTTGCAATTTTAGCTTTTATAACTGTCTAAAATAGTCTAACTGTAATTTACCAAATTTTTAAATTTTAAACCATATTTTAAAGGTCACGTGACTGTTTTTGACAGATGACAGTTGGCTTGGACGGTGTTGCCAGCTCTAAAATGACATAATCAAAGTCACGTGATGTGTCTCTTGCAATTTTAGCTTTTACAACTATCTAAATGTAATTTACCAAATTTTTAAATTTGAAACTATATTTAAAAGGTCACGTGACTGTTTTTGACAAGTGTCAGTTGGCTTTGACAGAGTTGCCAGCTCTAAAATGACATAATCAAAGTCACGTGATGTGTGTCTATTGTATTTTCAGCTTTTACAACTGTCTAAATGTAATTTACTTTTAATTTAACTAAACTACTTTTTAATTTAAGTTTTTAAATTTTAAACTATATTTTAAAGGTCACGTGACTGTTTTTGACAGGTGTCAGTTGGTTTGGACAGTGTTGCAAGTTCTAAAATGACATAATCAAAGTCACGTGATGTGTCTCTTGCAATTTTAGCTTTTACAACTGTCTAAATGTAATTTACCAATTTTTTTAATTTTAAACCATATTTTAAAGGTCACGTGACTGTTTTTGACAGATGACAGTTGGCTTGGACGGTGTTGCCAGCTCTAAAATGACATAATCAAGGTCACGTGATGTGTCTCTTGCAATTTCAGCTTTTACAACTGTCTAAAATAGTCTAAATGTAATTTACCAAATTTTTAAATTTTAAACCATATTTTAAAGGTCACGTGACTGTTTTTGACAGGTGTCAGTTGGCTTGGACAGTGTTGCAAGTTCTAAAATGACATAATCAAAGTCACGTGATGTGTCTCTTGCAATTTTAGCTTTTACAACTGTCTAAATGTGATTTATCAAATTTTTTAATTTTAAGCCATATTTTAAAGGTCACGTGACTGTTTTTGACAGGTGTCAGTTGGCTTGGACAGTGTTGCAAGTTCTAAAATGACATAATCAAAGTCACGTGATGTGTCTCTTGCAATTTCAGCTTTTACAACTGTCTAAATGTAATTTACCAAATTTTTAAATTTTAAACCATATTTTAAAGGTCACGTGACTGTTTTTGACAGGTGTCAGTTGGCTTGGACAGTGTTGCCAGCTCTAAAATGACATAATCAAAGTCACGTGATGTGTCTCTTGCAATTTCAGCTTTTACAACTGTCTAAAATAGTCTAAATGTAATTTACCAAATTTTTAAATTTTAAACCATATTTTAAAGGTCACGTGACTGTTTTTGACAGGTGTCAGTTGGCTTGGACAGTGTTGCAAGCTCTAAAATGACATAATCAAAGTCACGTGATGTGTCTCTTGCAATTTTAGCTTTTACAACTGTCTAAAATAGTCTAAATGTAATTTACCAAATTTTTAAATTTTAAACCATATTTTAAAGGTCACGTGACTGTTTTTGACAGGTGTCAGTTGGCTTGGACAGTGTTGCAAGCTCTAAAATGACATAATCAAAGTCACGTGATGTGTCTCTTGCAATTTTAGCTTTTACAACTGTCTAAATGTAATTTACCAAATTTTTAAATTTTAAACCATATTTTAAAGGTCACGTGACTGTTTTTGACAGGTGTCAGTTGGCTTGGACAGTGTTGCCAGCTCTAAAATGACATAATCAAAGTCACGTGATGTGTCTCTTGCAATTTCAGCTTTTACAACTAAATCTAATTTACTAAATTTTTAAATTTTAAACCATATTTTAAAGGTCACGTGACTGTTTTTGACAGGTGTCAGTTGGCTTGGACAGTGTTGCAAGTTCTAAAATGACATAATCAAAGTCACGTGATGTGTCTCTTGCAATTTTAGCTTTTACAACTGTCTAAAATAGTCTAAATGTAATTTACCAAATTTTTAAATTTTAAACCATATTTTAAAGGTCACGTGACTGTTTTTGACAGGTGTCAGTTGGCTTGGACAGTGTTGCAAGCTCTAAAATGACATAATCAAAGTCACGTGATGTGTCTCTTGCAATTTTAGCTTTTACAACTGTCTAAATGTAATTTACCAAATTTTTAAATTTTAAAGGTCACGTGACTGTTTTTGACAGGTGTCAGTTGGCTTTGACAGTGTTGCAAGTTCTAAAATGACATAATCAAAGTCACGTGATGTGTCTCTTGCAATTTCAGCTTTTACAACTGTCTAAAATAGTCTAAATGTAATTTACCAAATTTTTAAATTTTAAAGGTCACGTGACTGTTTTTGACAGGTGTCAGTTGGCTTGGACAGTGTTGCAAGTTCTAAAATGACATAATCAAAGTCACGTGATGTGTCTCTTGCAATTTTAGCTTTTACAACTGTCTAAAGTAGTCTAAATGTAATTTACCAAATTTTTAAATTTTAAACCATATTTTAAAGGTCACGTGACTGTTTTTGACAGGTGTCAGTTGGCTTGGACAGTGTTGCAAGCTCTAAAATGACATAATCAAAGTCACGTGATGTGTCTCTTGCAATTTCAGCTTTTACAACTGTCTAAAATAGTCTAAATGTAATTTACCAAATTTTTAAATTTTAAACCACATTTTAAAGGTCACGTGACTGTTTTTGACAGATGACAGTTGGCTTGGACGGTGTTGCAAGCTCTAAAATGACATAATCAAAGTCACGTGATGTGTCTCTTGCAATTTTAGCCTTTTACAACTATCTAAATGTAATTTACCAAATTTTTAAATTTTAAACCATATTTTAAAGGTCACGTGACTGTTTTTGACAGGTGTCAGTTGGCTTTGACAATGTTGCAAGCTCTAAAATGACATAATCAAAGTCACGTGATGTGTCTCTTGCAATTTCAGCTTTTACAACTGTCTAAAATAGTCTAAATGTAATTTACCAAATTTTTTTATTTTAAACCACATTTTAAAGGTCACGTGACTAATTTTGACAGATGTCAACTGGTCTTTACAATGTTGCAAGCTTAAAAATTGAATTATCAAGTCACGTGACCTAGTTCTTACAATTTTACTACTGTCTAAATTTAAAATACCAATTTTTCAACTGTTTCTTTTAAATGATAAGTGTCTTTATTTGACACGTGCTAACCTAACCTAAAAACTGTCACGTGACTTTTAAAAAAATGAATTTTAAGCTTTTGCGTCTTCAAAATTTGGAAAAGTAATCAGGTGGAAGTATTTTTTTTTTTTAAATTATTAATCCTTATGACATTTGTACTCTTGTCAAAATGTCATGTACAAATTGTAAAAGCAGACATGCTACTTAATTAATCTGACCTAAAAACTGCCACGTGACCAAAAAAAAAATGTAAGGGTGTATTTCATCAAGGTTTATCATCAAAAAATATTACTACAATTAACATCTCGAAAATAAGCAATAATCCCTATATTTCCTTAATTTGAAAACAATTTTATTGGGACAAAACCTGAAAAGCTAAAAACAAATACAATTCCTCGAATTTAAAGCATAACAACCAAAATCATCAACTTCCTCGATTGTTTTTCAGTTTTAGAGGTAATAAAAGCGAAACTGGGGAATTGAAATATGGGGAAAATAACGTTTTCTCGTGGCGGCAGTAATCGCTTGGAAATGCAGTTTTGCCTTATTTTCTACGATTTATTTTCCGATCGGACCGGTCTTTAGGTTAATGAAAAATTTACGATAACATATTTCAGTTTGACTGTCCCAGGGGACACGTGCCGAAACAAAAACCTTTTGTGTGGAAACCTATTAAAAGCATGGACGTTGGAATGTGAACGACCAGGTGATGATGGTATTGTGATCTAAAACGTTAAGCTGGATGCACGTCGCGATTTCTATGAAAGATTTACATTGTTTGCTTTTTTATAAAGCCATTAACACAATTAAATGGCGAGCCCCAAGTGACACATTGGAATTAGCATCGAAAAGTTTGTTTTACGCTTCCGATAATTAAAAACGGATACTATTGGACATGTGCAATCAATTATTTATGTAATGTTATTGGATCGATTGAGTGGGTACGTTTGAAGGTCCGACAATTATTATTAAATGTTTTATTTACGATAAGTAAAATATTGAAAATTAAAGCAAAATCTGAATTTGAGCCATTAAAAGTAGTCCAGGCAGTTTGAAAGTCTCATTTTTCGGTTTTTTGCTTATATCTCCGAAACTGACGTGACCTCTCTATACAAAATAAAAACTGATTAAATTTGCTTTATTCCGTCAAGTTTTTTGATATCTTGTATAGTTTTCGAGATATCCACTCTTGAAAGTCTGTAATTTTATAATTGACTTGTATATTTATTTATTTTTTTTACCGGATAAATCTTTACCCATGCACCCAAAAACTAAATACTGGCCGAATTTAGTGATATTTTTTTAGGCTATTGGATAGGTAGAGCATGAAAATCTTTTCAATAATGTACATATTTTGTCCTTGACTACTTCATTTATTGTCTCCTTCAAATGTTGAAAGCAGTTCAGTGTTGAGCGTAAAATCTGAAGCTTTAAGTCAAATGTATGTTAGGAAGAATTCGGTTAATTTCTTGCTTTCTTGAGGGGGAAAGGACTTTGAATTTCGTCTTTTAGGTCGCTGACAGTGTTTTCAAACTTTGGCAGCACTTTTCTCCCTGACTGTACCGAATTTAGTGATATTTTTTTAGGCTATTGGATAGGAAATTTAATAAGGATTCCAAAAATGTGCTTAAAACTGTCATTTTCACACTACAAGTGGGTTTTACAGGCGATTTTGTCCTTGACTGTCCTTTCAAACTGTGTTTCTGTTAGTTCAAACTTTGACACTGTTTTTCTCTCTGACTGTACTCAATTTGGTAGTGTTTTTTTAGGTTAGTGGATAGGAAATTTAATGAGGATTCCAAAAATGTGCTTAAAACTGTCATTTTCACACTACAAATGGGTTTTACAGGCGATTTTGTCCTTGACTGTCCTTTCAAACTGTGTTTCTAACAATTCAAACTTTGACACCATTTTTCACCATGACTGTACCGATATGTTTTTTGTTTTTTTTGGCTATTGAATAGGAAATTTAATGAGGATTCCAAAAATGTACTTAAATCAAACATTTTCTGACTAGAAGTGCGATTTTGTCCCTGACTGTCCTTCCGAACTGTGTTTCTTTTAGTTCAAAATTTGACACTGCTTTTCTCCCAGACTGTACCACATTTAATACGGTTTTTCCAAGTAACTGAATAGGAAATTTAATGAGGATTCCAAAAATGTGCTTAAAACTGTCATTTTCTCATTCCAAGTGGGTTTTACAGGCGATTTTGTCTCTGACTGTCCTTTCAAACTGTGTTTCTGGCAGTTCAAACTTTGACACTGTTTTTCCAACTGACTATACTCGATTTTTTAGTGTTTTTTTAGGTTAGTAGATAGGAAACTTAATGAGGATTCCAAAAATGTGGATAAAACTGTCATTTTCTCACTCCAAGTGAGTTTAACAGACGATTTTGTCGCTGACTGTCTTTTCAAACTGTGTTTCTGGCAGTTCAAACTTTGGCAGCACTTTTCTCCCTGACTGTACCGAATTTTGTGATTTTTTTTAGGTTATTGGATAAGAAATTTAATGAGGATTCCAAAAATGTGCTTAAAACTGTCATTTTCTCACTCCAAGTGAGTTTAACAGACGATTTTGTCGCTGACTGTCTTTTCAAACTGTGTTTCTGCAGTTCAAACTTTGACAGCACTTTTCTCCCTGACTGTACCGAATTTTGTGATTTTTTTTAGGTTATTGGATAAGAAATTTAATGAGGATTCCAAAAATGTGCTTAAAACTGTCATTTTCTCACTCCAAGTGAGTTTTACAGACGATTTTGTCGCTGACTGTCTTTTCAAACTGTGTTTCTGGCAGTTCAAACTTTGGCAGCACTTTTCTCCCTGACTGTACCGAATTTTGTGATTTTTTTTAGGTTATTGGATAAGAAATTTAATGAGGATTCCAAAAATGTGCTTAAAACTGTCATTTTCTCACTCCAAGTGAGTTTAACAGACGATTTTGTCGCTGACTGTCTTTTCAAACTGTGTTTCTGGCAGTTCAAACTTTGGCAGCACTTTTCTCCCTGACTGTACCGAATTTTGTGATTTTTTTTAGGTTATTGGATAAGAAATTTAATGAGGATTCCAAAAATGTGCTTAAAACTGTCATTTTCTCACTCCAAGTGAGTTTAACAGACGATTTTGTCGCTGACTGTCTTTTCAAACTGTGTTTCTGCCAGTTCAAACTTTGGCAGCACTTTTCTCCCTGACTGTACCGAATTTTGTGATTTTTTTTAGGTTATTGGATAAGAAATTTAATGAGGATTCCAAAAATGTGCTTAAAACTGTCATTTTCTCACTCCAAGTGAGTTTAACAGACGATTTTGTCGCTGACTGTCTTTTCAAACTGTGTTTCTGCCAGTTCAAACTTTGGCAGCACTTTTCTCCCTGACTGTACCGAATTTTGTGATTTTTTTTAGGTTATTGGATAAGAAATTTAATGAGGATTCCAAAAATGTGCTTAAAACTGTCATTTTCTCACTCCAAGTGAGTTTAACAGACGATTTTGTCGCTGACTGTCTTTTCAAACTGTGTTTCTGGCAGTTCAAACTTTGGCAGCACTTTTCTCCCTGACTGTACCGAATTTTGTGATTTTTTTTAGGTTATTGGATAAGAAATTTAATGAGGATTCCAAAAATGTGCTTAAAACTGTCATTTTCTCACTCCAAGTGAGTTTAACAGAACATACAGGTTTCACCTGCTTTTTGTACTTGGGCGGTGGTAGAGGAAGGATCTGAAAAAACTGCTGACGCTTTTTGGATCTCTGGCGACTTCAGATACAACTTCGCAAATGCGACCTTGTTTTTTCGAAATGCTGAAGATGTGGTATCGCATCCAGTAAATGCATGCAAAAACAGCACATCCTTGAAACCTTGGTGCTGAAGCTCTTAAGACGAGAATAAGGAATCTCTCATCTTTCCACCTCCTAATGTCCTTATACGCATCAGCTTTAGCCATCAAAAGGACGATGAGGTCGACATCTTCCCACAATGCAGACAGCTGTCGTTTCCGACATTTCCACAGCCATATCCACAATCAGAACGTCCGCATCATTTTCTGCTTGAAGGGTCCTAATCCCATTGTCCTTAAGCATGTTGATGAGTCTGCTTTTGTTGAACTGATTCGACAGAAAATCTTCTTGTTTGACGTTTATCACGGTCATAGTTTTTCGTGATAAAGTGGATGTAGCTCTTGCAGATTATCGATATCTTTGCACCTCTTTGCCAAATTACTTTATGAAGGAGAAGCCCTCCGTCAATGTACATTCTTGGTCGTAGTGTTGAATAGTTTGTACAGCGCTGATTTAGTCGCTTTCCCAGTTGATCCAGTTTAACAGCACTGATTTAATCAGCGTCGCATTGCACCAGTTTGCAACTGCACCCCCTTGAAAATGTACACCTCATTAGCAATGACATTCTAGAGATAAGAAACTTTTTAGTCCTCGAGTTTAAAAATAGAACTTTTTGTCATTTACTGGATATTTTTAGTGTTTATTTGCAAATTAACTGTGTTAAAAATTACGTAAAATGACGTTCAATCCTCAGACAATCTCTAAGTGAGTTGTGATATCTGCAAAGCTTACGCAAATTACGGTTAGATTTACGAAGTACAATACGAATATACAACTTTAGTATTGTAATAAAGTCCCAGTGAGAGATAAAAACCTACAATTTTTATTAATTAAGTTAATCAAAAGTGAACACCCAAACGCAAATAAGCAGATTACCAATAATTATTTTTCAAATACAAGTGAATGGTTGTGAAATTTTCCTTTGAGTTTACGGAAACATTTTGACCTTTACTTTTATCAAAACCTCACCGAAATTCATAAACGTAATGAAATATGGTTATTTGCGTTTGTCTGTTTATTGTATTTTCCTTCCACAAACAGGTTTAAAACTGTAAATTATTGATGAAATGTAGAAATAACTGCGGAATTTCCACGTTTTAGTAGTTCTATAGTTTCAATTATTCGAGTTGATCAGAAGGTTTTCCTGTACAAAATGTAATAATATTGTGACTGATCATTTATAATGGGTGTTCAATAATTGTTATGGTCGTAGTTGGCTGTGGTTCTAGCATGAACGTATGGCCGTTGATAAGTTCGTATATGATTTGAAATGACAGCTGTCATAATTGTTTGCAACGTTATCTAAGACATACGTTTTTTGTGACAATTGCCATCCATAGGCGACCTGACCATAACAATTATTGAACACCCGTTACAAACTATACTTATTGCACATGTAGACTTGATTAAAAAATTATTTTTTTTGTTTCTCTACCACTCAAGCAAAAAAAAAATGTGTTTGTCTCTTCAGACTAGTTCTGGAATAAGCAGATGTGACAACTAAACGGCGCAAAAATCTTACCACATGTTCCACATATTCATGCATTCCTAACATTTCGATTTAGTTTATTAGACACGGCGACGTGCATATAAATCATAGCCGTGACTAAACCGACAAAGCTACACTTTTGATGTAAACGCATTCATTGAACAAAATCTACTCAATCATCAACAGGGACGGATCATAAAGCGGCAAAAGAAAAAGTGCAAAATAACTGACAAAAATTAGGGGTAGATCGCCGAAGTATTTTGGTGTACACACTCGAGGTAATTCGAGGCACTTTGCCAGTATTACGAAGCATTTTGAGGTATTACAAGACATTACAAGGTATTTCATAGAATTTTGAGGCATTGACTATACAGGTGTGGTAAATCCAAAAGCGACCATAGGAAAACCGTGTAACGGACAGAGAAACGTAGGTAATTGCATGCGCGGGAGAAAGACAGAAAACGAAAAAATATCAAGTAGGCCATATTTTTAGCGCGCTGTTGCCAAACGCCGTAAGTAAGTTTGTCGAGGGTATTGAATACTTACGGCGTTTGGCAACAGCGCGCTAAAAATATGGCCTACTTGATATTTTTTTCGTTTTTTGTCTTTCTCCCGCGCATGCAATTACCTACGTTTCTCTGTCCGTTACACGGTTTTCCTATGGTCGCTTTTGGATTTACCACACCTGTATATTTCAAAACCTGTATTTTCAAACAATCGTACAAAAAATATTTTTGTTTGTTAGAATCTGGAAAAAAAGTTACCTGAAAAACAATTTTAAGCTTTCGGCACAAGGTCCAATCAAGTGTCAAAAATTTGGAAAAACGTCACTTAACCTAACCTAAAAACTGTCACGTGACCAAAAAAAATTTCAAGGGTGTATTTTATCAAGGTTTATTATTGTCCCAATACCAGGGGCCTTATAACTAAATTTAAAAATGCCCCAAATGTGTAGGTAAACATTTGAAGGCATTCTGAGGCAGTTTAAAAAATTTAAAGGCATTTCGAGGTATTTCAAGGTAATATGAGGCATTTTAGACAGTTTTAAGGCATAATTTGTATGCAAAAAGGAATTTTGATGTACAAAAAATTATCGGCGATCTACCCTTGGGACAAAAAAGAGTGCCACAACTAGAAATAGACGAGAAGCCCATCAAAACTAACTAGCTAGTGCACAACTAACAAAAGAGAGAACTACAAAGAGGAACAAGGACAGCACAGTCACCTTGGAGACTGCGTCGCTGTCGCGCCCTATCCCTGATGACACCTTTGCACCAGGACGGGGCGCCGAAACGTCGGGCAACGAGCCACCGCGAAACGCGCCCAACGTCTGCGCGCTGCCGATTCGCAGTGAATTTTTCGATTGTGCTGCGCGATCTAGGTGCGGAGATGCTACCTGAAATTTTTATAGTCAAAAGTAGTGTAATTTAAATTATAATACAGAAACAGGCAAAATGGCCTCAGCGCCAATTTGCAGCTGGCAACACTGTAAAGTTAAGTTGAAGCTTGTCAACAACAATCTAGTGACCCGTCGTCAATTTCAGTTGTTCCAACTGCATAAATGTAATTCAGAGACCAAGAAAAGTCTGTAAATTAGCATTTAAACAGAATTAGTTAGAACCGCTAAAATTATATCCTGACAATGGGGTCGTCTACCAAAAATTTGTTTTGCTCTAATTAGAAGTGCTCACTTTTTAACAATCACATCTCTCTTCTGTTTACAGTAAGTTGAGAGAGACGGAATGCATAAGCGTATGTCATTGTCATTTTAGCGAAACGTCAACCGGGGAAACGCAACTGACATTTTAGGTTATGTTTAATGTTTATTTTCTAGTGATTTGTGTTTAGGAAGTTATGTTCTGCGGGAAAAAACGTCGTTTTGAGCGTTGTGTTGTTCAATCTTGTTCAAAAAGTTGTAGGAGGTGCCCCAATAAGATATTTTTACCAGAGAAGCCAAAACCGGTGAAATTTGCGTCCTGAGTTAACACGTACGTAGGTTTAACTTTCTTTTTAAACTTTTTGTAAAATTATGTATGTAATATTGAAATGTAAGACGTAATAGCTCGTTTTGCATTTTAAAATTTTCATATTTTTGAAACCTTAAATTCCACTATGGTAGACGACCCCATTTCCAGTTCTTGACAAGACTTTGTCACTGACACATGTCATTCAAGGCAATGTTGCCTTATCTCCTTACTAATTTGTTTCAGGATATTATGTAGTAAATCCTTGACGGTGATTTATGTGAGCTCCTTAAAACTTAAAAAATTACCCTTTAAGTATGTTTTTGTCGTTTTTACAAAGATTACACACGAAATTTCGTTATCGGCCTCAAGGTCGCAAAATTATTATCGCAAAACCGCGAAAAAGCAATGTAGTTGATATTTGCAACTTGAATGGCCTACTTGATGTGATGAATTGTTTGTGTATTAGTTGTAAAAAAAAAAAAAAAACAACTAAAAACACACTATGAGCTATCAATCAAATAGGTACTTAAACATTAATAATTATTGTGTTTGAAATCAAAATTGGGTTATGGTTCATTTTAGGTCTGTTCCCTGTAAATGTCAAGTTTCATTGGTTGAATGCTCACGTGACTATGACGTTTTCTGACTTGTGACCAATAGAATTTCTCTGATTACTAGTTGGAGATTCTCTCTGGGAACAGACCTTATATGATAGTGAAACAAATTACTATTACAGTAATAAATAAATAAATCTTCGAATAAACTGAGTTTGTTTGCTAAATACAAAAATATTTAAACAAATTGTATCTGCATCAATGGAGGTAAAAGGATTTTTTGAATAATATCTAAATCTAGAGAGCAGAACAAACATTTCACCCTTACTAGTCCCTAATTTTGCTTATCAATGACCAAACAACTATATTATTCCTAATTAGTGACCATTCAAAAGATGGTAAACAACAGATGAATTTCTTTTGTAATTAATTGATAGATGAAGTCATTGCAATATTTCATTACCCCAAAACAAGTTCTGTTTGTTGCCACTAGAAGTGTGTTTATTGATTGTTGTAAAAGTAATAAACTATAATAATATAAAAAGTCAATTTGGTGTGGAGCAGTGACCTTATTGGTTAGATTTGGAGGAGTGAAAAAAATCGAGGTGAGGACGTTTGGGCACTAGCTGATCACCATCATCAGGCTAGTTGAATAATTTGAGTAGTACTATTATTACGCCGAGTGCAGGCACCAGGCAGCAAAAATGTTGTTTACGTTCTAGCTAGGTCAGATTTGTTGCTTGATTTTCAGAGGTTAAATGGGAACTTTTTCACTCACCTTCACGTCGGAAACTTCCTTCATGATTTTCTCAAACGCGGCCGTTTCCTCGGCTTGTCGATGAGTGTGTAAAGCGATTTTTTCACTGAATTTCCTCGGGTTCGCCATGATTGCCGTACACACACAAAAATTCACCGTACTGCACTGGCGCGCGGGTTCTCTCGTTCAAGACGCGATACTACTCATTTGTTCATGTTGGCACAATCGATAACCGAGTTTCCTTTATTGTTCCGACATTCTCATTTCACCACCGATTCGCCATCCCCTTCAATTGAAAACATACTTTTAGCTAAACCGTATCAATAATTACGCTGGCCGATTAATTTATTCTCAGCTGGCCGACCGACTAGCTGCTCTAAAAATTGCGTTCTCACGTTTTTCAAGGATTGGAATTTGGAATAATAACAATGTATGTGTGGTTGCATAGCGTCGAATGTCAATCAGCAGTGCGCGCCGTTAAACTAATCAACGCCGTCGCGGCGCCGCATTGTTTCAGGACCGGATTACGCAAAGTCTTTTACTATCTCATCCAAAAAGACAGATTCAGTAAAACTAAATCGTTTTTAACTTACTTTCAGCTATAAATCTTGTATGATTGTCAACTACGGCAGAATATAGAAATAAACAGAGCCAACTTGACAACTGATCACATAACATAACCTTTTTCTATACATGACACTATCATCACGTGAACCTAAATAACAATAGTACACAGCGGTCAGGTGGTAACTATCCAAATGCAATCTACATTTACAGTTTACTTAACTGGCTTGATATTTAACATTATAACTATTTTGATTTGAATTATATTGTGGAGGCATAAACTGTTTATTCTCTTTTAAATAGAGTTGCAGGAAAAATATTTGAAAGTGCTACTAATCCAGGAAAACTCAACCACAATTCACTAACAAAAATTAGTTCTCTTGTTTTGCAAAAATTATAATCTACTGCATAGAACATTTATTAGGTACACTTATTGTTCCTGTTGCTCATCCACAGGTCTGAAATGGTTCAGCAAATTAACTATCCATCCACTTTCCTGGCCTTTGGTGTACTCTCTGACAAATCTATAGTTACATATTGAAATTTTTTCCTGGTATTCAGGCAACATGCCCAAATTCAATGGTGGTTCCTCTCCTTGTGATCTCATTTTTGATAGTCCCTTCAAAACATGGTAAACCATGGTAATTTCCACAAAACGTTTTTGTACATCTGCTTCTTCATTACTAAACATAATCCCTATCTAAAAAACTTAAAATAGACAACCAGAGGTGGAAGAGTATGTGAACTGCTATACCTGATAGGGAAAGGAAAAGTAAATATCATCAACATCAACAGGTATCAAATCTCTTTGGGCTAGTGACATTTTTGATATGCGGTCCTGTAATGTTGGGATAATATCAGGAGTGACAAGACCTTCCAAATCTTGCCCTTCAGTTACTCTATGAGACACCACCTGACAAATTATCAAGTTTGCTGAAAACATTATGCACCAAATAATTGATTACCTCAACAGCTTTCTTTGAAGCTTGCACAAATTCAGGTAAACTGAACTCAACATCAAAGTATGGCTTGATAATAAAAGTAGTTAGGATGAGGTTTTTGAATGACCTGAACAAAGACGGCCACACTACAACTGGAAAGTTCATTAAAGGGGGCAATTTTTTCGATGAAGCAGGGGGCCCGCTCTCTTGACAGAAACATCTTTCACAAGGCTTAACCAATGCAGACGCTTGACGTTGTAAATATCTATTATGAGTAGCGGTTAAGGTACTTTGAAGACGAACACTTTTAGGGTGACAGGGACCCTCTTGATTTACTAGTTTAAATAAAGTTTTGTTGCACTTTTTCGAGTTTTGTGCAATGTTTTTTAATAAGCTAAAATTCATTTTTTTAAATTGAAATCATAACATAACCACAAAAAACTAAAGTGACATTTTTGAAGCATATTCAAGACTGTCATTTTTATATGTCAAATGTAACAACACTGCTGGTTGCCTAACTTAATAGTTCCCGATTCTCTATGGTTGCCAAGTTAATTTTGACATCAGTAAAATATTGAGCTGACCTAAACTAAAATGAATTAAAATATTAAAAATATACGTTAATCTGTTTAAACATTGTTTAAGAAAATTTCTTGTTTGTTACGACTGATATAGCATTATCCTGATGATTAAATTTGCTGCGTAGTGTTAGCAGAAACGCTCTTAAACAATTTGGCAACGTGGCTATTTATTGACTTTCAAGACAAAGGCAGAAAATATCTCCAGCTGATTTTGAAGCCGTTTTGCGGTGGTGGGAAAGAGACACGAAATATCGGTATGTGCGACCAATCATCAGTGACGCTGCCATATGGGAAAGTTGACTAGAAAAGTGGAAAGCAGTAAAGCAGTGGGTGGTCAGACAAAAGTTCTTTGTTTTTGTTGATTATTTTCAGTTTTCCTCGCTTTCGCGTGACCATTAAGATCGCGTCGAACATCCAAATTAGCTACGTACAAAAGCCCGATCCTTTAGTGCTCATTTTCTACAGGAGTCTAGTTAAGTTTCAAATCATTGGTGTTTAATGGCGTCATCAGTATTTATTTGAAAGATCAAATAATTTACTGGGAGTTCAGGTAAATCAGCGTTTTCGTTTCATCACTGTCGAAAATTATCGGACAATCCGAGTGGTTGTGAGACTATGGCTGCCCCAAGATCATCCAGCAGTGCTCTGCGTGCTTTAGCTGTCGAATATAAAAGTTTACAGGAGGAACCTGTGGAAGGATTTCGTGTTAAATTAGTGAATGATGAGAACTTGTTCGAATGGGAAGTTGCTATTTTTGGACCACCAGACACACTTTACATGGGAGGCTGCTTTAAGGTAAAATTCTATACTATCTAATCACTACAGTGTTTTGTGCAGGAATTGTATATTTTCTGTATCTAGATCTTTTGTCACTCACATACATAAATATACAAAATCCTACCACTATATGAAGGTCTTATTTACATATCAGATTTTCAAGGAATGTTTTATTGCAAACACACAGAATTTAATACAATTCTTGTGCTTTGCTTCATAAGTGCCTTGAACAAAATTTGTGCTTAAGGCCATGTTTCTACACTCATTGTTAAATGTATCCTTGACTTCATATGGTTTAATTTTAAATGTGCTGCTGCAGCTTGTGTCAAATTTATTTTTTAAACTAAGTATTGTAATTGTACTATCTCAGTAATGATTTTTTTTGTGATATTAGTGAAGTGTAGTCATGAAACTGCATGGTCATTTCTGTCAAGCTTTTGTCTGGTTTCAGTACTTTCTATAGATACCTTCAGGGAAATGTACCTGGTGTTTCATACTGAAAAGTTTACGGCTTAGGTAATGGTACTCTTTTTTGAATTTCAGAACTATATTGGCTAGTGATTTATATTATAACCAAAGTACAGAAAATTTGAAGTTCATTAGCCTTAAGGTCAGTTATTTTTAGAAAGGTTGTACCACTTGGGGGTTTTTGGCTAAACATAAACAAGCTAAAATGAGACCATTTTAGTTCTAAAAAAGAACCCTCAAAAAGAAACAATAAATTTAATTATTTTATTACCCTCAGTTTAAGTCAATCACCAGCATTGATTAGAAGATGCATTTAACTCAGTGTTGCCACTACTTGTTTAAAAACCATTCTAACTATACATGAATTTGCAGGCAAGAATGAAATTTCCCTCGGACTATCCATATTCACCACCATCCATAAGGTTTCTCACAAAAGTGTGGCATCCGAATGTATATGAGGTAAGTGCAAAACTAGCTAGTTATATTTGATCAAACAAATCACTATTATGACCTGAATAGAATCATTTAAATAACATGCAATCAGTGGCTTAAGTAAATTGAGCTGTTTTAAATAAGGTTTCCTTTAAATGTCATTGCAATACTGTGTAATTAATAAGCAGTGAGTCAACTCACTGTTCCATACTTGGTTATTGAAAGGGTTTAATGTTGATAACTATACAATGTAATATATTCATGTACACTTAAAGTGCATTTGCACATTGTGCAGGAAGTTAGTTAGTAAATTAATCACCTTCTGGTTAGTCTGTATTGGTAAATTTCAAGGCAGGTGGTTAACCCATAGCATTATATTAGTTCTGGTTTGAAGTCATTAACATGAAGTGTAATAAACCTCACCCTAAATGGTTAAGTATCTTCTTTGCTATCTCCTGACATTGCAATCATAATTGACTGATTGATTAACCGGAATCAGTAGCCTATTTTATGTATTCCCTAAGTTGCTGGTTTATTTTATTATGTAGAATGTTTTCCCCAGCCTTTGGTTGAAAAATAAGATGACTTGCCATGCTCTACTTGCTTAAGCAGCCCTGTGAAGTGGAAAGATTAATCCGGTGTAGTAGCCATGGTACTTAAAACGTTATTAGAACCATTACCAATTAAATAGGCAGTTTATATAATTTTTCTTTGCAACTTTAATTTCCAGGTGGCGTAACGTTGAGGTTTCGAAATTTCTTTAGGTTTCACGCTGGTGTGGTATTGTCTAAGAGGTGTGTCAAGATCAACTTCTTGCTTTTGAACATCAACATTTTCTATGTTTTTTGAGACTTAACGGAGGTTTTGGAATGGCGCCAGTATTCAAGCATGATCGATTTACTAGAGGAAAAAGCGGATTTATTTAGCTAGTCAGGTTGGCTCAGTTAATATGACTAACAATTTAACAGTTAGCACACTTGCCAGAGTTGATATAAACGGATTCCCAGGTTTTAATAAATGGAGCATTCTCTTTTGTGCCTGCTAACTGTATTATGGTGGAACGATTCGCCGGGTCCCAGCCGTTTAGTCTAGTCAGCTGCTGAAAAGGGTCATTAACATGTTCCCCCAGTCGTTCACCGCTTTGCTTTACATGCCCCAGGGTTTAATGAAGAAAAGAAGTTTTTACTTATTTCATAGTGCCAGAAATTCATTGTAATTGTTGCTAAATAAATTCTCAGAGCAAATCATAAACTCACGTGCGTTTAGTGTATACAAGTGGTGTCCTTGCTGCTTTCTTGGCAACTTCATTCATATCAGCACGGGTAATTTTTTGTTTTCTATATTTACTTCTCCTAATGATTTCTCCTTTAACTGTTCCGGCTTTGTTCAGGTTATTAGCATTACAAATTTTAGGCTACCGTCCTGATGATTGTAACCAGTTCCATAAACTAGAAATAATTTTTTCTATGATACTATATACAAATTCAAGTTGTTATAAAATTCGATTTCCTCAATTATTTTGCGTGGTGCAATCGGGATCTGTTGGGTTTCGATCGGTCTGTTGAATATTTCATGCCTTTCACCATTTGTTATTTATCTTTCCAACATTAACGCATAAATCGATGATTAATTTCCCCTTGGAAAACGAGTGGGGAATATCCAACTGTCCAGCAGGTTTAGATTTTTTTTTATTGACTCGACAACAGGTGTTGTAGTTCTCCCATGACGATTTAAAAAAAAAACAGAATAAAGGTCTATAATTTTACTAGTTGAAAGTAACACTCAAAAAGTATATAAAAAAACAAACAACAATTATTTAAAAAGCACTTCAACATCATCGGTATTCTCCATGTTTATTCTAGTGACCTCTTCCACTTCTTTCTCACCTCTAATTTTTTTAAGTCGTTTAGCCAAATCATCTATTTTTTTTCTCAAACGAGCCGAGGTGCAATTCATCTCCGATATGAACATGTCCACATTTGCCTGGTGATTCTTTGTCCACTTCTTGATTAGGTTCACACATTCGCAGTCTAAAGGATTACCATCCAAGTGCACTGACGTGTTTTTTTTCAACAGTTGAACGAAACTCTCTGCAATGCAAAATGTACGCTACTGCCTTAACCACTTCCGGTTAACTTACCATCAAGACAAGTAATATGATTGTAACCGATTCTTAAATCGGAAACGGTCACGTGCTGCAGTAGATTAGCTGGAAAGTCCAACAACTGGTTGTTATCCAACCACAAGTTGTTGATTTTATCTAGATCAGCAAAAGCAGTGGCAGCTATTTCCCTGATTTGGTTGTGGCTGAAGATTAAATTAATAGTCAGGGTTACTGAACCAAATTGCTTGGGTCCTTTAAGGTTGGTAAACGCTCTTGAAGGAAGTTTTGTCAATGAGTTGTTTTGTACGGAAACACGCGTCAGAAGTGGAACTTGGTTAAACCATCTGAAATATTGATTTTAGTGTTGTATGTCCTAGATTCATTTCTCTACATTGCGTGTTATATGCAAAATTAGAAACGATTTATTGTAAACTAACAATACCTTGGATTCCAAGATTGAATCAAATTATCAGCCAAGTTAATATTCAGCAACATGGGCATGTTGCTCAGAGATTCAGCTTCTATATCTCTAATACGGTTCTGACTAAGATCCAGCATGGATATTTCCAAATTGTTGAACACACCCTCAGGCACATTATTAATTTCATTACCTTTGAGACTCAGTTTCCTAAGTTGAGGAAGATTTCTAAACGCTCCAGGTTCAATTTTTTCAATTCCACAGTTCTGTATTGTCAGCTCATCCAAGTCTTCTATGTCCTTAATAGAGTTTTTCTTAAGGATTGGAATGCTTTGTTCAGTGAATTCGATGTGGTCGTAGATACCTTTGGGTAGTTCATCTTTCAAACTGTCGCTAGCAACAATGTTTCTTTGAAATTTCAAAGTAAACACACTGTAACCTTTAAATGTAACATTTTTAAAAGTAGGTTGTTCAGTGCTGCTGAGCACTCCTAGGGCTACTACAAAGATAATAATCACCGACTTCATGTTACTGACTAACAAACTATTAGCAAAGTAATGGAATTTATAAGAGTATTTAAATCAGCTTAATGATAACCTTTGACTTGGGAGTTATCAATTATTGTATTTTTTTTTGCATTGCATTTAGAATGGAGATTTGTGCATTAGTATACTGCATCCCCCAGTGGACGATCCCCAATCAGGGGAGTTGCCATGCGAACGTTGGAACCCCACTCAAAACGTACGCACCATTCTGCTTTCCGTTATCTCATTGCTCAACGAGCCCAACACCTTCAGTCCAGCCAATGTGGACGCTTCTGTGATGTATCGCCGTTGGCGTGACTCGAAAGGGCGGGATAAGGAATATGAAAATATTATCAGGTAAAAAATTGTAGTTAAATATAGTTGACAAAGCAAGGAAACATGTTTTTGCAGAAAACAAGCTATGGCAGCGAGAGTTGAAGCTGAACGGGATGGAATACAAGTTCCCCTAACCTTAGAAGACTATTGCATAAAAACTCAGGTAACTTTTTAAACTTCCTTCAAAAGAATGTTGGCACTTTGCAAATTTCCAGGTAAAACCTAGTAATTCAGAGTCACAAGTAGAAATGACAGATTTCTACGACGATGATTACGACGAAGACTATGACGACGCCACAGACGACTCAGAGTACGGCGATGGGGACGATAACGACAGCGGAAACGGCGAATTGTGATAACTATCACCTCTGTGCAACCAATTTTTTTTTGTACATTTTGTTTTTCACTGAATCCATTATAAAGTCGTCCCTCTCTCGGTTCGTTCTGATTTAATGTGTCAATGTCGTTAAGTGACTCATTGTAGTGAGATTCTGCGCCGGTCGCTATTTGGTGTCTTGTACATATTTTATAAAGGAATTGGAACATTCTTAGTCAACAGTGACTGAATATATTATGATTTCCTCCTAGGTTGTTGCAATCGCATAGAACCTGGAAAAGATATGTAAAAAATACTTTTTGCAGGCCCAGTAATTGATCGGTTATTGCTATTCGATCTTGTGTACTACTGAAAAAACGGTTTCAAAAAATTCATGGAAGTCTGCTACCCAGATTAGGTAAGTTTTGGTTTATTTTCAAAAATCTTATAATTTCAACTTTAGTGACTGTTTTTGTGAAATATCTATTATTGATTTGGAATTGGAATTGCCAGCATACTAAGCTGAGTTTTATTTAATTTTTGTTAAAATATATTATCTTCAGCTTTGATTTGTTGATATCCAGGTTTTATACAAAATTTCTTCTCTGCTATACTGACTATTTTATTATCTGTTGTAGGTGAAAAATTTAAATACCTGTGGCAGCCTATCAGCTGTAGACTGTATTTTAGAGTCTGGTGCACATTAAAAAATCATGAATATTCCTATATTTTCTCCCGTAATTAAGGCAAGCAGTTATAATATCAAGAATAAATTAGAAACAGAAAAAGTGGAGTAAACCTGACCTAAGATAACCTTGGACCGATAAGTGGACTTTCACTTTATTTTACGAAAGTGGATTTTCCCAAACAGTGATACCGACTTTTTTAGATTTGCGTGAAAATTATTGCCATTTAGTTGTTTGACAACTAAAATCAGAATACTTTCCATCAAATAAAAACTATTAAAAAATTGGAGGTTTGTTATTAATTTCAGCATTATACCGAAATGCAACTTGAGGTTTTCTGGCTGAATAAGTGGAAAAAACTAGTTTGTACCTTGCACACCCTGTAACTCGGTTATTTTGGGGAGGTTGAACCACTGTTTTGAGCCCTTGTTTTCAGTGGTGGAAGCCAAAATTTTCTATCATGAAAATTGCGTACAGGATGGCCAAAAATAGTGAACTACCATACTTTTCCTGCACACTATGTGTACTTTGTATTTTTTTTTAAATTAAGTTTACCTGTATATACCTTGGATATCGAGTAATAATTATCTCTATGTTAAAAATTGTGTATTAATTGTTAGGAGGTTAACTACAAACTTTTCAACCGAGTTGTTACTGTAGCGTATGCAAAGTTAAATGATCAAAAACAAAACCTTTTAAAAAATACATCATAGGGATGTAAATGGATTGATTGCTTGGACTTGATAGAATTGTGTTTGTATCTACCTAATTAATTGAAGACTTTGAATAAATGTTTTAAGATTATTTTTCAGATTTTATTTATCCTGTAAGACTTACAGACTCAAGAGCCAGTAAAGAAAATAAGAAACAGAGCTAAATAGCTCCAATACAATCAAATTATTTAAAATTTTGCCACTTGTCTTCGGAACGCACTTTTTGTGCCGCCGCTACCGCCCTCTATATACAGCTTAACAGTTAAGCCCAATTTAAAATACGCAAAGAAAATCTGTCCAATCGCTGATTGGTTGGCAAACCATTGCACCAATCAAATTAAAACATGTTGCGGTTGGCTAAATCAGGCTTTTAGATTTGTAGAGTGACGTGGAGTTTGAAGTGAATATCCACAGGCATACGTCATCAGTGTTTCACGGTTTTTTGAAAAGGTTAGCTTTCCCTTCTGTTACCATATTCCGGTTTTCAAACCTATTGTTTTAACAATTTTTTTTTTTTAAATAACTGAGAAATCCAGTTAATTATGAGTGGCCAGTGGGAAGTAGTGAAAGGAAAAAATGAGAGACGCAGCAAGGTTCCAATACCTAAACCTACCAATAAAATTGGTGAAGACAAAAGTAAGAAAAAGAATGTTTTGAATGGAGTCAAAATTGAGGAAGTTCGTAAGTAGGTCAGCACTTAAAACTGAGTTTATGAGTAATTTTGTTATTTCCTGCAGTGCCCAAATCTCAAATGCAGAACCTCTATGCAGGGAAACCAAACAAGCCTCAAGAAAAACCTAAGCAAGCTGAGGTTAAAAAGCCAGAAAAAAAGGCTAGCAAAGGGCCTTCAGAGCCACCAAAACCTAAACCTCCAAAGTCAATTGAAGCTGGTTTATTAACTGTAAAACTTGAAACTGTATGTTTTAACAAACCCTCTGATTTGTGTACTTGATTGCAGATTTCTACTGAAGAATTCAATTTGATTTATGAACGTTCAAAAACTGCTTTTCCTGAAACACCAATTGTTTGGTTAAAAGAGCTCACCCAGTATTTGAACCAAAAACTACCTCTTGAAATCCAAGACCCAGTGTTTTCAAATAAACCCCCTGGTTATCCTTTAAGTGTGGTAAGTGTAACCCAACACATATCTCTTTTCTGGCTTCAAATGTGACTTTCTTTAGATGCCAGTAAACCTAAGAAATGTGTTGGAAAAAGTCATCAAAGATGCTGGCAAAACAAACTCTCAACTATATTTTGATATTGCTTTAACCTCCATGGTAACTGATTTGAGTAAAGGCCTACCGGCCGTCGGTTATCGATTCTTTTTGCAATACATTGCATTAAATGAGCCTAAACTAGTTACAGAGAACTTGTCCAAACATATTTCATTAAGAAACTCATATCAAAACCGCGCCAATGTTGCCTTATCAATATTATGGGCTGTGGGCCATGTAGGTGTCAATGACTTACATTCTGGCTTGAAAGTCTTCCAGGAGCTAAAGTTGCCTTTATTAGATATGAAAAGTTATTCGCGTTACGTTGTTAGATATTTACTAGAACTGACTAGCAGGGACCATGACTCTCACTTGTCTAAAGAGCAATTTTTACTGATTTTGGATACAATATTTTCAACCAAGAAAAACTTCCCCACAGAACTGCAAAAGGACTTGATACAAAATTTGCCTAAACTGAAAAGATTACTACTGAACAATAAACGGGAGAGTCCGAACGGTTTAGTGGAACCATTCCTGAAAAAAATCACCCTGACAAGCAATGTCGCATATCAGAACTGCCTTTGTGATATCTTGGTTGAAGTTTTTAGTAAAGACCAATCTGCCCTAGCTGCTTGGAATAAGGTTTATTCAAAGAACCTTGGAGCTAGTGCTGTTTTGCTTAGATACATAAGTAAGTGTTTTTTTTCTGTATTGTGACAGTCACTTGCAGAATTTTTTCTATAGGTAGTACATATAATTCAATCAAACCCAGCCTTAAGAAAGCTTTAAAAGATTTACTGCCAGGTTTTGTTACTGTTAATGATGAGTTATCTTTGAAGAAACGCAAAGAGGATGGTCTTAAAGAAGCAATTGCTGCTGTAAAGGTGAGTAACAGTCTCTTTTAAGGTTAGTTAACTTTTCAGTTAAATCTGAATGATCAGTTTTGAAAAAACATTATTCATTTAACTTGAGTGTGTATATCGGGTTGCAGAAGTGATCTACCTAAATTGATTGTATAAATACGGAACGTGCCCCATTAGCTGTCATTGGTGAACGCAGGCGCGCGTTGTTAAAGTTCAAATTGATTCTGCGCTTCACGGTTTCTTGACTTTTAAATCGCGATTTGCTTCGGAACCGATCGATCGATAACTTCCTGTAACTTGCGTTTTCGTGGCCCCGCTTTTTAACACGTTTACCTGAACAATTTTAACGACAGACTTTGTACACACAAATTACAAGCACGCACAATGGCCACCAAGAAGGAACGTAAACAACAACAGCAGGTAACCACATAAAAACAGACAGGTCAAACGCCGAATTTTTAATATGCTGCTTTTAATAGTAATAGTAACACCCTGACCGCTAATTAGTATTACAATTAATTGCAGATTGCCCAGGAACAAAAACAAACAAAACCTCGTAGCAAAGGCGGGCTCAAAGGCCTTTTTTCTACCCTTTTCCTTGTCTTGTCGATAGGGTTTTTGGCAGAACCTTTCTTAAGGCCTTACCTACCTAAAGATGATCTGTACCTGTTCCGTTTGGGCAGGAAAGTGAGCGAAGCAGGCGTTTGGAGTGATTCCAAGCTTCAAATACTTGCCAAGCCTTATTATGGACAAGTTAAGAGTGCTGCTGAACCTTATGGGGCTTTGGCCAGTGATTTGTTGAAAACTGCAATTAATCTTCAAGAGAGTATCAGAGAGAACATTGCTGACTTTGTTGATGAAAAGTATCCAGTTGTAGTTGATTCAGTAAGTCAGTGTGCTAAATTACAAACTTTCACTTTTTTTGCTCATCACATGTTTGCTAATGGAATGTTTCAAAACGTTTATTGTAGTGGATTTTATTTGTGTTTAGATTGAGACATATGCCCCAGGTCTATTAGACAATGCTCAAGGAATTTTTACTGATACATTCGCCAAATCCATTCACTACTATCACACCAGTGTGAACTATTTACAGAAAGAAGTGTTTGTGTAAGTACTGTTTTCATTATTTATTTAAAAAAACTGCCACCAGTTAAAATTGCATTGGCCAGAGATAATTATATTGTTTATAACAACTATTATTGCAATATTGTAGTACCCATGGATGGGAAATGTTTACTTTGCTTTTATCAGTCAGGCTGTAATCTTCTGGACAGATACATATTAAATTATGTAAACATCATTAAAATAATGTGTTTAAATCAGTACTAATAATTATAGTTGTTTAAGTGATTAGTGCTTGAGTTTATTGCTACTTTTAAGTGGATTTTAATTAATTTTGTTTCAGTGGTCAACTATCCCCTGAAAACATTCAGAGAGTAGTTGTGGGAGCATACAACACAACTTCAGAAAAAGCAAGTGAATACTATCACTGGGTCTATCAAAAAGTGCAGACAAGCATCAAATAACTCTAACTAGACATTTTTAGGTTTGATTTTCCAATTCTTTTCCAAAACTTTATCATAATTTTGTGCATTTCTTAGACAATGGCATTTCATTTTTTATTACTATTGTATTTTTTTATAATGTTTATCAGGTAATTGTGAGGTGTCAAGAAAATGTAAACAAATTCTTTTTTTACCAGGATACATTTATTATTTTAACTTATTTAAGTACGTTGTTGAATAAAGTTTTAATTAAAAATCATGTTATCTGTGTCTGAAAAAAACAGTTCAACAGTGTTGCCAAATATTCGTTTGCCAAGTACGTCTGGCGATTCGTTTTTAACGCCGGCAATGATGTCCAGTACTTGTCTGAAATTTCAATTTTTATTTAGAATGGAAACACTATTGTAGTGTGTAATATAACCTAATATTTGCAGGTTCGTTCCGACCTTTAACCATAGAATCCAAATTCCATTTTTCCTTTTTCACAGATGGAATGGTTTTATTTTCCTCAGAAACGTATTTGAAACCTGCATGAGTTGGTCTGATATCGCACCAAGGACAATCAGTTTCTATTAGCAATCTTTCAGAAGGAAGGTATTTGATTGTTTTTAAGTTGTCCTCCGTTTTTAAGGAACTGAAACCTCAGAAGGGTAATCCATATTCTCAAAGTCAAAATTTCAAGCTCCATGGAGGGAGCAGAGCGTTTTTGACGCCACGATGATGTAATTTGTTAAAACCATAATTTGATCAAATGTCAAATTACGTCATTATGACGTCAAAAAAGCTCTGCTCGCTGGGCCAAAGTTGTTTAAAAACCATAAAGTATTGTTTACCAGCCGTTAAGTCCAATATAGTACCCCAAATCTATAAATTTAGTGGCTTCCTCAATACTACCGTCAAAAGAATGAATCACCCCTTTGAAGGTGTATTTCGATAAAATTTGGTATAAATCACTGGCAGCATTGCGACAGTGCAGAAATAACGGCAATTGCAACGATTGATTTAAAGTTAACTGAAGCTCAAAATACCTGAAAGTCACTACTTCATTTTGTACTTGAAAGGGTGCTTTGGATGAGTTACTTTTTTTGGGTGTCTTTAGAACAGAACTGTAACCGGTCGTAATCCAAACCGCATTCCCCTAAAGCGACCACTTTATTCCGGTTTTCTTTAACCAAATTGTCCAAGTGGGTTAAATATTCTTCTGGAGTGTTTGGGGGTAGTTCAAACTCTGAACATCTGGTAGGGTGGCAACCAACTGTTGCAAATAGACGATCTAACAACAAAAATGTAGCTTTTTTATTGAAATCCTTGCTTTTTAAAGTGCAGTTGACAAGACAAGGCTAGTAAAGTGACAGTTTGGAGATTTTTATATTTCAACTGGGGAAATGACAGATGTGGCAACCCTGGCTCAGTGGCTCACTCTATGGAGCTCTAGGAGAAATAATGGGAATCATGAATGAATAACTTATTTATTAACCATTTTTTCCTTTATAGAATCTACAAACACACTTACCATCACTATTTGCTAACTCAATAGCTTTCTTGCTTTCCTCCACGCTCCCTCCTGTAATTATAAGTTTCTCCAAACCTGCTTCCCAACTCCTTTTCAGAACTGGAATCAAATCGGGCTCATGTTTTTTTGAACCATTATAAACACCCTGATACATGGAGTCTGTAAGGTTAGCTCCAATATCTAAAAAAATATTAAATTATTAACTAAATCTTCATAGATCCATGGCATACCTATAAATTTCTTAAAACTCCCCATCATGTTTATGAACCACAGACAAAAAAGTTAGGTTAAGTTGACTGACAACACAACACAACATTTATTTATGTTTAAGCGGATNACNGNNCATNGACACAAGNCGTTNNCNTGCGGAAAGACNAAGAGGTATTCCGNNTACGTTTAGCGNNCCCANNCTGNATGTGNNCCNCNNNNTTGTACNTCTGCAATNCTNAGGCCCCAACNNCTTNGATANCACCGNGACNAGTGTATCNNGCNNTGTNGCATAAGCTGAGANACGAAGTGNTNNNTCCTCATCACATNANTAGCGTACATANGTATGGNGANTNCCNCGNGGTTAACCNGTNNNANNAACNATCTTGCANCGTCNANGNGAATTGTGNATTGGTCCTNANANAGTACNANGANGCCNTNTTCAACATTGTGAATNATNTCTAGANGANGTTTCGACAATGCTTGAGCNGGATNNNTTCGTNGANACTACAANATTTGNGTGCCCATTNCATGANNTTCACCCCCCCANCTNACCCCGTNNGCGACCCAGATGCNTNNGNACNTGTNANTCTGGCGGGNANGGAGNNACGTNTTCCGCNACAAGAGAAGGAACCCAGTCAGGATTGTCCTTATCTTCCAATTTGGCTGGTTTGCCTAAAAAAACCAAACAAAACTGACACAATACACTAAAATTAAAACAATATTTTATTTAACCATACTTCGTTAGATGCTGTACTACTGACAAATAATAATAATAGATACCTGATACAGTGATTTGCACAAATTCGTGCATTATTAAGGAAGGTTTTACTTAAATCCCCACGTTTTGAAGCGGCAACCCATTTAAGTCGACGTTTTTTTGACAAGGTGTTTAGTTGTTCTTCCGGTTCTTCAACGCTTTGGGAATCTTGAAAAATCAAACTTTATCCCTTTCTGCTCTATTTCCACAACGCACGACTGAACAAAACGACGGCATTTTTCTACAATCTTCTGAACTCAATCGAAAATTTCTATTGTTTACATTTAACTAGTGGGTCTGTATGCCCCCCCGGCAATATGGCTGACTTACGTTTGACGTTTGTGACGTCACTATAGAGGGCGGTGCCATTTTGAACAGTCAACGTCAAACTGATAATTGACAAGCATCTACCAAAGATCAAATTACATATGAATGGAATGGATATTAGTTAGAATAAATGCTTGACACTAATGAAAATTGCTCTTAAGATTGACTTAAGGTCTAGTAGATTAAAATCTGGTAATCAAACTGGCTAGTTAAGTCTCACAAGGTTGGTAAAATAGTGTCCTTGTTTTTTTTTTGCGAATAAATTCGCAGGAAAAAGCGGAAAAATGTCGCGCGGCCTAAGATCAAAAGTGAGCATTCTTTCGAACAACTTCCAGCCATCTGCTTTCGGTTTTAAAGAATTTCAACAGAAGAATCGATTGACGCAAAAAGTAAAAGGGTCACCGACTGAAATCCGGAGAATTTTTATGACGCAAAGTAAACTTACTCGTAAGCAAAGTAGGTTATGTTTTATTTTTTTTTCTACCTGATTGGGTTTGGCCCCCCTTGGCACAAACAATAAGGGCCAGTTAATTTACAATCTCCAGTAATAAACTAACCGTCTTACTTTTATACAATGCAACCCAATAAGCAAACGATGTAGTAGTACCTCGGAATGACTAATTACCCCCGTGAAATCCGAAATTGCCTTTTCGTTTTTTTTTGTTTTTTGGTGCACAGCATTTTTGACAGGCATAGCAAATTGTTTTGTTTAATGCTCATCTATCCTAATAAAGGCGCTTCTATTATATCTCTCATACTTGTGTGGCACTGAAATTAATGACTGGAAGAACAGTAGCGAAGAAAGATGAATGAGGTACCGCCTTGATTTTCAATTTCCGTTTTTTTAACAATCTTTTGTTGGTTGCCTTTTGTAAAGGCGCAATTTGCTCGAAAGCTGAATTAACCAATTTAAAATTTACAGTTCAATGGAAGGTGTGTAAAATAACCTAGACTAATAGGAATTATTTAATGAACTGAATTGTTAAATACCGACATTTTGATGGATTAATCCGTCTACCTGTTGGCTTGAATTTCCTTGCCAGCAAATTGGAACATAAACAATTCGTTCACTCTACCAACCCAATTACCAGTGAAATACAAATTTCGACTCTACATTCACATAATATTGTGATAAAGTGTTGTAATAATTTATCTGCGAAGGTTTTGATGCCATTTTAACGCCTCTTCTAGGCCAGTATAAGCATGAATTATTAATGAGCCGTCCCCGAAGAAAGAGAGACATATTTGTCTTTGTGAAAAGGGTCGGCGGTAGTGAAAAACGCGTGTCCAACTTGTCGCCTCTACCAATCCGACGTTTACACGTTGAATTTAAATTGTCAACAATTAATTAACGCCAGATTGGATTAAGATATGATTGACAGGAAAAATTGATCGCTTTATCATTCATTTTAAATGTTCTCATTAGCTATTCTAACCCCCCAACACGTTGCTATCCAGTATTACATACAAAAATCACTTAAACAAACCTATGCAGTTCTTCGCAATTTTCTGGTATGAAAAGCACTAAAATCCCGTAAAAGTAAAACTGAATGAAACGCGATAATAGTATATTACGTAATTAGTGCTGTAAGAAGCATTTTACGCACGATATGGAAAAAGTTACAAAGCCGCGTAGCGGCGAGTGTTTAATTCTATGAGTGCGTAAAATGCCTTAGAGCACGGTACTATACTTTACCTACGACCAAATGGAAAGTCCTGTTTTTGCAATTCATATAATTCAGAGTAACTCTTCATTAAGAAGAAAGAGAAAACTTTTAGTAATATTACTTGATGTGTTTGCTATTGCAGATAATATTCTAGTTACTTAAAACTGTATGAACAATGCATTACGCGATGATCTCCATCTAATATACTCTGATAAAGGAAGAAATGTAAACCAAATCAATTTTTCCCAGCATTAGAGCGATAGTTTGTGGCCGATCTTAAAACTGTGCTCTTGTTTTACAGCTGTGCGTAAAGAGTTTTATTATGTAACGGAAAACTATGCGTAAATAGGTATTTACACTGAGGTCGTAGGTAAAATTGATAAATAAATACTAAAAACTAAAAATGCGTTGTTCAGTTGAGTATAATTCAAATTCGACCCTCACCATTGGGATCTCGAAAACTATAAGAGATACGAAAAAGTTTAAATCGGGGCAACGTTGCAGAATTGAAAAATTACGATTTTCCACGTATTTTCGAAGATATCCGAAAAAAACTGAAATTTTGATTTTTTGTTTTTATTTTTTTCTAACCCTATTTGAAGAGATATCCAAAAACCGAAAAAACATTTTCATTGCCACTTCTTTTCAGCTATACAATAACGGTTTCATATTTGCCATCCGACGTTTCGTCTGTCGGCAGTCATCATCAACTTTCTTTTTTTGTTATGGACGCCATATTGGATTTTTACACGACCAAAAACAGCATTTTATTCTGAATTCAGTGCTGTATGACAACAACTTATGATTTGCTTTATAAATGACCAACTAATTCAAAAACATTAATTTTGACTTAGCTGGCTGTGAATATCGTCAAAAATGCCCTAATTTTATATAACAAAATGGCGGCAGTTACAGCAAAACGGACACCAGATTCATGTTGTCCATGCCAAAATTAGTAAAAATGGCCCCTTGACACGTCTAAATCCAATATGGCGGCGTTCAGTATAGTAGGCCAAAAAACCTTTCATTTGAAGAAAACGTCGGTGCATTTTTTCAAAAATGAATTGATTATTTGAAACATTCCGTAGACATATCATATGATCGTAGGTAGCTAACAAATGGAACTATCACGTGACGTTGAGCGCGCACTGTTTTGGCCGCTAGAGGACAGCAAAAGCACAACGGACACCGGATTCGTGTTTTTCATGCTAAAATTAGTAAAAATGGCCCCCGTGACAGGTTTAAATCCAACATGGCGGCAGTCAGTATAGTCTCCTAGGAAAAAGTTTCATTTGTGTTAAAATTTGGTGTTTTTTAGAAAAAACAACGTTAATCTAACTTACACTTAACGTTATAGAAAAAATAAAACTTAAAAGTACGTTGATTTGCTCTCAAATTGCTCGTATTAAATTTGTTATAAATCTTAAAAAATCATGTGTAAAAGGAAGTAATAAAGCTTTTCATTTGAAAAAAAAAATAATTGAAAGTAGTGCAGTCTAAATAATTGCGTTTGACAGATCCTGTCAACTCATGTTCATAAATTTTCTTTATTGACTTTTTTAAGACCCATCATTTTTCGTTCACCTATTTTAATACTAATAAAAATGTACTGGAAATGACAGATTCGGGTCTTTATTAATCATAATTTAGACTAAAAATCTGATTGTACATAAACGTTATCTCGGTTGGATAATTTAAAAACCACGAATAGGGGGTTATATCAAGCATTATTGTGGCCGGTAATAGTTTACAAAGTGGCCACTTATAATGACTTTATGGCGCTAATATCATAATTTGAATTGCCAATCTAGTGGTGTATTTACATTTACGTTTGGCTCGGTCTGCATCATGATTACTGACGACGTTTCAACTGTCAAATTAATTCATCGGGCAATTATTCTAATGAGTGCGGTGAAGGAAACGGCCGCTCAATATCGATTGGCAAAAATCAAAGTGATAAAAGTCACAATTAGTGTGGCCGTAATTAGTACATCAGACGGCCGCCTTGTATATGGCGGCGTCTGTAGCGGAATACCGTGGTGGCGTTGGCGGCGGCGGGTTGTACGGGCGTTAATTGGACGCGAAATTTACGAATCCCAGTTACATCTACAGTTATACGACTAATTAGGCCTGGGCGATTATCCGTTATTTATGTCGATCATCGGGTGTCTCGTTTTTGTGCCTTACAACTCACATTGTCGCTATACACACAGAGGTTCAACAAGTTATCGATTTGTCTCGCGTTTGTAATCGACGTTTTCTTTTTCTCGCTTGAGGCGTACATATAACATACAAAGTAGAATAACTACATATGCTTTTTAGCCCCTTTTATATAGGTGGCGTTTGCGGAATTTAGGCTCATTTCCATAATACAGCAGAAAAGGGTGTTTTTTTTGCCCTTCCGTTATATCAGTCATATTTTTGTTAGCGTGTTACTCGCAAACTTACAAAACATACACATATAGCGGGCCATATCTTTTTTCAGGCAACATGACAGTTGACAAGTTTGACAGTTAAGTGATGTCTGTGTTTTTGCGGTTATTGGTCGTCGATCGATAGCATTCGAAAAATCGGATTTTGTGTTCGATGAGCAAAATGACGTTTTGCTTTTTCGATCAGTAATCGATTTGTTTCAGTGCATTCATTGATGCGGCCATTTTTTTGTTTTGACTAGGGATGGAATCGTACAGCGAGTGCATTTACATGTCAATTGTCATATGGGGACGTTTTTAAATGTCATTTGTTAACAGTGAGCCCTGTCAAGTGTCATATGTCAGTAAGTTATTTTGTGCCTGTTTGATTTAAAAATCTGTAAAGTTTGATTGTCTTCTGCAATTTACATTGTAAATACATTAAAAGTCGGTATATTAATCTAAAACACTAAAAACAAAATAAGAAAATTTAATGAGTAATTTTCTTTTGTTTATTTATTATTTAGTTATTACATAGGCTGACAAAGCTTACTTAACGACCGTATTTTGAATATATCAGTTAACAGTCCGCTACCGCGGACTCTGGTGGGCATTACATGAATTAGGAAAGCGAGTATACGTATATTTATTAGGTTTCAGTCATTTTACTCTCTGTTAGTTCACTTTTTAGAATTGTAAATCTTAACATCATATAATTAATATATAATTCTGTAAGAACCACAACAAATTGCGAGTCTGGGTAAAAAAGTTTTCTCCCCTCCGCCTCGAACCAAATATACATTTATTTCAATTTCACTCTATCAATTGGAAACCGTACGTTCTCCCCAGCAAACCATCAATTATGGTTTAATCGATATAATAAATGGCGAGTGGTGGACCCTTTAAGCTACTAAATTATTTACAGTTAAATAGACAAACCCAACGTATTTCCCGCAAGAAACGTTCTATTCTTTCTAATTTACCTCACCTTTTAGTTATTAAAATGGGCAGCAAAGGCAATAAAAAATCTGTTTGTCGATTAGGGGACTTTTACGACAGTTCTGTTTGATCTATTTTCAATTTCTCTATATTAGAGCGTGTGTTTTGTGCAAGGTTGTGTGTTTTAGTGGGGCAAAAACGGTCGGACAACCCAAACGAATGCCAAAGATAACTGACAAATTACTTTAGCTGGATTAGCGGCATCTTCCGGGAAATTGAGGCGGCAAAGCCTGCGTTACCTGTTCAGGAAACATCATCAGCTTCCTTGAAACCTGATTTTTGCGAAACTGAAAGTTACGATAAGTTTTGAAGTGAGTCCGACCTAGTATTCAAATAGATGCCCCCAAGAAGTGCAATTAAAAACTGGTTTACCAGTGATGGACAGGGCCTGGTCGGTTATTTTGATGTACGTGCCCGGCTCCTCCTCGGCTCTTTTTCAGGCCGTGGAAACGCTGAGTTAAGATGTGCAAAACGGTTTTAGAACGGGGTTTAAGTGGATTTTTTCGACCGGCCAACATCTTAAATTAATAGCAATAAATCCTCCACGAATACGGTTATTAATCAGAGATATGTGACTATCTCTTCATCTTTATATGTGGAACCACCTTGTCTGCGTTTGATGCACGAAATTTTTCACGAAACCAGCTGAGCTAGTCCAAAACTGCTTTAATAATACAAACATCAATATTTATTACAAACAAAATACGATCTTAATGATTTCAAATTAGTGATTTCATCAACCGCATTTCATTCATTGAGTTGTGTAGTTTAGAACGTCCTTTTTAAAGATTTTAGCTCTCTAATAATGTGAAGCCAAATACTTAGTTTAAATGTTAGAAAATATAACATTTATTGTACCCCATCTTCTTCTGCTACCTCAAGGTTTTCTTGTTCTTAGCAGCCCAGGATTTAATTCCTTTAGGAATTTCAGGATCTTCGAGGTATTTCTTCCACAACCAGCTGGTATAATCCCAGTGTGTTTAATCTTCTGTGGAGTACAGCATAACACTCCAGCAAGATGTGGTGGAGTGTTTCTGGTTCTTCTCCGCAGAACCTGCAAGTCTTCTTCTAGGCCTAGCTTCCTTTGGTGTTCTCTGAGTCGACAATGTCGTTAATCAGTGTCTTCGATCTTGCTCGAGGAGATCTTTGGTCTGCCTTAGTCCTGGAAGTCTTTGCTCTCAATTCTTCTTCAGCTTTATTAAGTTCTTCCTGGACATATGCTTTTCCAAGGCTGCAGAATGGTTCTGGCCCGATCAGTGGCGCTGATGCTCCTTTTCGTGCCAGAGTATCTGCTTGGTGGTTACCCTCTACTCCGACGTGCCCCAGAACCCAGAGGAGGGTTACCTTGTTGTTCCTTCCTAGATCATTAAGCTTTCCTAGGCACTCCAGAGCCATCATCGAGTTGATGTTAGATGAGCTCAATGATATGGATATTTCCTGCGAGGTTGAACTGAATACACCTTTCTATGTAAAAATGCTAGGGAACTGGCCCATGGGTTCGGAGTACTTGGTGCAAGGCCCGTAGACTCCTGCTCCACTCCTCCTACCATATTATGGTATTTTTCTCAATGTTTGAATGGATTCTCTGCTCCAATCTCTCTTTTGGTGCTCAGTTCCATTCGAAACTAAACTTTCTGATAATTTCGTCGGTTGGGAGATAAGCGAGATGTGCACTGCCAGTGCTTACATATAAAGTAACAAATATCGGCAGCATTTAACCAATTAATAAGAAAAACATGATGGTTCACTGTTATTAATGGGCGAAGAAACATCGGAATGCTAGACGAACGAGATAATTGCTTCATTTCAGAGACACATGCCTTCATGTGGATTCTATCGGCGATTAGTAAAGTTTTAATTATTTATTAGCTATTTTAGTACCACATCCAATAAAAAAGTTTATATTCTAGAAGTGTCACTAAAACTGTAGACCGCCCACTTCGTGGTGGTTCTTTCTAAATGACAATATAAAGGATTTTTTCAAAGAAGTCAATGTACTTAGTGATGGGTTCTATTGTATACCATAATCCTACAATTTTAAATGAGAATCTGAAAGCGCCACTCGAGATTTTTACCTACCTGAAGGTGTCAGTTATGCGAAATATTAAATTTTACAACCATGAAACCAAACAAAACGACTTAATCATCCTTTTTACTTACCTCCTACTGTCCATTCACTTTAATCCGTCAACCTAGAGCTTCATGATGTTATGATTATGAACAATGTCTCGGTTATTGTTGCGCAATAATTTTATATAAATAATATTTTTTTTCTAATTGTTCACAGTACATGGGAATAAAAAAACCGAAAAATCCTTGAAACGCATAATAATGGATGAGGATTACGAAACATGTTGTCATTTCCTCCGTCATGAAAAAAACCTTATTGTCGTTCCAACCATCCTGTGTGGAAAACATGAAATGATTCGTTTGGATTCTATATAATAATGAAACGATATACTTTGTTGCACATAATGGGAACCCGGCTGCGTGGAACCATCATGTTGACTTTTTGGGTGTGTGAGTCTTATTCCTTTATAATATGTTCGCGGACGTTTGGTTTTGTCATAAATTTTCACCGGTAACTGCGGTTGACATTACTGTTAAATTGCGGTGTTTACATTCAAGAATTAACTTTTTTTAAATTCAACGTTGGAGAATATTTGTTTAAAAAATTAGACAAATTTAATCCACAGAAGTTTTTGGGTCATTTTTAAAACTGCGCCATTCTGAATCGAATCAACAGATTTTAATGCGGTTTGGACCGTCATTGAGCTTGGCTGATGGAAAAAACTTTTGCTTTAATGCACTCTAACTGTCTTATACAGGGTGTGAAAGAAAAAAAAGTGCAAAAAAGTGACATTTTCAAGTTTTAACATAAGGAAGTGTTATTTAGGTCAATATCTCGGGACGTTTCCCAATTAACGTCCCATGTTTCAAGAAATATTGATTTATCCAAAAAAGACGACATTACAGTGCTCAAGCTCGAATTAAGTTATGGCAGCAGCTTTTTATGTGTCATTTTAGTTTATATTATCTTTTACATAATTTTTGAAGTAACCCAGCATACAGGGTGGCTAAAGACAATCAAAGTGGGACAAAAACGCGCGCAAAAAAAGAAAAGTATTAAATTACAGCCACTTTACTAATAATAAACTTTTTTCTTACATAGGAACTTGTTGTCTAGGGCATTATCTCGGGACGTTTTTGAGCGTTTCTTAATTAACATCATGTGTCCAAAGAAATATCGATTTTTCCGGAAAATGGACGTAAAACTTCAAATTGTTTGCACAAATTGTTCTTCCACTTCTATCGGTTAAAACACATAATATGGGACCTACACGTGACTTAAAATGACAGTTTTGGATACATATCGCTATTTTTTGAGTCACAGGATGCTAATTGGGAAACGGCCTAACCTAACCTAACCTAAACAACACTTCCTTAAGTTATAAAACAAACCTAAAAGAAATTATTGATCAATTGGAGACTACTTGAAAATTTCACTTTTTTGCACGCGCTTCTTTTCCACCCTGTATAGTACAGTGGCGGTGCATTTTAGTCAGAGTTTTTTGCCATCAATCAAAATCCCATAAATTAAGCTCAATGATAGTCCAAACTGCATCAAAATCTGTCGTTTCGTTTAGAAATGGCAAGGTTTTAAAAATGACCCATGTAAAAAGCAGTTGAAATCCAAGATTTCCTGTCACATTAATTGAGTTCAAATTAAAACTTAAATTTGGGTATTTTAAATGAAATAATGTTCAACAATAAGATATAGAAATGACCGTTAAGGTCCCTAAGTCACTAAATACTTAGTTTTTCCTAGTTTCTTTACGACAAAACAAAAACCATTTTGGTTGAAATTTGCTAGAAATAAGTCAAACAACTTAATGGCTTTTAGCATAAAAATTAGAAGCAGTGGCCTGCGAAAATAGACCATATTGAACTTGCTCAAATTTCTTAAAAGTACAAATTGTTGTAAAAGTCATCTTTCTAAAGATTACGTTTACATCAGATCTCAAAAAATCTTCGAGAAGCTTTATAATCAAAGCGAAAACAATAAAGGTCAAATTTGCTTGGAACAAATCGCTGTCTTACGGAGTTTTGCCATGAGAACTAAAAGTAGGACCAAGCAAAAATGGACGGTAATGTCGTTTTCTTTTCAGAATGTGTGCATTTCAGATTTTAGATCGCTTATTTTTGGATTATATCTTTATTTCGATTTGACTGAAAATCCAGAGCAAACATATCCACATTTTTCATAAATTATAAGAACAATCAAAGTTGCAGTGTTTTTTAAGAAAACAAAAGACGGTTTTTTTGTTTTTTTTATTGTAGTGCATCTTGTTTTTTTTTTCAAAAAAAGTGCTCATGACTCGATATTCAAACGTTTTCATTGGCTACTATACCGATTAAGAATCGAATTTGAGACAGACTGTATGTTGGCTTTTGAAATTGACGTCATCCTAATTTAAGTTGATTTTTCGTATAGGAGGAGAGGCCAAATGTGACGTCACAATGGTGTAATTTGACAGTATGGTTTTGTCAAATGACGTTATCCTGAGGTCACATTGTTTAAAATTAAACATATAGGAACTCAATGCTTTCGAGAAAGATGTAAAAAACTTTATTAGTGACAGTCAAAGCGGATGTGCTGTTATTGAACAATCACAACCAATCAGTTTTTCTCATAAAGTGGCCATGTGATCAACTGCCGTATAAAGCTGTCACAATCGTTCTAACAGACTGACAGATGTCACGAAATGTTTTGCTATCTTTGTTTAACCCGTTGGTTTCTAATGATTTTCTCTTCTAAAGTTCAATTTTCTACAATCAAAAAATACGACTGACCATCTGGAAACTGATGTTAAAAAAAGAAGAGTTATACGGTGCAATTTGTTAGGTTGTCCACCGTCCAATAAATTAATTTGTAAATTGTTAGTTGCCAGGGTTGCCAACGTTTGTCTTTTTGACCAATACAAACAAACCATTTTCCCTCGTTGGCTGGACAAAGAAAAATATGCAGTTTTGGCCCAGGATAGCGTTATTTCTGCCATAAAGCCAACACGAACGGTCCGAGGGGGCCAGACTCGGATTCGGACTGTACAACATAACGTGGCGCGGACTGTACTTCACCGCCCATAATGCTTGCATAACCTCACGAGTTCGAAAAGAAAAAGAATAAGTCAGGAACGCCCCTTAGACATGTATACCTTACGTCGATTTATATAGTTGGATTTTTACCTTTTGAGAATGACGTCATCTTTTTGCATCTTTGTTTCTCGCATGTCAAACATATGAAATAAACAATTTTAGCAAAAAAGGCACGTTATTGATTTTGTCATCCTGTCAAATTAAAAACGTTGACATTTACTGTCACTTTGATATAAACAAATATCAAAAGTATAAAAATGCTATAGCAGCCTTCGTTTTAAGTCCCCCTTGGTTTTAAGGTTTTATGGTGCAAACAAAGTGTGACGTCACTATGACGTAATTTGACAGACCCGCAACTTAACCCAGTGTCAAATTGCGTCATCATGACGTAGCATTCCCGTTGTTTGCTCCATAAAGGCTCAAAACAAAGGGGACCTAATTAATTAATTAATATTTGCAGGGACAGTCACACAGTATACCAACTTTCTTAATTCAAACCTGTATATTCAGGTGAAGTTTTTGGGGAAGGATCAGGAAGTAACGAAGTCGTTAACAGGCGCAAAACACGTTTAAAAATATATTTTTGTGTTTAGGTTTTGGTTTGGTCGGTAGTACCATCTGATGCTCTGTAAAATACTAGACAACAATGAGGCAGGAATTTAATCGAGTGGGCCGTTCTAAAAAAAAAAAACGAGGCCCTTTGGACAATCTATAAATTTCGCCGTGACTCTTTTAGCCTATAATTAAATACCAAAATATAAATTTTTACGTGATTTATATGCATGATATTCAAAAACGATAAGCGGGGCTGTGCAACGCAACCTCAGTACCCGACGGTGGCTACACCTTAACCTCAAACCGAAGAGTTTCACGGGAGTCTGCTATTCCGCCAATATGTACTCCTTTATAATCCGCGCTGAAATATTAATATATGAATATGGAATAATGCTAAACACTACCAGGTAGCCCGCATCTTTCTGGTTGTTTATCATAAAGATGCTAAAGTAGTACCGCATAGACGGTTAAGTCCTTTTTTCATGCTACTCTTTTTTGCCTTGCCCTTAGGGGGGCGCTGCTGCACCTAGCAATTTGCCGTCTACGTAAAAAACCCACGAAACCTAAAATTAATTAGCATTTAATTGCTGGTAATTTAATTACCATCAGATCGAATCGTCGTGGAATAGTTTGTTTAAATAAGAATGTGTTGTTGTGCAGACCTATGATTCGTGTAATTAGCAATGTCGCAGAAGAACAATGACTTTGATGAATCAACTGGCAACCTCTTGTTTAAAATCTGAAAACTTACTAGAACAAAACATATGACTTGTAACAAAAAAAACGAAAAATCTGTCAAAAATACATACAAGGCCAACACTGTTGCCACTTATTTCTAAAATTCACTGTTTTAAGGTCAATAAAAAAGACAAATTTAAAAACCTGAGATGACAGAGTACAAGATCATAGGAAAGTCAGGTGACTGATCAAGACGCGTTTGGGTCCGAAATCACCAACAAACAAAAACTACTCATATTATACCAATTTTTTTTACAAACAATAAAAGTCGACCGTAATTGGTTGAATGGTCACGTGACAGTGACATTTCTTGACTTCTAGTCTAGCCTTCTGAGACTACTAGTTGGAGATTATCTCTGGAAACACTACTTATTATACCTAAGTTCGGTATTCCTGTTTTCAGCAAACAGACAATGATTTGACAGTTATCACGTGACTGCGCTAATCGTACATCACAGAGTGTCACGTGACAATAATTAAATTAACCAATATGGAAACTATAATAGTGGCGTTTTAAGATACAACCTCTGGTGGTGAGTTTTGGAGTTAGGATTTTGTACGCTATATTGGCCATTAATTTGTTGATTTACCTTGTCAGATAGACATAAGAACAACAATGGCCATCTTGTTTTGTCAATTGAGTTAAAATGGTATAAACACTCTAAATACTCAAGTAGTGATGGTTAAATTACCGGTAAAGTAAATATTTTTTACTTTACCAGGAAAATTTGACCGGTAAATTACCAGTAGATTACAAATACTGTGTTTCTGACAGTTCAAACTTTGACACCGCTTTTCTCACTGACTGTACTAAATTTCGTAGTGTTTTCTTAGGTTATCGGATAGGAAATTTAATGAGGATTTCAAAAATGTACCTAAAACAATCATTTTCTTACTCCAAGTAGGTTTTACAGGCGATTTTGTCCCTGGCTATTCTTTAAACCGTTAACTCAAAAACGGTGAAAGTTACAAAAAAATGCAAGAGACCAAAAATGTTTCTAATCAACTTCTTAACCCAACACCGTAAGTTTGTAGGACCGTTTTTGCTTTCAGTATACAGGAGGTGCAAGAAAAATATGATGGTTCACTATTTTTTGTCGCCCTATACGCAATTTTTATGATAGAATTTTTTACTCTACACCGTTGGAAAGGGCAGCTCAAAACGCTTCTTTTAAGTGGTTGAACCACCTTGAATTCCCAAAAATAAGTGAGTTACAGGGTGCTCAAATTTCCAACCACAATTTCAACTGATTTAAAAATGTGTTGCATCAAACCAGTTTTTGTAAAAAACTCAGAAACAGTGAAAGTTACGAAAAATTTGAAAAAGAGCAAAAATGTTCCTAATCAACTTCTTAACCCAACACCGTAAGTTTGTAAGACCGTTTTTGCTTTCAGTATACAGGATGTGCAAGAAAAATATGGTGATTCACTATTTTTGTCACCCTGTACGCAATTTTTATGATAGAATTTTTTACTCTACACCGTTGGAAAGGGCAGCTCAAAACGCTTCTTTTAAGTGGTTGAACCACCTTGAATTCCCAAAAATAACAGAGTTACAGGGTGCTCAAATTTCAACTGATTTAAAAATGTGTTGCATCAAACCAGTTTTTGTAAAAAACTAAGAAACAGTGAAAAATTTGAAAAAGAGCAAAAATGTTCGTAAACAACGGATAAACTTATCCCTGGAAGTTTCACAGTACAATACGGGGGGTGCATGAAAATTGTAGTAATTCAGATTTATGACTTATAACATTAGACTCATAAATTTACTGGTAAAATTAAATAAGTTACTATAGTACAGCAATAAACGATTGGGATTCATGGCGAATTGCACCGACGTAATTAAGGTTCACCTAAGTTGTGATTTGACTGTGAAAGATCATGTGCAAAATGTCAAATTAAAACCTAGTCTAGGGTGCCCTTAAATATGTCGGTGTAATCCGCCCTCAAAACAGTATTAACCAATCTCACTAACTTAACTTAAAACAGAAAAGAACTTTAGGTTAGGTTAGAATGCTGTAGCATACCTAGATTAATGCAAGAGGGCGCTGCGATCTTAACTTGTCATTTGGTATTTTGACGTTTTAGTCAAACAAATTTTGACATTTGGAAAAAAAGTGACATTTGTATTGGATGTTGCACAAGTGGAACGTTTGAAAACCCCAGATGTTTTGACAATAAATCAGCATTGGTTGGGTGGTGGACGTTAAAAAATATCGATAAAACAAGTTTTATAACCTTCCCGCGATCTGAGCCGAAAAAAGCAGTACTTTTATGTCTTTTTAATTGCAACAAATCAAGTTTACTGCAGTCGACCAGTTGCGCGGCACTCACGCCGAAAGTTCGCCTGGTCGGATGCGATTTCAATCTGATACGTTCCACTATAAAATTATACGTTGCACAAGAGTATAAGGGTAAATTCCAATAATTATCATTATTAAGTGCCGAATATAGAGTTTATGATATTTGTTTGTAATTATTCTTAAGCAGAATATGCAATTTTCCAGTAGTCGTCGCTCGTCCGTGGGGCATTAATCAGGGAAAAATGCGGACGCACTTTTAATGCCTTCATTTTTCCTTTCCATGTGAACTAAGAACATCCCTACACTTCACGTGACCTTTACCACTAGAGCTGAGCAAGGTTAATCTGTGTTGTTTCAAGTAATTAACATGTTTGTACAATTACACTAATAACATTGCATATATGAATTCAACTGCAAAAGTGCTCATAATTCATGCAAACTTATCGCTTTCAGATAATCAGACTGCATGATAAATTAGATTTACAAGTTGGAATCTGTAAAGCACATCGAGCTTTTTCAAACAAATTTTCTATTAACTCAAAACCGAGGAAAACCTACTTCGTTAGAATTATTTGAAGCAGACATTTAGTTTTTAATTGACTGAATGATTTAATAGCTGATGTATAATGGGTAGAAGCATGAACAGATTTTAATCAGATTGCAGTTTTGTTGTTCATGTTATAATAAGATGGATGTTGGTTTTTTTTCGCGCTGCACAATCAGGTTTTGATAAGGCGAAAGGAACCGTTATTGGTACATCCTGTTCCTGTAAACTGCCAGTTTTCTGACCATATTGTAAGTGCACGTGTATGATTTGGTTCTAAAAGGAAACGTTATTGTCGCCAGTGTTACAAATGTCATGATTAAGGTAAATAATAAGGTCATTCCAAAAGAATTAGTCTTTATTGACTTAATTGGTCCTTCCTTTTTAGAATCATGCTCAGGAGAACTAAACTGAACGGTACAATGATAAATTTATGTTACAGCCTTGCATTGACATTGTTTTGATTAAAGTTAGTTGTTTGGATTCAGGTCTGGAAATCCGGCAGTCCACTGTCCTAATTCGAAGGGGGTGCTTGGCAGTGAAACCCTTCCCCCGCATACTTAGGGCCGTAACTAACGTTATAACGTCTGTTTTTGGACAGATAACGATTCGATGGCCAAATTTATTAGGGCGCGGGGAGTTTCCACCCTATACGTAGGCCTGTCGACTGGCGGGATGGGCTAACACTGACAAAGACCGACTATATCGCGGCAAAGCGTTGCACTAATTATAGGGAACCCTAAACCTTTGACATTTGACCTAATCCACTAACGAGCTGGCTGGGGATATTTTGTTACTTTGCTATACACCATTTTTATGAGGCTAATCGGGAGTATTTCATGTTCTGTCCCCCCCACTTCTCTTGAGAGACTTGATAAAACGCATACTTGTGACTAATTCACTTTAAGTAGCACTCTAATTAATTTACTAAATTTATTCTTAATTTAATTGTTTTAATTAAACTCGTGTAGGTTTATTTAACAACTGAACGGGCAATCACACAACCGGCGAACGAACAAAGTATGAAATTTCATAATAACAAACTGTATTCCCGTCTTATTGAACAGTATTTTGACACCCTAACTTAACCTAATATGTGAAAGGACCGAAAGAAGAACTACGCTAATTCTTGTCTCTCCAGCACTTGATATAAATTTGCAAATCGGGCAAACCACTAAAAACGTTTGGTTCGCTTCCAGGACTGATTATTTGCTCTAAGGTTAACGGCAACAACGTAGATGTCCTGTCACCTGTCAGTTTAGTTGACAATTCGGCACCAGTATGGCGTACGTTTTTATTTCGTTCCGGGTTTTTCAGTGTTTTTTGTATATTTTCTGGTGTACTACGACGAAAAGTGGCGTGTTAGTGATTAAATAGTCAGATCTGATGCGGAGGAAAGTTCAGGTAGGAATTGATTGTTTTAATCTTAATAAAATGCGGACATGCCGCTGAGAGCCGATAGAAATTTTGTAAGGCAGTGTTGCCAATAATTCCACAGTTGGTTAGTTGAAATACTATAATTGGCTATATTAGAAATAAAACCATTATAGCTCAGAGGTATACATTTCTTCTAAAAAGTGGACAACACAATGTTGGTGCTTCTGTTAAATTCCATTAGGTTAGCAATAAATTTCAAGCTAATTTGAACGGGTGTTCAATAATTGTTATGGTCGTAGTTGGCTGTGGTTCGTATATGGTTTGAAATGACAGCTGTCATATAATAATTGTTTGCAACGTTATCTAAGACGTACGCTTTTTGTGACAATTGCCATCCATAGGCGACCTGACCATAACAATTATTGAACACCCGTTATAATGAAATCAATTTTTTTTTCAATATCATTGGAATATACAGGGTGTTTCTAAATATCATGTACAAACGACAGGGGGTGATTCCTTGGCTTATTTAATTACTAAAGTTTCATATAAACGTGGGTCCGCAAATGCTTGGTTTTCAAGATACAGAGTGTCAAAATTTTTTCTAAAAAACTTTTTTTTAATTATATGCCTTTCTGCCGATTTTATTGAAATTTGACAGTGTTTTGATAGGATGTCAAGTTTTCAGTAATTGAATGATATTTATGTCTTCCAGTGGCGTCCCAAAAGGCAGTATCACGAACAAAAAAAAAAAAAAAAGTGCGTCACTTTTCTGAAAATTATTATTTTTTTTTAATTAAATATATCAATTGTTTATTTGCATTTTTTTGCAAAAAAAGAACAAGTTCCCTTCAGCTTTTGATAATTAGTTTATTTTTTATGTTTTTTAAGGACATGCAAGGGAATGGTTTTTATTTTTTTTCTCGAAAACGAAGCAAGATACGAAAAAATATCAAGAGACACAAAAGTTAGTATTTTTAGTTGCTTATTCCAAAAAAAAATATTTTAAACACCTTTTTTCTTTTTTATTCTGTCCCTCGGGACGCCACTGAAAGACAAAAATATATCGTTCAATTACTGAAAACTTAGTTGAAAACCCTGTCAAATTTCAATAAAACCGGCCGATAGGTCTTTGAGATATTATAAAAAAGAGGTTTTTTAGAAAAAACTTTGACACCCTGTATCTTGAAAATCAAGCATTTGCGGACCCATGTTTATATGAAACTTTAGCAATTAAATATGCCAAGAAATCACCCCCTTTCGTTTGTACATGATATTTAGGAACACCCTGTATAGTGTGTCCAGAATAAAGGAGGGCCACTATGGGGATCTTGAAAACGGTTAGAGATACAGATTTGGTTAAATGGGAGAAAAGTTGCGTAATCATGGCCTTAATAAAGTGACATTCAGAAAACATCGACTTTTCTTTAGGTTTTTGAGATATTTTGAAAAAAGTTAATTTTTTGGTTTTACATTTTATTTGTGACGTTATAATATTGGACCTAGGCCAAAACTAATGACACTTCTCCACAGCAACTTTTAAAGCTCTTTTAAGTGGAATTTTTTTAATCCAACGTTTTGTTTTTGCGAAACCATCATCAACTTCTTCAAATAGAAATTTTACTTTTTTACTTTTGGAATTGGAGAAAACTGTTTTTTTTTTCTTATTTTTAAGTATAAATTAATAATAACCATCTAAATAACCTAAACATAATATTGGCATAAGCAATTTTTAATTTAAAAAAATAACAAAAAATTTGAGTAAAATGCATTTAATCCATAAAGTGTCATACATCATTGAATTTGGAATAAAAATAGCTTTCAGATTCTGATGTTAAAAACCAATGACCGCATTTAAAAAAATGAGGTTGATGATGGTTCCACAAAGACGAAACGTTGGAATAAAAAACTGATCATGCCACTTTAAAGAGCTTTTCAACTTGCTATGGAGAAGTGTCATTAGTTTTGGTCTAGGTCCAATATTAACGTCACAAAAAAAATAAAATTCAAAATAAAAAATTCACTTTTTTCAAAATATCTAAATGTCATTTTATTAAGTCCATGATTACGCAACTTTTCTCCCATTTAACCAAATCTGTGTTTCTAACCGTTACCAAGTTGCCCATAGTGTGGCCCTCCTTATCCTGGACACACTGTATACATAATTTGAAATCATTAAGTCGTGTTTTGCTTGTGATAAGATTTGATGTTATTCTATTCTATTAGGTTAGCAATGGGTTTCAAGCTAATTTAACCCATAATAACAAGAGGTCAAAGCTGATTTTCTGAAATATGTAAAATTTGACATTATGCACCTAAAAGAATCTTTAGCTCAATTAAGCATGTGACGTGAGAGTGTACCATTAATAGGTTGATCACGTGATGATGAGGTAAGTCTGATTATTAAAATCTGGAAACCAACTGTCAAAAGACGTCACATTTTGGTACGCTGTCACTAACAACCGCTACTTATCCTTGTCTGAAGCATTGACTTGTAACTGTTAGCTTTTTTATCATGAACAATTTTCATATCTGTAGGTGCTGTTAAGTTACTTATAGGAAAACGATTAAAAAGATATCAAAATTTAGCTTCTTTAGCTACAGATACTACTACTACTACAAGTAAATGTTTGGCAAAAAAACTTTAGATGAGAATAGTATTGGTGTATAGTCGGAATTTATTGCGATAAAACGAGAACTACACGCATACAAGACTTTCAACGATTCTAGATAGTTCCATTGTAAAATAACTACAGTATTTCAGTTGGATTTTTCTTCGAAGAAGTAAGAAACGTTTAAAATAGCACACAGAGGCGAGTGTATGCCTAGTATTTTTGTCTCGGTTTCCTGTAGTGGTACTGAATCCGAATAAATGGTCGTTCCCAAGGAAATGTCAGCTGTGAATCTAATTCAATGGTATACGTATTTTAAACAATGGCCTGAAAATGAAACATCAACTCGGTTGCCGCTACCGAAGGTCACCTTAAGATTGTAGATAGAAAAAGTGCATAAATACATTTATTATGAAACTACCATTATGCAACCTATTACTCATTTCAGATGTTAAACAAGTTCTTGAAAAACCGCTTTGAAGAAGCCGAGCTGGAGAAGGAAAATGCTGTTTGTTTTCTCTCTGGCCGAGAACAAACAACGGAAAAAATGTTCGTTTTGGTTGCCTCCCCAATAAAACATGCAGATGATACATTAACTGCAGTATGTCGTTTCCACTTTATTAAGCCAGGATATAAAAAGCATTCTTCCGGTTCTCGACTTGTACGTTAAAATACCCGTATTCCTCGCGTGGCTTGACAAGGGTCAACCAACACTAAACCCATTTGCTGGTTTGTTATTATTATTAAGTGAATTGACATTTTGGCAACCCTAATACAACAACTGTTATTTCCTATTCTCATGCCCACTACTAGACCATCAGCCAGCATGTTGAAGCTGACAAGACAAGGCAATTAAAGTAATCAGGCTGGGCCTCTCTTATCGATTGCCCAACCTGCCCAAAATCCTGCGAGCAACACAAAGTCATAAAACGATTCAGGCTTGATGATCTTTTTTTTTTCGTTACGACTAATGTTCAGAACCACCGACTGTGACCAAGGCTATTTACCGGAAGTCCAAGCACATCCATCTTTAGATGTCATTCGTGTGAGAAACTATAAAAACCCCATACAATTCGCTGCTTCTATGTAGGTTGTAATTATATGAAATAAATATTTTACGGTCTTTTGTACTTGGAGGTCTCTCGTGGTATAACGGTACATTTTTAGTGAAAGACTAGAACAAACAACAAAACGGGGACCCTCCCCATTAACGCAAAAACCACTAATACACACAGAGTGTATATTTAATTAGGCTTTTTACTTGAAGCTCTATTAGTCAACTGATGAGCACCTTCAATTAAATGCAACGTAATAAAACTAGTTGCAAAACTGTCGTACTTTGACTCTTCCTAACCTAAACTATGTTGTTACGGTTTTTAGTATTCACAGTTCAACACTAATTGCTGCTATTACAGCCAATTACCGGTAATTATTAAGCAACGTGAAAATAAGTGAGCCCTATTTCCACAACCTGTTAATATTTTGTCGATTTTCCTTAGATGGGAAAAAAATTGAAATCTGATTGGAAAATTACAAACACACAAAATCATATATTTTGATTAATATCAAAAGGTCAAATGGTTATGTTGCAATGTCCCATTCAGGTCAAATAGACAAACCATGAACAAAATTTTGAGACAAAAACTTTATTTCAACAATAAAGTGACGTTTTGGGTTAGATTAGAAAATATCCCAGTCAATTTGGTATCTCTTTTACAAAGGAGCAATTTTGTTACAGCACATAAAATAAGGCAAATCTGTCAAATGGGTAAAATTGTCCTGACAAAGTTGACAGTTGACAATACGCTGGAGTGTCCAAGAGGAAGCTTTTGCTTAAAAAGCATGTAATTATTATGGTAAAATCTTTGTTACATGATATTAAGTTGAAACAATGTTCATTACAAATTATTATAATAATTTACCAATTTTTCAACATTTAAACTACATTTTTAAGTTTGACAGGTGTCAACTGGACTTTACAGTGTTGCAAGCTCTAAAATTGCATAATCAAAGTCACGTGATATGTCTCTTACAATTTCAGCTTTTACAACTGTCTAAAATAGTCTAAATTTAATTTACCGAGTTTTTAAAGTTCAAACCACATTTTAACGGTCACGTGATTACTTTTGACAGATATCAACTGGTCTTTGCAGTGTTGCAAACTCAAAAATTGAGTTATCCAAGTCACGTGACGTGTATTTTTCAATTTAAGTTTTCACAACTGTCCAAATTTTGTTTATCAATTTTCCAAAGTTTAAACTGCGTTTTAAAGGTCACGTGACTGTTTTTGACAATGTCAACTGGTCTTTACAGTGTTGCAAGCTCAAAAATTGAATTATCCAAGTCACGTGACGTGTTTTTTTCAATTTAAGTTTTTACAACTGTCCAAATTTTGTTTATCAATTTTCCAAAGTTTAAACTGCGTTTTGAAGGTCACGTGACTGTTTTTGACAATGTCAACTGGTCTTTACAGTGTTGCAAGCTCAAAAATTGAGTTATCCAAGTCACGTGACGTGTATTTTGCAATTTAAGTTTTCACAACTGTCCAAATTTTGTTTATCAATTTTTCAAAGTTTAAACTGCGTTTTAAAGGTCACGTGACTGTTTTTGACAATGTCAACTGGTCTTTACAGTGTTGCAAGCTCAAAAATTGAGTTATCCAAGTCACGTGACGTGTATTTTGCAATTTAAGTTTTCACAACTGTCCAAATTTTGTTTATCAATTTTCAAAGTTTAAACTGCGTTTTGAAGGTCACGTCACTGTTTTTGATAATGTCAACTAGTCTTTACAGTGTTGCAAGCTCAAAAGTCACGTAACGTAGTTCTTACAATTTTACCCCTGTCTAATGTTAAAATATTATATATTTAATTTTTCAATTGTTTCTTTTAAATGATATGGTATGTCTTTATTTGACATGTGCTAACTTGGTTACTATGACAGTTAGAAGATTCGTTTAAACGTCAAAATATAACTCGTAATTTCAGACAATCGTACAAAAAATATTTTTGTTTGTTAGAATTTGAAAAAACAGTCACCTGACCTTAGAAAATCAATTTTAAGCTTTCGGCACAACGTCAAATTAAGTGTCAACAATTTGAAAAAACCTTCAAGTTGTCACCTAACCTCACCTAAAAACTGTCACGTGACATAAATTTTAAATTTTTGGGACTTCAAAATTTGGAAAAGCACTCAGGTAACCTGAGAAAGTAATTCTTTTTTGAATCAGTTTTTTTAATGTTTGGTTGTCATCAGCCACCAGATGTCATTATTTCTGTCAAACATTTAGAGACCTCGTGCAATTTTAAAAACTTTTATGGTTTATGCCTTGTAGAAGGCTCTGGCAAATTTAAAGGGCACTTGTACAAATCTCCTGCAGTATTCAGAACTTATCAACTTAACATAAACCCAAAATGAATCTAAATACATCTGACAATTGATTTTTGGTATACTCATGCATTCTAGTATGTCTGGTTGCCTAACTAATGAAAACATATGTCTTATCCATTTTAATTCCCTATCTCAAGGGTTCTGAATGTAAATGAATTGGTTAGGTAGGCCGACAACGAATTGAAAACCCACTTAACTGGAAGCGTTCACTTTAATACGTTGATATAGGAAACAGAAAGGCAACGGGCCAGGATGTTATAATAAACTTGTCCTGATTCACTAGTTTAATTAATTGCAAGTGGGTTTTACACTGTCTTGACAGTATTTTTACTAAGTTAGTGGGTAATAGGTTATGTTAATCCCATCGTATAAATGTGTGTCCGTTCCGAGTCGCCAGTCATGAAAACTGAAAGTTTATTTCATGGATTTTGTAGCTTATTCTCGTGGGGTTGCTCGATTAACCGCAATTTCTATACTGGCAGGATTAAAAGGAAAACTTCAGAGTCAGTCAAAGGGTGGATCACGTGATTTTTCCGTTCACCAAAAAGTAACTTTAACCGCAAGAGTTCACATAAACTACCGGCCAAATATATTATTTAAGTACGCTCCGCACTACAAAGAGAATGTTCTGTAACCGCACATGATACATGAACCATGGAGCGATACGATTAAGCCTTTCATTGTGGTTGCCGCTGCCTTTTCTTTTGAATTATTAATTATTATTAGCATATCATGTCAAAGCGATAGATATGCTAAGATCTAATAATGATTAATGCTCGCCGGTAATTTAAACACGAATAATATTCCGGAAATATGTATAGTAGTATAATACGCATAGTGATTTGCACTGTCCTGTCCAAAACCTGTTTGTTGATCAGTGATTTGGATGTGACATGTCAAATGTCAATCATTTACTAGGGATGTGCTAAATAACTGTTCCCATGAAATTTTTTCTTTTATCAACATCGGGAGATTATAGAGATGTAAACCGACTCTTAACGAGGTGTTTTAACCGGATTAGTTTATAAGCCGTTAAGCTACCGGGGATCGACAAGGTGCAAAACACGATTACAGTCCAGTGGCGTACCGGTTAGGGGGGGTAAAAATTCCACCCCGTACAATTACACCGTACGAAGAACATAACGATAAAAGTTAAACATCTAAACCGGAGGTGGCATGCGGAGTTTGAAGACGATACGCTACGGAAAGCTACTGGCAAAAAAGCGAAAAAAACAATGAAATGCAGCAGAAATTTAGCTGGTAGCTGCACGGGAATATGTCGGCGAGTCTAAAAGCGGTTTTGTGCTTCCTCGAAGCCTTTCGCAGGTGAAAATGAGAATTATTCGTCGGAAGATCGCAGTCTACTTTTATATGGGGCCGTCAAAAAGGAAGTAATTTATAGCTATAAGAATTATGAGTCGACTACAACGGTCTTTTTTAGGGCCGTGATACACCCGATAGATACGATCTACACACTGTATATTAGTGAGAGTTTCTAAGAAATTAAGTCCGTCGATTTTTTTTTAACTTTATCGATTTCTCACTTTCGATATCGCCAGTCTGGTGTTTCACTCGACGTGCGGGGGCCCCCTTTATTTGTTTTATCCTCTGTTTGTACATACAAATACTAGAAAAAAGACAAATTAACTTTAACCCGGCCTACTAGACGACCTCATTCTGTTAAGTTCAACGCCATTGGTTATTAATCTGAAACGACAGTTCTAATGTCAGCTGTCCCAGCTAACTATGCACAACACCGCCTACTAGACTAGAAGTTCCTTGTCAAAAATTCCAATATGGCGGGAATAGTGGTGACAGTTTGTATTGTGGATTGTGAATTTTTACGGTTTCAAATCAAGACTTGAGGTTATTTGCGTAAGTTATTTTTGTTCATAAGTTTTTCAAGCCACATTGTAACAGCAATTCAGGAAAAAGCCCAACCGTGTCAGTTTTTTACTTTACAAAAAACCGGATCTAACTCAACAGTGGTTGAACACTTTGAAGTGGGATGATTTTACTCCAACACTATACTCAATGGTAGGTACAAGTGCTTTCTAGTACAGTAAACTTATTAGATACTTGTTAGATGCACAGGTATGTGAGTTTCATTTTAAAGCATCCTTCAATGTGAGAGCAACAAAAATAATTTTGAATAAATGTTCTTGGTAATAACATAAGAACCATTTACCAGTTTTGCTTACCTAGTTTCAAGGATTTACAGATTTTCTTACATTGAACAGTGTTTAAACTAATTTGCTGTGTGTTGTACTTTCTAGGACAAATGTTCTAACCAATTTGTTTAGGCTGGACTTGATTGTGTATACAGGGTGGTCCAGTTTTAAGTGTCAATAATTCACCATTTGATAGCTAATAAAAAAAATAAGTTGACTTGCATTGTGTCTTTTTTCTGAAAAACGTTTCCTAAGGAAGATACAGTCCTGCAAATTTCAATTTAAAAATTCGTTTTATAGTTTAAAACTGAACATCCAAGACTTGTGAAAGTCCAAATTTGTACTGAATAGTCTAAAAACTTTTTTACTACTAGGAATGGTCTTATAATTCGCTTTCTCAGACTGCCATCCTGGTTGAGTGTCTGAAACTGGCATTCAAGAACTAAAAAAAGTCCGGAAATCAAGACAAAGATTGTATTGTGCATGAAACTCATTTTTTACTACTAAAAATAATATAAAAGTTGACTTTTAATGCTAGAACTGACTTTACTAGGACTAAAAAAAGTCCAAAAGTATATTTTCAAGACTTTAATTGGTGTACAACTCAATTTTCTGGACTGGACAACAAGTCTAGAAGTAAATTAAATTTTCGGACTATTTTATTTCTAAAAATTAGTTCTCAAGACTATTATTGTAGCATTTGGTACCAAAATTTTTTACTTTTATTACTGAAGAACCTTGACTTTTGGAAATAGTCTTAAACTCGATTTTACAGTCTTAAAAAGCACTAAAAACAGTCTGAATTTCTTAGAGATGCTACAATTTATTGCACCTATGAGTGTAGAAGTCAATTTAATAGTGAAGAAGCTTGAAATAACATTTTCAAGACTATGGTCAGTGGACACACTGGCTTTTAGGCCTGATAAGTCAAAAACTTTGTAAAGATAGTCTTGAAACTCGATTTGAGGCACTGAAAACAGCCTTAAAACACTAAAAACAGTCTAGTTTATTAAGAAATACCCGAATTTTTAGCACTGAGGTGTCTAGAAGTCGATTTAATAGTGACAAAGCTTGGAATGCCATTTTGAGTCTATGAAGAATGTAAAAATTGTTTTTTAAGTTTGCTATGTCAATAACTTGGTGAAGATAGTCTTGAAACTCGATTTTCCAAGCTGAAAGCAGTTTTGAAGCACTAAAATGAGTCCAGAATTCGAAGAAAATGAAAAGCAAAGTAAAAAGCACGAAAAGTTCGTTTTCAAGACAATTTTCATGAATCTAATGTCAATGTCTTGCATCTAAGACTATTTTCAAGACTAAAATATTGAAATTTGTCTTCTAATTATGAAAACTTACTTCAAATGCAAATTTTAAGCTTCTGATGTCACTTTTCATTAGTTCAGTCACATTTTGGGGTTCAAGTCAATTTTTAAGGTTTAAATGTATGAATTTGTTGTAACAAATTCTTGAAAAAGTAGTTTTTAGGTCTACAAGTCAATTTTCAGTATTAAAGTCTCTCGATTTGCATGAAAACTGGTTACAAACACAACTTTCAAGCTTCTGAAATTTTTATCTTTTCTAATTCAATTTTCAAAACTAAAGTCTTTTAGTTTGTCTGGAAACTATGAAAACTGGCTACAATAATATTTTTTAAACTTCTTAAGTGAATTTTCCGTTTCCAAGACTTTTTTAATTTGGGTTGGGTTAGTTTTGGGTCTTTGACCGTAATAACGTGTAATAAAGTGCTTGTTCCAATGGTCTGGTAATAAATTTGATCAATATTGCTCCAATGGTCTGACAGTTATGACAAAAAAAACCGATTTTTTAAACAGAAATTTGAAGGACTGTATTTTATTTTCCTTAGGTAGCACTTTTCAGGAAAATGTTATAATGAATGTCAACTTATTTTTTAATTGGCTATGGATTGGTGAATTATTGACATTTAAAACTGGACCACCCTGTATAAAGCTCTATCTATACATATCTGGATCAGGAATGAACCTTTCTTTGATTTTTCTCTCACAACTTGCAATCCACTACACAAAATAATAAAAAAAAAACATATTTCTCACTGCATCTGAATACGTTTGTGTATAAAACGAAAACCACTAACGCCGCCATTAAAAGTGACAGTTTAGGCTTTCTAGTATAGAGGGCGGTGTGCACACACATTTGACGAATGTCAGTCAATCTTCTATCGAGTTATAAACATCAACAGAGACTCTTAACGGTATTGCCAGCGGTTTTGCGTTGTACGGTGAAATTAGGGAAGCTACTCCACTTCTAATCATACACTTTTCCGCAAACCGCGTAAAGTAAAATAATTTAAATAATAAGATTACTATCGGGCCGGTACGAAGAAAAAATTAATTACCCGCCGCACATCTTTTGACGCACACAATCCGTCCAAGGAAATATTTTTCAAGTGCTGCTCAGTTGCACATTCAAGTAAATGACAAAGGAAGTTATGATAATAGAAGCTTTTTGGATATTACCGATTCATGCACTGTTGCACCCGAAGTAAAAAAAAAGTGCAAATCGAATGCATCGCGTGTTGACCTTCACAAATGTTCTAGCATTTTATGTGGTTATAAATAATAAACGTGTACAAGCGACGGTTTTTATTATAGGTTTTCGATTTGTGGTATTTCAATACTATAAAGTCCGGTGTTGGATGATTGGACCTATACCAAAACCAGAAGTGATCAAAAGCGCTCTGACTAAACTGATTTAACAGCCATTATGGCTTTCTATCTCTTGTCATCTCGATCCACAACAAGGACTAACCTATAATAGCCCAAGTGCTTTTATCCACTCGCTAAGTTTGTATATTGTTTAGTAGTGTCAAGGTTAATGAATGATCAGATTAATTATGTTAACTATGGTTAACGACGCAACAAGTGTCGGTTAAGGCTAGGTCTGGTCAGATTAAGTATGAGAAAACCATTGTATTTTTTATTTACTAAAGGACAATGCCGTTGATCCAGAATCATTAAGCCAGAAGTACTAAATCAATAGTCTTTTTCTGGTTTGATTGGAAATTTTGACAATTTTGTAAATAAATAGTTGATGAATAGTGAGTTATGGATTAGTTCACATGTGCAGCATTTGCGAAAATCTCATCCCAGTGGGTATAGTTTGTGATTGGTCTAAAAGCAATCAACTTCTTTTGAATTTCGGTTTACCTATATTATGAGCAGCTATACAATGTATTGTTTTTTTAATAAAACACCGAGGGGTAGACCGTCCATAATTTTTTGTACACGAAAATGCCTTTTTGCAGTCCAAATACCTGGAAATGCCTTTAAAATACCTCACAATTCCTCATAGTAATAATGCCTCATATTACCTTGAAATACCTCAAAATGCCTCTAAATTATTTAAACTGCCTCAGAATGCCTTCAAATGTTTACCTACACATTGACCTTTGTCAAAATGTCATAAGGATTAATGATTAAAAAAAAAAAATACTTCCTTAGGTTACCTGATTGCTTTTCCAAATTTTGAAGACCCAAAAGCTTAAAATTCATTTTTTTTAAAAGTCACTTGACAGTATTTAGGTTAGGTTAGGTGACAACGTAAAGGTTTTTCCAAATTTTTGATCTTGTGCCGAAATCTTAAAATTGATTTTCTAAGGTCAGGTGACCGTTTTTTCAAATTCTAACAAACAAAAATATTTTTTGTAGGATTGTCTGAAATCACGGGTTATATTTTGACGTTTAAACGAATCTTCTAACTGTCACAGTAACCAAGTTAGCACGTGTCAAATAAAGACACCTATCATTTAAAAGAAACAGTTGAAAAATGAAATATATAGTATTTTAAATTTAGACAGTGGTAAAATTGTAAGAACTACGTCACGTGACTTTTATAATTCAATTTTTGAGCTTGCAACACTGTAGAGACCAGTTGACATTGTCAAAAACAGTCACGTGACTTTCAAAACGCAGTTTAAACTTTGGAAAATTGATAAATCAGATTTGGACAGTTGTAAAAACTTAAATTGCAAAATACACGTCAGGTGACTTGGATAACTCAATTTTTGAGCTTGCAACACTGTAAAGACTAGTTGACATTGTTAAAAACAGTCACGTGACCGTCAGAACGCAGTTTAAACTTTGGAAAATTGATTTGGACAGTTGTAAAAACTTAAATTGCAAAATACACGTCACGCGTCACGTGACTTGGATAATTCAATTTTTGAGCTTGCAACACTGTAAAGACCAGTTGACATTGTCAAAAACAGTCACGTGACCTTCAAAACGCAGTTTAAACTTTGGAAAATTGATAAACCAAATTTGGACAGTTGTAAAAACTTAAATTGCAAAATACACGTCACTTGGATAACTCAATTTTTGAGCTTGCAACACTGTAAAGATAATTGTTAAAAACAGTCAGTTTAAACTTTGGAAAATTTTTTGGACAGTTAAAGACCAGTTAACATTGTCAAAAACGGTCACGTGACCTTCAAAACGCAGTTTAAACTTTGGAAAATTGATAAACCAAAATTTGGACAGTTGTAAAAACTTAAATTGCAAAATACACGTCACGTGACTTGGATAATTCAATTTTTAAGATTTCAACACTGTAAAGACCAGTTGACATTGTCAAAAACAGTCACGTGACCGTCAAAACGCAGTTTAAACTTTGGAAAATTGATAAATCAAATTTGGACAGTTATAAAAACTTAAATTACAAAATAAACGTCACGTGACGTGGATAATTCAATTTTTGAGCTTGCAACACTGTAAAGACCAGTTGACATTGTCAAAAACAGTCACGTGATCTTCAAAACGCAGTTAAAACTTTGGAAAATTGATGAATGAAATTTGGACAGTTGTAAAAACTTAAATTGCAAAGTACACGTCACTTGACGGTTGATAATGCAATTCTGAGCTTGCACAACTATAAAGACCAGTTGAGATCTGTCAAAATTAATCACGTGACCGTTAAAATGTGCTTAAAACTTGGTAAATTAAATTTAGACTATTTTTGACAGTTGTAAAAGCTGAAATTGTAAGATATACATCACGTGTGACTTTGATTATGCAATTTTAGAGCTTGCAACACTGTAAAGTCCAATTGACACAGTTACATGACCGTAAAAATGTAGTTTAAATGTTGAAAAATTGGTAAATTATTATAATAATTTGTAATGAATATTGTTTCATCTCAATATCATGTAACAAAGATTTTATCATAATAATTACATGTGCTTTCAATTTTGTTATATTGATACACTATATTGTCTACTGCCTGGTCTACTACAATGTATTCCTTAAAATATCGTAAAATTTCCGTTATTCACGCTTTATTTCGTTCAAAATTCCAATGAAAATATCGTAAAACATTTTGAAGTATACGGTCAACGCCTCAAAATACTCTGAAATACCTTAAAAATACCTCAAAATGCCTCATAATACTGGCAAAGTGCCTACTTTAATTGGAATAAAATAGTGCCATCCCGATTTAATGATATTTTATAGAAAAGGATACAGCTACTCTAGTTTTGTGCAGCATTTGCGTAAATGTCAGCTCAGTGGACAGTTTGTGATTGGTCAAAAAAGCAGGCAGCTGAAAGCTGCTTTTTTTACCAATCACAAACTATTTCCTGCACTGGGATGTACGCACATTTTGTGAACTTCTCAACGCTGTGTACGGCGCTCCAAAAAATAAATCAAAAAAACCCACCTGTAAGTCCAGGTTTTTTCAACGTTTTCCCTAATAACAAAAACCAATTATAAAACAAGATTATTCCGTAAATAGTGGAGGATGGGTATCCGAGAACGAGCAACAAAACATCAGAGTTAATTAAAAATTATGATCAAAGCGCCCAGGGCGACACACAAGACATCTAACGAAACGTGAACGTTGCCGCTTATACGTTTCTTTGTGTTGTTACTCACATTGAAATCTCCTGATGAATGTGTGATTTATTGCCTAGAACAACACACGGAACGTTTTATACGAGATGAGCTTAATTTCGTTACATTCATAATCATTCTAGTTGAATCTTAACGCAAAAATCTTGCCCTAAAACAAAATTATCGATCCGCAAGGGCGTGCGTCGAACACAATATCGAATTGATTGAATAAGGGTAGTTAGTTCATGGGGGGCATACTTAAATCTTGCACAAATTAACCCAGCAGGATGCTGACATAGGCCCCTACATATTTATTAAGTTGTAAAAGGAAAAATTAAGGAATTTTCTCAGGAAAAATCATCAGAGAATCACAAAAGGAAATCGGCTTGCACTAACACCAAATACCCATTAGGATTGCGGACGTTGAAATATTAAAGGGAACTGAACTTTCTATTCTCGTTCCCTTTTAATGACTCTATAATGTCAATTATTCGGATAATTTAAAAATGTTTTATTGCTACGAGAAAATTGAATTGAATCTACCACTTTGAGCGGAAATAACTGGAGAACTATTCTACTTATGGGCATTACGTTGGGTAACGAATTATCGTGTAAAAATGTTTCAGGAAATTTTTAGAAATACTATTGGTAAGTCCACGTGTGCAGTAGTGACAAAAAAAATATTGAAAATTCCGTATTTCAGCCATTTTTGGGGTTTCAGGAACTGTAACAAGCTCACGAGAAGGTAGATTTGCATCTACGACTTTGAGCGGAAATAACTGGAGAACTATTCGACTTATGGACTGCATCAAAGTGAAAATTTAGTTTTTTTGCTTTTTTCTGGGGTTTCAGCGACTGTAAAACGATCAAAATGTTCGTCTGAAACTGCTCTTTCCAAGTTTCCACACGTGCTAACCCAATTAAACCTATACAGGGTGTTTAAACTAACGCTCTACCTAATCTAGTCTACTGGGTGCAGATAGTCATTCTAAACATTTTTGATCTCATGCAAGAAATTTTCCTTACTCTAACCATTATTCTACTTTTTTTTGGAAAGTGAAATCTTCCTCAATTTTTAAAATCTCCTTTATTTTTGACTCTTTAGTGACTGTAAAATGTTGTTTTAATTGTTCTTTTTTTTCAATTTCTTATTTTTAAACAATTTTCTGTCCAAGGTTGATTGGATAGTGTCATACAGTAAATTGGCCCGAAAATTGATTAGGATTTTAAAATGGACGAAAAATAGAACTGGTTCATAGGCACTAGAAGAAGAAGAAGAATGACATTTTTTAATTAATCAAAAACGGATCCAAAAACAATAAGTAAACTACACAAATAAACAATAAACATCCATCAAAGAAATCAAACCTTATATTTTTTTCTGCAAATGTCATTACGAAATGACACTAATGACATAAAGAAGACATAAATAAGTTATATTCTTTTTTATATTATATTGATATTATAATTGTTAGTAAAATCTTTGTTACATGATATTGAGTTTAAGCAATATTTATTACAAATTATTATAATAATTTACCAATTTACAAACTACATTTTTAAGGTCACGTGACTGTTTTTGACAATGTCAACTAGCTTTTACAGTGTTGCAAGCTCAAAATTGTATTATTAACGTCACATAACGTGTATTTTACAATTTCAGCTTTTACAACTGTCTAAATTTAATTTACCGAATGACGAACATTTAAATTACATTTTAAAGTCACGTGACTGTTTCTGACAGGTGTCAGTTGGCTTTGACAGTGTTGCCGGCTCTAAAATGGCATAATCAAAGTCACGTGATGTGTCTCTTGCAATTTCAGCTTTTACAATGGTCTAAAGTAGGCTTAATTTACCAAATTTTTAAATTCTAAACCAAATTTTAAAGGTCACGTGACTAATTTTGACAGATGTCAACTGGACTTTACAGTGTTGCAAGAACTTGCAGAATTGCATTTGCAACGTCACATAACGTGTATTTTACAATTTCAGCTTTTACAACTGTCTAAATTTAGTTTACCAAATGATGAACATTTAAATTTCATTTTAAAGTCACGTGACTATTTTTGACAGGTGTCAGTTGGCTTTGACAGTGTTGCAAGCTCTAAAATGACATAATCAAAGTCACGTGATGTGTCTCTTGCAATTTCCGCTTTTACAACTGTCCAAAATAGTCTAAATTTACTTTAGCAAATTTTTACATTTTAAACCACATTTTAAAAGTCACGTGACTAATTTTGACAGACGTCAACTGGACTTTACAGTGTTGCAAGAACATGCGGAATTGCATTTTAAACGTCACGTAACGTGTATTTTTCAATTTAAGTTTTGACAACTGCCTAAATTTAATTTACAATTTTTTAAAGTTTAAACCGCGTTTTGAAGTTCACATGACTGTTTTTGACAATGTCAACTGGCCTTTACAATGTTGCAAGCACTCAAAAATTGAATTATTAAGTCACGTGACCTAGTTTTTACAATTTTACTTCTGTCTAAATTTAAATTACCAATTTTTTGAGGTATTTAAGGCATTATCACTATGAGGCATTTTGAGCAATAAGAGAAGCATTGTGAGGTATTTTAAAGGCATTTCAAGGTATTTTGTGTGCAAAAAGGCATTTTGGTATACAAAAAATTATCGGCGGTCTACCCCCTTGATCATATACAGGGGGTTCAATCATGTTGCCGCTCAAAAACTGAAGTAAAATGGGATGAGGTAATAATGAAAAGTAAGTCTAATGTCACAAATTGTTCAAAAAAATCCATTTTGCAACAAATTTTACGTAACTGTTATTAGGAAAGGTTCTACTGCTATTTATGGTGAAAGTTTGCCTTTTGCAATATCTGGAAAACACTGATCGAATTTAATAACACTTATTGAAACGATCATGTTCATTCTGATATATCGATTCTTTTTTGTGATCGAGACTGTTTAGCATCTCTAGAGAGTCTTCAACTAGTAGGCATGTGAAGGTAACTTTATCTCGCCATCGATACTGTCGGTTTTCTACCTTTCAGTAGTCGGTTGTCTGTAATATCTCTTGATTATGCACCTTTAAGTGTACGTCGATCGATAATTCGTCATTCACGTTGCAAATATGTCGGAAAGCCCTAACGGGCTTTAACCGCACCAAGTCAGGTGGTGCAGGTACTGGCCTGATATTAAGTGCGTTGTTATTTAGACTGTATGTTAACTGTACAAGTATGTACAAGCACATGTGGTGGGTCGAGTGATGATGGTAGTATACACGGTTAAGGATTTGCGTTCAGCTGCAATTAATCACTCTACCAAAAAATTATTATACAAAGCGAACGATTATTATAAAGCTTTAAACATAAATTATCTTGTCACAATGATAAAACAATTGAATTAATTTTCGACATGGCTAAGCTTAATGGAGACAACCAGAAACCGTTTAACTGTTTTAAAAATGGGTTCCGGTTGAGAACGTCGACTAGTTTATGGGACAGCGATGAAATTTATTTCGGGCATAAACTTTTTTATATTTTCCATCGAATTGTTTGAACGGCGGAAAGTTAGAAGAACCCAATGTAGCGGCCAATGCAAATAGCACGTTGCATAGTTTCGTCATCGTGGGAGAATCGTTTGCCGCTCCCTACAAAAATGGTACCATTCGTAATGTATGTTCTGCCATGTGTAAAGCGGAAACGGAATACGGCCTAAGGCGTAATTGTACACTCCGCTGTAAAATTCTTTTTATTTTACTTTTATATATTTTACGTAGTAAGCATAACTCATTATCGGGCTCGATGCTGGTAGCAAAAGAACGGTATTATTCACCTTGACGACCAGTCTATGCAGAAGTGGATAAGGCCTGTTCTATAAACCCGCTTAATCTATTGAAAGCAATTTTTTTTTTACTGTAACGTTATTAATTTATTACCGTATTATGAAAGACCATTAGGAAAATGTTCGAATCTGAAAAAATTCTTAGTTCTAAGCCACTTGGAAATTCTTTTCAATTACCAAAGTAAATAAGACACTTTTTATCGATCCGGTATGTTGGGGAATATTACAATACGCGGTTTTTTTTTTATAGAAAAACAGGTGAAGGTTGATACTTTCCAATTTTTCAATCGTTAATTATTAATAACCGGACAATTAACACTTTTATAACAATTTCAATGTGTTTTTTCTGTTTTTTATTTATCATAAGCATCAAGATTGCTGGCACAAATAATCCATTGTCTTTAGGTTTAGGTGAATTTTAAAAACTAATTTACGATTGTTATTTGTTTTTAACAAATCTAGTGCTGTGGAGGATTTTCCAATTAGGATATTTGATAACAAATTGAAACGTTTCATTATACCTACACAATTTTGAATTTAAGAACATAAGTTTAGTTTAAACATAATTTTGGCAGATTTTCTTCACCAAAAACGTCACCTGTCATACGTCACTTGACGTGAACGACCGGCCGAAGAATGGCGCATAATTTAAAAAGGTGATAATTCTACTGCAGTGAAGTACTTAATTAATTTCCCATTAAGCATCAAAGTTTCTTAGAATAACAGCCCGTTGATTTTATTACGTAGAAACACAAATAGCCAACACCAGGGATGTAAAATTTCCGGTAATTTTCCGGAAAAATTGAAAAATCTGAAAATTCAAAAATAAAATGTTTTTTACATTTTTGTACTATTAACTTGAAGGTATTTAGGCAGTTGAGGTTAATTTTGAAAATAAAACATTTTTGCTTGAAATTTCTTGACAATAATTCTAGTTTTTCATTTTTTTAAGGTAAAACTGTGCATGGTACCAAAAAAGTGTATAGAAGGTAAAAGTTGCATTTGTGGTAAAAATTTCAGACCTCTAACCGGAAACGTTCCTGAGATATTGAGCTAAAACTGCAAAAAAACGAGAGTCAAATTTGACGCCCTCTAGCGGCTAAAGGGAGCAACTTAGCCATGACCGCTCAACGTCACGTGATAGCCCCATTCATTAGCTTTCTTTTGTTATACGGTGTGTTTATACAGGGTGTTTCAAATAAGCGAGTTATGGACGATTTTCTGGAAAAGTGCACGAAAATTTAATCTAAATTAGGAATTTTTTGGGCCTACTATACTAACGGCGACCATTATAGATTTACTTAATCAAAGTGATTTTTTAACTAATTTGAACCTGGGGAACACAAATCTGATGTTCATTTTGCTCTAAGTGGCACCGTTTCGGAGATGATCTTGAAATTATGTCAATTTTGACACTTTAAGGCGTGGCCCCCTTGCAAAATGACATTTTGACAAATGACACTTTACGTCATTTTTGTACTATTAACCTGAAAGTATTTAAACAGTTGAGGTTAATTTTGAAAACAAAAAATTTTCTGAAAAAAATCAGAAGGTACCTTTGAAAATTCTTGACAATTCTAGTTTTTAATTTTTCAAGGTAAAACAGTGCATGGTACCAAAAAAGTGTATAGCAGGTAAAAGTTGCATCCCTTCGAGGTGCATTTGTGGTAAAAATACAGACCCCTAACCTGAAACGTTCCTGAGATATTGAGCAAAAACTGCAAAAAACGAGAGTCAACTTTCACGCCCTCTAGCGGCTAAACGGAACAACATAGTCGTGCCCGCTTAACGTCACGTGATAGCCCCATTCATTAGCTTTCTTTTGTTATACGGTGTGTTTTATACAGGGTGTTTCAAATAAGCGAGTTATGGACGATTTTCTGAAAACGTGCACCAAAATTTCGCTCAAATAGGGAATTTATGCTTTCGAGGAGCGTGATCAAAGTAAGGTTGCTAGAGCAAAAACAATTGAATATCGATACAAACATTTTACATCAAGTAGGCCTAGAATTTGACGTAGATTCCAAAAATTGAATAAAAAAATTATCAGTTTGGTTTGTTGCTCACATTTGGGACACCTTGTGTATTGATGGATTATCCATGAATAAAGTAATATGCAAATATCTACAAGATTCATACTTGGTATTTTTTTGTATAAAATGGATGTTAAAAATTCATTGAATCACCCTGTAAACTACTCCATAGTATTGTCAATAACTCGATTATTTTGACAATTACATTGTGGTTCAATATACCAATTTGTAGCCGTTGAAATTCTCTTTTGACCACTCTGTATAGCGTTTTTACCTAAAACGTCGAATAACGTTATTTACTGTTAAAAATTAGTTCATTGTTGTAAAGTTTGATTTTGACAGTTTTTACTGTGACAGCCCATAACTCTGTTATTGTGACAGTTACAGGATGGTTCAATATATCAATTTGTAGCCCTTGAAATTGTCTTTTGATCACCCTGTATACCATAAAAGTGTTGAGGTTAAGTATAGAACATTTGTCAGAAAGTTTCCGGAAAAATTGGAAAATCTGAAAATTCAATTCAGTTTTTAAGTTACAAAGTAAAAATGTCTCTTAAATCAACGATTAATTGAAACTTCTACATCAATCTAAGTATTTAAAGTGCTGCTGGGAAGCAAAAATAATTCATAAAAACTTCAAATTAGAAACTCAATTTCTGACTTTCTGACCATTTTTTCATTAGGATTTAAATTAGAAGATATAATAATTCTCCTAGTAAATGGACAAATAAATTGTCTCTTTTAATTTGCTCGCTTAGCAACACGTGACAAACATAATTTATAATTATTCTCAAATTAAATTGATAGGTAAATTGAAATCTATGTCCGACTTCTGAAAACAATTATCAGACAGTGTAATTTTTGTTTTTTTTTTTAATGGAAATTCAGAGAAATTAGTGCACGCAGTTATTATTAGAATTACCCAATTAAAGTACAAACAGCATTAATTAAAATTTGACCAGTTAGCGGATTTTTTTATTCAAATTAATGAATAGTTAATAGAAAAACATAGTTTAGTTAGAATTTTTACGTAATTATGTAGGTATGCATATTACATGTGAATTACAACTTGTTGTACTCGTATAATGACACTTTTTTGATTTTATCTAAGTCTGTTAAGGTAAAAGATCCGGACAATTTGAGTGAGGTACAAAATAATTAGAAAACATAAATTATTCAGGTTTGTTAATTTTTTAAGCTAAGAGAATGTAGTTGAATAACGCCATTTTAGTTAAGTCACATGATCGCCTTATAGACAATCTTGTTAAACTTCAGCTGATCAACTGTCAGATTGAAGCTTAACTACACGAAAAGTATCGACAATGTTGTTGTTGATGAATCTGGATAATCGACAAAACAAAATATGGACTCTAGACTATAAACCCATTTTTATTTCAATTTAGCTTTTTAATGTATGCACCGAGTTGTGTATATAAAGCATTCCAGACACAATTTGAAGTATCAATTAATCAGAAACCAGTCAAATTAGGCTAATTAGGAAATTCGGTTCAGTAGAAATCAACCGTAAACCGACCAGTGATTACGACCCAACGCTTAATTGATCCGCAATTTACTTTGGTCAAAAACTAGAGATGTGGCTGTCAATCGACGATTCGTTCAAGACAACTTTACCAACAAACACACAACCATAAACCATATCAACTTAGGCGCAACGAAAACTTTTACGCTGGCTCGGTAATATTGGGTGTCGACTAGCTGTCTCTTAATAATTAAGGTAACGCCTTCGAGGATTTCACTGGAACCGAGAAAACGTTTACCAACCCCCCCTTTATAATTAACTTAGCGCATTTTTGTAGTTTTCTGATCTTAAGCTCGAAATCGAGGGTGCAACGAACGCTTAACAAGCCCGCCATCATCCAGGTCATTTGTCGTAAAAATCGGATAACCTCGACGGTTTGTGTCTTAGATGATGTTAGTTGATGATCCAGTTACAACTTGCGACCTCATTTCTCATATACGTGGATGACGTTTCAATGTAGTTAGATTCTGATCTGTGATCTTGAACCTGTTAATTGGGTATACTTAGTTTTTTTTTATGGCCAGTTTTACAGGGCACTGTTAAACGTCAAAACTTGAAGTTAAACTGAACCTATACAGATGTGGACCCTTAATTTTATAACACAAACAATAAACCGTATTTTTGACAGCAATTACGTAACTAGATGATGTTTCATGTTACTAATGCAGTCATGCAGTAACTGTCAAAAAATGTCTTCTTATCTAATGACAGTTTTTTACTCTTATGTTTGCTGTGCATTATAACCCTTGTGTTTTTAACATTGCAGCTGCTCTATTTCTATGTCACGTGATAGTTTTTCAAAGTTTCAGCTGAAATTTTTGTCATTTTGGGTTTGTTCAGATCACGTCGCCTCTTCTGGTCACATTTTCAACTTGTATGTCATTCTCGACATTTTCAAATCACGTGACAATTTTTCAACACTCAACTGGGTATATGAATTTTTTAATACCACGTGACTTATTTTCAGTCGTAGTGTGTGATTATTTTTGGTCACGTGACCACGTACCAGAATGCGGCCAAAATAATGCTTTTTTTAATCATCCTGTACAGGGTGTGCGCAAAAATTACTAGTAACAGCGCCACGTCAGCAAGTATCTCATTTGAACTAAACTGTAACTGTGCTACTTTGACAGGTCATAACTCTGGTTCTAGGACAGTTACAGGGTTGATTTTTTTACCAGAATGCGGCCAAAACAATGCTTTTTTAATCATCCTGTACAGGGTGTGCACAAAAATTAATAGTGACAGCGCCACGTCAGCAAATATCTCATTTGAACTAAACTGTAGCTGTGCTACTTTGACAGGTCATAACTCTGGTTCTAGGACAGTTACAGGGTTGATTTTTTTACCAGAATGCGGCCAAAACAATGCTTTTTTTAATCATCCTGTACAGGGTGTGCACAAAAATTAATAGTGACAGCGCCACGTCAGCAAATATCTCATTTGAACTAAACTGTAACTGTGCTACTTTGACAGGTGATAACTCTGGTTCTAAGACAGTTACAGGGTTGATTTTTTTACCAGAATGCGGCCAAAACAATGCTTTTTTTAATCATCCTGTACAGGGTGTGCACAAAAATTAATAGTGACAGCGCCACGTCAGCAAATATCTCATTTGAACTAAACTGTAACTGTGCTACTTTGACAGGTCATAACTCTGGTTCTAAGACAGTTACAGGGTTGATTTTTTTACCAGAATGCGGCCAAAACAATGCTTTTTTTAATCATCCTGTACAGTAATATTTAAAAACAATTTCAATTTTTGTCGATCTTTTCTGATTATTTTGGTTATGTGCCTGTTTTCAATTTTACAGTTGCTATAAATTTAAATCACCTGATTATAGTTTTTCAAACTTTCAGCTGTTCGTTTTGTCATTTTGGACTTTTTCCAGGTCACGTGATCTTTTTGGGGATTTTAAGTTAAGTGACAAATTTTTAACCTGCAACTGTCATTTTCAAATCACGTGACAATTTTCAAACTATTAAGTAGTGGCAAATTTCATGCTCTCCAAGTGTTTTCATCCTCAAAGAATTACAAGGCAAAACAACTTTTTTTCAACTTGTTTGATTTTTCTATTGAGCGTAGTTTTGTTATTTAAAGAGCTATCAAAAAATGTTGAAAGAAGAAAATTGTAGCAAATTTTTTGCTCTACAGGATTAGATTAAGGTGTTTTTATCCTAAAAGGGCTCCTCAAAAAGTTATAGGGCAAAAAGTGACAGAACACACCAAAATGCTCTTTTTCAATTAGCTTCATATTTCAAGTGAGCGTAGCTCCGTTATTTAAGAAGCTATCAAAAAATGTTAATTAAGAAAATTGTAGCAAATTTGATGCTCTACAAGTTGATTTTTAGAGCAGGGACACTTTTATTACTTGGGTGTAGTAAAGTGCACTTTTTTGCACTAACGTTTAGTGGACAAGGCTTTGATACGGTTAGAAAGTTTACTCAAATACTAGAAAACTCCTTGCCTAAATTACTATTCCGTTTTACCAATTTCACTAACCCACTATTGGAAAGAGCTTAGAAAATACTACAAAATGAGCCAAAACTGGCATTTCTAGCTCTTCACGTTACCGAGATATTGAATTTCAAAAAGTAGTAAAAAAACACCCCTATTTTACTTAATTTAAGATCCTTTGGCATAAATATGCCCTTTGCTGTGCATTAGAACCCTTCTGGAGCAAAATAAAAATCTGCCAAAATTGCACTTTTTGCAAAAATGACATTTTTTTCAATTTTGTTTGTTTTGTTGTTCAAGTTGTCGTTTGGCAACCCAGTTTAGAAAAAATTGACTTTGGGAAACTAGAAGAGATTGGGCAATGTAAGTTAAGGCCATTTAAGACACTCTTAGTTTGTAATTGGTCAAAAAAGCAGCTTTCAGTTTGCTGCTTTTTCTTGACCAATCACAAACTGTACCCACTGTAGAAAAAAAATGTACAACTAACCTATAATAGTATAATGAAACACTGGCAACCCTGATAATTAACCTGACAGTTGACATTCTGTAGTGACAATGTTGCCAGAACAGAGATAATATAGTGATGGCTTAGAATATCGATACAACTCAATTACAGTTTTGTCGTGACAAATTACAGCCTTCTTCTTGACAGTATTTGCATAAAACCTTAAACAGGGCGAGTTACCAAAGTAACCTGTCGTTGCACGGGAAGTCTTCAACTTTTCATTATTCACGACGAATAGTAATTAAAAGCAACGAGCGAACAGAAAAAAAAAGTGAGAGAGAGATTACAAAACATTCCAATCTCCACGATCTTGGAGACCTTGTAACATTTCCTTTGCTTATAGCGTACAACCTTTATAAAGCCCGAGGGCATTCGTAGACTGGCATACGCGTATCGCTAAATTGTCTAAAATTGGTTAGAACCAACGACAATGGGGTGAATTCATATATACCTGGCGATATCAAAACACTTCCTTTCCTGCGATGACATTTCCTTTGTTTGCGCTCGAAAAAAGTCCTTGTCCGATCGCGAAACCAGCATACATGCAAAGCCACCTGATTTTACTTATACGGTGCTCAAGCTGCCTATGGTGTTATTATGCTGATGTTAACAAAGAAAAATTACACTTTATATAGACAGAGACCACTGTATACGCTTTTTTTGGTGCTTTGCAGGATTGATCACTACTTTGCAATTCCTTGTATCGCAAGAAACTTTGAACAAAAAGTGTCTCAGCCAGTTTGTAACTACTTGAGAATTTCCTAAGGTTTATAGTCAAATAATTTGTTTAAATATTAAGGCAATCAATCATCACTGTCTGATAAACAATTAAAAATTTCTAAATTAACAATGCAGCCTGGGTTTTGCACTAATTACAGATCGGCATGATTAATGACTCATATTCCGTTATTTTGAAATTAAATATGTATTAATAGTACAGAATATTGTAAAAATATACTTATCCAATTTAAATCCTAAAATATTGTATAACAGTTTTTGTTTTAATGACGAGAAATATAGTCGGAATTGTTCCAGTTTTCATTAACAATAATCAATGACAAGGTGATAATATTGTCAGTCATATACAGGTGTGGTAAATCCAAAACCGACCATAGGAAAACCGTGTAACTGACAGAGAAACGTAGATAAATGCATGCGCGGGACAAAGACAGAAAACGAAAAAAATATCAAGTAGGCCATATTTTTAGCGCGCTGTTGCCAAACGCCGTAAGTAAGTTTGTCGAATATTGACAAATACTTACGGCGTTTGGCAACAGCGCGCTAAAAATATGGCCTACTTGATATTTTTTCGTTTTCTGTCTTTGTCCCGCGCATGCAATTATCTACGTTTCTCTGTCAGTTACACGGTTTTCCTATGGTCGGTTTTGGATTTACCACACCTGTATAAAAAATAAGAAGAACTATTACCAATGTGATTTTGCCACTTAGTCACGTGTTTTCACAGAACGACAAATGAGGTTCTGTAAGCTAATTTTTGGATTTTGTTTCAGGTGAAAATTTGGTTCCAAAACCGAAGAAGTAAATACAAAAAAATGATGAAAGCAGCCCAAGTCACCGGTAGTACAAACAACAACGGCAACTCGAGTTCGCATTCAGGGTTGTTGGGTAGTGGGGGTAACAACATTCCCTCCTCCAGTCCAGGACCTCAAGGCCAGAATATGATGCAAGGTAGGATTAAGCATGAAGGTAAACCATTTTTCCATCTGTACCATCATAAACCATCCATCAAACCAACACTGAAAAAAAAAAACAAAAAACAAACGGTTGTTTCTGTTGCAGGAGGTGGTTCCTCGAGTGGTTCTCCAGCGACGGGCGGCTACATGCAACATCCCAGTCCGACGCCCAGTTCGACGCCCGGCTCGGACATGTCTGGGCAGCCGGCGCCCAGTCCTGGGGGCGGTTGGGACGTCAAACCTCAACAACCTGTTCACTCCCATCCACCTCATCCCACTCCTCATCCGCACCCTCCAACCCATAACTACCTCCCACAATACTCGTGGTATCCTACGGACAATCCGGGTCTACTAACGTAAGTATTCGGTTTTTCTACTAATTTCTATTAAATTTATTAAACATGACACGTCTATGTAAGTTGTTAATGTCTGTAATTGTCTCGAAGTTTGCAATGACTCGGTATAGATGTCGCTCCATTTTGATACTACACTGAGCGGGCAGATAATGGCGTCACGATTACGTAATTTGACAGTTGATCAAATTATGGTTTTTGACGTCAGAATGTTTGAGCGTCTAGCTTTTTACATAAATCAGTCTTCTTTTTGGAATTCCCATCATAATTTGGACACCCAGTAAAGAGAGAACGATTCCAAACCAGTGCTCCAAACGAAGATGACCGAAAACTCCATAAGCGTATCTGTCAAAGTGACGTAAATGCACAGTGGGTCAATGAGAGTGGCCATGTGACTGCTTGGCCAATGACGTCACTGTTGCAGTCTTCTGGATGTGTTCAGTATTATCAGAATCCATGTCGTGTATGCGTGGTTGCATAAAATCAGTTAGTATTCTTTTAGAAATTTTCGAGAATTAAGCCAGCTCAGATTCCTTTACACTCTTCTTTTTTGATTCTAGAAAGACTTAATTCTTCTTTTGCATAAGTTTGCCTTTTGAAATCGATCAGTCTTCTTCATTGAATCTTGTGGAATAGAAGAGAACATATCTTTCTTACCAAATATTGGCTTTGGACATAGATCAATCTGTTTTTAGAACTTCCGGGCATTTAGCCAGCTCAGTCATTCTAACTCATTCGTTCCCTTTTCTTCTTTTACATAAGTTTGGTTTTTTTGAATACAATTAGACAGGCTTCTTCAAGATATTCCGGGCATTTAGCCAACTATAAGTCATTTCAACACCTCCTTCCACTCTTCGTTTTTATGCTGAAGGAACTTAATTCTTTTTTAACATAAGTTTGGATTTTTAACTCGATCAGTCAGTCTTCAGGCATTTAGCCAGCTCAATCAGTTTAATACATGTTTAAACTTAACTTAACTTTTCGTAAAAATCTGGGTTTGGGGGAGAGTTACGCAAAAAATAACGTCATCACTGAATTCCTCATTCTCGATTTAGTAGAAAACGAGTACAAACTTGATTTTTTACGAAAATGTCAAAATGACGCTTGTGGAGGCCATTTGCAATTTCCGCCATTTTGGATCGAAATAGCATAGGGTTGATGGTACTCGTTTTCGACTAATTCGGGATCAGGGAATCCATTGCAACTGTCAGTTTCGTCCTTAAAAGAGCTACGATTTTTCAAAAAGTAAAAAAATTCAATTTTTGTCAAAAGTGCAATTTTGGCAAATTTTTCTTTTGCTTTATAAGGGTTTCAATGCACAGTAAAAAGCATATTTATACAAAAGAACCTTAAATTAGGTGAAATAAGCACAAAAAAAGCACTTTAAAATTTTTCACTTTTAAAAAAAATTTAGTCATGAAAATTGGTTTAAAAACTAAAAAATTAGCAAAACTATGAAAATTGAACAGAATCACGAAAATTGGTTTATAAACTAAAAAATTAGCAAAATTATGAAAATTGATCAAAATCACGAAAATTGGTTCAAAAACTAAAAAATGAGCAAAATTATGAAAATTGATCAAAATCATGAAAATTGGTTCAAAAACTAAAAAATGAGCAAAATTATGAAAATTGATCAAAATCATGAAAATTGGTTCAAAAACTAAAAAATGAGCAAAATCATGAAAATTGATCAAAATCATGAAAATTGGTTCAAAAACTAAAAAATTAGCAAAATTATGAAAGGGAAGTTTGGGCGTGGTCTCAAAACATTTTTTACTAATTGCCCCTAGTTTTGTGCACTATTTTTCAAATTTACTACGAGCCGCCACTGCTAAATAGACAAACGGGCATTTTTTTTTTGGATTTCTGAATTGTTGTTGAAAATCCAGGAACGTATTTCACTTTTTCCATAAACTACCCTTACTTATTCAGTCTTCATCCTTACTACTACAATGTTTTTAGGTTTTAGTCAAACACTGTGTATATCGGGTTATCTATTTTTGTTCCTTTAACGTCATCTGCAACACTCCTTTACTAGTTCAATTACCTATTGATTAATGACTTTCTACTTGTTGACACTTGTTAACTATCTCAGCGTAGCTTTAGGCAATATTACGTTAAAAAAAAAACCATAAAATTCCATTATAGTTAATTTCCTATGGGCATGGGTCAAATATCGATAGTGTAGCAGACTTTCTAAATTAGGTATTAGAAGAAAATAAGAATTATTTTATTATCGACGGTTCCATGATCACTTAGTTATCGATATTTTGATATAATTATTAAAGATTTAGATAGTGCAGTGAGTGTGATCGATACTTCAAGTAAACCACTAAAATCAGTTAAATTTGTATTAGGTTGAGGTGGTTATTGTTTCTACAAATAGTGCTAGACCAAAAGTATCGATACAGAACTCTTGTTTACAAATTCAAATTAGTTTATTATTTATAGTTAACTCATAAAAACATGCAAGAAAATGTTACAGCTATAAATTGGAGTTAAGGTTGACTTATGGAGTTTACTTCCGCTTGATACGTCTATTGTACTACTGAATTGGGTTGAATGTGAAAAGATTAATTATATTTTAAGTTTGACATTATTAATAGTAAACCATTAATTGCGTATAGTGTATTATTTCCACTGCGGTCAAGGTTAAATATGTTGTCTGTAGTAGAACAATACACACGTTGGGAAACGTACCTAGAATCCGGTTGCAATTAAATATTGTATACATCCTAACCTAAAATTTTGTGTGTTTTAGTGGTGTTTTATAAATAAAAAATAAAATAAAAATTGCACGGACAACTTGCTACGCTCTCTTAAACCGCCAAGAGAAAACGTGAATATTTTAATAAACTAGGCTACAAGCAGTTTTCTGATTTATCGACAACGTGTTATTTTGTTGTCCTAGAATCGTGAAAAGCGGTATTTATACCATCCAATATTAAACATTTTTTTCGCCTTTCGTATCGATTAAATGACCCAGGTTTAAAAAACCACACAGTCATCCAGACTGGACTTGTATCGATATTAGCACATTACTAACAAACATTTCTATTGTTTCAGGGTATGGCCAGCAGTGTAATGACTACACCACCAGTTTAGTAACTAATTTAACAACATTAGCCGAACTCTTTAAAAAGATGGAAAAACTGTGACCAGTGATTGTGTGTATACGTTATTCATGTTGTTGTTGAATTTCATTGTTTTTTCCTTTAATTTTTAAAGTTTCGGAGTGTAGATCTCAGATGTTTGTAAATAGTTTTTATATTTATAGCAACATCAGGACAGAGCGGAAAATTACGCCTATTATTTGTACATAATGTGTTTTTTCCACAGGGTCTCAGTCACTTGGTTTGTAAATTAATTTTTCTCTTGAATCACCCTATATGACAAAAACCTGAGAGCCTGAGATCGCCAATTAGGAATATGCTAGAGTCGTAGACTAGGGGAAATGATTTTTGGTGCAATAATTTATTTAGTACATTTTTTTTTTACGTTTCACAGCAGCTTTATAATTTTTTTGGTACTTTTATTAACTTGGTGCTAAAACAGGCATTATACAAGGTGATTCATTTGTCACTACAGCTTATAGTAACGATATAGAGTCACACAAAAAAAACAACACTCTGTTCCAGGAGAAGTGGCAGTGACGACATTAATTGAGACGTCACATTGAAATTTACTTCCGTCTTAGATTGGTTCTGAAGATGAGAAGTGACATTTTTACTAATTTGACTGAATGTGAATGTGAATCTGACATTCATTTTGCTCTAACTGGAAATTATGACAATTTTGACTGTTTTTAGGACGTGGCACCCTAGATACTCCACGTCACATTTCTACCATTAACCTAAAACTATTTAAAGAGTGAAAGACAATTTTTAAATTTAAAAAATGTCCGAAAAAATTCATTATGTTAGAAATTCAGTTCCTACCCTTAACTCAAACCGTTTTCGAAATATTCATGAAAATATCCGAGAAAAAAAAATCAAATTTAACGCCCTCTAGCGGCCAAACGGTACAACTTAGCCTGGTCCAGTTGACGTCACGTGATAGCCTAAACTAAATCAATAAATTCAAATTATGCCAACAAACGTCAAAAAATCAAAATTAATAATTTTCAATGGCGTTGCGAGCAAGGTTGCGCTCATAGCACACTTCGTGAAGTAATTTGTCACATGACACTAGAACGTTTTTTAATTATGTTGATCAGATGACACATTGTCAAATTACAGACGTGGAGTCATTTCTGAACCCCGAACAATTACGAATTAATTTGTTAATAAAGGAACGACAATTATTACGTCACTGCCACTAGCCCTGGAACGGACTTTACTGAAGATTTACGCAAATGCTTCAAGTACACTTAGCGTAACAAAGTTTAAACAAACATGAAGAGATCACGTTACTTTAAAGATTCTTATGGTTGAAGAGTCACGTGACTTTGACCAGTCATAAATTACACTGGTTTTTGAGCTTTAAAGTTGTCTCAAAAAATCATATGATGTTTAAGGATGATCAATTTATCGTTTTTTGTTGCTTTCATAAAAATAAGATAAAAACGATACTTTTAGGGCTGGACCAAAATATCGATAAGTGATTGGTTCGACAATCAATGGAATTTTGATTTAACTGACATTTTCAATTATCACTCTATCACATTAATTATTTTCTAGAAATTATGAATCATCCTGTATATTGCATATGTGGTGCTTAATTATTTTACCTGACAGGTTTTATAAAAGATTTTGGAATTGCCAGTAAAAATGTTCAAAGACTTTTTTAAGGCTTAATAACTTATTTTTTTTAAACTTTCGCGATTTACTAAAAAAAAGGAGCTACATACCAAAGAGATTTGAAGGTTTACGCTGGTTAAATTCCATTTGAATCCCTTGATCGAAGCTTCTTTGAATTCAATCCGTACCAGTAGTAGTAATTTTACGCCAAATAATTTCGTTTTGTTCAAAGCGGTAATGGAGGTATAAATATTTTAACAAAAAAAAAACTATATTGGAGGACTTGCCATTAGCGGCAAGGTTACTGAGAGTTATTTAGTGATACCTGTAATATATTATTACCTTATGTCATAAATTGTATGTTTGATGAATGATGGTGAATGTAGGACAAATCAAGTACCTTATGTAAAGCGTTTGTAATTAATGATCCCGTCTTAAAACTAGCAGGAGATTATGACATTAAAAATAAAATTATTTCTAAATGTATAAAATATACTAAGTTACAATTTATCTTGTAGTTTCAATTTACCCTAAACATTTGCAACGCTAATAATTTTCAAGCGAAGGTGATATGAATACCAAACGCATTTGAATCATCCATTACCAGGAGATTTGTCATATTTTACCTTGATTACCATAAGACGTAAACACACGCCTAAAGGAATAAGTGAAGGTATGCAGCCACTCCACCCTGTATATATGGTAATTGATGCGAAACCAAGAAGACAAACCCCGGTATACTTGAAAATCAGTAACCGGAACATGATGTATTGTAGAGTTATGAAACCATAAGAAAGATGCGTGTCCCACTGAAAATTCTATTAAGAGTGCACTGTTTTTATTTCATATATAAATATTACAAATTTTACTTTTTTGTTTAGACAGGGTGTCCTACAAATTTTCATGTTCAAACGAGAATTTGCATTCAAATTTAAACATAAATAAAGTTTGGTAATTTTAATGAATTCCGTTGGAATGCAATGAAAAATTATGAATTTTGTAATTTTACTTGCGACAAAACCGTACAACTAACCCATCAACTTTTATACGTCAATAGAAAGCTTATTTCATAGGCTATACATTGACATATGAAAGTTTATACAAAGTGTGGCAAATAAGCTAGTTATTGACGATTAAACGAAAGAATGCACCAAAAAAGTCATGAAAAAAATAGTCAATTTTGACACCCTCTAGCGGCCAAACCGTCTAACCTATCCATTCAAATTGGAAGACTGTTAAAAGCTTATTGCATTGGCTATCCATTGACGTATAAAACACTACTAAAAATGGTGCAAATAAACGAGTTATTGAAGATTGAACAAAAGGATGCACGAAAAAAATCATAAAAGAAATAGTCAACTTTGACGCCCTCTAGTGGCTAAACGGTACCACTAACCAACCGACTTTTCTACGTAAATGGAAAGCTCATTTCATTGGCTGTCCATCGACATATAAAAGTATATACAAAGTGTTACAAATACGCGTGGTATTTACGGTTTACAGACAGGGTGCCACAGAAACACTTTTGACTCGTTAGGGCTAATTTGACCCAAGAAAATTAGGAAAACACGGTTACATGAGCTACTAGATCTACTACGATGTAATGCATAGAATAAACCGATTTTGCAAATGACAATTTTCGTAAGGGTCAAATTTGCCTGATACACCACCACTATTCCAATGGGTTTTGCGTTATGTTGGCCAGTTGGTGCAAGCGAAAATCGACCTTAATGATTTTATTTCTACAGTTTTGCTACGGCTCTTAATTTGACACTCACTGTGCTAGGTTTGTGCCAAATATCCTGACCGATTTAAAAAAAAATCCCTCAAGGAAGAGTGGTTACAGTCAAGAAAAACGTTTAGTTAGCTTTGGAGCCCTCTGGCGGCCAAACAAAGCACCCTATCAACACAAACGGCCATATTTTTGGAAAGCCCATTATATTTTCTATCCATTGACATATAAAAGTCTATACAAAGTGTTGCAAATAAACGAGTTGTTTGGCAATAAAGACTGTTTTGACTGAATTTGACAGCTACTATTTTAACCTTCAATAACTCGATTATTTTGCCAGTTACAGCCCCATAACTAATATCCTCCTAAATGGCTTTTTTAAGTTCAGTTTTTGACTTAATACTAGAAAACATCACTTTTTTTGTTTGGTAGTCATGCACCCTCGTTTAATCTGATTTTGGCACAATCCAGACACGCGCTAAAAATTAAACAGCAAATAATCACTAAATTATAGCAATCGACAACATCAAATTACACGTTTCTAACGTACTCACCGGTGAGCATATAAGGAAACATAACGGTTTTCAATACACAAAAAAGTCCTTTTGAAAAGATAAGGGGAATAAGGGAGTACCCTGAAAGCCCTTCTTGGCCAAAGTATCGTATGACAGACTCATTGAATGCGCGATTTTTTAGCAGCGTTTTGTTACAACATGAGTGGGTGTTACCAGCTTCTTCCGGACACCCTGTGCACTACCCCTGTTTGACTAGTTTGCTCCAAACGATCCCTTACATATAAAGCCCTTCATTGTTGTGTATGGGTTTTCGATCATCTGCATGAACCAGAGTGAGAACTAGAATATTACCAGGCACTTTACCATCCGCAAGAACAAACGTTGCCGAAACCACGGTCACATGCTGTTTGATGTGCCTAATCCCTGAAATTTAAAAGTGCATGTCGATATTCGTATGACAGTTTAGGCGGATCGGACAAAAACCACAATAAGGAATATCGGCTAATCTGGTTTTATGCTATTTTGCACGCTGTCTGATTCCAAAGGGTGCCCTTACGGGCATTACCCCAACATAAAAGGGACTGGCTATTTCCTCCCTTGTTGGAGCGGCGGGTTAGGAATGTCGGAGACAATGTTTTGGTTTATTTACTTTCAGTTAGGTACTACAAACATAAACATATGTTAATCTCATCACTTGAAGACATGTATGGTCCATTACCGTCCTTGCGGAAAATCGGCCGCCATTGTTGACAAAAAGTAAACAAAGAGACATTTTTTATTTTTGATGTAAATTTTACAATATTTTAAGGAGTATTTTGATTTAACTGCGATACTACGTGTGAGGCTAGATAATGTGTGTGTGTTTCGGTAGTCAGTTTTGAAAATGCCACCTTTGAATACACTTTACAACTATCAAGGGGACCAGTGAAACATTCTGAAGGAACTAGAGTTTGTGGAACAGAAAAGGGTGCCTTTTCTAATAGAAAACACTGTCACAATGAAACAGCCCATATATTTACTTACTCCCAAGAAGAGTTTTTACAAGAACACTACAAAAACCAAGTTTATTCAAACCAGTGGTTCTTGAAGAAACATGGATATAGAGTAAAGGTGTATTTAGCAGAAGCTGACAAGGTGATTTACCTAATACTATAAAAAGGACTCTGGTAGAGGTATTAATGAGCTGCTAATACTAAATAGCTTATGTTTCAGGTACCTTTATTTGCCTAATCTGGAGTTTGCTTATCATGCTTTGAAAGGGTACAAATTTAAAAAGTCCCATTATCAATTGCTCTAAAAGACTCTAAACAAAAGGTGTTTGAAGCTATGGTTATAATGGTGTTGTCAAAATCCATATGCAGAGTGATGAAAAAACAAATTTCTAATAAGTTTCAGGTAATATTAGAAAGATACAAGTTACTTAATACATAAATTTGATCAAATGCCATTATTTTGCAGAATTAGCCCTTATACATTTTGCCATATCTTCTCTGACTATAAGGCTAGAAACAGATGGTGTTACTGTTAAATACTTTTCCATCAGATAGTAGGTTAAATTACTATTTTAATTGTATTATTTACACATTATAAAATATACAAATAAAATCTTTAAAAAGTACACTCAAGTTTATTTTTTATCTAAGAAGTCTAGTTTTCTTCATAAACAATCATAAAATTAGATAATTTCTTTAACTGAGGTACCTACCTGCTCTTACAATAAATTGAACTGAAATTGAAAAAACATGTTAAATAAATCACACAACAAAACCAAATTGATATGTATTTAATGCTGGGTAAATTTACAAAAGGAAATAAATACCTAAGCAATCTATATCACAAAACCAAGAAGCAAGTTCTTAAAACACCAACAATTCTGTTATAAGTTAAAACACTGCTTTAGGATTTAATAGTCCCCAGGATACACACATTGTCTTCCTTTCTTGCAAATTTTATGGAATAATTCTTGAAACGTTGGTATTGGACTGTTAATGGCTCGTTTGAATGCACCTATCTGTGATGTTCTTTCCAGATAATTTAAATTGAAGTTTTCCAGTTTGGTGAAGAAAAATCTTAGATTCTACGAAGGTCACGCAATAACAACACTAATTAATAAACTTAAACAACCCTAAATTAAGTTTTTTATTTCTTCTGTTTGTAGCTTTTGGTGTTTTTCAACTTTTTAAAATTCCTTACCTCAAAATGTTTAGTCAGTTGGGGCTGTGCCCTATGTTGCCACATCTTCCACGAGCCGATGTGAACCTGGTGTATTGTTGGTTGCAGTAATAAACGGACCGATAAATTATACAGATTTCGAAAAAAAAAAGCATTTATTGCATGCAAAATATGTGAGATTCTTAGAATGTTTTTTTCAAAACAATAACGTTTTCTCATTTTCTTATTTATAATTGCTTAATGAAAGATACATATTGTGAGGTTTAAAGGAGGAATTTGTCAATACGGCAACGTCCAAACATGTGATTAAAAAGATGGATAGCCTAGCTTGTAATAAACGACGTGCGTAAATTTCAAAATGGCATACCAAACTAACATTTACAAATCTGTAGTTTTATGATATAGAAAAAGGTACAGGAACCATAAACTACAGTGTGTCACTATTAATTCGCATTAGCCAATATCTTCTTCAATCAACGGTGAACGAAGCCGAACGGGTCAGTCTAATTGTTGCAGAGGTCATATCATTTGTAATGCTTAAGCTTTGTTTATAAACCATATATGCGGTTTAAATTGTACGCACGTTTATTTCGTCTTGGGAAGTTCAAAAGGATGTTGTAGGATACTACAATAGGTTTAAACTAGGACACTAATTATCTACTTAAGTATTAATAAAACTTAAGTGTCTAAGGCACACAGGATTTTCGTTGTTGGGGGGGTTCTTGTAAAGATTTAGGCCAGCGGCGGCTAAATTAAAGCAGCGCGTCGATGAGTTTTTCACTTCGGAAAAGCGGAAAGCCCAAGATGGAAGAAGATTCCAGCCGACAGAGCGAATGAATAATAGAAATTGAGCAAATTAGAGGGCTCTCGGGGTGCGCAGGGAGACCAGCTTGCTCATTTCAGCGGAATAAACTGCCGGAATGTGAGTTGAATTGGAAACTTTCGAGGAGTTTTAAAAAAGTTTACTGGGGGGGTTTACGTTTTATGCCTTGAAAAGGCGGATACTGAGTGGATTTAGGGGAACTGAACGCATTATCTTTCATTTTTGTTGGTACATTATGCGTTACTTTTGTAGAATTAGATAGTAAATAATACATAGCTAGACAGTCACATGATCACTTTATGAATGTCACGTGATTGATTGAACATTGCTCGTTCAATCAACGTTCATTTCAAAAGCCACTTACAACCACTCTCTTAGATTTTTGTAAGTAATAACCATTTTTATCTAAATGTAAGGTCGGTGATGACTTATTATCACATATTATATTGTAAATATTTTTTTTAGTCAGATTTCATGTATCTCTTAATCCGGCATGGAACCGTCCGTCCTGGAGCAAAATAAAAAATTGCCATAATTGCACATTTTGTAACACTCGTTGCTTTGACCCTAAATTACTCCCTTATTTGACAAGTTACGTCAAAATGTCATAGAAAACAAAAGATAGAGCAGATTTCAAGCTTTCTAAAAATATCCCCACATGAGTTGATGGATAACACCATTTGGCCGCTAGAGGGCGTCAAATTTCCTTTACCATAATATCACATATTATATTGTAAATATTGTTTAGTCAGATTTCATGTATCTCTTAATCCGGCCGAGTTCCTCGCAAAGAAATAGTTAAAATGTTAAAATTTTAGGTCTAACTCTGTTAGTTTTTGAGATATCAAAAAACCGACTGCACCAGCGTCTTTTCCGGGAAATTTTAACATAAAATGACACCGAGACGTCAACTGTAACTTGACAAATAAAAAAGTTGTATTTTTTGACGGTTCCAGGCCGCCATTTTGAATTTTCTGTCAAAATATTGACTTGCATCTCATTCTGAAGGAAATTTCACGTAGTTTCAAGAAATGAGAGACAAAATGGCGTCCCAAGCCGCCATTTTTAATTTTCTGTCAAAATATTGACTTGCACCTCATTTTAAAGGAAATTTCACGTAGTTTCAAGAAATGACAGACAAAATGGCGTTCCAGGCCGCCATTTTGAATTCTCTGCCAAAATATTGAGTTGCACCGCATTTTAAAGGAAATTTCACGTAGTTTCAAGAAATGACAGACAAAATGGCGTTCCAGGCCGCCATTTTGAATTTTCTGTCAAAATATTGAGTTGCACCGCATTTTAAAGGAAATTTCACGTAGTTTCAAGAAATGACAGACAAAATGCCGCCATTTTGAATTTTCTGTCAAAATATTGAGTTGCACCTCATTTTAAAGGCGACAGACAAAATGGCGTTCCAGGCCGCCATTTTGAATTTTCCAAAATATTGAGTTGCACCGCATTTTAAAGGAAATTTCACGTAGTTTCAAGAAATGACAGACAAAATGGCGTTCCAGGCCGCCATTTTGAATTTTCTGCCAAAATATTGAGTTGCACCGCATTTTAAAGGAAATTTCACGTAGTTTCAAGAAATGACAGACAAAATGGCGTTCCAGGCCGCCATTTTGAATTTTCAAAATGGCGTATCAAAATATTGACTTGCACCGCATTTTAAAGGAAATTTCACGTAGTTTCAAGAAATGACAGACAAAATGGCGTCGCAGGCCGCCATTTTGAATTTTCTATCAAAATATTGAGTTGCACCTCATTTTAAAGGAAATTTCACGTAGTTTCAAGAAATGACCGACAAAATGGCGTTTCAGGCCGCCATTTTGAATTTTCTGTCAAAATATTGAGTTGCACCTTATTTTAAAGGAAATATTGCGTAGTTTCAAGAAATGACAGACAAAATGGCGTTCCAGGCCGCCATTTTGAATTTTCTGTAAAAAATAGTAAAAAAAATACCCCTAATACCCAAGGACGGTAAACAGTAAAGGATTGCTCGATCGGCCGATTTTGTTTCCCGGCGGCGAATGGATCCTGACATCCCAGTAAAGTCTCGGGCGCACAATACGCTAAATATGATCGACCGCAATCTTTTAAAAATCGCGCAAATGCGCGATCTCCGACTTGATGGTGACGTAAAAATGGTCACCGGCCCGAGCCGATACGGGCAACATTGCTCTTATGGAATTAAGCAATCCTTTACTGTTTACCGTCCTTGGGTGATGACATCTGATCGCCTTATAAACAAACCTAATAGATGTCACGTGACCTGCGTTACAACTGTCGAGCTTCAAAGCCTAAAATGTCACTTTTAATGGCGGTTTATACACAAACGGCCATATTAGATTTTCCATCATTAAAGATTAAATATTACAATTTTAGACTCATTTTAAAAGAAATTCAACTCTATTATCATGTTTTTTACCAATTATTAGACAAAAGTCCAAAATAAAACGTATAAAAATAAAATAATTGTTTCTCTGCTTTAATGACATTTGGTAGACACTTCAGAGCTGTCAAAACTATTACATTCTTATCAGCTGCTAGAGATGTACTCCACTATCGATCTGTCTGTTGGTAATTAGAATAAAGCCTTCGGGCTAGGTAAAAGCCGATGATGGTCCCAGTGGAGCGGCAATGTCCTGTTACCGCGGCAGTCGCCTCGTACAATCCTGCATGTTTCATTCCTTTTAACAAAAAGTCTTACTCGTATACGTACGCATGCACTTCTGGTATTCGCCGCCTGTATTTTTTGTTTTCCAGTTCGGATCGATATGTAACTGGAGCGGTTTTTTATGCGGTAGCCAGCTCTTTGAAGTGCCGCGTTAAAAATTGCGCGAAATTCCAAATATTATTCGCTTGTTAGTTGTCGCTGCCGTTTGTACCCGTGTTCCAACTTCTGTCTTCGGCATATATATTGTGGAATAGTCATTTTAACCGCACCGAGAGAGGGCGATTATTCTTTTTGTCGACCGACCGGCGCTCTTTTTTTTTTCGAAAATCCCATTATCACTATACTTCTTAGAACGCCATGGAAACTATATTCCATAAGGACGTATCCTATCCAATCACCGCCCTCTGTACAAGAAAGCCAAGAAGGTGCATGCCAAAAATTCCAATATGGCCGAAATAGTGGTTGACAGTTTGCATTTGTTTGTATTGTGGAAATTGAGTTTTTCGATGATTAAATTAATTTTTAAAGTTTAAAGTCAAGACTTGGGATTACTTGCCAAAGTAATTTTTGTTTGCTATTATATATTGTTGTTTATATGTTTACTGTTCTAACGAAAGTATAGTTTGTGTTCATTTTATTGTGTTATCACTATTGTTATTGTTCCTTCATTGTTCTATAATTTGTTGTTGGTTTTTTAACTTAAATTCTATTGCCTCTACAATATGCCGTCCACTTGTTGTTTGCCAAATTGTAAAAGCAATTTGGTGAAAGGCCCAAAAGTGTCAGTCTTTTACTTTCCAAAAGACCCTGCTCGAACCCAACAGTGGTTGAAAGCTTTGAACTGGAATGATTTTACTCCAACACAATACTCAGTGGTAAGTACAATATGTTTCTCATTCAGTAAACTTATTGCCTCTTACATACATAGATATGTGAGTTACATTTTGAGAGCAACAAAGGTTTACTCTGAAGAAACAGGACAGCTTTTAGAAGTTCCATTGGCACATTTACATTTTAAAAGAAAGGTCTTGGTAATAATATAAAACCCATTTACCAGTTTTGCTTACCTAGCTTCAGGGATTTCCAAATTTTCTTTGATTGAGCAGTTTTCACATTAGTTTGTTGTACTTTCCAGAACAAAGGGTTCTAACCAAACTTGCTTTGGCTGGACTTTATTGGGTATAAAAAGCCATATCTATACATATCTGGATCAGGAATAAAGCGTTCTTTGATTTTTCACTCACAACTTCTAATCAACTACACGAAACAATTTAAAAAAAAACATATTTTCTACTGCATCTGTATAGGTTTGTGTACAAAACGAGAACCGCTAACGCCGCCATTAAAAGTGACATTCTAAGCTTTCTTGTACAGAGGGCGGTGATCCTATCCAACACATTTCCTTCTCTATACACACTTGACAGAAATACAACCTATTTGACTGTCAAACTGACAACGGCACCGAACGGCAAATTTGCAAATTACTCTAAGCCACAAATTTGTTTATTATTATTTTTACTGCAGAACTGTTATGAAATTACTGTTTATTCATATTTGTGCTAAATTTTAAGGTAAATTTTATTAGTTAATATACCATGTAATGTTACATTTTGAAATCATTTCCTGTTATACTCTCTGTAATCAATCATTTATTAACTAAACAAAAACAAATCAAAAACCTTAAAGAGAATGTAATTTAAATTATTCACTCTGTCTAACTAAAATTACTTAACTCTGGTAATAAGTGCAAACAAAACCATGGAAGCCTATATAAGCAGCTGAACCAGGCCTGGTTAGTTAGTTGTTGAGTTGATGGTTGTAGTGAAGTTGAAGTTGTCAGATAGCGAGGTTAAGTGTCAGTGTCAGTTTATTGTTTGTAAACAATATACAGTGTTGTACAAGAAGTGTGTCATTAAGGAGTACGACGGTACATTTGGTGTCAGAAGTGGGATTGGAGAATCGAAGAAGAGTTCCAGAGGAAGACAGAATAAACCGACAAAAGCAGAAGGTGTGTTGAATGCCTGTAAGTACACGACAACAAAGCGCCAAAATGGATGAAGGAATGAAACAACTTATGGAGATGATTCAAGCAATGAAAGCGAGCCAAGACCAAAAGTTCGAAGAAATGAAAGTGAGCCAAGACCAAAAGTTCGAAGAAATGAAAGACCAGTTTCAACAACAAGATGAAAAATTAGATCGAGTAATAAATGAAATAAAAAGAGAAATGGACAACAGGATGGAAATTTTGGAAGAAAAGGTAAATGAGAGGATAAGCGGTATGGAGAAGACCATTCAGACCTTGCGAGAGGAATTTGACAAACTACGGGAAAAGTCTTCAAAGCCAGCCGTAGTCGCCAGTTCTAGTGTCTGCTCAAATATTAAGCCACCAGTTTTCGACGGTAAGACCTCATGGCAGGTTTACAAAAAACAGTTTGAGGCTGCCGCAGAGGCCAACAATTGGACATCAAGTGACAAAGCCACTGCCTTGGTTTTGTCACTTCGAGAAGAAGCACTGGAGGTTTTGCAGACTTTGGACGAGAGCCAGTACAAAAACTACGACGACTTAATCCAACATTTAGAGATGAGATTTGGAAATAAGCACCTAGAACAAGTATACGAAGCTCAGTTGTCCAGTAGGACCCAAAGAAGCACGGAAACACTTCAACAGTATGAAGCCGACATTGCTCGATTAGTTTGTCTGGCCTATCCAACGGCCTCTCACGACATTAGAGAGCGAATGGCAGTACGGGCTTTTGTACGAGGTCTTAAAGATTGTGACACAGAGCAAGCAATACGATTAGCGAGATGCCAAACATTGCATGATGCTCTTGCCTACGGTTTGGAGTTTGAGGCGGTCAAGCAAGTATCACGAGGACATACTCGAGTGCGTCAAGTCAGAAGCCTTACACCGGAACCGAGAAACCGATATTCCAATTCAGATCACACAATCACTCAGTCAGACTTGAATCGTCAGCTGGAGACATTTCGAAAAGAACTAATGGGAGCGTTAAATAGAAGAAGTCAGAACAACCGAAACGCTCAAACCACCACGTTTACTCGGTCATTGGAATGCTGGAACTGTGGAGAAAAGGGGCACATTCAATCGCAGTGCCGCAAACCTAGAAGAATGCAAAGACTTCAAGAATATGACTTCCAGATTGAACACAGAAAGGGACGTTTGCACGGAAACGCGGACGCAGTGTCACGAAGACCTTGTGTGGAAGGTTGCAATCACTGTAAACGCCTGGAGATAGCTGAATTTGGAAAGCCTTGTCGAAGGATCGCTCTGAAAAATGACATCGCATGGGATCGGGAAAACTTGGCTGCCAATCAACGAGAAGACCCTGATTTAGGACAGATAATTAACTGGAAAGAGCGTGGAGAAAGACCAAATTGGGAGGAGATTTCCGCTAAGTCTCCAACATTAAAGGGATATTGGGCATTATGGGAGTCCCTTATTATTGATGGAGATTTACTAAAAAGAAAATGGGAAAGTCCGGATGGGAAAGAAGAACGACTACAGGTAGTTCTGCCAAGAAACCGAGTTAGTGACGTACTGAAAGAAGCCCATAGTGGAATTGGTGGAGGGCACTTTGGCATCAACAAAACGTTAAATAAAGTTAGGGAAAGGTTCTATTGGCTACAAAGCCGCTCAGATGTAGAAGATTGGTGTCGGCGTTGCGCAGACTGTTTCAGTAGCAAGGGTCCCAAAACTCGGAGCCGAGGATGTATGAAGCAGTATAATGTCGGAGCTCCGTTTGAGAGGATTGCCGTTGATGTAGCTGGACCTTTTCCCAAAACTAATTCCGGAAATCGCTATGTCTTGGTCGCAATGGACTACTTCAGTAAATGGCCAGAAGTGTACGCAATACCAAACCAGGAAGCCGCTACTGTAGCAGAAGTTCTGGTTGACAACTTCTTCTGCAGATTTGGAGTACCGAGGGAGCTGCATTCGGATCAAGGGCGTAATTTCGAATCGGCAGTATTCACGGAAGTGTGTGACCGATTGGGAATTAAGAAAACCAGAACTACTCCATTACACCCACAGTCAGACGGAATGGTGGAACGTTTCAATCGGACACTAGACAACTACCTAAGGACAGTCGTCGATAACAATCAGACAGATTGGGATCAGCACATTCCGTTGTTCCTGATGGCTTATCGATCGGCAGTACATGATTCCACTGGCAAAACACCAGCTAGTGTTGTCTTTGGAAGGGAGCTTCGTTTGCCAATGGATCTTCTTTTTGGACGACCGGAAGAACCCCCAGCTTCTTGTGATAGCTATTCAGAAAAATTGGCGCAACGCTTGCACGTGATCCATGAGGAAGTCCGGCAGAAGTTGAAATTTGCAAGCGACCGACTAAAGACAAGATATGACAAAAGGGCCAACAGCAGCGGATTCCAAGCCGGTGATCAGGTCTGGTTATACAATCCTGCTCGAAAGAAAGGAAAGTCGCCGAAGCTACAGAGGTCATGGGAGGGACCCTACGACGTTATAAAGCGTCTGAACGACGTCGTCTACAGAATACAGCGAGGACATCGGGCAAAAATGAAAATAGTTCACCTGGATCGACTTGCACCTTACCGACCACCCAAAGCTGGTGAAGTTGATGATCGGGACGATCAACTCTAGGAGGGGGGCAGTGTTGCAAAGCGAACTTTTGATTATTAGTTAGGATTTCTTTAGTTATTTGTTGTTACCCCTGTATGTTACGTTGCTTTGTTTACGTTCTACATTCTTTTGTCTGTGTTCTAGAAAATCCTAGCTCCGTTGCTTATATAGAGAGAGATTTATGTTATAGCTTAATGAGTGTGAGAGAGAAAGTCAATTTCATGAATATTTGGGAATTTTCTAGAAACCATGGAAGCCTATATAAGCAGCTGAACCAGGCCTGGTTAGTTAGTTGTTGAGTTGATGGTTGTAGTGAAGTTGAAGTTGTCAGATAGCGAGGTTAAGTGTCAGTGTCAGTTTATTGTTTTGTAAACAATATACAGTGTGGTACAAGAAGTGTGTCATTAAGGAGTACGACGGTACAATATCTTCTGGGAGCTTCTAGACTAGTTGAAAAGCGTTTGGAATCTTTTAGACTATTCTAAATGACTTTGGAAGCTTTCTTGACTGTTTTGAAAGACTTCCGACTGCTTTAGAAGCATTTTGGAGTTTCTGTAGTGTTTTGAAATGTTTTTAGACTACTTTAGGAGCATTGATGGTTCTGGACTGCTTTTAAGACAAGTGAATTTGAACTTTTGTATAACCCTCCTTAGGTCCGTTTATTTTTATTTAACCAGCCCTAATCGAAATCAAAATCCTGACGTTATGGTGACTGAATATTATCGTTTTTAAGCGTTTATCCGAGCAGTTTGGGTCACTCTAGCCAGGGACGTACTGTTGTATTTTAAAATACCGCTAACACAACTAACCAACCAAAAAACATTTCCAGCTATAATTAAAAAACTTCCTAATCATTTCCAAGCCACTCTAACACGTTACGTAACAGTACTTTTGGATGAGGACTTTTACCAATTTTGAAACAAAGAAACTTGCAAACCAGAGCAGCAGCAGGGAGTAATTGTGCCAAGCAGAAACGTCAAGTGCACCAACTGTTACGTAGTGGACGAGGAGCGTATAATCCTTATTGAATAAAAGCCCTTCGTTGCACTAGGAGGGCCCTCCAAGAAGAAACCGCGAAACGACCGAAAAGGGAGCCCTCGAAGTGATGTGTTGCCTATTAAGTATTATAGGAAAAACCTTTTAAGTAATCCTTTGATTTTATTGTTTCAAATTTCAGCAGTATAGGGTCTGTTCGGTAATGTTGTCATGTTGTCAATTACGCGGCTGGATTGTGCGGGGAGGTTTTGTTCTGTTTTAATGCTGATGAATGTTGGTTGGTGACATGGGTTTTTACTGTCCTGAATTGTAATTCTGAAGAAATCATTCATTTGACAGCTCAATCAAATGAACATAACATATTGTCAGTTTGTGTCCATTTAAGGAAATCATGGTGAAAGACAGAGTTGACAATTGACAAACATTTGTTTTGTCACCCAGAAAATACTTCTGCTAATAGATAATAATAAACAGGGTGATTATTGATCATATTTTGACTTTCTAATCAAAAAATTGTAATGTGTTCCGGATAAATTGTGAGTTGGCAACCCTGTAGTTTGTTATGTATTTTACTGTTTAATTTAAAAAGCTTTCTACTGCACTGGCAACTCTGTATATCCTAGCCATCTGTCATTGGTCGGGGATTGTCAAAGCACACTTTATTTAAAACGAATTTGAAATTTGGCACTACTGTTTCTGCCAATGTCACGTTCACTCTGTTTGGAAAATATTTTCCTATTTGGCAACTCTGTCTTTTCTCCGAATCATTTTTAACTTTTAACAGATACCACGTGACGGTTTCTAGTATTTTACAGTGCTGCCAATTTTGTCAATCCTTTTTTCCTCAGTGTTGTTATTACTGTTTCTAGATCTACAATTGCTGTAACAACATGTTTTACTTTATGTAATTTTTAATATTTTTTCGAACGTGGCAATTTGTAATTTTCAAACTCTCGTCACGTGACAAAAAGCGAAAAGACGATTTTGCATATTTTTGCAGTTCAACTCACCTTCTTTTTTATAGTCACGTGACTAATGCCACTTAGCATGTAGTGTTGCCAATGGTCCCTTGACTGTTTTTGGCATCTGTCAATTAGTCTTTACTGTGTTGCCACCTCAAAAAAAATACTATTTTTAGTCACGTGATCTGTATTTTAGTATTTTCGCTTTCATCACTGATTAAATCGGACTACATTTCACAGTCACGTGACGTGTCTTTTACAATTTAAACTTTCAGTATTGTCTTAATTTTATTTAGCAAATTTTCACAGTCGAAATTGTTTTTCTTATGGTCACGTGACTATTTTTAAATAACGTCACAGTGCCTTTACAATGTTGCCAGTTTAGAAGTTTATTTTTTTAGTCACGTGACCTCTATTTTACAATGTTTGCCTCTCATCCGTTTAAATAGAATTTTGCACATTTTTGTAATGCAGACACTTTCAAACACATATCACGTGATCAATAGGGTTTGTTTTAGACAAATTTTGTATAATTTTCGTAAAATTTAGAAGATATTTCAGAAAGGAAATTTTCATTAAATTTTACTGTTTTTCTACATTTTTGCATAAAAAATTGACTGCAAATGGTTCAGTAAGTCAGTTTTCATAAAATTTCACTGTTCTTTCATATTTTTTTTTTAATTCGGTAATCTTATCCAATTATGTATTTAACGTTTTCTAACGTCATTTCCGTAATTTGTATAGTTTACTTGGTGGTCGCTCCAGAAATGACAGTTTGAGTTTACCACCAACCTTGCCCTATCCAATCGTACTCTTAACTTCAAAACTTCTGAACTGAAAAAAGTCACGTGACTAGCCAGTGTCCAATCAAGTTGTCAATTGACAACTCAAGTCAATTTTTTATGCAAAAATGTAGAAAAACAGTAAAATTTAATGAAAATTTCCTTTCTGAAATATCTTCCAAATTTTACGAAAATTATACAAAATTTGTCTAAAACAAACCCTATTGATCACGTGATATGTGTTTGAAAGTGTCTGCATTACAAAAATGTGCAAAATTCTATTTAAACAGTGATAGAGGCAAACATTGTAAAATAGAGGTCACGTGACTAAAAAAATAAACTTCTAAACTGGCAACAATGTAAAGGCACTGTGACGTTATTTAAAAATAGTCACGTGACCATAAGAAAAACAATTTCGACTGTGAAAATTTGCTAAATAAAATACTGAAAGTTTAAATTGTAAAAGACACGTCACGTGACTGTGAAATGTAGTCCGATTTAAATAGTGGTGAAAGCGAAAATACTAAGATACAAATCACGTGACTAAAAATTGTATTTTTTTTTTGAGGTGGCAACACAGTAAAGACTACTATTGTAAAATACACTTTACCAGACTTTAACAATTCAATTGTTAACCTGGCAACACTACATGCTAAGTGACATTGGCCAACATAAGTCACGTGACTATAAAAAAGAAGGTAAGTTGAACTGCAAAAATATGCAAAATCCTTTTTCGCTTTTTGTCACGTGACGAGAGTTTGAAAATTACAAATTGCCACGTTCGAAAAAATATTAAAAATTACATAAAGTAAAACATGTTGTGACAGCAATTGTAGATCTAGAAATTGACAGCACTGTAAAATACTAGAAACCGTCACGTGGTATCTGTTAAAAGTTAAAAATGATTCGGAGAAAAGACAGAGTTGCCAAATAGGAAAATATTTTCCAAACAGAGTGAACGTGACATTGACAGAAACAGTAGTGCCAAATTTTAAATTCGTTTTAAATAAAGTGTGCTTTGACAATCCCCAATATTTAGAAACATGTTTGACAGATGGTTAGGATATACAGAGTTGCCAGTGCAGTAGAAAGCTTTTTAAATTAAACAGTAAAATACATAACAAACTACAGTGTTGCCAAGTCACAATTTATCCGGAACACATTACAATTTTTTGATCAGAAAGTCAAAATATGATCAATAATCACCTTGTTTATTATTATCTATTAGCAGAAGTATTTTCTGGGTGACAAAACAAATGTTTGGTAATTCAATTAGAATAGTATTGTTTCGTTTTTCAGACGTCCTTTTTGTGCCATTACCGATGCATCAAACCATTTATTTCAAACAACATGTCGTGTAGAAAAATAATTATTTTTTATACAATTATTATTCCCATTGTGAAGATTTCAGAAATAAATTATGTTGGGTCACGCCGCGATGACTGTGGTAATGATATTACGTACATAAACACAACGGAATCCAAACTTGGTATTTTTTTTTTAATTTTAAATAGGCAATTTCCCCATGCAAATACCTCTAAACAAATGTAAACTGATGGCTAAATGGGGTAAAAGCGGCCTTAAAAGTGATAGCGCACGCATTTTACTTTAATATCGATTAGCTATAGGATGATGAAATTCTGGAGGGTTAACTTTTCTGTTCCCCTTTTTAAATAAACGCGCCTGCGTGGGGTTTACCAATGACGACGATTTACGAAGGGTGGCAGACCGGAAGTGTTTTCCGCTTTCAGACATTCTCGTCCTTCCGCCAAAATGGAAGTAGGCATTTGTCAAAAGGCTTTTTTTTTGTCCCAGAATCGTTCAAGCAAAAGTCGAGAATACGAAATTTATCACAGTCTCATTGACTTTCTATGTTGAATGATCCAGAGAATAGTAGCTCAGACAGTGACATTAATCTAAAATTCTTTTAGCTCTAAAAGTAAATATTAAAGAAAAACCACTAAACTACCTTAGATAATAGTTTTTACCTTGCTAAAACTTAGGTTATAGTGACCATGGTCAAATTACATGTACATAACTACAAACCTGTGTGTTTTCACGAAAGTGATTTTTTTGTACTTTTTGAAGGGTTGTAGCTCCTTTATTTAAATTCCTATCAGTGTCAACCTAACCTAACCTAACCCGCCATTAGAAAGAGGATAAAAAATACTACAAAATGAGCCAAAACTGGCCTCTCTAGCTCTTCATGTTACCGAGATATTGAATTTCAAAAAGTAGTAAAAAAAGACCCCTAATATTGCATTTTTTTAAAAAGAAGTGAATTTTTCCGATTTTTGAGCGGTTTAAAATGTTTTACTTCTTCTGCTTATTTCACCTAATAATGCCATAATATGAAAAAAAAATGACGTGAAATTGTTCAAAATTCGGTGGGTAATTCAAAAATAAAAAAAAATGATTTTATTAGATAATTTTAAAGTTTAAACTTATTTTTGTACTGAACTGTATACGTAATTTTAAGAAAAGACTAACCCCTAAATACGAAATTAAAGCATGTGTACATCAAACATTTTTCAAATCTATTTAACACTTTAACAGTCAATCGACTTGAAATTAGGAACAAACCTTCTTTAATAAGAATGGTTACGATGACCAAAAATTCAAAAACCCATAAATAATTTACATGGAAGAAAAGTATGGAAAAACCACCCCGGGCCATTGTTAAGCGTACATTAAATCGTAAAAGGTCCTCGTTGCTTTTTTTAATACGAAAACCCTCCAAAGAGTACATGTAGTTTCATTATAATAATGTAGTTGGTCGTGTAATCTCGTTGAAAAGCCGTATTTTTTGAAAATATGTAGAGACCGAGCCATATAATTTTGAACGTAATTATACGACGGGTTGTTAATATCCAATGAAGGCGAAATTGGTGTATTAGCGGAATAAAACTCTATGGAAAAGAATAAGGGCCGGGAGACTCAATTTGATTGGTTCGTTGATACCAGATAACAAAAAAAAGTAAAACATTTAGTAGTTTTTCAATTATAAAATGTAAATTAATCTTAATAAGAATTTATTTAAAGTAAAAATGTTCTCACACGTTATCATCAAAAACATTTTCAGACAAATGCAGTGTTGCCGGTTTTGTTATTACAAAATGTCGTCCGACTAATCCAGAGTTGCCGCATTTGCGTAAATTAAAGCACAGTTTGTGAAAATATGAAAATCCAAAAATAATTTGTTTTTTACATTTTTGTACTATTAACTTGAAGGTATTTAGGCAGTTGAGGTTAATTTTGGAAATAAAACATTTTTGCTTGAAATTTCTTGACAATAATTCTAGTTTTTAATTTTCTAAAATCAAACGGTGTGTGCTACCAAAAAAGTGTTATCCCATCGAGGTGCATTTATGGTAAAAATTCAGACCTCTAACCTGAAACGTTCCTGAGACATTGAGCAAAAACCTGCAAAAAACGAGAGTCAACTTTGACACCCTCTAGCGGCTAAAGGGGACAACATAGTCGTGCCCGCTCAACGTCACGTGATAGCCCCGTTCATTAGCTTTCTTTTGTTGTACGTTGGTTTTATACAGGGTGTTTCAAATAAGCGAATTATGGACGATTTTCTGGAAAAGGAATTTCTGCATTCGAGGGGGGTGGTCAAAGTAAGGCTGCTAGAGCAAAAACAATTGAATATCGATACAAACATTTTACATCAGGTAGGCCTAGAGTTTGACGTAGATTCCAAAAATCGAATAAAAAATTATAAGTTTGGTTTGTTGCTCAATTATGGGACACCCTGTATACTGATGGATTATCTCTGGAGGAGGAAAGTATATGCAAATATCTACAAGATTCATATTTGGTATTTTTTTTAACAAGTGACAAGGATGTTAAAAATTCATTGAATCACCCTGCAAACTACTCCATTGTATTGTCAATAACTCGATTATTTTGACAATTATCGGGTGGTTGAATATACCAATTTGTAGTCCTTGAAATTCTCTTTTGACCACCCTGTATAGCGTTTTTACCTAAAACGTCGAATAAGTGAGTTATTTACTGTTAAAACTGAGTTGTTTGATTTTGACAGTTTTTACTGTGACAGCCCATAACTCGGTTATTTTGACAGTTACAGGGTGGTTCAATATACCAATTTGTAGCCCTTGAAATTGTCTATTGATCACCCTGTATACCATATATAGTAGAAATGTCACGTTACCGAAAGATTCAAGCTTTTATACCAGGAATGTGTTGTCCAGAAGGGATAAATTTATAAATAACATTTTTTCAAAATTCGTATTATTTTGAAAAGTGTTGAGGTTAGGTATACAACATTTTTCAAAAGTTTCCGGTAATTTTCCGGAAAAAAATTGGAAAATCTGAAAATACAAAAATAATTCGTTTTTTAATTAATTATACAACAATCCAATATCAATTCAAATGTTGTGTGTTTAATGTACTTTTAATTATTAGTCGTTTTGTAAGCCGAGCTTAATTTAAGTGTGGGTCAGACTGTGACAGTACAGGTGAAAAAAGTCACACTCTAAACCACACTGAACTTAAGCTATGCCTAAAGTACGTCATTTTCCGGTAAATTTCCAAAAATGGAAATTTTCCGACTCGAAATCTACCGCTTTTACATCTCTGAATACGACAATACACCACTACGTTTGGTTAGCCACAAGTGTAAACAAATGTACATGTGACATCACTAGACTTGACAATTCAGTGATCATGTGATACACGTCAACTAACTACTCTTTTTTCTTCTGGTGTTGTGGTTGATTCGTAAAAATGTGTTACAACCCTATTCATTTTAACTGTAATTTTTTGTCTAATTCCACACTAACTTCATCTATTAAACATGGCGGATATGACAGAGTTGTCTATGGTCTGCCTATAATAGCTGAAGATCGCAAAATTAAAGAAACAAAAAGCTTTTTTTAGGTGATTCTCTATATTTTACTTGAATAAGGATCACTCTCAAACATATTTGCAAATTATAATGTAATTTGACTAAAGCTAAACAATTCCAGCCTTTAACATATCTGATTTATTACTAATGTACAATGTAAATGAAGGCAAATTTTGAGATACTTTCTTAAAGAGTTTTTGAAGTTATATTATTTTAATTAAAAAAAAAATTGCGAAAAGAGAAATCAAACCGGAAATAAAGGTAGTAAATAATAAAACAGATCTAAGAACCCCCGTTAAAGGATTAATTTTTAATTTCGAGTTTGTTGAAAACGTTAGATTGCGTGACCGGATAGTTTATTAATCCACAATTTACCAGCTAAATAAACCATATTAAGACGTATATGCGTCAGTTGGGCCCTAAGACTTATTTACAACTTTTCAATTATTTGATAAAGTTTATCTGGAAATTAAATCAGAAAATCCTTAACATTAGAGTGTTATCGGTGCCCATACACAAAATACGAGCCGAGAATACTAAAAAGAAAAAATTGAAAAGATGGAGGCGCCATGCCCCACCTTCCATACATTTTGTAGGACCAATGGAAACATGTCTTTAAAATACAGACTCTTTAAACACGCTCAGACGGATATTATTATGGGTTAGGGCGAGTGCATAAATATGTATGGTGTATACCAAATCGCACGCTATGGTATACCATATTACTTATAAATATACAACCCAGCGCGTACCATTCGATCGCATGTTTCAGTGTTTCCAACCCACGCGAGAAGTGGAAAAAAATGAAGATGGAGCTTTATTTCTTTTGACAGAAAAAAATAACTCTAATCTAGCAGATTTGCTTAGTTAACAAGCTACCCATTATACAGAAATAGTTATTTTATCGATTCGCTTCGCGAACAATTTGTTTCATTCACTGGGTAACCATATTCTAATTTATTCATAAAGATCAACGGCACATTAAGAAGTTAATAACGTAAAAGTGGCTTTTTGTTATTACTTTTGTCACTACTTATACAAGCAAATTTTATACACAAAAATTGTTTTTGTAACGTCGTAGAAATTCACAAATTTAGTTTTACTGCAATTCCTCTCCATACAATGTTCTACTCTCTTAACTTATAGGTAATAATTAATGAATTAATAATTGTTGAAGTGGTGCAAAAATTAAATTTTAAAAAAGACAATAAATCTTTATAGGAATGTCACGATAAGAAGAGAAAAAAACTATTTCAAATCAATGTTCTATAGACAAGAATGGGTATAACTTTGTAAGTCATCAGTCATCAGGAAGTCTGAAAAAATGTTGCCAAACTTTATACTTAATACATTATCAATTTCATTTTTAATCTTACAAAAGTCACGTGACTTTTAAAATTAAATATGATGATGGAAAATAGTCATGCCACCACTTGCACCTTAAAAAAAGTCCCGTGACTAAAAATATTAGTATAAACGTAGAAACTGTCACGTGACGTTAAGACTGACATTCTAACCTTAAAAATAGTCGCATTTTTAAAAACTAAGAAACGGTCACGTGACCCCATAAAGACTATTTTCACAGTTAAACCTTTCACGTGACATTATGAATTCCATTTTAATCTTAAAAGTTTCACGCTACTTTAAAAAATTCAGTTTAAACTTAGAAACGGTCACGTGACCGTTTGCATCTTAAAGAGAGTAATGTGACTTTGAAAATATTAGTTTGAAACGGTTACGTATCCTTTAAAATAAAATTTGATGATTGAAAATTGACACGTGACCGTTGTCACCTTAAAACCTGTCACTTAACTTCAAAAAACATCAGTTTAAACTTAGAAACGGTCACGTGACCATTCAAAAATTTACTTTGACATAAAACAGTCAAATTATCTTTAGGATTCCGTTTTGATGTTAAAAAAAGAGTCATGTGACCGTTTGCACCTTAACAGTCATGTGATCTTGAAAATATCAGTTTAAACTGTAAAACAGTTACGTAATCATTTGGACATTAAAAAGGGTTGCGTGATTTTTGAAATTTCAAACCGAAAAATGATCACGTGACTCTTCAAATAATATTTCGCCATTTAACACAGTCACGTGACCTTAAAGATTCCGTTTTGATATTTAAAAAAGACACTCATGTGACTTTTAAAATTAAATTTGATGATTGGAAATACCCACGTCACCGTTGTCACCTCAAAACCTGTCACTTAACTTCAAAAAACATTTACAGTTTAAACTTAGAAACGGTCACGTGACCATTCAAAAAAGGGTCACGTGACCATTTGCATCTTGAAAAGTACCATGTCACATGACCTTTAAGATTTCGTTTGTGATATTTAAAAAAGACACTCATGTGACTTTTAAAATTAAATTTGATGATTGGAAATACTCACGTGACCGTGTTCACCCCAAACCTGTCACTTAACTTCAAAAAACATTTACAGTTTAAACTTAGAAACGGTCACGTGACCATTCAAATAATATTTTGACATAAAACAGTCAAGTTATCTTCAGGATTCCGTTCCGATGTTAAAAAAAGAGCCACGTGACCATTTGCACCTTGAAAAGAGTCATGTCACATGACCTTTAAGATTCCGTTTTGATATTTAAAAAAGACACTCATTTGACTTTTAAAATTAAATTTGATGATTGGAAATACTCACGTGACCGTTGTCACCTCAAAACCTGTCACTTAACTTCAAAAAACATTTACAGTTTAAATTTAGAAACGGTCACATGACCATTTAAGTAATATTTTAACATAAAACAGTCAAGTTATCTTCAGGATTCCGTTTTGATGTTTAAAAAAAAGGGTCACGTGACCATTTAAGTAATATTTTGACATAAAACAGTCAAGTTATCTTCAGGATTCCGTTTTGATGTTTTAAAAAAAGGGTCACGTGACCGTTTGCATCTTGAAAAGTACCATGTCACATGACCTTTAAGATTTCGTTTGTGATATTTAAAAAAGACACTCATGTGACTTTTAAAATTAAATTTGATGATTGGAAATACTCACGTGACCGTTGTCACCTCAAAACCTGTCACTTAACTTCAAAAAACATTTACAGTTTAAACTTAGAAACGGTCACGTGACCATTCAAACAATATTATGACATAAAACAATCAAGTTATCTTCAGGATTCCGTTTTAAAAGAGTCACGTGACCGTTTGTACCTTAAAAAGTGTCGTGCGACTTTGAAAATATCAGTTTAAACTGTGAAACGGTTACGTGATCATTGAAATAATATATTTACATATTTTGACAACATTATAGAAAGATACTTAAAATTTCTTGTGAATTATACAGGGTGTTTCTATATGTGTCAAAAAACTGCAGATAAAGACACACTTTCTTCCTTTTTCTTTCGTTTTCCTGCTTCAAAATACAAAGCCTACTATCGTAAGGGTGTTCTTTACCTGAATGTTCTCTGTTGTTTTATTATTAATTATTAATAATGATTTTTATATGAACGAAATATGGTTTTTTTCCGTCATGAAAAATCATTTTTAAGAACACCTGGTATGAACTAATATAAGTAATTCAACATTGTTGCCAGAATGAAAAAAAAAATTACATTTAATACACAATGTGTCTTGTTTATTTTTTGCTTAAATAATACTGTTTCTATCAAAAACATTAATAAGTACTTCAGAGAACATTGATTTGAACTTTTTGGTTTGATTGAATTTCAAAAGAAAGGTAGAAGACTGTGTTGAAATAATTGTGCTGACTGAGCTAGACTAGACAAGACTAACTGACAAAAGTAGATAAGAAAAATGTGTTCGACTGCTAAACAGAAATGAATTTTTTCAGAATTAAGTAGCCCAAACAGATTAGTTGAGTATCAAATTTATTTAAAACTAAAAATTGGACAGCAAAATAAGTGTTTAAAGTTTGTCTTGTTGTTCAGTTATTAAGTGTCCAAGCAATTTAAGCTTTTAATTGTCTCTAAGCTGTCTAGAAGTTTTATTAATCTGTATATTATTGGTCTTGAACAAAACATGCTAAAAAAAACATCGAATGGGCCTGTCCCACAATTTTTTTTTATTTCATAACTACAAAGACGGATTGAAAATATTATACTCGTATTTTTTTGTTTTCAAAAATATTAAGTTAAATAGAAAAAAAATGATGATAAAAACTACATTAATCTCATGTTTAAAACGCCCGCCGCCGGTGACGTACTACACTATCAACCAATCAGCGACAAGAAGTGAAACAGTTGGCGTGCAACAGCCAATAAAATCGCCCAGAATTACGTACGTCACATGCGCGCCAAAACAGATCTTTTAAATTTAATGGACAAATTCAAACTAATGTAGGAACATTTACGACCATAATTTTTTCTTCAAGAATATGAAAAATTTATTCTTTCGATTCCAGTCAGGCCCATTGTGCTGACTGAGCTAGACTAGACAAGACTAACTGACAAAAGTAGATAAGAAAAATGTGTTCGACTGCTAAACAAAAATGGATTTTTTCAGAATTAAGTAGCCCAAACAGATTAGTTGAGTATCAAATTTATTTAAAACTAAAAATTGGACAGCAAAATAAGTGTTTAAAGTTTGTCTTGTTGTTCAGTTATTAAGTGTCCAAGCAATTTAAGCTTTTAATTGTCTCTAAGCTGTCTAGAAGTTTTATTAATCTGTATATTATTGGTCTTGAACAAAACATGCTAAAAAAACCATCGAATTGCAACAAACCTTTTAAAATATGAATATTTGTTTATAATGGTCGACACGTCATCCAGAAATGAACCTATTCGACTATTTCCAGCATGTTCATTTGAAGTTTTGCGTGACTGCCCTTGTAGAAACAATTCTCACAACTTATAATAAGACTTAATGCGCTCGGCCCTTCGGTCCAATCTAAGGGTGATTTAGTTCCAAATCGCCGCCTTATTAGTATCAATAAGGGCATCTCTTCTTTTAATCCAGCGCCGGCCTTGTCTAAACAAGGGCCCTTAATAATAGACTCTGGATAGATGTGTCATTAAAAAACTTTTGTGCTTTGTGCCATTGCGTATGTTCGAGATGCTCCTGAAATGATTATAATTAACTTGCAGCAAAGGTCGACCGTCGCCCGCCTATGGCGCCTCTGCGTGAACGTAGTTTCCTCAATGGACCATTGTGAATGCCCTTTTCGGATCCGAAATGATTTTGAATAAACCCAAATTGGCTTAAGGGACGTACTACGATGTCGTTAGATTTTATTGTTGCCAGATAGGTCTAAACGGCTTTTTAATGTAAGGCTGCGTGCCGATTAGGCTTAATGTTGCTGCTCGGTCGGCTGGCAGAATTGCTCGAGATTGATAAAAAAAAGGACTAATCGACTTAGGGCTAAAAAACCTTTGAGAACCAAAAATGTTTTATTACCAGACGTAAAAACGTTAAAAAAAAAATGTTTTCTTAAGAACACTGATTTGACAGATTTACGCAAATGCTGCACGTCAACCTTACTAATGAGTCTTTTAGAACTCTATCATTGCTGTATTAATATGAAATAAAACCCAATTTATAATCACTAACTAGATTTATTAACAATAGTAAACCAGCACTTTTAACAAACTTAAGTACTTAAAACTAAAAAAATATGATTAACAAAAAGTATAAATACAATTTTAAAACTTATTTTTTAAGTTGTTTTTTGTAGTTTTCGAAATACTGACAGCGGTATTTTCTAGAGTATAAGAGAAGTCACAAAAATCTTGTGTAACCCTTCTTGAATCATTCAACAATAATTTGAATTTGGCGTCTTTAAAATAAAAAAAAAAACAGTGTTTTGAAAATTTATTCCTATCGCGCAGTGTTGCCAAACGTATTTTCTGTTTTCTAGGTAGATGTGTTGAATACTTTGGGACAGTTCAGACATTTTGCGGGGTAGATTCAAAAATTGATAATAATGTTAATTATTATACAGATTTTTTTTAAGAACAATAACGATCAGGCTTCAGACCAGACCAGGGTGCGTATTCTTGAATTGAGGGAAGGGAGTTACCAAGAGAAATGTATGCAAAATAATAAACCACATTGGCAATGTTGCCAAGTCAAAATATTTAATGACTATAGAATCAGTCAAAAAACGGTAGATCAAAACAAATTCATTCATTTTACATTATTATACAGGGTGTCTTTTGATAGTTGTAAAAAATTGTAATCATTGATTTTTTTTATAAATAATTTAAAAACCGTACTTCCAAAATTAATTATTTTTTTAGTTGTGTTAGTACTTTAAAATTTAAATTTTTTTTAGTAATAATTGTTAGATCACGTTGTTTTAAAGGATAATTTAGCTAAACAGTCACGTGACCATTGTCAAAAATCATAAATCTCATACACACTCTTTATATCGAATAGTGCAAGAAAACGTTTCTAAACCCTGATTTTTGCCACTTTAGAGCATAGTTTGACAATTTTGACATTAGTGACAGTTGTCACGTGATTATAGAACTCTATTTAGCTAGACGGTCCGTGATAATTGTCAAAATAACTGTCATAAATCTCAAAAACACGTTTTATATCAAATACTGCAAGAAAACGTTTTTAAATCCTAATTTTTGCAACTTTTGAGCACGTTTAATGGCGTTACCAACTAGTGGTATTTGCCAGATCGATACGTAGAAGAGGCTCAGATAGTCGGGCTTGTGCCCCTGAGCCCCAGATAGCTACTAAAAGTTCTAAAAACTCGCTTAAAGGCACGATCCGAGCAAAAGATGTTCCTTCCTCGTGGAAACTATAACCGTCACTGTCACAATTCCACGTGGTCTTCTCCTAGGTTTTCAACCTTTCCGCCTTTTGGAAGTGCACCGCACAAGACAATTCCACGTGGACTTTTAGGAATCGACGTTTCCACTTAGAGCTCCCACCATCTCCACTCGACCGGCTGCGGAATTCGGTCGTCAACTTCAAATCTCCCTGAACACCGTTTCAAGAAACGTGGTTTCTTAGTGGCAAAAAATGGCACTCACGAAACTGACGTGCGGTACCTTCCAAGTTTAAAATTGAACTGATCCTAATTTTTGCAACTTTAGAGCATGGTTTGACAGTTTTGACATTAGTGACAGTTGTCACATGATTGTAGAACACTATTTAGCTAGAGGGTCACGTGATAATTTTCAAAATAACTGTCATAATTTACAGAAACACGTTTTATATCAAATACTGCAAGAAAACGTTTTTAAATCCTAATTTTTGAAACTTTAGAGCATGGTTTGATAGTTTTGACGTTAGTGACAGTTGTCACCTGTTTGTAGAACACTATTTAGCTAGAGGGTCACGTGATAATTTTCAAAATAACTGTCATAATTTACAGAAACACGTTTTATATCAAATACTGCAAGAAAACGTTTTTAAATCCTAATTTTTGCAACTTTGAGCATGCTTTGACAGTTTTGACATTATTGACCGTTGTCACGTGTTTTCAGAAGACTATTTAGCTAGACTATGAAGTGACAATTGTCAAAATAACTGTTAAATATCAGAAAATCGTCTTGTTTCGAAAACTGTGTTAAAATGTAATTCTTGCAAATTCTAGTAAATTTTTGACAATAGTGACAGACATCACGTGGTTTTATTAAATTTCCTTATTAAATTTCCTATTCAATAAACTGAAAAAGTGAATGAAGTGAATTGAAATTTTTGTCTAAAGTGCTTCACAAAGTTGTCCAAATATGTAGGTAATTATTATTAATTAGTTATTTGCAATCATACAAATTTTTAAACTAATTACATAAATAGTGTAATAAATTATTGGTTTTCTAAAGTCGTAACTTTTTAAAACAATATAAAATTGAAATAACTTCTTTGATTTTGCTTTTAGAGGCACAACATATAGTTTTAGCAATTTTCAAAAGGATTAGGGAATAAACATTCCTATTGACTGATATTGTTATTAAAATCTTTCTGTTGAAAAAACTGTGTCAACTTCTATATAAAAAAATAAATAAATACAAAATTGATGTACAGTTCAGGTTTTAGTGATAAAAAAAAAACATCTGGCAACGTGGTGCGTTAAACGTCAATGACGTGCATCGGCCGATTTAGTGCCGAGCCCTATAGGTTATTATAAATAATCTTTTTTTTGACAGTTGACAATTCACGCTAAAACTTGACCGTTGACCGTTGAAAAATAGAATCCGACGATAATCAGACAGTTATCACGTGACTGAGCTAATCCAGCACAATAGAGTATCAGGTGACAATTGTCAAGTTTAAGTCTGCTTGGTCAATAGAGAGGAATAACAGAACAAAAATTGAATAGAATAGAATTGAATTGAATTGCCAATACATAATATACGACAAATTTAACAAAATAAACGACATAACTCTACTAACATCACTTGATATCAAAAAAGTGTTGATAATAACATTTTTTACAAAATAACAAAGTCAAATCACTATGATTCGAATCCAATTTGCCCAGACTCGAAATTCACCTTTTCCACTTAACTATCCTTTTCCTTTTTTTCGATGTGGAACGATCTTAGGGAACTGTATAGGCATATAATTTAAGTTGGCGGATTACAAATTCTTAACTATAAGCTATGCTAATGGCGCACTTCATATCAAACAGCATACCTCATAATCGATTTCGCCTAAATTATGGTAATTTTTGCAACAAACTTAATACGCTCGTTGATTTTCTTTTGGTGGTGCGTTGCGGGTAATTTGTGAAACAGCGAATGAATATTAAGTTTACAAAATTTTGATTCGAACCCTTTCGAAATGAATATAATTTGAGACGAGATTGCTATACTGAACGTGGTCTGGATAGTTTGGTTTTGTTTAAATTAAATTGCATTGATTAGGGCCAGTGAGATTACCAGACGCAGATCCAGTTTACATAAAACAAAATGGCTTCGTTCGTGTCATGGAAGCGAAATGGGCCGTCCACAAAAACTTTTCTTATATTTTATGCATGTTCTGCCTGTATAAATATGAAGTGGGTGTGTAAAGATCGAAAATTATAGCCCAATACCGAACATACAAGGCTTACCAAGGATAATGCGTTCGACCGACTGAATCGTCAATTCTCTTGTTGGAACGCTTCGATTCCGTTCAGTTTATGGACCGTTGTACAGCTCTTGAAAGAAGAAAAAATTACTGAAGCCATTGGCCTATGACTGCCTATTTTCCGTACTTAATTTAAACTAGGATTTCTATTGGCTTGCACGTTTATTATTACTCGTCTATATATAAAACGAATTGCCAACAGCGTCGGATAAATGGCTTTAAACTTCTTATATCGAGTCTCTACATGGCGTGTATTCAGCTCAAGGATCGATTTTGCAATCTCGTTGGATTTTTTTGGTTTGTAAAATACTCTGATGTGTAATTAGATATGGACAGGATGTTTATTTAATCTAAATAAACGTGATGTACTAATTAACAAAAGAGTGATTCTTTGGAAAATTAGAAAAGTCGATTTTTGTACAACTTATTAATTATTATTTTACGGTTATGACAAAAATTATTCCAGGTCACATGACTTAAATTCGCTACGTAAAAACTTTAATCAGAAAGGCAACTTTGACGCCCTCTAGCGGCTAAACGGGGCAACTTAGGCTACCTCAGATAGCGCCATTCGTTTGAAAATTAAGCGAGTTATGGAAAGAAAAGTGCGATTTTTGTACAACTTATTAATTATTGAAAAATTTTAGGGTTACTGAGACAAAAATTATTCCAGGTCACATGACTTAAATTCGATGGATGATCTTCAACTACTACGTAAAAACTTCAGATTTCTAACCTGAAACGTTCCTGAGATATTCAGCAAAAAACGAGAGTCAACTTTGACGCCCTCTAGCGGCTAAACGGGGCAACTTAGCCGTGCCCGCTCAACGTCACGTGATAGCCCCGTTTATTAGCTTTCTTTTGTTATACGGTGTGTTTATACAGGGTGTTTTAAATAAGCGAGTTATGGACAATTTTCTGGAAAAGTGCACGAAAATTTAATCTAGATTAGAGATTTTTTGGGCCTACTATACCAACGGCGACCATTTTGAATTTCCTTCAATCAAAGTGATTTTTTTAATTAATTTGAACCTGGGGAACACAAATCTGACGTCCATTTTGCTCTAACTGGCACCGTTTCGGAGATGACCTTGAAATTATGTCAATTTTGACACTTTAGGGCGTGGCACCCTTGCAAAATTACATTTTGACAAATGACACTTTACGTCACTTTTGTACTATTAACCTGAAGGTATTTAAGCAGTTGAGGTTAATTTTTGAAAAAAAAAATTTCTGAAAAAAATCAGAAGGTATCACCATTGAAAATTCTTGTCAATTCTAATTTTTAATTTTTCAATGTAAAACAGTGCGTGGTACCAAAAAAGTGTATAGAAGGTAAAAGTTGCATCCCATCGAGGAGCATTTGTGGTAAAAACTTCAGACCTTTAACCTGAAACCTTCCTGAGATATTGAGCAAAAACTGCAAAAAACGAGAGTCAACTTTGACGCCTTATAGCTACTAAACGGAGCAACTTAGCCGTACCCGCTCAACGTCACGTGATAGCCCCGTTCATTAGCTTTCTTTTGTTATACGGTGTATTTATACAGGGTGTTTCAAATAAGCGAGTTATGGACGATTTTCTGGAAAAGTGCACCAAAATTTCGCTCAAATTGGGAATTTCTGCTTTCGGGGAGGGTGGTCAAAGTAAGGCTGTTAGAGCAAAAACAATTGAATATCGATACAAACATTTTACATCAAGTAGGCCTAGAATTTGATGTAGATTCCAAAAATCGAATAAAAAATTATAAGTTTGTGGCTCAAATTTGGGACACCCTGTATACTGATGGATTATCTAGGAACAAAGTATACCTATGCAAATATCTACAAGATTCATATTTGGTATTTTTTTTATAAAATGAAAATTAAACAAGTTACAAGGATGTTAAAAATTCATCCAATCACCATGTAAACTACTCCATTGTATTGTCAATAACTAGATTATTTTGACAATTGAAATTATCTTTTCACCACCTTGTATAGCGTTTTTACCTAAAACGTCGAATAAGTGAGTTATTTACTGTTAAAACTGAGTTGTTTGTTGTAAAGTTTGATTTTGACAGTTTTAACTGTGACAGCCCATAACTCGGTTATTTTGACACTTACAGGGTGGTGCAATATACCAATTTGTAGCCCTGAAGAAATGTATGTCTACAACACTAGCTGAGTTTATCTTAAAGATCTAAATGGTGCTAAATATCACAGTCTAATTGAGTATTTTTACATTTTAAAATAGACAAAAATATCATTAAAATCCAGAAAAAAACAAGGCAGAAATAGACATTTCACGTAAACGTTAGATTCAAATGATAGGGGCGCCATTCTGTTTTAACATAACGACATTTTGTTTATTTTTCAGGTTTTAGTAATGAAAACCTATCACCTCAGCACAGTGGGTAGTTTGTGACATGTCAAAACCTACATATTTTTCACTTTTACCTTTTATGATGTTAAGATTTAAGTAGCAGTTCTAGTAAATTAAAAAGGCTGTTTTGGTCAAAGTTTTTAAAGTGATCAATATAGGTAAACTTTTAGCATTATTATAACTACTAAATGACACAAATTGTGACTTCAAAATGATAGAAAAAGCAGTGCAACTGCTTGAAAACTACGTGAATGTAGTAAAATTTAGATCTGACTTTTACTTAAATTAAACTGAAGGAAGTCATCGAAGGGCTTGGCCCCTTAACGTTAATCGGACCACTGATTACGATTGTTCTTTGATTTACAGGAAGAGCATTTCCTTACCTGTCAAGTTGTACGTTCTAATCTATTGCGACCTGTCAAATAACCGCTAATTCACATTCTATTCTGCTCAGATGAGTGGTTTTGGGGAATTTCAGCGGGTTGTTCCCATCAAACTTTAATGTTGTATGGGCACGATTATGAAACTATACCTTCGAATTTAAGGTCAAAATCGTCTCGGTGGCATGATTAAAACGAAAAGGCCGTTTTAGGTTTGCCGCCATTGTTTTTTGTGACGTTTTGGTGTGTGAAAACAACAGTACTTCGGCCGAACTGCATTCTAACTTTGATTCGCGGCATTAGCGGTATGCCGCGATCGTCGAGAATCTTTTACAAAGCGGATCGAATATGCCTACGGTTTAAAAAAGGAACGATTTGAAGAATTGTTCTTTTCAATGTTGATTAGAATGGACGGTCTCAGTTCCGTGAATATGCACAGATGGGAGGTAAAGTTGATCGGCTCGCTTTGTCATATAGAAAAGAAAAATTGTCTCCTCTCTGTTGGTACGTACCGATGACCTTTTGCCATCTTTAGGTATAAGCAGAAAGGATGAACCATACCATAGGAGAAATCAAGTGATATTCAGAGCTGGTTTTGGAAATGGAACCTGACCGTTCTAGGTTATATAGCCATACCAGCAGTTCTTTTTTACCATAAGTTCTAAAGGGTGTCGTAACGTGAGAACCACTGTTAGTACATACCATACATTTTTATAACGCTTTACGCGATATTTTTTTTCAAAATAATGTCACAGTCTAAACAGATCGCTCTTGAGACGTATTTCTCAACTTTGTGTTTGCAGAATTAGGAAAAAAAGGTTTGCAAATATTGTTTTTCTTCGTGAGCTAAACTTATCTACCATTAAAAACTTAAAAACTATATTCATTACAAATTATTATAATAATTTACCTATTTTTCAACATTTAAACTACAATTTTAAGGTCACGTGACTGTTTTTGACAGGTGTCAAACAACAGTGGTGCAAGCTCAAAAATTTAATTATCAAAGTCACGTGACGTGTATTTTGCAATTTAAGTTTTTACAACTGTCCAAATTTTATTTATCAATTTTCCAAAGTTTAAATTGCGTTTTGCAGGTCACGTGACTGTTTTTGACAATGTCAACTGGTCTTTACAGTGTTGCAAGCACAAAAATTGAATTATCTAAGTCACGTGACGTGTATTTTGCAATTTAAGTTTTTGCAACTGTCCAAATTTTATTTATCAATTTTCCAAAGTTTAAACTGCGTTTTGAAGGTCACGTGACTGTTTTTGACTGTTTTGAATTGGTCTTTACAGTGTTGCAAGCTCAAAAATTGAATTATCCAAGTCACGTGACGTGTATTTTGCAATTTAAGTTTTTACAACTGTCCAAATTTTATTTATCAATTTTCCAAAGTTTACTTTGCGTTTTGAAGGTCACGTGACTGTTTTTGACAATGTCAACGGGTCTTTACACTGTTGCAAGCTCAAAAATTGAATTATCAAAGTCACGTGACATAGTTCTTACAATTTTACCACCGTCTAAATTTAAAATACTATATATTAAATTTTTCAACTGTGTCTTTATTTGACACGTGCTAACTTGGTCACTATGACAGTTAGAAGATTCGTTTAAACGTCAAAATATAACCTCTAATTTCAGACAACCGTACAAAAATTATTTTTGTTTGTTAGAATTTGAAAAAACAGTCACCTGATCTTAGAAAATCAATTTCAAGCTTTCGGCAAAATCGAATGTCAAAAATTTGGGAAAACCTTTACGTTGTCACCTAACCTAACCTAAAAACTGTCACGTAACTTTTAAAAAATTGAATTTTAAGCTTTTGGGTCTTCAAAATTTGAAAAAGCAATCAGGTAACCTGAGAAAGTCATTTTTTTTTAATCATTAATCCTTATGACATTTTGACAAGGGTCAAAATGCTACATGTGACATGCTACTTAATTAATCTGACCTAAAAACTGACACGTGACCAAAAAAAAACATTTCAAGGGTGTATTTCATCAAGGTTTATCATTGTCTCAATACCAGGGGCCTTTATAACTAAATTTAAGAGTAGAGTGTAGTAAAAGTAAAATGTAGACTTGTAGGTAAACACTTGAAGGCATTCTGAGGCAGTTTAAATAATTTAAAGGCATTTCGAGGTATTTCAAGTTTAGGCATTATTACTATGAGGCATTTTGAGCAATAGTGAAGCATTGTGAGGTATTTTAAAGGCATTTCAAGGTATCTTGCATGCAAAAAGGCATTTTGGTGTCAAAACGATCGATACAGCAGAAGTTTTGGCCATTTTTACCGGCCTGTATCTCCAAAATGCCTCAATCGAATTTAACAAACAAAAAAAGTTTTGAAAGACCGTTTCTTCTATAATCAAGATTCATTTTGCTTCAAAATTGATTTCTTCATAACTATACAAGGTACAGAAAAATGTGCTGCAAATTTCTTAAATTTCCACCCAGTGCATTTGATAGGTGAGATAATTTTAGAACATTTTTTTATGTCATTTCATGGGCTTGGTTGATATCTCGGGACAGGTTTGGGCGGTTTTTCAGTTTTTGGTCTACAAAAAAAATACAGGGTGGGTAATTTTATGGGGACGTCTGTAACAGAAATGCTTTATTTATTAATCAATTACTCCAACTCCTATTTTAATTTTAAATAAAATTTTAAACAAATATTTTTATTCAAATTATTCTCAGTATTCCTGCAGTACAGGGTAACGTATAAGAACGTGTAAACTTACGGTAATTATAACCTCATTAAATATTTTACAACCAGTAAACATTTAGTGTTGATTTATCTCCTTAAAATTAGTCGTGGTATTCCCGAGATACAGAGTAATTTACAGAAAAGTACCTACGTCTGTTTTGAAAACACCCTGTAGTTCCTTTTCTAGTGCCGAAATATCAACCAAACCTATTATAAGACACAAAAATACCTGTATATATTTAAGATGTTGCAAGTTGAAGAATTATGATATTTTTTAAGTATGATGAATTGCAAATTGCAGTAATAGTAGATAAACTGACCATACAATATGGTTGTAAGAAATAATAATACAGAGAAACTATAAAATAAAAGAAAGTAAAAAAGAAAATCTGGGGAAGTTTGACAGAATGGAGAGGAGATAAAATGATTGAATGATAAATGTTAGAAACACAACTGAAACTCTTCAAATGCCCAATTTATTACCAAATTGACGTTATGTTTCAATTATTATTAATAAAATGAAAAGTATACGACAACTTTTTAGCACCCTGTATAGATTGACAGCACTAACTGTCATAGAATGACATTTTAGACAAGTAAAACTATCAAGTAATAAATAATTATATTGGACTACTTTATACACTTTTGATTTTTTTTTAAATCTTGTTTTGAACAATCTTTCAGAACTACTAAAATAATTGACAAGACAAAAGAAATTTTTCAAGTCACTTTATTACCTTCTAGCGCCATCTATGCAACTGTTAATCAACTCGTTGACCCACAGATTGAATGACTAAAATACAGGTTTCTGTTCTAGTCGATCACAAGTAGCACGTGCGGCCAGATTTAAATACATAATTCTCGGTCTAATTGATTGAAATTACAGGAATTTTCGTTAATTATCCGGTAATGCAATCGGTACGTATTAAATCATATTTAACTGTTAAGGAAAATAGCTGACGCGCTAATCATCGACGAATTACCCTTTTTATTTGTGGCCGATTACAAGGCTATTAACTTAAATAGTTAAACAATCATTTTGTCGTATATAATTGGGCGCAAAATTGCATTCTTCATTTTTCGGGATTTATTATTCATATGATGTTTACACAGCTGATTTATTGATTTGATTTTGATAATAAAGAATGTTTAGGCATTTAAAGTACTTAGAAGCGAAAGAGTTTTAGGTACACGTCACCTACTGACAGGCGAACCATAAAAAAAGGACGAAAACGGTTAAAGTCTCACGATTCCTAAAAAATACAGCTGAGAAAATGGCCAAAGTTGTTTTTCAAGCACGCGATGTACACCGGATCGTTTCAAAATGCATGAACTGGCCACGCTACAGTCACGAAACGTTTGTTCGTGTACCATCAGAGAGGAGTGAAAGGAAAAGAGAAGTTTTTTAACCAAAAAAATGTTGTTACTCTATAATGATGAAAGAGAAATATTTAAAAAAAAAAACAGAAGCAGAAGAACAAAAATAAAATGAAGAAGATAGTGAAGAAACGCTTATTAAAGTGGGCAATGTGAAGAATTTAACTTGTGTTCCTTCAAAAATATTCACTCTGTATAAAAAGAAACTTGAAAATGTTGCAGAGGGCAAATTTAAACTGTCAAAATTCAAATTAAATAAAACAGTCACGTGACCTTAAAAAATTGAATTTACAACTGTCAAAGTTCAAATGTTAACAAGATAAAACAGTGGATGTTAAAAAATAGTAAAAATAGTAGTCACTCAAGCTGTTAAATGATATTTTTTAAAAACCTCCTCATTTGGCAATTTTGACCCAGTGTAATAATATGTACCAGGGCCTACATTTTTGAAACGAGGAAAGGAAGTTATCAAGAGAAGGGAATACATAATTTGACAAAAACCTGCCATTGTTAACCAGTTCTGTCACATTCTATCAATACTTCTCTTGGCAATTCTACTCCCTGCGTTCAAACAAGGAATGGAAATCTCTAGAAAAGTGTTAATGTGACAATAGTAAGTTCAGTAGTGTTCTGGATTGGATAAGGGCATGTGTCAATAAAAAAAATCCTAATATTCTTACCGGATAGAGTCAGCTGGACTTTTGTCGTGACTGTTCATTTCGCTTGGTCTTAGTAAGCTTTTGAAGGCTCTAGAGATGCTGTGTAACATTAGAAAACTAGACAAATCATTGGCTTTTGACTGTCCATTTGGGCTTAATCTGTAAATTTGTTGCTTACTGATGTACCTTAAAACCGACATGAAAATTACCTGTATAAGGACGTTTTCATGCATAATAACTGAACGTAAAAAAATTGCTGCACAAATCCAGGCTGTCTATTAAAACTTTCAGTAAGTCGGTCACACACTGCTTCTATCATGTTAGGCCTTAGCACCAGCATTAAATCCAACCAATCATAACCACCAATTAAAAGATTGTCAAAAAAAAAGTATTTTAGTATAGATACAGGATGTGCAAATGGTTCATATAAACTTACCTCTAAGACTGTAGTACAATATGGAACACTTAATGCAGAACTCTCAATTTGAGGTGGAAGTTTCAATAAATGCAAATTATCATCAGTGTCCATAATAAGTAGTACATTCTTGGACACTTTCTCAAAGGCTCCTCATTATATCACACACTTCAATTGCTGTCATTTTACTGCTGTACCGAAAGTGGCCTTGGTATTGCCAGTGCTACAACATTATCACCAATAATAATAAGTTAAAACCAACAAAACCAAACCCTCACCATAGTGGTAAAAGCTTGAGCAGTTTCAGAGTTAACAAACGACTTATGTACTGGAAAAGCTTTAGTTTTGAACTCCCAAACTTGCAAGCAACTTTGACTATCACTGTTTGTAGCCACTACCAAAGAGTCAGCATCTTCACGCATCAGCCATACATACATTTTTGTCATAAACACTCTTGTTCCCAATTAAAAATAAAAAAAATGCAAGAAGTAAACAGTTAGACATTTTGGACACATTCTATAGGCATTTACGAAAATTATACCTGCTAATTTCACCGTTTACCACAATCGGTGTAACTTGGTTCATTACGGTTGAATGAATTTTAGAACGCGATTGGTATTCCTATTCCTGATATGTCTTTGACACAATATCGGCATACTCTCCCTCCATCTCGTACACAGAACATATTCTAATATCCATTTTAATTTAACAGGTCATCCTCATAAGTTAGCTAAACTGTGGAACAAACCGACAAACCGTCAACCATAAACTAATTTTTGAGGTTATAATTCTAAATTTTAACGAAAAACCTGTCAAAAGTCACTTTTTTCTTAATTTACCGACGAAACGTAGATAATTGCATGCGCGGGACAAAGACAGACAACGAAAAAAATATCAAGTAGGCCATATTTTCAGCGCGCTGTTGCCAAAATCCACCCCGTCGACAAAATTTTTTTTTTTTGGCCTACTTGATATTTTTTTCGTTTACTGTCTTTGTCCCGCGCATGCAATTATCTACGTTTCTCTGTCAGTTACACGGTTTTTCCACACTTGTATACCTTTCTCTTGATAAATCCCTTGTCTCGCTTCAAGAATACGCAACCTGTACGCAATATGCGTATTCTTGAAACGAGGGAAGGGAATTATCAAGAGAAAGACCTGTAGAATGTGACAAGAACTCGCCATTGTCAGCTTCTTCTGTCACATTCTATCAACACTTCTCATGAGAATTCTGTTCCCTCTGCTTTCAACAATTAGGCCTCTGGTGTTTCCCATCCCTAGTGACAAGTCACACATCACGTGATAGTTGACACGTCGTCACTTATAAAGTTTATCTTTAAACTTTGTCTAGATTTGCTATAGTCTCTCATACCATCCTATGCAAGTGTAATTTTAAAATTTCCATTCCTCTGTATGATTATTATTGCAATAAAAATGTAATTATACCTTAATCATTATTCCACACATTACTCTGCTCCTCTTTGCCTTGATTTGAGTATTTTAATCAAACTTCAATACTTACTAATAATTAAGTATTCGATTTGAGGCTACTGCGTAGTAAATTGAAAATTGCATACGTATTTGGTAAAAGAAGAAAAATTCAAAACTTTACTTAAATATGCGGTTATATTGAACATTCATGGTAAAAACTGGTAATTTCTCGTTTGCCTGTTCAGAATACCTTATACCCGAGCACGAAGTAACAATTATTACCCTAAGGTCATATATTTGTATTGACAACTGATCCTTCGCTCTCATTGGTCGACCAGGTCCACGCCCCATCTATCTGATCCTGTGTTGGTGATACAGGCGTGCAGGTATGTATATCCATACCAGACTACCATAGGTGTGTAGGTGGTGGTTATTTATTAAATTATATATACACCCTCGAATGTGGTTTTGACCAGTTAAAGTTACTGCCCTTTTCGTGATCACCCTGTATAGGTTGTAATAAAAAATTCATTTCATTCGCGCTTGTATACGAAAAAAAGTTTTCGAAGTTCTTTGAAACTATGTAATAATTTAGGTATGGCATGGCACTATATCATGTGTGATGGTCTAACTACAGGTTGGGGGGAAAATGGTCCGAAGGATGATTTATTACGGAGCAAGTTGAGCATTGTACGCGATATATCTGTTATGAAACGTCAACTTTCAGTGTATAATTTGATCCTAACCGCGCAATGATTTATTTCCATTGTATGGGGATGAGCGACCATTACAAATCAGCTATCGGTTCTCCTTTTGTCAGGTTAATGGGACCTTTTCGTAATCAAAAATATCACGAATTAACATATATAGGTCGTTGCATATGTCTATACTAATGTTTTACAACAAAACGCACAATAATTGTATAAATATATAGCTAGTAACAACATAATAATCTTGATACTCAATTTTACTATTATTATTTTAAGTAAATTGTACAAATGGGTGTAGGATTTAACATTATCATTATACAGAATATCTCCAAATTAGCTAACCGTGTATTCCCTAGGCAAATGTAAATGAACAAAAACATATGTCATTTTAACATACTACAACACAATAATAACAATATATTTCAATTATTAATGATTTTTACCATTAGAAGCAAAATTTCTTGAAAAATTCATTAGAATTGACTGTTTCGACACACCCGGTAATAATAAACAAAACATGTCAATTTACAACAATATGTTCTTCTAGAATGGTTGATTTGAGTGGTAAATTTATTTACAATTCTGTAGCATGCATACGAAAAATCAAACTAAATTAAGTACAAATTTCAAAACTATGAAATGCTAGAAAAAATGTCATATGACACGTGACGTCATCCTAGTTTGCTTTGATTTTCTGTGTATATTTTGTATGCTGAAGAAGACAGTTTCAATTGGTATGAAAACGAAGAAATATAATTTATATTTTATTTTCTTTTCTTTTACTACAATAAGCTTATTTTATGTACATTTTCCTAATTTAGAACCAAACATCCAGTTTTCTAGGATAAATTTCACGGTCAAACAGAATCAACTTTAAAACGTACTTGAAAGACTAATTTGAAGCCTCCAAATGAAATTTCATAGTTTAGGAAGGTTTTCAAGGCATTTTTCAATCTCCAAACACAAAAATTTACTGGAAAAGGAAATTTACAGACTCCAGTCAAAAAAGTCAATCAAAACACCTCAAAAATTGACTCAAAAATGATAATTTTAGGTCTTCAAGTCAAATTTCAAGGATTTGGAGATAAAATACTATCTGAAAATCACAAATACTCATTTTAAACTGAAGTCAATTTTTGGTTTCCAAGCCAAGTTTCAATGATAAAATGTTGGAATTTAAGTGAAACAACTTGAAAGTTTACAGTTCAAGTCAATAAACCTTTTCAAGTCTTGAAATTTTTTGATAGTGCTGAAATACTTCCAAGTCAAAACAGCTTTCAAGTACAATTTTCATGATTTTAACTGTCTTGGTTATCAAGCAATTTTTCAACTTTCAAGTGCTGAAATTTAAGTCAAAATCAGGTTTGAAAATCATGAAAATCACTGCTTTATATTGTGGTATAGCTAAATTAATGTATGTACAGGGTTGGTCCGGATATTTAGACAGTTTGTGAATCGGAAAATGTCGTCTAACATTGAAACCATCCAAATTCATGGCAACTGTAATTTTAAAACACAATAAAGTGACAATTTTAAAACATTCTAAACTGATAACGTAATGAACATTTTTATGTATATAAATCTTCTATAATTGCGTTGTAATCTTCTACAAAGCTTGAAATATATGCATTATTATTTTTTTCCCTATTAAATTAAGACTTTTTTACTCTTACAAACCCACTTAGTATTGTAATGTAGATTTAATCGGACGCAAAAAAAGTGAAGAATCGGTAATAAATCTTGCAAAAATAACACGCGGCACCAACAACTTATCGTGATCCGTAATAGAGTAATTAATTTGATATTATAAAAGAATAATCGCTGAAGCTATTTAGTTGGAGTTTTTAACATGGCAAATCTGAATTTATGCATCACAAACACCTCGTAATTGTTTAGAAAAAAATCAATGTTTAAACAAAAACACACGTGAAGTGATGCTTGAGTGCGTCCAACTGAACTTTGCCACATCTGTCTTGTATAATTTCAGAATCTTGGTTGTAGATGGGTGATTTGTTCTTGACACGAAACGTTGGTCAAAAGTGGTTGGGTTTTGCGTGCTGGATGTTGGTGCCGATGGGCGTGCGGGGAATTTTAAAACAATAAAACTTGGTCGCATTAAAAAAAAACGTTGCCCACCGTTTCCGGCATAAAATATAATATAATAGCGCGTTGTACGTCTGTGTGGAGGCCCGAAACGTAAGTAATAATTAGCTGTCTGGTGGAGCCCGTTTTGCCTCCTTTTCGGCCTCTGGCTAAGGTCCCTTTTGCGCTCTATCATTTCGGGGGCCCAAATTTGTGTTGGGACCAGGCTTGCCTTAAAACATCTTTGGCGCCGTCAAATCACATTCGACATTATGTCTGACGAAGGCTTTTTGTATAGAATGTGGAAAAAAATCACTTATTTACATATTGTTCAGTTCGTTAATTATCTAGTTTAACTTTTACCCTGATTAATTACAGTACAGTGCTGCTTTAAAACACTTGAATAGTGACAATTTCATCAGAAGAATGATAAGTAGCATTTGCGTAAATCGCAATTTGTAAAAAGAGAAGAAAAAGCAGCTTGCATCACAAACTATACTCACAGCTACTACTTGTTGTCTTGAAATAAACTGCTCGCCACGTTAACCGAGACAGTGATGTATGCCATTCTGAAACGAATCAACAGATTTTAATGCGGTTTGAACCGTCATTGAGCTTGGTTTATTGGCTCTTTACTGATGTAAAAAACTTTTGCTTTAATGCACTCTAACCGCCTTATACAGAGTGTGAAAGAAGTGCGTGCAAAAAAGTGAAATTCTCAAATAGTCTCCAATTGACCAAAATTTTAATTTTTTTTTGTTTTATCATAATCAAGTGTTATTTAGGTCTATATCTCGGGACGTTTTTGGGCGTTTCTTAATTAACGTCGTGTGTCCGAAGAATTATGGATTTTTTTGGAAAATGAATAAAACACTGTTCAATCTTGAATTAAGCCATATTAGCAGGTTTGTATCTATCATTCAAATGCCGTTGTATGTTCCACATTATCTGAGTACTTTTCAGGACAAACCCCATATTGGGTAAGACCTTACAGGGTGTCCAGCAACAGTGTGAAACTTGAAATTGTTCTTCCACTTTAACTGTCTCTAAACACCCTGTATGGTTCTATCAGTTAAAAGAGTTGACGTAAAATTATGCAACACATAATATGGGAATTACACGTGACTTAAAATGACAGTTCTGAGCTACTGCCTTAATTCGATATTTAACACTGCTATGTCGCATTTTTTGGATACATTGCTATTTCTTCACAGGATGCTAATTGGGAAACGGCCAAAAATGTCTTTGACCTAAACAACACTTCCTTAAATTAAAACAAACCCAAAACAAATTACTGATCAATTGGGGACTACTTGAAAATTTCACTTTTTTGCACGCGCTTCTTTTCCACCCTGTATAGTACAGTGGCGGTGTATTTAAGTCAGAGTTTTTTCCATCACCCAAAATCCCATAAATTAAGCTCAATGATAGTCCAAACTGCATCAAAATCTGTCGTTTCGTTTAAAAATGGCAAGGCTCACACACAAATCCAACAATTTTATCAACTTTTCAATACAACTGTAATGCTGTTCTACTCGTTATTATATCTTGTTAATAAAAATAAATAATTCCGGACTTGTGCAGGGTGTATACAGCAGTAACCGATCATACATAAAGCACTACCTACGGGTTTAGTACTATTTACATAATAAACATATTAAAAATCCGAGTACCGAGAAACGACCGATATCCCTAAATGATTATGTATAAGGGATTCGAGCTATAAATATTAATTATCACCGCCGACAGATCTGATATACGTGGAAGGCCGAAATTATAAAATCTAAAAGATACTTATTATAAATTAACCTAAATATAAATTACCAGTGACTCGCAGAGGCTTAGCAGTAGCATTTTAGATAACCGGTTATTAACACTATATTTAATGCTAGGTTTGGTCCTTTTATACGCTGGCTTCCACTGAAATATTTGTCGGTACCCTTTTATAACCAAGCACAATCACTGCACCAAAAACCTGTGCACTTTCCGTGTTGATATTTATTTCGTCGTCATTCCGATTGCCAGTAGGGCAAAGAGCCAACTAAAGCAGAAAGCCCATCATGCTTCCCATAGCGTAATTTGCGACGAAATGAGGGGAAAATTATAAAAATTACAATATTAACTTGTCCGGCTAAATTACGGCTGTAACGATTGTGGTGGTCTTATGGGACCACAGTTAAAATGCTGACTTTGATGGCGCAGATGGAATACTTTAAAAAAATAGTAAATTATATTATTATTTTAATCATTTTATTATTAAGCCACTTCTGGTGACACTGGAATGCTCATGTTTAATGCGGAATCGTTTCTTTGATCGTTTTGTGTGGCTATTGTGTTGTACAAATCGTCCTCATCGTCCAGCAATGCTTGCATTTTTTTCTTGTAACTAAAACCACGTTAAACAAAATAGTAAAAATGGATTTGCCTACAAAATAATGAGTTTTTTCTAGTGTTTCATCACCTCATTACATTGAAAGATTACTGTGACAAAAACTGAGAAAATGTTATTTCCTTTATGACATTAATCTGGACATATGGTGAATGCAACATACAGGAGGAACATTTTTAACGTTTCCAGACTATAAAACAGATCTGAACATATGGTGAATGTAACTTTTAGTAAACTGTACTTACATTTCACTGTCAGGATTATTTTCAGGATTTCTACACTTTTCCAACTTCTTATCAAGAGTCTTAATGTAGGTCTTGTCTGGTGCATTGTCTGCAATTTTCTCCATAGACCTTATAGCTACAAAATTCATATTTTAATCAACTCCTTACAACCCCATCACAATCCTAACCTCTAACTGCATCTATAAGCACAGCCAATTTATCCCTGCCATCTTTACCAAACAACACATCAGTGACGTAGGAGTCTAAGTTTTCTTGGAGTTTTGAGGCGGCATGAAGTATGGCAGCCAAAGCCACCTGACTGGGTGAATAGAGCAGTATGGAGTCTGTTAAAAAGACCCTGTCTAAGAATTGTTCAGTGCCCTGTCTCAGTCTTTCAGGGTCATGCAAAGATCCTCTAGTCTACAATCACACAGTAATTAGTCTGGCACTAAAGATAAATAACACCACCTTAATGTCAATTAACAGTCCCTCAACAGGTCTAAAAGGATTGTGAATAGCCAAGTGAAAGTTTAATTGTTCCATTAAAAGCAGTTCATTATTGAGAATTATATCAGTGGCTTTTTCTCTATCCCCTTTAATGTTAGCTACAAACTGCTGTATGGACACATTGAACTCCTCAACTTTACAAGCTAAATAAACACACGTAACCCTAAAATTTATTTCAGTTACATCACCACCAGAAAGTTTTAGTGAAATTACCTACATGATTTCTTTAGGATGGTAGTTCATCACAGAGTTTCCTATGTAAAACCTTTTGAAATAGTGAAAAGAAGTACCCATAACGCATCGAGGCATTGGTGGTTGAAAGCGTTTGCAGAAGTCCCTAAGGTTAAACTCAAATCTCTTCACCATCACCCGCTCTTCTTCTGGGGACAGAAAAAATTCTGTCTTGTTGGCTTCCTACAATTTATATTTATTTCATGGCCACTTTGGTGCAGTGTAAATACTTACCGGTATGTTAAAGGAGCGCCCATGTTGCTGAATGTATCTGGAATTGGCTTTTGCCCTTAATTCATTCAATTCATCATCATTTTTAAACATCCAGTGTTTACTTTGAGAACTAGTAGGAAACATGATTAACAAGGCCACTTATTGTTAAACCCTGCAAAAATAATCTTTTTTAAGTAAGTTGTTTTAATTAAAAGTTTGTTTATTTATATTAGAAAATTTTAAATAATCCAAAGAAAGAGGTTAGGGGGCATACGTCATACGTCACTGTCAAGTATTGACCGTCAAGCAGAGTAGTAACAGACCGCTCCGAATATATATCTGTCTTCTTCTAACTTTAGAATAAAACTGAAATAAATACTGTTAGTTCGAGAGGAATTTATTCGTTAAAGTCAATGTCAAAAATTAAATTTTTTGAGGTTAGAAACTTTTTTGTTTATGTGTTTTTTACTTTTTTAATCTAATAGGAATATAACAAAATTTGTTGATATAAACATAGGAAAGGCGCTATCCTACGAAAAATTGATTTAACTTTTAATAAAATTGGGAAGATGTTCAACAGTTCGGAGAAAGATTCAAAATGGCAACATCCCAAAGAACTATTAAAATTGCAAAAGTTGCGTTTTAAAAAAAAGGCTCTGCAGGCTAGAATAAACGGAAATGCAACTTCTCAGGACAAGAAACCTGGCACAAGTCAAATAGCAGCGTTTGAGGACCTTTTTAATTCAAGAAAACGTAAAAATCCATTTGCAAAACATCATCCAGACACTAAAAAGGTAAAAGAGGATTCAAGTGAACTTTTGAGTGAAACTGGTGATCAAACTTTGTTTAAACTCCTAAACCCGTCAGTGTCCACTGCTAGTGCCAGTTCCAGTTTTAATCATAGTTTCAGTAACATTTTATCCTCATCTTCCACCAGTGTTAAAGGTGATAAAAAATCAAGCCAAACTGAGGTTCATCAATGTAAAGAAACACCTTGGTGTCCAGTGGACTGGACGTTAAAACGGAAACTACGTTTAATTTCCTCCAAACCATTCCCTTGGTCATCCAAACTGAAAATTGGTGAAGAATCCTCAGGTATAACAAGTTTCACTCGCTGTCTGGACATGGAAAAGTGTGACACTTCTTTGGATGTCTCCCCAAATGCAAAATTTCACCAGTGCTGTATGTACTGGCAACATCCTTCTCTACCCTGGCTGACTCTATTTCCAAGAAATAGCCTGAAAGATGCAGGTGGAATGAGTTTTGCCAGTAATCACACAATCAAAAAAAGCTTGTTTGAAACATGGACTGACAGTTTAAAGTCCCTGTACCAACTGATAAGAACCAGACAATGTCCATATTTTTATGTGTGTGCCAACACTTTTACTGCTCTATTTAGAGCTGCTGGTATAGCCAACCAGGTGGATTTACATGTTATGTTGACACCAACCACCAGAGGTTTTCGGGCTTTGTTAAAAGAGGCAGATATTGAGTTTGAAATGCCTTTAAAAAGTGGATTAGACAAGCTGGAAAGTGGTGGAATTAAGGTAGGTATAGCTAAAGGTTAAGTTTAATTGAGTACTGACTGTGTGGTTTGTTTCAGGAATGTGAGGAAAATGAAGGTGAAGAAGATTGGTTGACTGACTTGGGGATTAACCCTGAGGATATTAAAAACATTAATTACACACAGGTAACTTTTTGTGGGATAAATAATTGGATTAATTTCAAACTTTTTGTGGTTTTTTTTAGGATAGAATTGAACACAAAACTGAATGTCAAGTGGACCAAACAGATCAAAGCATAATTTTAATTAAAGGAGTGGAGGTGAATGCTTTTTTCAATTTTCTACTCAACTGCAAAAGTATTGTACCCCCTACTGGACCATTTGCTGGTATTCCCCCCACTTTACTTGCTCCTGTAGCATTTTTCGGCGCTACATTGTCACTATTGAAAGTGCGCGAAAACAAAATGCATTCTGACGGAAACGACTATTTCTCAATTGATTTGGCCGGCCCAATTTTACCCAGTACAATTCATAATATATTCAACATAAACAGTGTTGACTACAGTTTGACTATGACGTTTACTGACGTGGAACCTACTAGAACTTTTAGTAAAGCAGACAGGATCAATAAAGAAGATGATAAGGAGGAGAAGGGAACTGCAATTTTTGGTAAGGAAAACTTGTCAGATTGCGGTTTAAATCCAAAAGTTTTGAACAGTTTCTGTTCTGGTGATGTTGAAATTGTTAATAATGTGGAATGTTTGAAATATTCTGGTGAGACGCAAAAGTTTACTTGGAGTTGATCTCTTTAGTTGTGTGTTAGTTTAATTTAATTATTGTGTTTTTTTTTGTTATTTAATGTACTAATTTATTATTTTGTGACTGAATAAGTTTCTCTATCTTCTGGAAAGCACCATATATTTTATAAAATAATAATAATTATGTTTAACCTCAATCAAATAATCAGTCTTAATTCTATGATTTAGTGGGCTAATTACTAGGAAGTATCAAATTGCCTCTCAAAGTTTTGTAAATGCGTCATAGGCGAACAATCCGATCTGAGTTCGGCAGGGTGGCACTCAACGTATTTTTGTATACAGGGTTGGGCTAATCTCATTTGAGGAGGCAGGGCCGGGTAGCTTGATGTAGTTGGCTGTGGCACTCCTGGCTGGTTGGGATAGTTAAAAAACCTTTAAAAATTGAGTCAATTACCATACAGATTTTGGGTTAAACATTCAGAGTTTATTACCATAGTCTGTCACCTACAAATATGGGTCTGGGAGTCAGTATCCCCAAGGAACTGTAGTACTGTTGAGCTAGGAACTCCAGGTCGTTTGTGTACTTTCGTTTCCACTTGGTCCGTCTATTTTGGAACCATATTTTAATCTAATTAGAAAAAAGATTTTGTTGTGATGTTGTGAAACTTATTATTACATGCATTTACCTGAGTTTCAGTTAGTTTTAAGGCTTTGGACAGTTGTCCACGTTTGGCTACTGAAAGATACTTGTTCTTCTCGAATTCCGCTTCCAGCGATTTGATTTGCGAGGCGGTGAAAGCGGTTCTAGGTCGTTTTTTTCTGTCATCTTCCGCTTTGTTGTGATTGGACAGGTCTGGAAATTTAACAGTTTAATTTGCAACAAAATATCCTGAACAGAAGGATAATCCGAAAATGTGTGGAACGCGTTTAGAATGTGTACCGTCTACGAATCCGTTCATTTATTCCTGGCACTGCTGCTACGGTTATGCATGTTTCTCCGGCCATACATCAACGCCTAATTGACAGGAAGTATTTTAAAAGACAAAGTGACACTAAACGCTGCCTAATTACCGGGAGTCAGGATTGTTGGCTTTCCTTTAGATTTGTTTTTGATGTTATTTAAAACCTATTTGCAATTATTCGTTTTTGTCAACACATTATTAGGACTAAGGCCTCGTTACCGTTAATAGTTACACTCACGTACGGTTACGACAATGTTTATTTATTTATAGAGTGTCTATTATTATAGTTTTAATGAAAAAGCATAGAACAGGAGAAATTTTGTTACACACTTTTGGTTTCACATGATTTAAAAATGATACAAATTTTATTCGAGCACAAAGTGTTTTGAAATTAATTTCTTGGACACTATCCCATCAGTTTAAAATTTCAAACTATTTATTACTTCGGTATTAATTGACTTGTCTGGGCGTTTGTCATAACAAAATGGCACTTTTCCAAACGATTTACTTTTTTCATTCTCGCTCTGTGATTAACGTTTTAAAGTGTCGATTTTCGTTCAGTGTTAATTAGGCCAAAAACTTTGACTGTGGATTATAAATCATCAACATTTCTTACAATATTAGCTGAATTTCAGAGGGAGGAGGTTCAATGAAGCAAAGAAAACACTGAAACATGCTCAAGAGTATCTTAAACTTAAAAAAACTTGCAAAGTAGCCTTTTGATGACAAAATGAATTAAATTTTGACTATTAAACTGAGTTGGAACTTTAAAATGTTGAAATCTACTTACATATGGCTAATGTGGAAAGCAAAACAAAAAAAGAACCTAACTGAAGACCCTAAATAATTAAGTTATGAAATAGTTTCTGATTTTTTGACAATAATGTAAATTTGTTTTGCCTGCATCATCGTTTGGCTATGTATGCCAGTTTTCTGAACTATTCCGAAAACTCTTTGAGCTACTAAACCAGTCCATAAATCCTCTGATTCATTTACCATTTCCAACTAAAAGACAAATTAGACCGCAATATGTCATTTTCAATCTGCAAAGGTGTGGTAAATAAGCACAAACTGTAGCTTTGCATACACTTTTCCGTCAATTATATGAAAATTAAAATCGGGCGACGGCCTAATTTATCGCGAAAGGGGCGCGCGAGATCTTTTTTAATCATTTTCATTGCTTTCTGGATCATTAGGCGTTTAAAATCTAATTTTGGGGCCGCGGCGCAAATTATCGTCTTCTAAACGTGTCTGCACTTCCCACCCGACATTTTAAACATAAATTTTGCCACGGTAAATTAAAAACAACTGTTTGGTGTAATATTCGAGACATCGTCGCCGAGATAAAGACTTAACACGCGGCCATATATCTTTCCCTTAATAAACAATATCCGGGAACCAATTAGAGAAGAATAATTGTTTAACTGCCGTGAGGGCTGTTCGATGATTCATTTAAACTTTGACTGAAGGTAATCAAACATTTTTTTTTTGGGGGGTAGTCAAAATGTCTACTGTAACACCAACCAGCTTTAAATTAGAATTAATTAATTGCAAACTTATGTATTATAGACAATTTTCAGCAGAAATCCGAATTTTCTACATTTCAAGCTAAATTTGAAAATTTGAAAAAAAAAAAACATTAGAAAAGTGTGTATCTCTTACCCTTTTCGAGATATTTGGAGTTTTTTTTTGTGCACATCATAATTAATTTTCGATTTATTTATTGAAAAGTGTTGAAAATACATGTTCTAATTTCAACACCCTGTATCTTTTAACATCAATATATGCAGACTAAAGAATATGTGATTTAATTTTCGACCGGTCATTATTACGACTCACCCTGTAGGAACATTAAAATGCAACATCGTACTAAACTAGAAAAATTGTTAGAATGGCAATACTGTAGAAATGTGCGATTATTAGGGATGAAATCGTGAAAACCCCCATATGTCAAGTGTCAAATGAGGAGGTTTTTAAATAGCATTTGTTGTCAGCTTGAGTCAGTGACTACTATTTTAACTATTTTTTAACTCTGAACTTTGACAGTTGCAAATTCAATTTTTTTAGAGCCACGTGACTGTTTTATTTAATTTCAAATTTACATTTTTTACGGTCACTTCACACCACACTGTTTTATTTAATTTTAATTTGACGTTCCGCCAATTTTTGCGTTTAAAATGGTATTTATCAGGGAAAAAAATGAAATTTATGGAAATTCTCACAGAAAAAAAAAATTTCAGACCTCTAACCTGAAACGTTCCTGAAATATTGAGCAAAAAACGAGAGGCAACTTTGACGCCCTCTAGCGGCTAAACGGAACAAAATAGTCGTGCCCGCTCAACGTCACGTGACAGCTCCGTTTATTAGCTTTCTTTTGTTATACGGTGTGTTTATACAGAGTGTTTCAAATAAGCGAGTTATGGACGATTGTCTGGAAAAGTGCACCAAAATTTCGCTCAAATTGGGAATTTCTGCTTTCGAGGAGGGTAGTAAGGCTGCTAGAGCAAAAACAATTGAATATCGATACAAATATTTTACATCAAGTAGGCCTAGAATTTGACGTAGATTCCAAAAATCGAATAAACAATTATAAGTTTGGTTTATTGCTCAAATTTGCGACACCCTGTATACTGATGGATTATCTAGGAATAAAGTATATGCAAATATCTACAAGACTCATATTTGTTTTTTTTTTTATAAAATGGATGTTAAAAATTCATTGAATCACCTTGTAAACTAGTCCATTGTATTGTCAATAACTCGGTTATTTTGACAATTATAAGGTGATTCAATATACCAATTTGTAGCCTTTGAAATTCTCTTTTGACCACCCTGTATAGCGTTTTTACCTAAAACGTCGAATAAGTGAGTTATTTACTGTTAAAACTTGTTTGATTCTGACAGTTTTTACTGTGACAGCCCATAACTCGGTTATTTTGACAGTTACAGGGTGGTTCAATATACCAATTTGTAGTCCTTGAAATTGTCTTTTGATGACCCTGTATATCATATATAGTAGAAATGTCACGCTACCGAAAGCTTAAAGCTTTTATACCGGGAATGTGTTGTCCAGAAGGGATCAATTTTATAAATAATATTTTTTTCAAAATTCATATTATTTTGAAAAGTGTTGAGGTTAGGTATACAACATTTTTCAGAAAGTTTCCGGTAATTTTCCGGAAAAAATTGGATAATCTGAAAATTCAAAATTAATTGTTTTTTTTTTAATTAATTGTACAACAATTCAATATCAATTCAAATAAATTTTAATGTACTTTTAATCATTTACCCCCGTTTGCACCGTCGTTTTGTAATCCGAGCTTAATTTAAGTGTGGGTCAGACTGTGACAGTTCAGGTGAAAAAAGTCACACTCTAAACCACACTTAACTTAAGCTATGCTTAAAGTACGACGGTGCGAATGGCGGTTAAATGTCTTAAATTATCTCATTAGAATGCATGATAAGTTAGTGATAATCACAAATTTACCTTTTTTACATATCTGGTATTTATCATAGGGTCACGTGTTTTAATGATTTTTAAATATAATTTAAACTTTAAAAGAACAAGTAATGGATAATTTCAATTTGATTATTTATTTACTATTTGACAGTTTTATCCTTAGTGTCATCTGTCAAATAGGCTGTCGAGCTGACGTAATGACAAAATTTGTATGCACCCTGTGTTTTCACATTCCTTAGCAATTATTTTTAGTTTTTACGATAATGAACGATAATTCGTACTAAATTCGTAAAACTGTCACTTTGGTAACTCTCTGGAAATTAATTATTGTTCGTTTTTGCAGAATTTCGAAAAATCTTTTAAGATACACTGCGGTAGAGTATCCAGAATTTGTGGTTTTAGGGTTTCCAAATAAATGTTATTTTCTGACAGTTTTCTTAATTTTATTTTCATTTAACAATATACATGTATGGAAATTTCCAAATTATTCATGATAAGAAGAGATAGAACTATTGCAAATCAATTATCTAGACAAAGATGCAGAAAAACTTTGTGACGTGTCATTGTGCAAAAATTGATGTGTGACGTAATTTGATACTTACTCACAAGATTTTTAATGATGACATCACATCCGACACATGTCACTTATGGTACTAAGTTATGCTTAATCTCTGTCTACATCATTGATTTATAATAGTTCTGTTAATGATACGTTTCCTATGTATAGTTTTGAAAATGTCTGTGGGTAAAACACTATTCTAAACTGTACACTCTTTGTATCATACAGGGTGGTAAAGTTATATTTTTTTAATATTTTTGAATTGATGAAGCCTACAGTTTGTTTTGATCACTCAGACAATTTTATTTTGAAAACTTAACTTAAGAGACTTTATGTGGGTTTTTAAAGCTATTTATTGTGTCCTTTTTGTAATAAATTTCACTACTTTACTATACTGAAGAAGATAAGTTTCATTTTGATTTCAGTTTAAAAAGCATACTTTTTTTTACTTCAATTTTTGAATTTAGACGTTTTTAGACAGCTAATTAACATTTTTCATGAAACCTAAAACATCCAGAAATCTCATTTCAGGCCTGAAAAATCGTCTTTCGTCCAAATTCCTTGCCACATAAAACCGTAAACATTCCCCAACACTTAACGCGATTAATGAGCCATAGAAAATCGTGGGTTAAAAGAGGCCGTCTCTTCAGTAGTGTCAGAATGGTGACATATGTGGCTCGGGAGGCGCCACCACAACGACCAGACTTTGATCCGGTTGATTGGCATATTTTTTAAAACAAGAAATACATACCTGACGAATCATTGTCTCTATCTTGCACATCTTCACCGTCTGCTTCTTGGAAGAATGGAGGTTCTTGATTAGCACTATCATGTGATGTAAAACTTTTTGGTTGAAAGTCATTAGCCAGTAACGAATCGATTAGAAAATTTTTCGACTTTTTTGAGCACACTTTCACTGTATCTGTTTCGTTTGTACATAGCCCACCTGATTCTTCCTGATTCATTTCTAAAACAGCTCGATCACCAATATAATTGCGGTTAGGCGCTTCCCGACCAAAACTAAAGGCATCTTAATATAAACAACTTAACCCACCAAAATGCCAACATGTGAACTTCGGGCCAATCGGGACGTCTGAGGCGTGGTTTACAGGAGATGATTAACTTCAAGATTAATAACTCTGGATGTTATTTATATCTGTTCCAGCTTTAATTTGTATATTTAGTTACGCTGACTACGATTAATTGTCTCCTTAGTGGTGATATTAAGTTTGTTTTAATTGTAAACGTCTGTTTTGTTTTCAATTTAGTTGGGATCGTTAAAAGTTTGAAACTTGATAATTCCAAGTTGGATTCAGGTGTCAAACAGTTTGTTTCCAGGCAGGAAGTTTGTAAAAAAAACTTCCAGTTTTTTTTGTGCTTACACAGAGTTTCTTGCACTGTCTAAGCCAAGCTTAAGTGTAGTTTAGACTGTGCCTTTGTTCAGTCAATTCTGTCATACTCAAAACCAAACTCAACTGAACCTTGGTTTAAAATACAACAAATCGAGGTACTAAACAGTATTTGAGCAATTATTTAACATTGGACTTGTCATGGTTAAATAAGTACCATTTGCACTGTCGACTTTAAGTTGAGTTTTAACCAAGTTTAAGTAATTGATGTGGTTTAGACTGTAATATTTTTTATCTTTCTTGTCACAGTGCGAACCAACTTAAACTTGGTTTAAAGTATGACGGTGCAATACCCCCTAAATCTGTTATTTTGCTGTTGAATGACTCTAGATTGAGGCTAGATTTTTATTGGCCATTTTTTTATGCAAAAATTGAAAAGCGGAAAATGGTGGCAAAATACTGAATTAAACCTATTTTTGAAAGTTTAAGTTTAATTTGAGTTTAGACTGTGATTTTTTAATGTCATGCCATACGAAGAAAATCACATTCTAAACTTAAAAAAAGTTATGATTATTGACGCAATTTTTTTTTCGTTTTGAACTTTAACAGATCAAATTTTACGTCTGAGATAATTTTTAAGGTGAAAATTGCATTATTTAGGGTCAGGTGACTGTTTTAAGGATTTGTGTAGACACAATTTAAACTTTGACATTTTGAGCGCCACTGATTTAAAAATTTCAAAATTAGAGAAACATTTTGACAATCACTGGTACAGCAAGAAAAGCTTAATTTTGTTTGGTTCAAGACATTTTGAGAACCACTGACAGGTTAGGTTAGGTTAGACAGAAAACATATTGAGCGCCACTGATTTAAAAACAGCAAAAATTCCAAAACTAGTGAAACATTTTGACAATCACTGGTACAGCAAAAAAAAGCTTAATTTTGTTTGGTTCAAGACATTTTGAGAACCACTGACAGGTTAGGTTAGGTTAGACAGAAAACATTTTGAGCGCCACTGATTTAAAAATTTCAAAATTAGAGAAACCTTTTGAGAGTCACTGGTACAACAAAAAAAGCTTAATTTTGTTTGGTTCAAGACATTTTGGGAACCACTGACAGGATAGGTTAGGTTAGACAAAAAACATTTTGAGCGCCACTGATTTAAAAATTCAAAATTAGAGAAACATTTTGAGAGTCACTGGTACAACAAAAAAAGCTTAATTTTGTTTGGTTCAAGACATTTTGAGAACCACTGACAGGTTAGGTTAGGTTAGACAGAAAACATTTTGAGCGCCACTGATTTAAAAACAGCAAAAATTCCAAAACTAGTGAAACATTTTGACAATCACTGGTACAGCAAAAAAAGCTTAATTTTGTTTGGTTCAAGACATTTTGAGAACCACTGACAGGTTAGACAGAAAACATTTTGAGCGTCACTGATTTAAAAATTCCAAAACTAGAGAAACATTTTGACAACCACTGGTACAGCAAGAAAAGCTTAATTTTGTTTGTTCAAGACATTTTGAGAATCACTGACAGGTTAGGTTAGGTTAGACAAAAAACATTTTGAGCGCCACTGATTTAAAAATTTCAAAATTAGAGAAACATTTTGAGAGTCACTGGTACAACAAAAAGAGTTTAATTTTGTTTGATTCGAGACATTTTGAGAATCACTGACAGGTTAGGTTAGACAGAAAATATTTTGAGCGCCACTGATTTAAAAATTTCAAAACTAGAAAAACATTTTGACAATCACTGGTACAGCCAGAAAAGCTTAATTTTGACTGGTTCAAGACATTTTGGGAACCACTGACAGGTTAGGTTAGGTTAGACAGAAAACATTTTGAGTGCCACTGATTTAAAAACAGCAAAAATTCCAAAACTAGTGAAACATTTTGACAATCACTGGTACAGCAAGAAAAGCTTAATTTTGTTTGGTTCAAGACATTTTGAGAATCACTGACAGGTTAGACAGAAAACATTTTGAGCGTCACTGATTTAAAAATTCCAAAACTAGAGAAACATTTTGACAACCACTGGTACAGCAAGAAAAGCTTAATTTTGTATGGTTTCATTTTGGGAACCACTGACAGGTTAGGTTAGGTTAGGTTAGACAGAAAACATTTTGAGCGCCACTGATTTAAAAATTTCAAAATTAGAGAAACATTTTGAGAGTCACTGGTACAACAAAAAAAGCTTAATTTTGTTTGGTTCAAGACATTTTGGGAACCGCTGACAGGATAGGTTAGGTTAGACAGAAAACATTTTGAGCGTCACTGATTTAAAAATTTCAAAATTAGGTATTTTCACATCTTTAGTTCAGACTGTTACAATAGAGATGAAAATATCACAGTCTGAACCACACTTGACTTGAACTTGATTTAAAGTAAGTTTAAAGTCGAAGGTTTTCATTAATATTGGAGCTGTCACGTGACTTGTTCCGGGCCAATAAACTCGCTCTAATTTAAGTTTAGAAATCACGCCCTGTTTTTGAACAGTTATTTTTGAGATATTTCTGTTATATTGTTGCTAACTTCCATTTAATTTAATTGAAAATAAGCCAATCTTCTTTTGAGTCATAAAATGGTCAAATCTACTTCAAAATGAGATAGATATGTCTTCTTAATTACAGATTTTTTAAATATTATAGACTAGAGAAAGATTAAAGTTATAAGGTTATTGTAAATACCAATCTATCTCTTTTTTAGTATACAATAAATGAATAGAACAAAGACCATAATACAAACTGTCCTCTCCTGAGCTTAATATTGAACGTTTAAAAATAATTCCAGTGTCCTAATTCTTGAAATCAGAAAACGGAATTCTCAAGAAAAGTGTTGATAGAATGTGACAGAAGAAACTGACAATGGTGGGTTTCTGTTACATTCTTCAGACCTTTCTCTTGATAACACAGTTCCCTCGTTTCAAGAGTACGCAGCCAGATCAGTTTCACTTTGGTAGTTTTGTGACAAGTCGAGCACAAAACGAGCCAAAAGTTAACACGTAAGTAACTGCACTCTATCTGTTCCTCTCTCAATATCCTTTTTGCAAATAAAGCGTCATCGAGACGTTTACCGTTTTGCGGGCTCCTCATTGTTATTCAGTTGAGGTAAACTCAGAGTGCCGTTTTCCGCGCTACTACTCCCGTCCGTTGATTGAACCTTCAGGGAACGCAATTACCAATCAACATTTTGACGAAGAATCGCTGTTTTATGCTTCACGGAATAGTATAGGATTATTTACCCTCAAAATTCACTACATCATATTATCACTTTATATGTTTCATATAACTCTGTTAAGCGATCGATGTATTAACAATTTCATCTGAGAGCAAAAAGTGTAAGTTTCAAATTCAGCTAAACAAATGACATGTGATCTGTCAAATGACGCCACATTTATTCTGACCCACTTTGGAGTTTTGAGTAATGGAATTTGCATCACGTGGGCTTATTTCGTATTTGATTAGGACGCAAACAAATATGAAATACGTATTTTATTATTTTTTTAAAATACTAAGTCTAACATAACAGGAATTAAATTTCATAGTAACATTTAAAACTCCCGCTAGATATGACGTAGACGGTTTTTCAACCAATTAGGTGCGAGGAGCCACTTTCATCATCAGCTTTTTCTAGGCCCGCTTTCGTGTTGTCAGTTTGTAAACTTTTACCGATTCAAATTAATCTTGACAAATTAGAAACGATAAAAGACGGTCTTTATTTCTATAAACATCTCAGTGTCGTGCTATAAAACGTGTTATTTGGCAACATTGCACTCTGCGGACATCACTCGTGACTTAACTGTGAGGTTATAAATCAGCCGATCGGAAGATGCTGTCAACCATCAGACAGCCATAGCCAATAAAACTGCTGAAAGTCGTCCACGTCATATACGCGGCAAAACCGTCGATTTGAATTGATTTACGCATTTTCAAAGTCCTGTAAATTATCAAAAAACCTTCTTTTTTGTAAATAAACTACAAATTTCGACATTTCGACGTTAATGTAGCCATTCTAGGCTAATTTTCAACATTTTAGCCTATATTGATAATTATACATTTTTTAAATGTTTAAAGTGGTTATTTCAACTAATTTAAGGTCCTTTAGTATAAATATGCTCTTTGCGGTGCATTAAAAACCCTTATGGGGCAAAATAAAAAATTTGTCAAAATTGCTCTTTTGACCAAAAATGTCATTTTTGCTTTCTTGAAAGGTTTGAACTTTTCTACTATTTGAATTCCTATCAATTTCACTAAATCGCCCACTTTTTTGTAGCTCCCTAGTAGACGATACTTATTTAAGTAATACAGGACAATATGGCAGGTAAGCAATATGTCAACCTGTTTCTTATTTGCTATTAGATATTTCTGTACCAAAATAGGTAGAAAGAAAGAACCTTTGTCGAGAAACTGAACATACTTATGAGGTTTCCTTATTCTCTAAGTTAATCAATTTCAATACATTCTAATTAAGAAAGACATAATTAAAATAATTATCTCAGCAAAATGTTTACTATTTGGAGTCAACTTTAGTAAGGCAATGTTATTTATTTCATCTCTAATTACATCTACTTCAGCGTAATAGTTAGGAAAAACAGTTTGAAGAATTAAAAACTATTTGCTGTATGTTGGGTTGCCTATCGAAAGTCAAAATTTTGTGTGGTTATCACCGTGATGTATAGTTTGTTTCAGTATTTTCTTAAACACATTTTATATCAAATACTACAAGAAAGGGTTTTGAAACCCTGATTTTTGCAACTTTAAAGCATGGTTTGAGAGTTTCGACGTTAGTGACAGTTGTCACGTGACTGTAGAACACTATTAAGTTAGACGGTCACGTAATAATTGGCAAAATAACTGTTATAAATCTCAGAAACCCGTTTTATATCAAATACTGCAAGAAAACGTTTCTAAATCCTGATTTTTGCAACTTTAGAGCATGACTTGACAGTTTTGACGTTAGTGACAGTTGTCACGTGATTGTAGCACACTATTTAGTTAGACGGTCACGTGACAATTGGCAAAATAACTCATAATTCTCAGAAACACGTTTTATATCAAATACTGCAAAAACCGTTCCTAAGCCCAGATTTTTGCAACTTTAGAGCATGGTTTTGACGTTAGTGACAATTGTCACGTGATTGTAAAAGAGAAATTTAGCTAGACTATGAAGTGATAATTGTGAAAATAACTGTTAAATCTCAGAAAATCGTCTTGTTTAAAAATGACATTTTTGCTTTCTTGAAAGGTTTGAACTTTTCTATTATTTGAATTCCTATCAATTTCACAAAAACGCCCACTTTTTTGTAGCTCCGTAGTAGACGATACTTATTTAAGTAATACAAGACCATATGGCAGGTAAGCAATATGTCAACCTGTGTCTTATTTGCTATTAGATGTTTCTGTACCAAAATAGGTAGAAAGAAAGCTATACCTTTGTCGAGAAACTGAACATATTTATGAGGTTTCCTTATTCTCGAAGTTAATCAATTTGAATACATTCTAATTAAAAAAAGACATAATTAAAATAATTATCTCAGCAAAATGTTAACTATTTGGAGTCAACTTTAGTAAGACAATGTTATTTATTTCATCTCTAAAATTACATCTACTTACAGCGGTAATATTTAGGAAAACTGAAAACTATTTGCTGTATGTTGGGTTGCCTATCGAAAGTCAAAATTTTGTGTGGTTATCACCGTGATGTTCGTTTCAGTATTTTACTAACAATAATGACACATTCGTTTTAAGTGTTGCTTGCCATTTGCAATATTTCAATTAATACAAATTTAGTGGTTATTTTCTTACTTTTGATGATATATTGGTGAATGTTCCTCTGCTGGCATTCAAAACTCTCTTAATAAAACACTACTGCAAAAAAACTCATAGAATTTATTGGATCATCACATACAATCGTTAATACTAAAATTAAGTAGCAATTAGGAACTGGACACATGTACATACATACAATTGTTTCAACAACTCTAGTCGTGATGAGGTAGCGATAACGAACTACAATACTATTTTGTTAATAATAATTTAATAAACTTACTGAGATCATTTCTGACTGTTTGAATCTGTATCTATATTTACAAAAATATTTACAAGGATTTATATTACACAGCGAAGCCGCCTTATTTAGTTAATTAATCTCAGTGTTAAGAGTAACAAAAGAAAATTTCCTATGGATTTGGTATTGTCCAGTCGTATACCAAACCCATGGGTGTCATAAGATTAGCATTTTCTAAATCTGAGTTTTACCCTACGTAGGGTCGATATAAGTGTTCGTCCTCTGCTGACATGTTACTACTAGTTTCGCTACTGCGTTGTCTAACTACATTTTGTGTTTCGCTAGTTTCCGAATTTGATATTGAAGCACTTGGTTTTTGATTGCCTAATGGTTTGTTCAGTTCGTGGTCTTTGGTGGATTTCGCGTCCATTTGGGCTTTTTTGCTGCGCTTCCATTTCATTCGTCGGTTTTGAAACCAGATTTTCACCTGACACAAAAACAAGCAAATAAATAATATTAATAGTTAAATCCTAAAATACGTCTTGTTTGAGTTTGTTCTTTTGGTTTACACGGATTATATTCACGAAAAATGTTTGCGGGTATTATTTACATCTTACCTGAGTTTCAGTTAACATCAGGTTGGTGGCCACCTCAAATCTCTTTGGCCTCGACAGGTACTTGTTCTGTCTGAACTGCTTTTCAAGTTCCAACAGTTGTTGGGAAGTGAAAGCGGTTCGTGGTCTTCTCGTTTTTCCTAAAAGGGCGTGACTGCCTGGACTACAACCTGTAACAATAATAAAATTGTTAATAAATTCGCTCTCAACAAATAAAACTATCAAATTTCCATTATTTTTAAATGGGTCATCCTGTATATTTTAGAACTATTTGATTTTGCTTGTCAATAACCTCTGCTGTACTGCGAGTGTACCGTTTTTCAGATATTTACAGTCAAAGTTGTCGTTATCCCTCACAAGCAAATGCTTCAAAGCCACAAATTCCTATTATTTTAATTGGGACATTCTGTATATTTTAGGGTTATTTGATTCTGCTTGTCAAGACCTACATAATGACCTATTATATGCTGTACTGAAAGTGTACCGATTTTTAGACATTTACAGTCAAAATTGTTATCTTCCAAAAGCAGAGACGAGCCAGTGTTGCCAAGTCAAAATATTTAATGGCGGTAGAATAATCAGTCAAAAAACGGTAGATAAAAACAAATTCATTCATTTTTCATTATTATACAGGGTGTCTTTTAATAGTTGTCAAAAATTTTAATCATTGACTGTTGCTATAAAAATCGTACCTCAAAAATACAGATTTTTCATTTTTTCATTAATAATTGTGTTTAAGTTTTGACATTAGTGACAGATATCACGTGGTTTTAAAGGATAATTTAGCTAGGCAGTCACGTGACCATTGTCAAAAATCATAAATCTCAAAAACAGTCTTTATATCGAATACTACAAGAAAACGTTTCTGAACCCTGATTTTTGCAATTTTAGAGTAAAGTTTCATAGTTTTGACGTTAGTGACAGTTGTCACGTGATTGTAGAATATTATTTAGCTAGACGGTCACGTGCCAATTGGCAAAATAACTGTCATAATTCTGAGAAACATGTTTTATATCAAATACTGCAAAAAACGTTTGTAAATCCTGATTTTTGCAACTTTAGAGCATGGTTTCACAGTTTTGACGTTAGTGACAGTTGTCACGTGATTGCAGAACGCTATTTAGCTAGACGGTCACGTGATAATTGGCAAATAACTGTTATAAATCTCAGAAACACGTTTTATATCAAATACTGTAAGAAAGGGTTTCAAAATCCTGATTTTTGCAACTTTAATGCATGGTTTGAGAGTTTTGACGTTAGTGACAGTTGTCACGTGATTGTAGAACACTTTTTAGCTAGACGGTCACGTGATAATTGGCAAATAACTGTTATAAATCTCAGAAACACGTTTTATATCAAATACTGCAAGAAAACGTTTCTAAACCCTGATTATTACAACTTTAGAACATGGTTTCACAGTTTTGACGTTAGTGACAGTTGTCACGTGATTGCAGAACGCTATTTAGCTAGACGGTCACGTGATAATTGGCAAAATAACTGTCATAATTCTCTTAAACACGTTTTATATCAAATACTGCAAGAAAGGGTTTTTAAACCTCGATTTTTGCAACTTTAAAGCATGGTTAGAGAGTTTTGACGTTAGTGACAGATGTCACGTGATTGTAGAACACTATTTAGTTAGATGGTCACGTGACAATTGACAAAATAACTTTCATAAATCGCAGAAACACGAATCAAATACTGCAAAAAACGTTCCTAAGCCCAGATTTTTGCAACTTTAGAGCATGGTTTTGACGTTAGTGACAGTTGTCACGTGATTGTAAAAGAAAAATTTAGCTAGACTATGAAGTGACAATTGTCAAAATAACTGTTAAATCTCAAAAAATCCTTTTGTTTGGAAAACTGTGTTAAAATGGAATTCTTGCAAATTCTAGTAAAAATAGTGACAGACATCACGTGGTTTTAGAGAATAATTTGGAGTAAGAAAATTACTGTTTTAATATTAATAATATTTTATTTTTAGAATCCTTATTAAATTTTCTATTCAATAAAAAAACAGGAGAACGGTAGAAGAACTACGAAAACGGTAGATATACCTTTTTAACGGTATACCTGGCAACATTGGAAACGACCTGTAGTATGTAGAAGGTCTGTTCGCAGAAGCAATCCCTGACTGGTTTCCAACTCAGAAACAGTAAATGTCAAGTTTTATTGGTTGAATGCTCATCATGTGACTATGACGTATTCTGACTTGTAACCAATGGATGTATCTAATTCTCTGATTACTAGTTGGAGATTCTCTCTGCGAACAGACCTATAGTGTCAAACGCAGGACTGTCTCATACAGGTGTGGTAAATCCAAAACCGACCATAGGAAAACCGCGTAACGGACAGAGAAACGTACATTATTGCATGCGCGGGACTAAGACAGAAAACGAAAAAAATATCAAGTAGGCCATATTTTCAGCGCGCTGTTGCCAAACGCCAAGTATCACTCAAATACCGTCAACAAAATAACTTGGCGTTTGGCAACAGCGCGCTGAAAATATGGCCTACTTGATATTTTTTTCGTTTTTTGTCTTAGTCCCGCGCATGCAATAATGTACGTTTCTCTGTCCGTTACGCGGTTTTCCTATGGTCGGTTTTGGATTTACCACACCTGTATACGTGTATACGGGACATCCTTTAAAACACTCACGTGACCTCTTCTTTGCTACACCTGTTTCTATCATTAATTTAGAGATGGCGTTGGCATTTTAACCATAACCTTGTTGGTTTAGCAACTACTGACTTTGGACGCCACCGCTGAATTGTTGCAAATTTTTGTAAAACGTCAGTGGTGGAATGTTTTATATCAAAAATAATATTAGTGGAATTCAATCACAATTTTAATACACATTTAAACGGCATTTTATCGCACGTAAACGTGGTTAATCGCATAATCCTGATGTATTACCGTTATTTTCGTGCGTAATATAAAATTTACGTTAGAATCGATATAGTTTGACTGCATTAATTTCGCGATCGTCAACTTTTTAGATTCAGTTGAACAACAAACAAATTGATTGATAGACCAATACCGTTGTTGTTTGCTTTAAATCGCCAGCGCCATTGCCAAATTCGATTAATTTCAATCTGAGAGATTTGAACGTGATCATGCATTGGATAAATGGATTAAAGTGGCTGAGACTTGTACAATAAAGTTACAGATACAATACGTGATTGAACGGGATTACTTTGATTGGAATTGTTTCAATATTTTTCGGTTAGAGAAATAAAATTTGATGCTAGCTTAGAGTAAAATCATAAATACCTAAGTCGACTAAATTAATTAGTGTATATATTTATAGAACAGAGAGCGATAAGGCAATTACACTTATTGGATCAGTTTAGCCAAATTACCCAATTTAACAGATGATTAAATACAAGTGCAATTTGTTATCAAAACATCGACCGAATGCATCAGACGCGAAACATTTTAAGGGGTAAAGTGAAATCCTCTTTTCCTACCCCTCTTATTTCATTCTTTATGGGCCTTACTTCTTCTGTGAGGGTTAAATTAGGGTGTCGTTAAATGTATTACGATATTAAATTATCATGACAATGGCACAATCAGGGGTGCTGGTGATAAATACAGTGCAAACATACGGACCTTTTGGCCACAGGTTTTATACGCGCAATATGCTGACAAATTAGAAAAGGCGGCGACGATGAATATTTTAATATTTATAATTTTAATAAAAATTTCCACTTTAATCTCTAAAAACATTTCAATTACTTAATCTTTTTACTTAGGTTGCTAATATTGTGTGGTTGTGGAAATTTAGAGCAACTTGACAACGCTTGAATTGTGAAAGTACAGACTTATGGTTAACTTTTTGAAAGTACTCAACCAAAAAATGGGGTCGACTACCAAAAAATTTGTTTTGTGGTAATTAGTAGTACCTTCTCGGTAAAATATGGGACACATGTTTTCTTTTTTGCTCGAGATATATTAAAGGACCAAATTGCCTGTAAAACTCACTTGGAGTGACCGAATCATATTTTTAAGCACATTTTTCTAATCCTCATTAAATTTTCTATCTAATGACGTAAAAAATCACTACAAAATCGGGTAAAGTCAGGTAGAAAAGTGGTGTCAAAATATAAACATCCAGAGAAACAGTTTGAAAGAAAAGTCAGGGACAAAATCGCCTGCAAAATTCACTTGCAGTAAGAAAATTACTGTTTTAAGCAAATTTTTGAAATCCTCATTAAATTTCCTATCTGATAACCTAAAACAACACTACAAAATTTAATACAGTCAGGGAAAAGCGGTGTCAAAGTTTGAACTGCTAGTAACACCGTTTGAATAAACAGTCACCGGCAAAATCGCTTGTAAAACCCACTCAGAGTGAGAAAATGACTGTTTTAAGTACATTTTTGGAATCCTCATTAAATTTCCTATCTGATAACCTAAAACAACACTACAAAATTTAATACAGTCAGGGGAAAAAGCGGTGGCAAAGTTTGGACTGCCAGAAACACAGTGTTTGTAATTTACCGGTCAAATTTTCGTGATAAAGTAAAACATTTACTAAAAAAAAGTTTTAATATTTTTCAAATCAAGTCTGGACTGTGAACATCCATGGTACAAACACTACCGTCATGGTCACAGTCTAAACTTCATTGAAACAACCAACAAGGGTCTTCACAAACTGGCATGTTTTTGACATTTTAAGGTTAGGTTAGAAGGAGTATAGATTGAAAGTACTGAAAGAGAGTGAGTACTACCAAAATTAAAAACAGACCAAAAAGCAATTCAGTTTTTCGAGAGCAGCGTTGCCAGAGTGTAAGAAAAGTGTTAAATCAGCATTACGTACCATAATCGATAGTTGTAATATATAGACAATATTCATAAAAATAAGTAATTCAAGCAACCATATTCTTGGTATGAAGTTGTTACATATTTCCAGATATTATTCTATTTACTTATTGTACCAATACACTGGAAATATCCTGAAAAATGTACCAGTACATTGATAAACTGTCCCCTACTTTACCTTTACCGTGAAACAAGTGTAAGTAGACTAATTTATACTAATATTACTACATAAAACAGCATATATTTTCAAAGTAAAACAATGGCAAAGTGGAAACAAAAGTGTAACATCATTTTCTAAAAAAAATCAATAATTTTGGCAAGCCTGTAACAATTCTACTTTCATAGTTTGGCAACGCTGTTCGAGTCCCTTCCATGTGAACAAATTAAAGACCTGCAGGAAATAAAATATTTGAACATCCTGTAGATGTGCCAAAACAAAAAAAACTTAATTTTTTTCAGTTTTAAGTGTTGGCAACAGAAAAAATAGCAAGTTTGATCAAACAAGGTGCTTTATGAGTAAATTCATCAATTTCTTTGATAACAAATTGCAGTGTCAAACATGCTTAAGAGAAACAAATTGAATTAAAAAAATTGACAGTTACCACGTGACCAAAGGTTTGAAGTTAATTCCACCAATACATCAATATTTTTTTTTTGTTAATTGTGATTTAATTTTGTTACTTGTTACTACTAATTTTGTTGAAGTTAACTTTAAAAAAATCAAATGACTAAGTATGTAATTTAAGCAGTAAACAGGAGATTAACTGGTCGATAAAATCCAATATCTCAAACGGGCAAAATATTTATGTCGCCTCCCATTCATCTCCCCCTATCGAAAAACGGGACAAAGAGGCTTTAGAGAAAGCATTTAAATAGAAACTGCGACAGATTGCAAATTAATAAAATAAACACCCGGCAATAAAACTTAACTAACATGTAACGTATCGATGAAGCAAATAACACATGTGGCGTTCAAGGGGGTACAAATTAGCCGTGAAAAATCCCCGTAACCGCATAGGTTGAGCCCCTTCGATTGGGGGACGGATATCCCGGATCCTCCCCTCCAATTTGGGTATATCACGCGACTGCTGCCCTCTATATTGAATAATTATGGTTTTTTTTTCGTCTTGCCCAGTTTAACTAAAAAACAAAGTCGATGACACAGGACGCTTTCGGTTAATTATCGCCTGATGAAAGTTAATTAAGTTGAGAGCAACCGAGGCGATTCGGTTCAAGTTTATGATCGTAAAACAATAAGAGAAACATAAAACGGCCATTTCGGCTGCAATAAAATTTAATAAAAGTGATCCCGATTAGCCGAGAATCGTTCCTTGAGCCCTATTGAGCAGCCCCTAATATCGCCGATTTATACGCCAGCCAGCTCCTCGCATATCGCAATATATCAAAAAGTAATCGCCCGATTCACTGGAGGGATTTAAAACATTCGCATCACTTTTGATCTGATTTACAGCGCAGTTTCCCTCTTCCTACAGTTTACTGGGATTTTACTGCCGTAGAATGTAACTTTAACCGTAACATAAGTTCGTCTGCTATCGAGGATTTTAGATTTTTACTTCAGAACGTCGTCGTCATGATTAACAATGTAATGAAAATCGGATTTAAGAGCGACTCATTTGGAAAGTTTAGGACACTTTAGAAATCTCTGGCAGTAAAATAGTTAATACATAAGGAAGAATTTACGAAACTCAAGTTAGCAACAATATTTGCTGATTAACGTATTTTATACCTGAAAGTGGTTATATTAAGACAAGATATGCGTGTGAGGAAAGTTACGTTGGAAGAAGATGTCAACTTACCTGCAAGATCAGAGACCATCGTTAAAGTTAATTTGGATAGAAAAACGGAATTGAGCAAACTTCAGCTGATAGAACCGAGTTATGAAGAGGAAGATGATGCTGTGAAGAAGGGAGTTCTTGTAGCCCGCACCCTAGTCCAGCAGAAAAACGGCCAAGCATACGTAAAAGTCGCCAATTTGAAAGAATGTGGTCAAAGATTTAAAAAAGGCGATATAATAGCCAAATCCGAACCAGTACTTATGGTGACTAAGGAGTCGCACGAAACAAAACCAAACCCCGACAGTGACCTTCCTGAGTGTTTGGTGCACTTAATGAAAAAGACGAGCTCAATTTTGACTGATCAAGAGAAACAGACTTTTGGCCGTTTGCTTCACGACTACAAGGACGTGTTTGCCTTAAATGAAACGGATTTGGGAAGAACTCATTTAGTGAGGCATAAAATTGAAACAGGGGATTATTTGCCCATTAAGCAAAGACCCAGACGACTCCCATTGGCTAAGCAGGCAGAAGTGGAAAATCTTATACAGGACATGGCGGATCGCAGCGTCATTGAGCCTTCACCAGCCCTTGGAGTTCTCCTGTGGTACTTGTTACTAAGAAAGATGGGTCGACAAGATTCTGCGTGGACTATAGAAGACTAAATGAAGTTACTAAGAAAGACAGTTATCCCTTGCCCAGAATAGATGACACCATAGACACTCTGGCTAACGCAAAGTGGTTTACCACCTTGGATCTAAAAAGTGGATACTGGCAAGTGGAGATGGATCAACGGGACAAAGAGAAAACTGCCTTCTCAACTGGAAATGGCTTTGCATTTTAACGTATGCCTTTTGGACTTTGCAATGCTCCGGCAACCTTCGAAAGATTAATGGAAACTGTTCTACGAGGATTAACTTGGAAAACCTGTCTTGTTTATTTAGACGACATCATTATTATGGGCAAAACATTTGAAGAACACCTGCAAAACGTTGAAGAAACTTCAAGAAGTTCAGAGGGGCAAACCTGAAATTAAATCCGAAGAAGTGCAGCTTTTTCCAAGAAGAAGTCGAATACTTGGGACACGTTATATCGTCAAAAGGAGTAAAAACCGACCCGAAGAAAACTGAAGCTGTAAAAAATTGGCCTGTTCCGAAAGACAAGCATGAATTAAGAAGTTTTCTGGGATTGTGTTCCTATTACAGAAGGTTTGTTCGTGGATTTGCTGATATAGCCAGACCCCTACACAAATTGACGGAGAATAACCACTTCGAATGGACTGCAACATGTCAGGAAGCCATGGAAGAACTGAAAGTAACCCTTTGTTCCCACCATCAAAACAGAAAATGCGGAACGGTCCGTATAATTAATAATTTATACAAATATTGATAATTCGTAATTTAAACTTTTGTTTAGTTGCTATTCGGACTGAGCTTGCTAGTGTATACATACACAGAACTGTTTATAATAATAAAAACTGTAATTGACAGTTAAGTGTCAAAATCTGCTTGTAATTCCACTAACAACTGTATATTTTGGTACCCAATCAAAACAGAAAATGCGGAACGGTCCGTATAATTAATAATTTATACAAATATTGATAATTCGTAATTTAAAGTGGTTATATTAAGACAAAAAGTCCAAATGTATAAGTGCATGACTGTTTTAGCAAGTTACTTTTCTCTGTCATTTATTTTAATGCTCACGTGATTTAACACCGCCCTCTATACTAGAAAGCCTAAAATGTTACTTTTAATGGCGGCGTTTACGGTTTTCGTTTTATACACAAACTTATACAGATGCAGTAAAAAATATGTTTTTTTTTAAATTGTTTCGTGTAGTTGATTGCAAGTTGTGAGTGAAAAATCAAAAAAAGGTTCATTCCTGATCCAGATATGTATAGATAGAACTTTTTTATACACAATCAAGTCCAGCCTAAACAAATTGGTTAGAACATTTGTCCTGGAAAGTACAACACACAGCAAACTAGTTTAAACACTGTTCAATGTAAGAAAATCTGTAAATCCTTGAAACTAGGTAAGCAAAACTGGTAAATGGTTCTTATGTTATTACCAAGAACATTTATTGAAAATAATTTTTGTTACTCTCACAATGAAGGATGCTTTAAAATGTAACTCACATACCTGTGCATGTAATAAGTACCTAATAAGTTTACTGTACTAGAAAGCCGTGGTACTTACCATTTGAGTATAGTGTTGGAGTAAAATCATCCCACTTCAAAGTGTTCAACCAATGTTGAGTTAGATCCGGTTTTTTGTAAAGTAAAACTGACACGGTTGGGCTTTTTCCTGAATTGCTGTTACAATGTGGCTTATGAACGGCAGCAAACAAAAATAATTTACGCAAATAACCTCAAGTTTTGATTTTTAACCGTAAAAATTCATCTAATCCTCAAAAAACTCAATTTCCACAATACAAACAAACGCAAACTGTCACCACTATTTCCGCCATATTGGAATTTTTGACAGGCTTTCTAGTATAGTAGGCGGTGGATTTAATGATCGCAATGGGGTCGTCCACCGCCTACTATATTAGAAAGCCTAGAAGGTGCTTGTACTGCTTGTCAAAAATTCCAATATGGCGGGAATAGTGGTGACAGTTTGTATTGTGGAAATTGTTTTTTGAGGATTAGGTGAATTTTTACGGTTTAAAATCAAGATTTAAGGTTACTTGCGTAAGTTATTTTTGTTTGCTGCCATTCATAAGTTTTTCAAGCCACATTGTAACAGCAATTCAGGAAAAAGCCCAACCGTGTCAGTTTTTTACTTTACAAAAAATCGGATCTAACTCAACAGTGGTTGAACTGAATTTTTCACTCACAACTTGCAATCAACTACACGAAATAATAAAAAAAATACATATTTCTTACTACATCTGCATACGTTTGTGTTTAAAACAAAAACCGCTAACGCCGCCATTAAAAGTGACATTTTAGACTTTCTAGTATAGAGGGCGCTGAATGGGGTCGTCACGAATGGGTTATGTGTCTCAGTTTTCTAAAGCGCCAAAGTGACAGCGCGTACAAGTTAACAAACAGAGACTTGAATAGTATTAGAGTATGACGTCGTCTCGTTTCAATGACATTTCATAGAAAAGGATAACGAATGCTCTAGTTTAGCACTGAAAATGAACTTGGTGAAAAACTACAAATTGTAACCTTCCCATTAATGACGTAAAGGCAATTCGCTTCTGAACCAACTATAGGAACAAAACGTATGGGGGCGCGTAAAACTAATAATGGCAACTTTTAACGGCTAATCAAGTTAAAACAAATAAAATCGTTTCAGCGTTAACGCACACACATAAAATAATTAATTTTGATTATGAAATTCCGCGCAGGGACTATAACAGACATATACAGGGAAAATTTAAATGGGATCCGAGGTCCAATTTCACGGTTGCATGGATTAGTGTTTGGACTGACTGTTCCGTGCGCATTATATGTGATAATTAAATGCAAATTGCAGCTCATCTAAGCGGCCTTGCCTGAAAACAGCCAACTCTTGATGAACTGTAATTGGATTATACCTAACAATGAACATCAGCGAATTGCGGATGAGCTTTCTCCTGCTCTTTTGGCGTCGTTCTCGGCCCGCTCACGAAACGATTTTGCTAATTGTGTTTAGCTTCCTCTTTTCTACCCAACTTGGACCTTTTCTTTGCTTAATTTAGCAAATACAAAAATTCCTCCCAACACTTTCTTAGGAATTAATAAAATAATTATCTAGCGTCGAAAATTTTGTTGGTAATTACGCGTCCGAATAAATAGGATTAACGGATTTGTTCGTAATCTTGGGCAAATAGTAATATAAATCAAAATTAATAAATTGTGACAATTGATACTACTTATCTGTGGGTAATCAGCGTTTCGTTATTAAATTAAATCCACGCACAAATCCCCATTAATGAATTGGGTTACAAAATAAAATGTTCTGTTTTCCTGGCTTAATCGTCGTTTCTAAATTATTATCTGAATACGATACAGATGGCAGACTAATCCGATCATTATTCGTTAAAATCAAAACTCATTATGACGCCATTTCGGTTTATCCACATTCTGAATAAATAATTGTACTTGAATCAAAAAAAATATAACTTTTAGTAAAACATTGATCAAAAATGTCATTTAATGATCAATAAGCAAAACGTGTAATTGACAGAGAAACATTGATAATTTCATGCGCAGGACAAAGACAGAGAATGCAATAAAAAGTCTAGTAGACCCAATCAGGTACAGTGAATGAAGTAATTTGTTTGACTGTTCACAGTAATCCAATTATTTATTTAATGTCCAATTTTGACAGCTGTCACAAGATTCCTACAAATTTAAGCTCAATTTAGTCAATGGAAGTATAAAAAACACTTTAAACAAGCTATGTATTTGTACTGCATAGAACCCCAAAATAAACACCTTGTATATACTGTAATGGTGGCTAAATTTCTAGTTAGGTTATGTTCATCTGCTGTTTCTAGTGTAACTTGATTGTCTTTTGAAAGTGTCAGAGCATCTTAAGAATGCCAGAGCACTCTGAATACTTCCTTTGAACATGTTGTTAGCCTCTAACGAGTGCCAGAAGCCTCTGAAATTTTACTTGAAAGTATTGGAATTCTTTGAAAATGTCTTTTTTTAAAATGACATTATTTAGAAAAACCAGAGAACAAAAGAAACACATAGTAATGGGCGTAAATTTACCATGAACCGGTAAGGTAAAGTAAAATTCAATGTGACAGGAAAATTTATGGGTCTAATTGAAATTAGCCTGAAAAATATCATTTTCCTGTCATGACTGTCATTAATTTGAAAAGTCATAAATCTGAATCACTATACAATCTATAAGTTTCTAAAATCGTAACAGGCACTTAAATATTACTGAAAACCTCTAAAAATTGCCAGAGGCTTCTAGAATCATTTTGAAAACAACAGAATTCGAACCTTCTACCTTAAGTATATTCATGTCAAAATAGACGTTACAAAAACAGTCACGTGACTTTTAAAACGTTGTTTAAACGTTGAAAGTTTGGTAATTAAATCTAGACAGTTTCAAAAGCTAAAATTGGATAAGACACATCACGTGACTTTAAAAATATATTTTTTGAGTTGGCAACACTGTAAAGGCCTGTTGACTGTTGTCCCGAAAACAGTCACGTGACTTTCAAGATGTTGTTTAAACGTTGAAAATTTGCTAAATTCAATTTAGACAGTTGCAAAAAGTAAAATTGTATAAGACACATCACGTGACTTTGAGTGGGTCATTTTGAGCTTGCAACACTGTAAAGACCTGTTGGCTGTTGTCAAAATAGACGTTACAAAAACAGTCACGTGACTTTTAAGATGTTGTTTAAACATTGAAAGTTTGGTTAATTAAATTTAGACAGTTGCAAAAGTTAAAATTGTATAATACACATCACGTGACTTTGAGAATGTATTTTTGAGCTGGCAACACTGTAAAGGTCTGTTGACTATTGTCACAAAAACAGTCACGTGACTTTTAAGATGTTGATAAAACTTTGAAAGTTTGGTTAATTAAATTTAGACAGTTGCAAAAGTTAAAATTGTATAATACATAACTCGTGACTGAGAATTTTGAGCTGACAACACTGTGATTTGTTAAATCAATATAATATAAAAAAATACTACTGAAAACGTCTCAAAAACTACCAAAACTTCAATGTCTTTGAATAGTACTAACATCTTATCAAAAGTTGCTAGAGATCTTTAAATAAATTTTGGAAACAGCAGAGGCCTTTACAAGGTGTCCTAAGTACTGTCTGAAATTGCCAGATACTTCTACAAGCGTTCTAAATCTGTCAAAATTGTTTCAAAATTTGCTGTAAACGTTTAGAATTATTTTGTTAAGGCCGGAGGCCCTTAAATACTGCTAAAAGCAGTCCAAAAATAGCAAGAAGCTTCAAATACTACTGAAAACCTCTAAAAATTGCCAGAGGCTTCTAGAATCATTTTGGAAACAACAGAATTCGAACCTTCTATCTTAACTATATTCCAACCAATCAGATGTCTGTTACTTTCACAAATATCCAAAAACTGGAAAAGGCAAAGTTGTAGGCAATTCGTTTAGAATTATATTACATTATCCGTTAAATTGTTAGTGACGTTTGTGCTAATTTTGACCTTAAACACAAGGGGATCCAAAAACTGCCATCATTACGTCTAACTGTAATATTGTGGTTAGGGCTTCTATAACTGTCAATATACAATAAAATCTTTGCACTTTGGTGAATTTTAGAGTATCACGTGACTGTTTCTACCTTTGAGAAGAGTATGAAGGTATAAATAAAATATAAACCTACTTATTATTGTACAAGAATCACATATTGTTATTAATTTATTTATACATACTATATTAGAGTGACGAGGGGTAGGAGTTTTCAAACATATTGTACATTTTTTTAGTAATATAATAATAAAAGAAAGACACAAAAAAAATGAAAATTCATCACTGGCAGCTTAAATTCTCGTGAAGCAAGACAATCAACGGAATCGTTTTATTTGGGGACTTTTTGCCCGGTGTAAATTGGGTTTCATCCTATTTCATTAGTGGATTAACAGTAGCCCCAGAATGGGCCGGAAAGCCCTGCAGGGACCCGAAGGGAAGGGAAAACGAGGCGAAATGCGTCATCTTATTGACAAAACAAACAATCCGACTGACGAGCTGCTGTGAAACGTCACGAGAACGGCAAACTCGGCATGTAAACACATTCTAACATGATCAACGCAACATTAGATCGTCGGTGCCCTTTCCTGCTTTATACCGGTGCATTCCCCTTTTGTTTTTGCTTGAAAATGAATTTTGGAGTAAAAACCCAAAAAATAAAATCTTTTAAAGTTATTCGTATTCAGTCTGAATGCGGAGAAACAAAACATTGACAACACATTGTGAACAGATCCTCGAAAAGGGATCTCCCAAATCAAGTTAGTTAATTGCAAAGTCGGGAACGAGCAAGGGGCGGACGGGAATTAGCCAATGTTGCCAGGATACCTTTAATTCCAGCGAGGGAGCGGCAGCGATGGTTTTAATGGCGGAAAGTAATACTGCGACTTCACGCAAAACTTTCAATTGGAGCTCTTCTGGAACGCGGCGCATTCATCTCCCGGTCTTTTTTTGTTGCCCCCCTCTTTTGTTTTTCGGTCCTAATGGGGCTGTTTCCGAGGACATTAAGAACGACGACGGTAGACAAATTTTTATTCCCAGTAGAAAATCCAAAAAAAGTAAGTAAATTGTGACGTAACAATGTAATAATCAAAAGTATGATTCACAAAGTTGACCATCACGTCATCAAAGAAACTTGTGAACTAACGCAGTCTCTTTTCATTACTAATGTCAGTTTCTCCTAAGTACTAAGAAATACGTCTTAATTCTTTATCACGTGATAATAATAATAAATTCTTTATTTGCTCAAGTACACAGCGTCGCAGTGTTTAGCATTGTCAAAGGTACAGTATTGTACGTTACAAATTACACAATATACAGGGTGGTCCAGTTTTAAATGTCAATAATTCACCAATCCATAGCCAATTAAAAAATAAGTTGACATTTATTATGTCATTTTCCTGAAAAGTGTTTCCTAAGGAAAATAGAGTCCTTCAAATTTCTGTTTAAAAAATCGTTTTTTTTTGTCATAACTGTCAGACCGTTGGAGCAATATTGATCAAATTTGGAACAAGACCCAAAACTAACCCAACCCAGCTTAAAAATTGTCTTGGAAACGGAAAATTCACTTAAGAAGTTTAAAAAATATTATTGTAGCCAGTTTTCATAGTTTCCAGACAAACTAAAAGACTTTAGTTTTGAAAATTGAATTAGAAAAGATAAAAATTTCAGAAGCTTAAAAATTGTGTTTGTAACCAGTTTTCATGCAAATCGAGAGACTTTAATACTAAAAATTGACTTGTAGACATAAAAACTACTTTTTCAAGAATTTGTTACTACAAATTCATACATTTAAACCTTAAAAATTGACTTGAACCCCAAAATGTGACTGAACTAATGAAAAGTGACATCAGAAGCTTAAAATTTGCATTTGAAGTAAGTTTTCATAATTTGAAGACAAATTTCAATATTTTAGTCTTGAAAATAGTCTTAGATGCAGGACATTAACATTAGATTCATGAAAATTGTCTTGAAAACGAACTTTTCGTGCTTTTTACTTTGCTATTCATTTTCTTCGAATTCTGGACTATTTTTAGTGCTTCAAAACTGCTTTCAGCTTGGAAAATCGAGTTTCAAGACTATCTTTACCAAGTTATTGACATAGCAAACTTAAAAAACAATTTTTACATTCTTCATAGACTTAAAATAGCATTCCAAGCTTTGTCACTATTAAATCGGCTTCTAGACACCTCAGTGCTAAAAATTCGGGTATTTCTTAATAAACTAGACTGTTTTTAGTGTTTTAAGGCTGTTTTCAGTGCCTCAAATCGAGTTTCAAGACTATCTTTACAAAGTTTTTGACTTATCAGGCCTAAAAGCCAGTTTGTCCACTGACCATAATCTTGAAAATGTTATTTCAAGCTTCTTCACTATTAAATTGACTTCTACACTCATAGGTGCAATAAATTGTAGCACCTCTAAGAAATTCAGACTGTTTTTAGTGCTTTTTAAGACTGAAAAATCGAGTTAGACTATTTCCAAAAGTCAAGTTTCTTCAGTAATAAAAGTAAAACAATTTGGTACCAAATGCTACAATAATAGTCTTGAGAACTAATTTTTAAAAATAAAATAGTCCGAAAATTTATTTACTTCTAGACTTGTTGTCCAGTCCAGAAAATTGAGTTGTACACCAATTAAAGTCTTGAAAATATACTTTTGGACTCTCTTTAGTCCTAGTAAAGTCAGTTCTAGCATTAAAAGTCAACTTTTATATTATTTTTAGTAGTAAAAAATGAGTTTCATGCACAATACAATCTTTGTCTTGATTTCCGGACTTTTTTTAGTTCTTGAATGCCAGTTTCAGACACTCAACCAGGATGGCAGTCTGAGAAAGCGAATCATAAGACCATTCCTAGTAGTAAAAAAGTTTTTAGACTATTCAGTACAAATTTGAACTTTCACAAGTCTTGGATGTTCAGTTTTAAACTATAAAACGATTTTTTAAATTGAAATTTGGAAGACTGTATCTTCCTTAGGAAACCTTTTTCAGAAAAATGACATAATGCAAGTCAACTTATTTTTTGATTAGCTATCAAATGGTGAATTATTGACACTTAAAACTGGACCACCCTGTGGATTACTCCTAAAAATTGGAACGATTTACCTTCATCTTTTGATGGAGATGGTCTCTTGTGATGGTCAACTTTCGAGAATCAAATTAACGTAACTAACATATTGCAGTGTTACGTCATCATATTTTACTTTGATTTTTGCCATAAAATGTATTAAATCAAAATCAAACAATCACATGGTCTAATTTCTCATCATCGCTGTATAATTTCCTTATCTATTTGGCTGATAAGTGTTCGTACCATTTATTACTATCAAAAAGTGCGGATTTAAAACGAATTTCTCACTTTGTACAATCTATATTCCACCAATTGTCACTCTCGGAAAAATGAAATTTTTACGCCCCCAAGAAATAACATAATTATAAAATTAAGGATGATTAAAAATAACACAGTTACTTAATTATAAATGGTTGGGGTTGGCCTTCGGGAATAGCTCGACAATTGTGCAAAATTTATTATTTTTAGTCAGGTTATGTTTGAACTACTTTTGCTAAATTTAGGATTTTTTTTAAATTAATTTTTGCCGAAGTTTGCACAAAAAATTCTCAAAGTTAGTCGAGAGAGTTTTAATTGGTCTTGCCATAATAGAAAAAGAACTGTACTGCGTACTGCTTATACAGTTTAAACCAAAGCAAATGACGGTTGCGTCATCAAGAAAATTGTGGCGTGGTAAAAGTGTATTTTTTTAAAACATCCTGTTTTTATACTTTTTTTTTGGATAGTTCTATTGATTATACGAATGACTTGTCAAATGAATATAATATGATAATATGTGCATTTTTGTGTGTTTATTTCACCTAATATAAGATCCTTTGATATAAATATGCCTTTTGCGGTCCATTGGAACCCTTTTTCGAGCAAAAATTGCCAAAATTACAGTTTTCACAAAATTTGGATATATACTATCGCTTGCAACACTGTAAAAGCCCGCTGACATGAATGTACTTTATGCTAAACTGAATTTAGACAGTTGCAAAAGTTGAAATTATATGAGACACATGTCACGTGAGTTCTAATCTAATTTTTGAGCTTGCAACACTGTAAAAGCTAGTTGACACCTGTCAAAACAGTCAGGTGACTTCTAAGATGTCGTTTGAACGTTGAAAATTTGGTAAATTCAATTTAGACAGTTGCAAAAATTAAAATTGTAGAAGACACATCACGTGAGTTTGAGAATGTAATTTTGAGCTGGCAACACTGTAAAGGCCTGTTGACTGTTGTCAAAACGGATGTTACAAAAACAGTCACGTGACTTTTAAAATGTTGTTTAAACGTTGAAAATTTGGTAATTTAAATTTAGACAGTTGCAAAAGTTAAAATTGTATAATACACATCACGTGACTTTGAAAATGTATTTTTGAGGAGGCAACACTGTAAAGGCCTGTTGACTGTTGTCCCAAAAACAGTCACGTGACTTTAAGATGTCGTTTGAACGTTGAAAATAAATTAAATTTAGACAGTTGCAAAAGTTAAAATTGTATAAGACACATCACGTGACTGTGAGAAGGTAATTTTGAGCTGGCAACACTGTAAAAGCCTGTTGACTGTTGTCATAAAAACAGTCAGAAGACTATTAAGATGTTGTTTAAACGTTGAAAATTTGGTAATTTAAACTTAGACAGTTGCAAAAGTTGAAATTGTATAAGACACATCACGTGACTTTGAAAATGTATTTTTGAGGAGGCAACACTGTAAAGGCCTGTTGACTGTTGTCCCAAAAACAGTCACGTGACTTTAAGATGTCGTTTGAACGTTGAAAATTTGGTAAATTAAATTTAGACAGTTGCAAAAGTTAAAATTGTATAAGACACATCATGTGACTGTGAGAAGGTAATTTTGAGCTGGCAACACTGTAAAGGACTGTTGTCACAAAAACAGTCAGAAGACTATCAAGATGTTGTTTAAACGTTGAAAATTTGCTAAATTCAATTTAAACAGTTGCAAAAGTTGAAATTGTATAATACACATCACGTGACTTTAAAAATGTATTTTTTGAGCTGGCAACACTGTAAAGGCCTGTAGACGGTTGTCACAAAAACAGTCACGTGACTTTCAAGATGTTGTTTAAACGTTGAAAATTTGCTAAATTCAATTTAGACCGTTGCAAAAGTTAAAATTGTATAATACACATCACGTGACTTTGACAATTTTGAGCTGGCAACACTGTAATTTGTTAAATGAATATAATATAAATATGCCCTTTGCGGTGCATTGGAACCCTTCTGCAGCAAACATTGCTAAAATTGCAGTTTTCACAAAATTTCGATATTTAGGCATCATTTTCACAAAAATTGATTGAAAACGTTTGAAGCGTCATTACTAAATATATCTTATAATCAGTAGAACTATCCAAAATTGCAGTAAAATACGGGTTGTTGCATTTAAAAAATACCCAATTTTCTGTGACACCCTGTGTAGTTTTCGTTGATTTTAAAATGTGAGTACATTGGGCTTCAAAAATTTTTATTTTTTATCGAATAACAGGAGTTCAGATGCAAGACCCTGTATAATGTTCCATTTTGTATATATACAGAGTTAACTCTTGTTTCTTGTCAGTTTTATGTCAAATATCTGCCAATCAACCAGTTTAGTACACATCTTATCTAGGGTTTAACAAAAAACGCTATTCTTACAGTTTTTAAGAGCATACTTTAAACCAAGTTTAAGTTAAGGATGATTACCAGACTGTGACAATAGATTTAAAAAAGAAACACAGTCTAAACCATATTTATCTTAAATTTGGGGCAAACTAAGCTTAAAATCGACAGATAAACTGTCAAATCAGTACTAAGTTATATGTTCGCAAATTTAATGTAATACAGCAAAGTTAACTACTTTACGCGGACTGGTCAACTGTCAGTTTTCAGTGTTGCCAAGTTTTGCGTAAAGGAATGTGAAGATTATGACCACCAACACTGTGATAATGTCTTAAGAAATTTACGTATCAAGATGGCAACGTAACGGCCAACTACAATGGCTTGCATTATATCCATTACTCTGATAGGATCATTCAAAGAGTAGTCAAGGATAAAAAGGACTTTATAAGCATATTATAAGGTACAAGTATAGAATTCTAAAGGAAATGCAAAAATGAGCATATTCTATGTTAAAGTTATGTAATCAGTGTCAACTTTGTAGTTGATTGATGGAATAACGTAATTTTGCATGTTAAATATGGCCTATAAGTTTGTAATACATATTCTGAAACACTCTATATATCTGACAACTTAATTTTATTTATAGTTTTTTGTGTGGGACCTTAAACTTTCTGTTCAATTAAATTAAGTTAGTTAGTAATGCTTTTCCTTAAATTATTGTCATAAAATACTCAACATAGTTCAAGAATTCATTCATGTTTAACTACCGAAATTGGTTCCTATCTTGATAGAGTTTGTCAAAAGAGTATAAAAATAGTTAATTAATCGATTATTAGGTGCGTAAATACACACCTTGAAGGTGACTGCACCTACTTTATAATATATTATATAGACGAACCAAGACTTAAAATAAACAAATAAGGTGTCACATGTTAACATGAAAGCAAACATTAGCGTCGATATAAATCCGATAAGGGGGCGATCGGTTCAATGTTTATTTGTTTGACATTCGTCAACAGTGGAGTACCTACTCACCTGCCAAATCTTGCAATCTGGGATAGAACATCCCCGTTCTCGCCAACCATTCCATTTGGATTTGATGGAATTGACTGTGCGGATTGACCGGAATGTGCACTTTCTGCATCAAACTGCCCTCGAGACTTTGAAACGCCGAACTTTGCGGTGGTGGTTGATAGGAATAGAGGGTATTCGAATTGAGGTAATTGCTGTGATTTAACAGTCCCGGTCTGGGCACAAAAGCGGTGGTGGAGACCTCTTCGCAACCGGGTGATATGGGGGGACTGTGACTCCTGGTGGAAGTGGAGGAGTTGCTCCGGGTCATTTCGGGACTTGGTGCACGCTCCTCGGTACGCGATAGTAAGGCGTCTATGCAAAAGGAACCTTTAGGTTCGTGGATTTTAGTACCGTCTAATGTTCGTTTGTCTTGGTGATGCATGTTTTTCCAGGTGAACACCGCACTCAAAATAAATAAATAAATAAACCACTATACCGTGTGCCAATCACCCGGTGTGATTGAAATTGAAAGATCAATTTATCAAATATACGGGACTTAACGGCAGCTCAGTGGCAGATAGACTAAACGATTTGAAATGTATTATCCTAATAATATGAGACATTACATGAACATTAGACGATACATTACACACTCTCCAGCATTGCGCGGTAATGCGTCACTTTGATTGGTCGGCTTTGGCTTAGCTCCTCCTCTCGCCCTAATGTTAGGAGGTCGTTACCAGGCAACCGATGACTTGGGGCAGACGATTCTCGACTGTTCCGATCCGTGATTAAAGTTTCATAAAGTGATTCCGATTCTTCGCTGAAAGCTAAACCTCGTTAATTCTTAGTGGTTTCTCACTTTGTTCCAATTCAGTAGATTATAGGACTTCTAATGGATTACTAATTCGATTTGATTGTTTTATGTGCTTTTACGAATTGTTTCTTAATTGCTACTGTCTTAATTAACATTAATCTTAAAAAACTGTGTGTGTTCTAGTTGATGGAAATCAAGATCACTGACTTAATATACACAATCCTGTATATCATTCAGATTTGATTTAAAAAGTCAATTCAATCCTGCTAAGAGAGGTCATTTCAACACAAACAAGGCAATTTATTGAATTTGAAGTGGATTTTAGAAAAAAGCCATTGAGCGAGAATACTTGATTGACTGTATCTCTTCTAACATATAGTAATCGAAAATTAATGCTTCCAAGTTAGAAGTATCAGAGCTTTCATACTGAAAAACTAAGAAATTACAGGTAAATTTAAAATCCGGCTAATTTCATTTTCATTAACAAAAACCTAGAAAATGTCAGCCAAATTACGACATGTTTGGTCCCTTCCAAAAACGTGTTTTTTTTGGGTTTATTTGGTCTCAAATAGTGGGAAACAGAAAATCATAAAATTGAACCTTTTGAATTTTTTCCAAAATTTGGCCTATATTTTAGCATCAAGGAGCAGAAATTTTGTTTTTGTTAATGTGAGGTTGGATAAGGAAAGAAGCCAACCCACGATTTTGGTTGGGTTGCCCAACCCATAATCTACTTAAATTAGGCCGTTTTAAGCAAATGTTTACCCATTTCAAGGATTTTTTTCGAATTTCTTCAAGATATCTCAAAATTTTTATTTTTTGATCGGACCTGGATTTAGCTAAAAACATGGACTTTAAGGATTTTTACCGATTTTGGAATTTTTTCTATAACAAAATTCAATGTTTGCATATTTTCAATAACTATTAGTTTACATCAACAAAAGGAAAAATAAAAAAGAAATTGCCACATAGAACCACTAATATAATATTACATTTACAGTCAATATACAGGGTGGTCCAAATTGATTTGCTGTAGTACATAAAAAATAAACTCTTAGTTCTTCTATGGTTATTCATATTTAAGATCTCGCGATTTGTTAGTTTTGCAGGTTCCTCTGCACAATTTATAAAAATGACTGTATCTGCAAAATGAAAAGAAATGGAGGTGGAAAAAGTATGGGCTATCACATGTGCCACATTAGAATTCCTAAAATTATCTTAGGTGGTCAAACTTTTTGAACGGCTTCCGTTCAAAGTTGAAAAAATTTCCAAATAAACATACAAATATAGCCAATAGTCCGTTTTTTGACTTGAAAAATTTGCAAGTTCGCTATAGAGGGCACTTTTCGACTATAGTTTTATGACACTTTAATTTTTTATGTACTTTCCACTCTTGAATTATCCGCAATCAATTTGGTCCTGTATAATTGCTGTAGTTCTTCTTCTTCTTCTTCTTATTCAAAGATTCATTGTTAGTTTTTGCAGGTTCCAAAATTCAATTTTTTTCTATTTACTATGGACCTTCCTGCGCCCTTTTGACGGGCCTGCTCAAAAAAGAAAATTATTAAGTTATCTTAAACAAATCTCGAAAAAAACGCTTACATTAGATAAAAATTGGTCTAAAACTAACTAATTTAAGTGGGTTATGGGTTAGGCAACCCTACGAAAATCTTGGGTTAGCTTCTTTTAAGCTCTCCTGACCCTCCTAGAGTTAACATTGACCAAAATACCGAGAATTTGTTGTCCTCGCTAAAATATAGGGCAAATTTTGGCAAAAAAGTTACATTTTCCCTTTTTCCTGACCTTATTCCAATTTTCCAAGAGCTGCTTTCCACTATTTGGGTCCCAAGGAACCTACAAAATCACTTTTAGCCAATGAGACCAAACATGACCCACAAATTTTGTTACATAGTGTTATTTACCTGTTTAGTAAATTAGGGAGAAGTGGGTTTGGCAGTATTGGTGGTTTTGGTACTTGGGTAACTCAAAAGGTTCCAGAGATGAGTAATGGCGGACATTTTGGCACGTCAGTGCTTTTTAAATCTTAATTTTGCGTTGTGTGTGTCCTCCAGCAGTCATTTTGAGTCAACTATTCATTTCCTGAGGGACAAACAAACTTACTGTACTTGAACAAATTCTGTTTGTTACTGACTGTTTTGCCTAAAAGACGTATTTCTACAGTCTCCATACTTGTAAACTGTGCACCAACAGCCATTTTGTGTCAATTATCCATCTTCTGGAGGACAAACAAGCTTACTATATTTAAACAAGTTGACTGTTTTTACTAGAAAAATCGTATTTTTACAGTGCACAGTTGAAGAGATGTTCTCCAGCAGCCATTTTGAGTCAATTATTTATCTTCTGGAGGACAAACAAACTCACTGTACTTGAACAAATTGATTGTTGTGTCTAAAAAACCGTCAATACTTGTAAAGTGTCCATCAACAGCCATTCTGTGTCAATATTATCCATCTTCTGGAGGAGAATCTAACTTACTATATTTAAACAAGTTGACTGTTTTTACTAGAAAAACCGTATTTTTACAGTCTGCACAGTTGAAAAGATGTACTCCAGCAGCCATTTTGTGTCAAAGGCTTCATACTATCAAAAAAGGAAAAGTTGGTAATGTTGACTGTTGTTGGTTATTTAATTTTGCCAATTTTCTTCTCTGTTGCAGAGCAGAGCGAATGTAACGTCACAATGACGAAATTTGACAGTTGATCAAATTATGGTTTAAACAAAAAATTTATTCCACGTCTATGTAGCATATATATGAACCACTCTGCATATTACTGTTACACCACCTCGAGTATCAAAACTAATTTTAAATCAGGAGGAATACATAAATGGAATTTTTACTTTCTTCTCTGTTATATACAGAGCGATCTCAAAAGCCAACTTTTTTTTAAATATTTTTATAAAAATATTTGAAAAAAAGTTATAATTTTCTCTTATTAAGAAAATGAAGAAACAATTTTAGAATTTTGTCAACTTATAATATGTCATTTTAAATCAACATTTTTTGTTCAAAAACTACGTAATTAATGTCCGTTTTCCCAACATTGGCTGACCCCAACAGCTTAGATAAGTTCAGTTTAGATTGTGTTATTTTGCACCTGATCTGTCACATTCAAACCTCAACTTAGTCTATAAGTTGTAATCGACTTGGAAGTATCCGGGAAACAACGTAATTAATACACAAAAATGAGACGTCAAACAGAAAACATTACAATACTAAGTCTGTTCGTAGAGGCAATTTCAAACTGGTTTCTAACTAATAATCGGAAAATGTGGGCTTTTATTGGTTGAATGCTCACGTGACATTGACATTTTCTGGCTAATGACCAATAGCTGGACATGTTTGTCTGATTATTAGTTGGGGATTCTTTCTGCGAACAGACTTAATGATTGAGATTTCTTTGGCGGTTTATCAAAGTTTTAATTGCTTTCACTCTGTATAGTCTTGATCACATTCTAATGCTATATGTGCTTGGGTATGTCAGAAAAAGCAGAATGTTTGTCCCCAACACAAAAAATTAACCAAAAGATGAAAAACGATATAATTAATGAAGCAACTATGACGTCAGGATAACAATATACAACCATAGTTTGACAAACTGTCACATTTGTTTTATACTGGCCGCATTCGTTTTCACGTTTTATGGAGCGAGCAGAGCGTTTTTGACGTCACAATGACGTAATTTGACAGTTGACCCAATTATTGTTTTGCCAAATTACGTCATCGTGACGTCAAACACAACACTCACACGAGCAACTAATGAAAGCAGACTTCTTTCTGCTCTCTCTTTCTGTCTTCTTTCTTGTTAGAAACCTACTCACTTTAGAATAATTTAGTTTTACCTTTAACAATGATATTCTAAGATAGTAACTGTTTGAAAAGTGTTGTCAGCATAGTGCAACGTGAACAATGCACACCGGTAAATTGAAAAAATAGAGGAATTTGTTAAAAGAGCTTAAAATTCCATTATTACAGCTCAGTGTTGATTCTGCAGATTATGGAAACAATTTCAGGTAATTTAAGCGCGATTAATTACCGATTAATGACGATTTCTCGAATCAAATTATATATCGACACGTCACAAAACTCACGTTAAGTAGAAAATATGCGTAACGAAAACAGGACAGACGGTAAGAATAACAAACTGGACCGTCTCAATTCGTATGAAGTTTGACGGTAACTAAACACACGGAGATTTAGAAGCAATAGAGCAAACAATTAATAAATCTAGGCTCTTGGACACGTACGTAAATACGGAGAATGCGCTAAGACAGCGTTTAGCTTCTTTAAAAGTCAATACATCAGTTAATTGATTGGATTTTAAACGTATTTAAATAACAAAATACTCCGGTGCTTCAGCTATAAAGTCATATTGACATATAATTAGCCGAGTGAGTTTTACATTTTATGCAAACATCGTCCGCTTTAAATTCTCTCCCGATGTTTACGGACCGTATGTATAATTAATATGCAATTAAGTAATTGATTCCAAATTAACGATCGTTCTCATTAGGTCGAGGAATGGTTGGTTGGTTCTTTGTCGGCGGTGAATTGGTCTTGCCTAATGCAAACTATACACGTTTCGTCGTTAGTTCATTAAAATACACGCAAATTACCTCAATCTCCAATTATTATTAACATGCCTAAGCGTCGTTATTTTTAGTGAACGTGTGTTATGGAGTTTCCTCGAAAACTCCGTTTGTCCTGGTCATTAGTCGCAATGACCATTTGCATAAGCAGTCATACTTTAAGAAACCACTTATTTGTGCGGAATTTAGTTGGTTTTATGAAATATTGCCTTTATTTTTCACAAAAATGTAAGTAAGGTACAATTTTGCTTGGAATCATTATAACATTGAAAATTATCAAGATTTTTGTCAAATCATGTGAATTTAATAGCTTCATGGGGTAAGTAACAAATGCAATGACATTTCACGGTTAAGCATGTGATGAATCGCTGTCATTTGTGTACAGCCATCACGTGATCCAATTACGTCAAATAGCACATCGAATCCTTGAAATCGAACATGGTCTGGCCGTAATAGCGAATAGATCAAAGCTTTTTGATCACACACACAATAAGAAAACAGTCTTTGGGGGTAAATTTGACAAATGACAGCTTTACCGACGTTAAACACATCGAATCCATGAACATACAAAAGTCCATGAACGAGTATCATGTCAGTTGTCAAGTGGAACTGTCATTTCTGGCAAAACTAAAGTTGAATACGTATTCTATAGGAATGAGTGTTTGCCATATGCTTTTCTTGTCTAAAAATTCTTAATTTTAGTTTTACGCTTCTTAGTTTCGCAAATTTTGTGGGATCACACCCACGTAACCTAACCTAAAATGTTCAAAAGAAGAGTAGAAGAATGTTATAAAAAAAATATTTTGGTAATTTACAGTAGGTACTTAAATTCAAATCAACGTTTGTACCTTCATCCGTTAATATCTCAAAAACTATTTAAACGACATTTTTAAAAAAAAATCTAATTATGGGGGTTAATGAAAAAAAACTTTTAGGTTATGTGCACTTTTTTGCTAAATTGCCCCGTTTGGCCGCTAGAGGACCTCAAAATTCTGTACTTTCGTACGTCAATAGGTCTGTTCGCCCAGAAAGAATCTCCAACTAATAATCAGAAAAACATGTCCAGCTATTGGCCATTACCTTAAAATGTCAATGTCACGTGACCATTCAACCAATAAAAGCCAACAATTTCAGATTTTCAGTTGGAAACCAGTTTGAAATTGCCTCTAGGAACAGACCTAATATCTCAAAAAACTATTTAAACGACATTTTGAAAAAATGTTCTAATTATGGGGGTTAATGAAAGAAAACTTTTAGGTTATGTGCACTTTTTTGCTAAATTGTCCCGTTTGACAGCTAGAGGGCCTCAGAAATTCTGAAAAAACTATTTAAACGATGAACACGACGAAACGATTTTTTTGGTTGAATTAATTGAGCTAGCTAATTGCTACGAAATTGAAAACACGTGATACCATAAGTTGTGACAGTATTCAGTGATAAAATGGTGCGCTAACTGACAGGGCCGTACTGAGGCAAAATTCAAGTGTGTCGCTTCTAGGCCTCAACTTCACATATTGACACAACCAACTTTGAAAATTAATTTCTTCCAAACTAGCCCTAGGACGGTCCTGATTTTTTGGTCACGTGATACCATAAGTTGTGACAGTATCCAGTAAAAAAAATGGTGACAATGCGCTAATTGACAGGGCCGTACCGAGGCAAAATCCAAGTATGTTCCTTCTAGGTCTGAATTGCAGTTATTGACACAACCAACTTTGAGAAATAATTTCTCCCAAACTAGCCCTAGTACAGTCCTGATTTTTTAGTCACGTTATGACCTAAGTTATGACAGTATCCAGTGTAAAAATGGCTTTCAGCTTGCTGCTTTTTTTTGACCAATCACAAACTACCGACAGTGCAGTGACTTACGCAAATACTGCACTAGTGTACTTCTCATCAATCAGGCTTTCTGATAAAACGGTCATGTGACGTCTCGGTTTGTATTGCAATGTAAAAAGGAAATTCTCTGGAACTTATCTAAAAACGTCGAAATCTGTACAAATAATAAATTTCACCAGATTTTTCAAATCCGTTTCGATTATCCGTGTTTACGAAGGGATATAATTATATCAATAAAATCCAATATTTCTTTAAATACCCTATTACGTAAGCATATATTTACTTAAAAAATTATTAAATTTCTATTTGTGCGATTAGATTGAGTTTTAAAATAAACCATCAATCAAATACTGATAATCCTTAAATCATTATTAACAATTTAATGCTGATAACGGGGCAACATATAATTTTATCTCCACCAAATATCTTGTAATTGAGTGTAATTACATTTCGAACAAAATATTTGGTTATTAACGGTAATCGTCTAACAATAATAATTGTCAATTTGTAGAGGATTAAACCTGCTTTATTTATTTTTCCAATTCCCGTGAATCTGTCACATGTCAGCGATATTGAACATTATCTGTAAAAATTGTATTTATCTTAGGTATGAGGACGTGGGGAAAAAGTTACATGCAAGTGACAATCATTTTCAAGTTGCCACTATTTGACTATATTTTCTAGATTTGAAGTTTTTTGATTTTGTTTTTAATTAGTAAATTGCCCTTATCTTATCAATTTGTAGTTTGGTTATTGAGATTTAAATCCTTTCTAATTAATCTGACGTTTTTAGCTGATCTGTCAGGGAATTCACGAAAAATAACAGGAAATCAGTGCATACGGTGATTGATAAATTATTATTATTTCAAACAAGTACTCGATCACTTTGCATTGTCCTTGTTCAATATTTTGTTTAGCGCCCTCTGTATTTACAGTAGCATATGATGTTCTGTTGACAATCGTTCCCGTCCATCTGTCACATTAAAATAATTTTGATAGACTAATTAATACACATACACTATGAGCTGTCTCTAATTGATTATTTATTGATAACATTACTGATTATACGCGGTTCGGAGCTAATCAAATCACCGATACGAAGAGTTACTTTCAGATGTCGAGTGGCGCAATATTAGTTGTTTGTTATGGCAATTAGCCTGATTATTCTATGTCGCAGTTAATTTCCAAAAATTCTGACTCAATTTAGGAATTCAATAAAATTCATAAAACCTTACAAATCCGTTAATTAGTTAATTTGTTCAATCAATCAACTTAAACTGCCCAAAATGGGCGTGTATTAACAGCGATAACATACAACATCTCCCCACTATTGATTATGTCTGAGTTTTGAATCTAGAAAATCAGATATTGATCTTGGAAACATGCTTCAGTTGTCAAAATGACACAAAACAAAAAATAATTGTATTTGTAATATCAAAATTACAAAAACCATCAACAAAGGACAAAAGATCAAAACTAATAATTTTCAATGGCGTCTGTGAAGTCATTTGACAGTTTGTTACGTGACATCAATTTGTTTTTTTAAATATGTTAATATCATTACGAACGTGGATTTATTTTCACGAATTTAAAAAATTATGACATACGTCAATCACGTCAAATATCCATCTCTCTCAGTTCACATGTAATAGAAAAGAAACGACAATTATTACGTCACTGTCACTAGCACTTTGAGGAACTAAATACAGGGTGAGTCAGGATTAAACGGACAAACTTATACCATTCCTAGAGAATTGGATTTTAAGTAGAAAGTTGTGTCAGAAAATGCGTTGTTACCGAGATATAGGATGATAAAATTCCAGATTTTTTAAAGGTTTTATTAAATAACTTCATTCATTTATGACATAATAGCAAAACTAAATTTTTTACATACAATCAATGTTGCCAGGTCTACCGTTAAAACGGTACCTATATCGACCGTTTTCGTAATGTTTCTACCGTTCTTCTGTTTTTTGTATATAATCTACCGTTTTTAATTACGTTATTGTCAATATGTTGGTTGTAAAACTGTTTATATACTTTTTCAGTTTATTGAATAGGAAATTTAATAAAGATTCTAAAAATACGCTTTAAACAGTAATTTTTTTTATTCCAAATTATTCTCTAAAACCACGTGATGTCTGTCACTATTGTCAAAATGTTACTAGAATTTGCAAGAATTACATATTAACACAGTTTTCGAAACAAGACGATTTTCTGAGATTTAACCGTTATTTTGACAATTGTCGCATAGTCTAGCTAAATTTCTCTTCTACAATCACGTGACAACTGTCAATAACGTCAAAGCTGTCAAACCATGCTCAAAAGTTGCAAAAATCAGGGTTTAGAAACGTTTTCTCGCAGTATTTGATATAAAACGTGTTTCTGAGATTTATGACAGTTATTTTGCCAATTGTCACGTGACCGTCTAACTAAATAATGTTCTACAATCACGTGACAACTGTCACTAACGTCAAAACTGTCAAACCATGCTCAAAAGTTGCAAAAATCAGGGTTAAGAAACGTTTTCTTGCAGTATTTGATATAAAACATGGTTCTGCAATTTATGACAGTTATTTTGCCAATTGACACGTGACTGTCTAACTAAATAGTGTTTTACAATCACGTGACAACTGTCACTAACGTCAAAACTGTCAAACCATGCTCTAAAGTTGCAAAAATCAGCATTTAGAAACGTTTTCTTGCAGTATTGGATATAAAGAGTGTTTTTGTGATTTATGATTTTTTACAATGGTCACGTGACTGCCTAGCTAAATTATCCTTTAAAACCACGTGATATCTGTCACTAATGTCAAAACTTAAAAAAAACAGTTATTAATGAGAAAATGAAAAATCCGTATTTTTGGAATGCGGTTTTTATAGCAAGATCAAAATTGTGACAACTATTAAAAGACACCCTGTATAATAATGTTAAATGAATGAATTTGTTTTGATCTACCGTTTTTTGACTGATTATTCTACCGCCATTAAATATTTTGACTTGGCAACACTGCATACAATACACTTTAGGATCTCCACAATTACAGTGTACACATTGTAGTGAAAATGTACAGGGTAAAAATGTTCGGTGGCATACTACAAAAAAGTTTGAAAAGTTAAATTGGGGATTGACCCCTGAAAAAGTATCACCCTGTACATTTTCACTACAGTGTATAGAGTAGTATAGAGTAGTGTATGTAGAAAAAATATTTTTTCTATGTCAAGAATAAAACCATTAAAAAATCTGAAACTTTATCACCCTGTATCTCGGTAACAACGCATTTTTGGACACAACTTTCTGTTACATTACATATAGGGTGTCCCAAATTCGACTGAAAGCACGTCTCTCTGATGTCGGAAGACTATAAATAATACAGAGTTAATTATTCAACTAAAACCAGAAAACTATACAGTTTAGGGCGTAGAAATGTCAGTTTGACAAACAATCATGGGGTCTGAGAACATATTTATTTTATAACCAATCAAACTAATATACAATAACTAGTTTCTTTTTCCATTTAAAATCCAAAATTGCACATAAAACAGCCCACACACCAATCCTACAATCAACAACAGCATTGTAACCTTCATGGCTAAAATAATTGGAGGTGGTCGTTCAATTTCCAGAAATTCCCCAATAATTTCTTCGTTGAAAATTCTTTGACGTTCTTCGGGTGTTAGTGGAGTACAATTGTCCATCTCCATTTCGTAATAGATATCTTCCATTTGGAAATAAGTGCTCAACCGTTCACGAGTGTCGCAACTCAATAAGTTCCCTTTCAAATAAAGCTTTCTGATACTGGGTGCATGTCTTAAAAACCCTACATAATCGAATGATTGCAGATGGTTGTTGGTGAAGTCCACCAGCTGTAACTGGTGCAATAATATCCGTCCTGTAATCTCTGCAGATGTGATTTGGTTATGAGAGATATTAATGGCTCTTAGTAAAGGCAGTCCAGAAAATGTTCCGGTGTAAAACCGATCAATAAGATTTTCTGAGAGTATTAATTCTCTTAAAGTAAACAGTCCATAGAATAATCTTGGCGGTATACGTTGGATGAAATTGTTTGTAAGGTTCAATTTTTCCAGACTGGAAAGGTTATCAAATATTCCTGATTTGAAGTTCATGCTTCCGACTAAGTTATTTGATAAATCTAGCTTTCTCAGCTTGTTAGTAACACCCATCAGATTTGATGGGATTAAAGCAATCGCATTCCCTGACAAATCTAAGCTAACCAAATTTTCTAGTCCACTAAAATCCCAAGAAGTAATGATGTCAAGTTCATTGAACTTTAAAATAAGGATTTTTAAGTTTTTCAACTCAGTCAAAGAGTCATTCAAAGACTTCAATTTGTTGTTAGACAAGTCCAGGAACTCTAATCTGATTAATCCCTCAAAAGTTTTGGTGTAAAGTTCGGTTAAGTTGTTGTTCTTCAAAATTAACTCACGAATACTGCTCACTTCCCGGAAAACTGAATTGGGCAACGGTTTCTTCAACGCATTATCCAATTGAAGCAACTCCAATCTTCGCACACCAAAAAATGCTTCAGAATCAAACCGTTCAATCGAATTCCCAGTGAGGTAAAGCGTATTCAGAAACACCAATCCAGTGAACGCTTTCCTGTCTATGAATTTTATGTGGCTGTTTTTCAAATCGATTACCTGTAATCGATTACCGCTGATGTCGAAAGTGCCCTCTTTCAAATGGGTCAGGTTACAATTGTTACAAATCAACGTTTCGTCCATATGATCGAAATTGTACGAAGTATTTCTGAAGTAGGCTGGAGTCGCGTTGGTACAGATTGCAGTTAGAGAACCACGTTCACCGTATCTACAGGACATGTCTTCTTGATAAGTTCGAACGATGTTAACGGCTATTAGGAGCCAGAGTAGTCTCCAAATCTGTAACAAATGTTTTTTATTTAAATCAGTTGGCAACATTGCTTTTTCAGTGTCAAAGAGGGATAGATGTAGCGCCACCAGGATCAGAGCAAATATGACAGGGAATCAGATTATGGTTGACACTATACCAAAGATCAAAAAATGCAGAAAAAAAGTGTATTTCATTTCTTTCTAGAAGTTTCTAAAATGATTTAGAAAGAGTCAAAAATTGTCTTTATAAGAAACACGATATTAGTGAAACTGATGCAAATAATAATAAATAATAAGGCTCAATTTTGCTTATTATTTTCTTCAGTTACAATGGTAAATTCGTTACTTCTCTGATACGTTTGACACGTTTTTCGACCGTATTATCATACTTTTTTATTATTTAAATTTTAGCCTGAAAGCGGAAAAACAACATTGTTTTGCTGCTTTTGATAATTGAACTTTAGAAAACAAAAATAAATTTGTCAATAATCAGGGTCTAATATATTCAATATAGACATAATTTTACACAAAAAACTACCAGGCTACTAACTAGGGAAACTACCCTATTTGGGATAGTTTGAGAGTCTATACTAAAGTTTTGCATTGAACTTAAACATGCAGAACAGTGTTCTAGGTCAGCTTTACTATTTACTGGTGTCTTAAAGTAGTCAAACGACGTCACAGAGACTGTTTTCTCTAGAAATTGTCAGAAATGACGTCATAAGGACTGAAAATTGTCCGAAAATCGTCAAATACAGTCAATCACAGTTTTTCTGTTTTGGAGTTGTCAAAATTGACTTTTTAGGCATTTCTGGTGTCTTAAAGTAGTCAAACGACGTCACAGAGACTGTTTTCATCAAGAATTTGTCAGAAATGACGTCATGAGGACTGAAAATTGTCCGAAAATCGTCAAATACAGTCAATCACTGTTTTTCTGTGTTTGAGTTGTCAAAATTGACTTTTTAGGCATTTCTGGGGTCTTAAAGTAGTCAAATGACGTCACAGAGACTGTTTTCGTCTAAAAATTGTCAGAATTAATGTCATAAGGACTGAAAATGTCCGAAAAGTGTCAAATACAGTAAAAAATGTTTTTCTGTGTTTGGAGTTGTCAAAATTGACTTTTTAGGCATTTCTGGTGTCTTAAAGTAGTCAAACGACGTCACAGAGACTGTTTTCATCAAGAATTTGTCAGAAATGACGTCATAAGGACTGAAAATTGTCCGAAAATCGTCAAATACAGTTAATCACAGTTTTTCTGTTTTGGAGTTGTCAAAATTGACTTTTTAGGCATTTCTGCTGTCTTTAAGTAGTCAAACGACGTCACAGAGACTGTTTTCATCAAGAATTTAGTTATTAGTGTTTTTCCATAAAAACTCTGTCTTGACAAAAGAAAGCTTTAGGCTACATTTTGACGTTTGAACGCTGTCACACTGATCAAGTTAGGAGCTGTCAAATTGTCATCTTAAAATAAACAAAAGAAAAGTGACAGTATGGGTCTGATCTCTCTGAGATGGATTTTCTGAGGACTATGTTATTAGAATTTGAAGTTAGTCTAAGAGGTTAATACAGGATTTTTGATCTTTTGTTAGCCTTTGGTGGGAAAGATCACTGATTTCAATTATTATATGACACCGGGTATATGATGTAAAAAAATACATATACTATGTAGTACAACCTATATTAAAACTAACACCACCTACGAGAGAGGATTAACAAATTCTTCTTCTCTTGGCTCTGGTTCTGAATTAATTAGTCGTAAATTACTTTCAGCCCTGCCAGGCAAACTAATTTGCACCCCCTTATAAAATAAATATTGCACGTAAGCCAAAACGCTAATCGCGGCTATCACAAGTGAAATTATAACGAACATGACAATATCAGATGCCGTTAATCTGTCTGAAGGTGTTTTCACAAAATCGTCAGATTCGTGCAACAAACGATGAGCTGGCAACAGTGGTTTTTTCACGCATTTCTTCCCCCCCGCCACGTCATCATACAGCTCGTACTTGAAGTTGTCTTCGGAAAAACTGTTTTCCATCTCTTTCTCCAGGTCACAGGACAACAAGTTGTTGCTCAGTTTTATGTAGGACAAACTGGGCAATCTGGACAGCAAACTGAAATAGTCCAAGTCCGATATTACATTAGAGGACAGATCCAAAGTGTGAAGTGTGGGTAATGTGAACACTCCAGTTATTGCAACTGTTTCGATGAGATTATGGGAACAGTTAAGGTCGTGCAATTGTGGAAGTCCTGTAAACTGACCAGTTTTCCACACTTTCAAGTTGTTGTAAGCCAAATTAAGATATTGTAGACTGACCAATCTACCATAACGAGTAACGTTCATAACGCTAATATTGTTATTACTCAAGTCTAATATCTGCAAATTGTCCAGATGGCTTAGATTGAACCACAAACGCTGAATCTGGTTATGATTCATGATCAACTCGATGAGTTGATTGTCGTAGGTCATATTGAGGGAAAATCGATCGTCCAACTGATTTTCCGACAAATCCAGTTTGCTCAACTGTGCCATCTGGAAGAACTCGTCACCGTTTAGCTGGTGCAGGTCGTTGTGGCGCAAATTCAGGTATTCCATCGAGGTCAAGTTCTTCATCGAGTCGTTGACCACGGAAATGTAGTTGTAAGACAAGTCAAGTATTTGGAGCTTGTCTAAACCTTTAAAGGCGTACAAATCGATGGTTTTGATCGAGTTTTTGTTGAGGTGCAGTTCCAAAAGTCCGGCCAACTCTTTGAATCCCTCCTCTGACAGTATGGTGATTTGGTTGTTTGACAGGTCGAGCCATTGGATTTTTTTTGTTCCGGTAAACGTACCTGAAAGTTTAATAAGTTAGTTAATAGGAGTGAGGTTATTTTGCGATATCAAGGCTTAGAAGTGAGAAAATCGACATCGTTGTATTCAGCATTACTTCAAGCAACAGTGCAAAATCAAATCGATTTTGTTGGCGCGATTTTTTGAAATTTTTACTGTTAAAATTCAGTTTCTTCAATAAGCGTTGGTTGCAAAAGGTTATTATTGTTAATAATACTAGAATTGCATTAGTGACCACATTGACGGTGAACTGATCACCGTTATCATCTTCGCAAACAGAGGCGTTCATTTTAGTAATTTTACTATACACTTTCCTTCAATTTAATCAAAATTGATACTAGTAGGAAAAATGTTGTACCTAACACATGCGAAAAGCGTATTTCCCTCCCTTTAACTGCGTGTCTCGTGCGGGAAAGTACCACTTTCTGCACTTGTTAGGTAAATAACTATTAAAACCGGATACAACCGAGATTTTTGACACAGAAAATTCAAATTGGCAGCTTGTAACGCCATATTCATTACTTTTTCTTAGATCATTATATATTTGACATTTTTTGAAAGGAAATTGAAAATTGGCTGTCTGGGAGCCGTTTCTTGATCTGGTTACGGTTAAACTATGGACTGTGATAAATCTAGTTTGGATTGGTTTTCTGCTAATTCGATGATGAGGAATTCATTGGAAGTAATACATACCGGGAAATATCGATCGAATCTTGTTGTTAGCCAAATTCAATCTTTCCATAAAAATAAGTCCCATAAAAGACTTTGGCTTCAACGTTTCGATGCGACAATCACTCAATTCCAAATTTTTAATTGTGTTGCCTGCCAGATCGAATGTATTCGATTCGACGTTGGTCAGCGTGCAATTCAAACATATCAAAGTCTGGTCCAGGTGATCGAATCTATACGAGGTGGCTTTGAAAAAGCCGGGGGTGGCATTGACGCAAGTGGCTGTCAACGAGCCCCGTTCGCCATAAGAACATTTCATTGGTTCAACCGTGACTCTGTCATAGTCGATTCCTCGAGCGAAGGCGATCAACCACCATAAACACACGACCTAAAAACACTAGAATCGATAAGTGTGAAAGGAAAATATCGATTTAAAGTACCCCAAAATCCGTTGACTGCCTCATCACCTGACCTATCTCACAAAATAAACAAACAGACCTAAATCTGGCTGATACACAATTTCCTGTTTTGAATCTGGAGGTGGTTTATCAAAATGTGCCGAAAATTTTGTGAAATTTAGGTTACTGTATAAATTTGATTGCGCCTTGGAAAGAGGTCACTAGGTTTATCCACTTTCTTGATATTATCCCGTATTTTTGGGCGTTTTAAATCGAAATTACCAAGAAGTAATAATGCGATTGGAATTGTTTGGAAATCCACTTGGTCAAGGGTCAAAATAACAGTAATTAATGTACTAAACCGTAACTGGTACTGGGACGCCTCTTATCTTTAAAACAGTCTATCAATATCAATGCATATTTTGCGTGTTTGTAATTTTAACGTCACAACTTCCAAACCCATTATGACAAACTGAATGATTTAAAAAAACTCACCCTTAACATGTTAAATCCTCTGCTTTTTTGGCACAAAAAAATGTAATATGCACCACCCGGCCAGTCAGCTTTGTCGCGAAGAAATGATTTAAAATAAACAAATTATCACTAAATACTGTTAAATACTTATTTATCAGAAAGGCTGCGTTGCGATACTAACAAATAAAGAAGTGTTATCATTTTGTTAATGACTATTAGGTGTACAGGGCAGCGCATTTTCGATTCCATTATAGTGCAACGAAAGAAATTTGATCTATAGTATTGCGCTTGGACACCCTGTAACATTTCAAAGTTTGTTGACATAGAAATAATAATTTCAAATTTTTGTTTCAGTATTTTTTTAAATTAAATCTTATTCTGAAGAGGAGGTAAATTGTTGTAAAACTAATTTTGTTAGTTTAAGTATTGTATTCTGAATTATTCCAGCATTATTAGTATTAATAACAGAACTGATTATTTCTAATAATAACCCACAATCCATAAATGATAATTAATTTAATCAATAACCGATTTATGGTACCAATCAAGTTTGTAATAAAGTATTATTTTGGTACTCAATAACTTTAATGTGCTGTTATATTTTGCTGTTATAATATTGTTAAATTTACTATTATTAAAAATTCCGTTTTCAATTAATGCTTGTAGAAAAAGTTATGTTTCTATCACGTGCGGAAAGTGCCTTCCCCGCACTCGACTGTTAGCGGGCGGGAAAGTATCACTTTCCGCATTTGTTAGGAAAAAACTATTTTTCTGGTTTTATGTTTTAATTTTTTGGTTAATATTGGACTTAGACCTGATGTCGGTGATGTCTGAGGTTGAAATTTGGTACAAAACTTACAGACGAAAATGGTTGGTTAATATCTGTCAAACTTTGACAGGGTGCTTCTCAAAATTCGTACTTTACTTCTTCAAACCTTCCAGTTGTATTTTTTTTTCTAAAAATACATTTCTTCGCGTAGAATCCATTATTGTAAATAGTTTTTTCCTATTAGATACAGTTTTTGAGATACGTACAAAAAAATCGTTACATTTTGAAATATCAAGTGTTATATGTCGTTAGAATGGTAATTTTAAGATCTTTTCAAAAATGAAATAATATACAGGGTGTTTGATTTAAAAAGACCTTTGCTAAGCTAAAAAAAGGCCAATATCTAAAATACCAAACAAAATCGGAAATCATATAAACTAACACCCTCTACTAAAATAAACCACTCTCTTAAATAAACTAACTCCCCTATCAGAAAATTAAATATTTTTAATAAATCTTATTAAAAATCTAAGTTACAAACAGTTCTACCGTCACTTTGATAAGAAAAGAGGCCATTTCTATTTTCTACTATTTTTAAGGTAGAAGTTGAAAAAACTGTTTATAAATGACATGTAACATGTTAATATGAAAATAACCAAATTTTGTTTCGACGGTGGGTATTTTTATACATATTATTTGGCACTTTTTTGTTAAAAAAACGCCCTTTTTCTAATTACCAAGATTAACGTTTACAAACTTATAGGTTTGAATACACCGTTGAAAAAGTAAAAATCAACAGAATTAAATGAACTTAAAATATACATGTGTGGTAAATCCAAAACAGTGTAACGGACAGAGAAACGTAAAAATTGCATGCGCGGGACAAAGACAGAAAACGAAAAAAATATCAAGTAGGCCATATTTTCAGTGCGCTGTTGCCAAAATCCAATACCGTTGGCAAAATTAATTTTGTTCTTTGATTATTCTGAAGCGAAGTGTCAGAGATTACTCAAATGTACACTAACATAACACATTACTTTATTGTTGAATAGTAAACTTAATAAAATACCAATTAGAGTAACAAAAAAAAAAAATTTTGTCGACGGTATTGGATTTTGTCAACAGCGCACTGAAAATATGGCCTACTTGATATTTTTTTCGTTTTCTGTCTTTGTCCCGCGCATGCAATTATCTACGTTTCTCTGTCCGTTACACGGTTTTCCTATGGTCGGTTTTGGATTTACCACACCTGTATAGGATGTTCCATTTAAAAAAATATAACTTACAGTCATATGTCAGAAACTAAATGTAATAGAAAAAACTGACTACGCCATTGGATTCTACGTCAAAACTTCTATCGGAAACCGTTTTTCCTTTTTTGATAACTTTAAGAACAACTGAAATACAGAAGAGGTTCAAAAATTACCAATTTTCGAAAACCCCCCGTATCTTTAAAACAAAAGAAGTTTGCGAACACGTATGCTACTTTTTTTCTATCTATTACCGTTTTCTTTGTACCCCAAATTTCTCCCATTTTGAAAACTTTTTACAACTTTTTTGTTTATTAAAATATCAAAGTGAAACAAAAAAATTTTTAAGGCACTTTTTCGATGTGATTCCAGTGGCGTATTTAGTTTTTTGCTAATAATGTCTTCCGTTTTCTCAAAAATTTACTTAATTTTATTATTTTAAATTGAAGTAGTAAATCTAGTAGTCTAGTTAGGTTTAGCATATCGCATATACAACTGACAATAATTAGTTTTTTTTCCAAACTTTTTAGGATAATAAACGTTTATTACAGACAACTCTCAATTTTATTCCCATTTTGATTATTAATCGCTTTCATTAATACACTAGTTGATTAAATACTTCTTGTCAATACACTCTAAATCTAAGTAGTAAAGTAGTAAAAATCTGACTGACAGAACATTTATTGAACGAATAAACACCCTAGTGGTTAAAACAGGAAATTTTTCAGGACACTTGTATATAACCGCCAGGAATATCAAACAAACTCGTTCAACCCTCAGTCTCATACATATAAACATGATATCTAATCAAGTGTTAAACGAAAACAGTTTTTTAAAGGAAACCTTTTAGCCAATTGCACGAGTCAAGAATAATATAAATCGATAGATCTAAAAGAGCTCATGGGGATCTAAACGAGACATAAAAGGCTAATACATAACGTTTCTTCGGTTTTTGTGTAAATTTGATTTTGTTTAGGTTTGTCTTTACTTTTCTCTTGTACGTTTACTGTAAGTTACTTAAATAGTGTCACTTATATCAAGATGGGGGATGATTTTGTATTATTTAACGCGACTTCTCGAAAATTTACAAATTAAGGTAGGTAATTTGTAGCATTCGCCGGGATATAATGACTGCAGTTAAAGGGAATGGCGGAGCAGGCGGTATATCAAGGGTACACATAGGAGGGAATGTTATAATTAGCGCCAGATTAAAGTAATGTCTGGGGATGCATTAAACGATTTAGCTCTGTTAATTAAAAGTGTAGTATGGAGTGGGAGAAATAGATAAATGGCCGCTGGGGATGAACGTTATTTCTCTCCAACCAGAAATGGCGAAATTCCCACTGTTCTCAACTTTTCCCCCTTAATTAGATTTGATGGCAATAATTGAACGAACGAACGTTGCGAAATTGCGCATTCACTTAAAATTTATAAATGAACAAAACCGTATATACGAGCAGGAATAAAAATACGAATCCGTTGATTATGTTAAGTGCATTGACGCAAAAGAAATTATTATTTGTTATGACAAAATTTTACTTTTATTCTTACTGCATATTATTACGTCATTTCATTTCATTTTAAAGTTTACCGTAGATCAAATCTCTCAAATACTTCTACGACTACGAGTGGTTTTATTAAGTGGTAACATTAAATCAAAATTGCAGTTTTTACAAAATGTGAACTCCTAGCAATTTCTCTAACCCACCATTGGAAAGAGCTTAAAAAATACTACAAAATGAGCAAAAACTGGGCCCTCTAGCTCGTCTTGTTACCGAGATATGGAATTTCAAAAACTAGTAAAAAATGACCTCTGACACCCCTTCTAGAGCAAAATGAAAAATTGCAAAAATTGCATTTTTTAAATTTTTGTATCTTTTTTATTTATTTTGAGCTCCTATAGATCCTGAATTAAAGTACTCCGATATTGGCAACGTTGGAGCGTTTGGCAACACAGCTGTTTATACACGGTTATGTCAACTGTCAAAAACCTAACCTAATTTCACACTATTTTATTTACCTACATTTTTACACTACACTACAAAATAAACGAAAATCCATACAATGACGACTACACCCCTATTCAGGGACTTGCAGGCCGACGATCCCGACCCCGAGGTCACTGAAATAGACTCCCTATGCATGAACTGTGAAAAAAACGTAAGTCCTGTAAAAACATGGTCCATTTCCCTTACCATTTTGGGCTCGCTTTCAGGGCGTTACCAGACTGCTTCTAACGAAAATTCCGTACTACAAAGAAGTGGTTATCATGTCCTTCACCTGTGACCACTGTGGCTATCAAAATAATGAAATTCAGTCTAGTGGTGTGGTACCTGAAAGAGGTGTTAAGATCACTTTAACTGTGAAAGATAAGAGTGATTTGAACAGGCAGTTGGTTAAAAGTGATCACACCAGCATTAAAATTCCCGAAGTCAGCTTTGAGATCCCTTCACAAAGTCAGAAAGGAGGTTGGAGGTTGTTTTTATTAAGCTGGAATAGGTTTAGAGTGAAAATGGGTTTCAGAGGTGACCACTGTAGAGGGTATAATTAATAGAGCTGTAGCAGGTTTAGAGCAGGATCAGCCTGCTAGAAGGGAGCAACATTTGGAAGTTGCACAGCAAATAGACCAATTTATTGACACTTTAAATGAACTTAAGAATGTTAACAAACCTTTTACTCTAGTAAGTTACAATCACTTTTCTAAACTAAAATTAACAAGGCTAAAAACTCTTAGATTCTTGAAGACATTACTGGTAATAGTTTTATTGAAAATCCAAATGCTCCCAAAACAGACTCTAACTGCACTTATGAATACTTTAAAAGGAGTAAAGAGCAAGATCATGAATTAGGAATATTTACCCACACTGAAGTGATAGATGAGGAAGAAGAGTCTGCCATTCTTCACCCAATCAAAGAGGGTGAATTTACTTTAGAAGATATTGAAGGAGAAGTCATGCAGTTTCCTACAAACTGCCCTAACTGTGGCACTTTTTGTCAAACCAACATGAAACTGACTAGTATCCTTTATTACTATTAGAAGAAAAACAAATTTATCTGAATGATTTTCTTATAAAAATACAGACATTCCACATTTTAAGGAAGTCATAATAATGGCCACTACTTGTGACACTTGTGGCCATAAAACTAATGAAGTTAAGTCAGGTGCTGGTATTGAACCAAATGGGGTTCGAATTGAGGTGGATGTCAGAAACAAAGAAGATTTAACTAGAGATGTTTTAAAAGTAACTCCTGTTTTTATTTTTTCTACTGGATTTTTATTGGTATATTTTTGTAGTCTGAGACTTGTGAATTAGAAATTCCCCAGTTGGAATTAAGTGTAGGTCCCCATGCATTAGGGGGTCGTTTCACCACAGTTGAGGGTTTGATTACAGCCATGAAAGAACAACTGTATGATCCAACAACCTCTCACATTTTTGGGGACTCTAAAGACAAAGCTGCATCAGAGCAGTTTGAGAATTTCTTGAATAAGCTGGATGCAATACTTGACAATAAATTAGAGGCCACAATAGTGCTTAATGATCCTTGTGGGAATAGTTACATTCAGGTGGGTGTTGTATGTGTGATATTAAAAAATTAAATTTCACTTGAAATTTGACTGCAGAGCATGAAAGATGGGGAACCTGATGATCAGTTAAGAATAACACATTATGAAAGAACCTTTGAGCAGAATGAAGAGTTAGGACTGAATGACATGAAAACAGAAAACTATGAAAAGTGATTATTAAATAAAATCAAAAAAATGTGAGTTTCTGAGTTTATTTCCAAGAATCTCCCATCATTAAATATAAAACAGTGACTAAAGCTAAGGTAAAACTAATATACAGGATCTGGTGTCTGAGTTTTCAGAATACCAAAGCGACTTTTGATGATAATCCTCTCCTTAGAATATTTGTCTTCAGGTGAAAACCTTGCTGCAAGCCAAAATTAGTCAATAAACAGCTAAAAAGACAATGCAATGTGACTTACCAGGATGGGCGGACAGTGTAGGTTTTCCATAAGGGTCCAATTTCTACAACAAAAGCAAAATTAAAAAGGAAATCCTATTTGTGGGATTTATTTCAGATATGCTTACCTTCAATGTGTAAATTCTGTTGCCGCTTTCGTCCAAGTAGTACATTAAATACATGGTGGTTAGTTTTGGATTATTGACTCTAAATAGCCCCTAGAATTGAAATTTTAACTCTGCTCCAAAGAAGCACTGAAATGTGTTTGCTTTATAACCTCAAAAACTTTAGAAGAACAACATCAACATGTGTTTGTCTTTGTCGGCTTCACTTGACAGTTCAGTTTGACATTAAAGAAGTATGATCGCTTATTTGCTTGCAATATTTTATTTCTGTTGTTTTTTATCGTACAATAAACGTTTTTCTTTTCTTAAGATCTAATTAGCGTAACAAGTTAAGTTTAAGTAAGTCAAATTGAATATCAAAATAAAGACTCTTCCTTACAAAATTAAACCTTGCGAGTACTTTTGAAGTAGACGGTGTAGTGTGATGTGGAAGGAGCCAGAATGTGACGTTTGACAGATGTCACCGAACTTTAGCCATATTGTCAATGTCAAACAAACAGAAATTCTTCAATTTTGTTTGATGGACAAACGATCCTCTATTCTGATCTCCCCACGAATCGTTCTAGTAAATTGGTAAGATCAGGGGCAACAAACAATGCTCAAACGTTTATATTTTTTCGTGTACTTACATTTTGTAGTTAACTGTTAATTATCGGTAAAGTTGTTAGTTTCGTGGCCAGTCGGCGTTTCGTAGTGTAGTACCCGGACGTTTCCTTCACAAAAAAACTAGCTGTGAACACAGGACGATCATAAAGAGAAAACTCTGGAGTGTCTGGCATTTTATGTATTTATTATAGTGTTTATTGTCCGCGTGGCTTCTTAAATGTGCTAATTTAACTGAGGATAACGGTTTCTTGTATTAGTAGTCTTGGAGTGATATACCGTCAATTATGGTGAGTTCAGTTAATTAATTTGACATTAGAAAAATTAGCTTTTTATTTTTACCAGATTATAAAGTATGAACAGTTTTTTTGGTTTGTGTATTAGTCACCTTTGCTTCAGTATTTAAAATGTTGCAGGATGCCAAAGTGAACAACAAAACTGAGAAACAACCAGAAAAGGAGAAGGGAGCTAGTGGGGATGGTGAGCAGGAGGTAAGAATTTTTGTTTGGTTATAGATTTTGAATGTTTAAACAACCCATTTTTGGTCTAAAAACTGAAGCTACACTGCTAATAGTGTTAATACCATTTCCTCTACAAATTTCAATGTAGGAATGCACAAATTAGCAATTTCATTTCATGAAAACAGTCATTGCACATTTATGTTTATTTTGCTTAGTAGCTGTTAAGCAGGATTGATAGATTGACACCACAGGAAGCTTGTGTCTAACCAATCAGATTGGTTTATGTTTCTAGGATGACATTTATTGAACATTTTGATTGGTTGTATCCTAGTTTTCTGTTGTATTGTACAGGCAAAAATAGGACAAATTTAAGCAGCTGAACATTGAACTATTAGGCAAAAGTATCAAATTACTTGTCTTAATTTATTAAAGCAAATTTTCTTAATCAGAAAGGTAACAATGATTGTCAGTAGAGTTAATTTATTGCAAAGTCCCCAACTGACTAGTTCTCTTGACCTGAGAAAAGCCAAACCTTGAACTTAAAATAGCCACTCATTTCTCTATTTATACTGGGGTTTCTGTTATTTTTGAGATTCCACTATCACACACATACACTGGTAACCCGAATAACTTCACCTACAGCGCCGTTGTTTACTTTTTTACATCAACGCGATTATGGTGGGCGATTACACATTTTTGGCAACTAGACTTGTTTTGTTGTTGATCTGACAATCTGATGCAGTTTGTAGTTATTAAGCCTTTCAACAAGTCTTAAAGCTTGGAGAAGTTTTTAAACTGCCATTTTTAAGGATTGGTGAAAGTTGTGTGTTTGCATTGAACCCCCAGTAGTTTAGTTGTTGTTATGGATTTGGGCAGTATATTTAGGCGCAGGAAAAAAAGCGTTTTTGAACGGGTGCGACTCTTATAAAAGCCTAAAAAGCGTGAGTTGTAATGAAAGTTAATTCGGCAGCCCAAAGTCAATCTGCATCAAGGCCCACCACCACCCACGCCCCTGAACAAGACCAAACTGAGTGCAGGTGCAATCCAGAATCGTCTGATCAAAAAGGACAAACGGCACTCCAGTTCCAGGTTCAACATTACTAAAAACAGGGAGCTGGAACCTTTGCCATTGCTGAAAGGTGAGCAATTTTGTTTGTTTTTGCCAATTTGAGAAAGGAAATGTCACTAATTTGAGTCAATATTAACCAGAGTGATAATTCTTGAAAGCTGGGAACAGGATTCTCAAGAGAAATGCTGATAGAATGTGACAGAAGACTTAATAATGGCAGGTTTCTGTCACATTTTGCATACCTTTCTCTTGATAACTCCCTTGTTTCAAGAATAGGCACCCAGAAATGAAAAAACCTGCTACAGGAATAGTAGGTTCATTGTTACTATTAGATTAGATTAGACTATTTACTTGAAACTTAGATTAATGAGGTGAAACGTTTTTTTCCTCTCATTTCTTTATGTTTAAATATTCAATAAGGACAGAGAGAGAAAAATTAGAGTATTTTGATCAAAATGAAGATGACGTTTGCATTTTCCTTCTCTTTGGAAAACTCTAAAACACATACAGGATGAAATTGAAAACTTATTTTGCAACTAATCCTATAACTGTTAATTTTTTTCAAGCTTTAACTTCATTTACACAATTATGATAAGTTTATCAAAAAAAAAATACATAGCATTAATAATAATATTTCCATTGCCTTCCAAGGTCAGTAAAATTACCAAAAGTCACCAAATTTTTTGTTTATATTTCAATATCAACTGATTGTTTGATAAAGGTTAAAAGTATATCAAACGTTTGCCCGATTTTGCACTTGGTAGATTAGGGGCTCCACTATATTTTAGATAAAACAAAAATGCTTCAGTTAAACTTGAAAAAAGTGTTGGCACTGTGTGTAGAAATAGTCTATTGTTAAACAAAAATTAAAATCTAATGTAACAAGGCGTAAATAAATATTTTGTGACGAATAATTATTGGAATTAATCCAAATACTAGATGATCTATCGGTTTACGTTCAAGTTGATTTATTTTAGTAGTACAACTTCCAGTTAATTATAAGCTTGTCACTTCCAGATTATCTGCCTTAAAATGTTTACACTGTCATTAAAGCTGTTTTCAAAATAGTTAACTTAAAAGCAGTTTTTTTTGACAACATTTGTTGGTTTTGATGATCATTATTACTAAAAACAGGTAATATTGCTTCATTGTCCTGTACAAAACAACATTCATAATCCATTAAAGGAGAACTAAATGGTTGTAAAAATAATGCAGCTATTAAATAACAAACGATCATTTTATTTGATCTACCTATGAACGGAATTCTGATCAAACTTAGCTTAATCGAACCATCAAGGTCGTATAGTCTACAACTTTAGTTTTATGGTAATCAAAGTTCGAACAGGTAATCCATCAAACTCCCCCATATTATTATCGACTCATAGGGCGCAAGGGGGAAGGTCTCCAACAGGTGACGCATGCCCTTTAATGCGTATTCCGGACATGCAACGTTGCAATATAGAGCTTTTTGTTTGTGGACAACATAAAAAATGCAGTCATTAAGCAATAATGTAATTACTTGTGTTAATTGTTGTTGGTTTAGGCCAGAGGGTTTTTGCAACATTTTGTTAGGTAAAATCTACCGTTTATATACAGCAAATGCGTACTACTTTTAATAATAAACATTGTTGGTTTTAGTACTTGTCCTAAATGATAAACAATTTTTTTTAAACTTGATTTACGCGTTTACTGAAAATGTTTTCTATTCACATACTTTCCAAGTGAATTTATCTGGAGTTTTGTATTTGAGCACGTGGCAACAGAGCAAACAATAATCCATACCCTCCCTTTAGTTTTTCCGGATTGTTTCCCGATTTACGTACATATTTTTAGCCATTCTAGTTGAATATTGACGTTTTAGCATCGCTATTTCTGGTTGTAAAGCCGCGTTTATCCTACATTTGAGTCTTTTTTTAGTGCTTGGTTCAATGGAATTTATCCGCATTTTGCGCTATTGACTGAAGGTTTACTAACATATATTTTAGACAAGTTCCGATATTTTCGTAGATCCTATTGAAAAACGCGACCATTGTTGATGCACAACCGTCATGCAACGCTAATTGAATCGCTAATTTATAGTATTTGCTTTGCTGGTTTAAGTGTGTTTTTTTTCTTCCATTGTCCTAATTAGAAGTGCTTGTTTAGCAATTTGTGTTAATCAATTCAATCAAACATGACAAGATCAGTTTTTGTTTAGTTTTACTATACTCTGTTGTTCAAGTGTTTACAGTGCAAAATTGGAAGGTTTTTTTCACTGGATTCAATAGTTTGGGCGACGCTGTTATGCGTCGTTTTAGACTGTAAATGATGGTGCACTCCTCTACATACCACCAGGTATTAAAGTTAAATTCTGTATTTGCTTTCGCTCTCAAAACAAATTTGTGGTTTTTGCAAGAGCTGGCAAACGTTTCAAATAACCCAGTCACCTGGAGGCATTCCTAAATCGCCGTCCTTTCATAGTGGGCTTGACCTACTAGTGGCTTCGGCCAGCATTGACTCACTCAAAGCTTTCGCATTGGAAAACAGTCAAACTATGGCAGAAACGCCGGGGATTAGTCAGAATAATGTCACCGCAGGCAAAAACTATTATGGTTGGTGATTTTCATAAAAATCGACAAATTTAAAACGGTTATATTAAAGGCTTAAATGGAACCGAATCAACGAAGGAGGTTACACAAAGTGGGGTAGAAAGGTACGGGGTTCCGCCTTTAAAAAATACGTCCGCAGAACGTCCACCTATTACTCAATTACCATTACTAAAAGGTGTGTATAATGTGAAGCATCTTTTAGTAACTTTTGTTATTCTATTAAAACACGTTGTCGCCTAGGTTGAACAGTTTTGTTATCTTGAGTTATTATGGAGCTTGTACCGCAACAAAAAACTTACTGAAACTCATTGCAGACGCAGCACCAAACGAAAGAGAGGAGCTATTCATCCAGAAACTGAGACAATGCTGCGTTATGTTCGATTTTGCATCGGATCCACTATCCGATCTGAAGTGGAAAGAAGTGAAACGGACCGCGCTGAGCGAAATGGTGGAGTTTGTCACCCATAACAAGGGAGTTATCACTGAGAACGTGTACCCAGAGGCTGTTAATATGGTACTTAAATTTTGTGACGATTTGTGTAGATGCTAAAATTGTCGTTTTCAGTTTGCTGTGAATCTGTTTAGAACGTTGCCACCCTCATCAAATCCGAACGGTGCCGAATTTGACCCTGAAGAAGACGAGCCGACGTTGGAAGCGGCGTGGCCTCATCTACAACTGGTCTACGACCTTTTCCTTAGAGTATTAGAAGCACCGGACTTTGAGCCCAACATTGCTAAACGATACATCGATCAGAAGTTTGTTTTGATGCTGCTGGATCTGTTCGATTCGGAGGATCCGCGTGAACGGGACTTTTTAAAAACCACCTTGCATAGGATCTACGGGAAATTTCTAGGTTTAAGGGCATTTATTAGGAAACAAATTAACAACGTGTTTTATAGGTAAGATTTGTTTAGATTATTATTCACAGTTTGGCAATACCTGTCACATTAAGGTTCATATACGAAACGGAACACCACAACGGCATTGGTGAGCTTCTGGAGATTTTGGGATCGATCATCAACGGTTTCGCTTTGCCGCTGAAGGAGGAGCACAAGGTGTTTCTTTTGAGGGTGTTAATGCCTTTGCACAAAGTGAAATCGCTTTCGGTGTATCATCCGCAACTGGCGTATTGTGTTGTACAGTTTCTAGAGAAAGACCCCTCTCTCACTCAGCCGGTTATTACTAGTTTGTTGAAATACTGGCCGAAAACGCACAGCCCCAAAGAGGTCATGTTCCTTAACGAGTTGGAAGAACTTTTGGACGTTATCGAAGCTGCTGAATTTCAGAAGGTAAGTAAAAGATGTTTTACACAATATCGAATAATTGAATTATTTCTAACTTTGACAGATAATGGTGCCTCTATTTCGGCAACTCGCAAAATGCGTCAGTTCACCTCATTTTCAAGTGGCAGAAAGGGCGCTGTACTACTGGAATAACGAATACGTCATGTCCCTGATCTCGGAGAACGCGACCGTAATTCTACCGATCATGTTTCCCAGTCTGTACAAAAACTCGAAAAGTCATTGGAACAAAACTATCCACGGCCTGATCTACAACGCTCTCAAACTGTTTATGGAAATGAACCAGAAGTTGTTCGACGAGTGCACGCAACAGTATCGACAAGAACGGCAACGGTACGTTCGAATCGTAACTAATTAATCTAGGTTCAATAAAAAAAATGGCGATTTAGGGAGCAAGAGAGGCAAAATCAGCGTCAAGAATTGTGGGATCGAGTTCACAATTTGGCGAAAAACAGCCCGGAATACGAGCTCATTATCAAACAACTGGCTTCCGCCGAGTGCAACAATGTGATAACGAGCCCGGAAGGCGATGACGAAGTTAATTTAGACAATTTAGAGCAGGAGGCATTGCAGGTAAGCATTTGAATGTACTTGCTTGGTTTGTTCTTATTTTTGCTGCAACTTGTTGGTGTTACTTACTCCTTTGGTTTGTCCAATGTTTAATTATTATTACGTTTGGATAAATTTATGGTGCCTACTCAATGTACAGGGTGTCACATATAGTGTTGGTTTTAATGTCTGTAAGTATGAGGAGAAGGGCAGTCTTAATCTATTGCTTTATACCAAAAAAAAATTAAATTTTGTTTTATTTTAATTCAGAAAGTTAAAAAAATGATCCAAAAACTTTTCTATAGGCTTGGCAACATACCTGCCCCGGCAATATTGTAGAATTTTTATGAACTTTTCATTATTTGACATCCTAAATAAATACAATTGACATCCTGTACTCGTAGGTAGACTCTGTTCAGTGACTTCTGACTGTTGCGTCACATCCCTTATATCATTTCATTAGACGAAGATCGAATAAAAATGTGGGTTTTATAACATCATACTACCAGCTTTTGTCAGTTTGACGGTTCAATTAATTTTAAGTTATTTTGACTGTCTTAAACTTTCTCAGAACTGTTTTAAATTGCCAGAAGCCTCTAGGACCATTTTGAATCTGTCAGAGACCTCTAAGTGCTTTTGATAATCTTCTAACAAGTGCCAGAAGCATCTGCAAGTTTCTTAAGCCGTCCCAGACTGGTTTTATATTGCCAGAGGCTTCTAAGACCATTTTGAAAGTTCTATAGACTTCTAACTGGTATTGAGAACCTTCTAAAAAGCGCCAGAGGGCTCTAGGACTGTTTTGAATCTATCAGAGACCTCTAAGTGCTACTGACAACCTTCTAACAAGTGTCAGATGCATCTTCAAATGTCTTAAGCCGTCCCAGACTAATTTTAAATTGTCAGAGGGCTCTAGGACCATTTTGAAAGTTCCATAGACCTCTAACTGGTATTGAGAACCTTCTAAAAACCGCTACAAGTGCCTTAAACCTTCCCAGATTGTTTTAATTTGTCAGAGGGCTCTAGGACCGTTTTAAATATGCCAAAGACCTCTAAATGCTTGCTGAAAAGTTCAAGAGCTCTCTACAACTGTCTTAAACCTTCCAAGAACTGTTTTAAATTGTCAGAAGCTTCTAGGTCCATTTTGAAAATTCCATAGACTTCTAAATGCTACTGACAATTTTGTAAAAAGTGTCAGAGGCTTGAAGTGTTCCAAACCTTGTATAAGAATTGTTTAAAATTGCCATAAACTCCTAAATTCGACTGGAAACCTTCTAAAAATTACCAGAGGCCTATACAAGTGTTCTAAAAGCCATTTTCACCGACATATTTGAAAGTTTTTATTTGTCTGCGACGCAACAGTGAAAAGTCACTGAACAGACTATACTATACTATTTTGAAATCACGTTAATAATTTTGATTATTTTATTAAGCAGCGCTTTCATTGGTATAGACAGCCGATGAGTAAACTATCCCAAATCCAAATAGTAAATACTGGTACAACTATTATTCGATTCGAAACCGACAAACTTAATAAAGCGACTTAATCGTGATTTTTAGACTAAAAAGACTCGTAACGCGAACAAACCTTTGGTTCGTCGCAAATCCGAATTGCCCCAGGACCAATACACCGTCAAGGCTTTGAACGACCACAAACGGCCCGACGAATATCTGTCCACCCCGCCCGACGTAAACAAGTGCTAGTCGAAACATTTACGTTTAAGTATAGTGCCAATTTACACACAATATTTTGAATGATTTGGTCAAAAGCCACGTGTAGTACGGACTTGTGATTGAACAGGATGAGATTATGTCGTTTAGGGAGAGTGGTGCAGGTGCAGGTTACACGTAAGTTGTTGTTGTTTAACTGAAGCAAGTCAAGTTTATTATTATTATTATTATTTTGAATTGTACCGATACAGGGATTAACTTTTTTTTTTAAACTACGCGTTGAGTATAAGACAATTATTATAAACAACAAAGACAGAAAACCGATGAAACGGTCTGATCTATGATTTTTTTCATTATTACTAGTGTAACGTTGCAGCTTGAAGGACTGAAATAATATGTTTAAACAGTCCATAAAACACTTTTTTGCATTTAAAATAAAAAAGGGCCATACAGGCTTTCCTGTTTCAACTTAAATTTGCTTCACTTTTATTTGTAGTGTTAAATAATTATCAATTCATATTATACAATTTGTTTTTTATTTATCAATACATAATACGGTGATACTGACGTTTTTAATAGACACCATCCAAACTAACTGCTGACAAACTTATTGGCTTTAATATGAAAATTTATTGACACACACTTTGGTCCCTAAGTGTAAAGTTCTTCATAGAGATACAAAAATGAAATAAAATGTTCAGCTTGTGTTCGTTTCACTACGACTAAGACAGGTGAGTGTTGTACAGGGCGGCCAACAGAAATGGCTAATATTGGAATAAGTATAGTCACTAACCTCTATATGACGCCATTTCAATAAATAATTGCTCACATTGTTCTGCTAGACGTTAGTAAATGTCGATTTTTTTGCTGTGTGTCATTTACTAACTTTTTAACTACTAAACAGTTGCATTAATGATTTTGTTAATTACTAATTGACCGAAAATTAAGATTTTTTTTAGTATTACGCCTTTACATTTTATTATATCACACAAACCATTAATAAATAACCATAGAGAAATCAATATAGAATGCTATAGGTAGGTTCGCTTTATATGTGACAACTGATATTTTTATCGAACATAAAATGAAAAATAGGTCTAAAATAATATACATTCAATAATTAGCTTTAGGGATATACGTCGTTTATGTAATACTTTGTGGTAAGAAGAGAATCGGGATCTGTATAGTATTGTTAAGCCGTTGATATTGGATTACACAGTATTTTTTTAATGTACAGCTTTGCTTTTTTGATGAGTATCACTTATTGAATATAATATTGTTCCAAAATCAAATAATGTTTTCTTTTATCTAATTCCAACACCAAACCATTGAGCAGAAGATAGGGAATTAGGCCATTAAATACTTGATAATATGAATTTATTTACAAAATGGCCCTAAAGTACAATAGAATCTTTTTAGGCTTAAAAGCTATATTATAACATAAAAAAAGTTCGAATAAAATTTGATATATAACGGTAAAACTAACTCGAAGTTAATATAATACAAAAATAAAACAAATAAATAATGCCTCTTTGATTGGTCCTTAGCAGGTAAATTAATTAACGTCAATAATCCATAAGTTCCAAGGCAAAATTATTAACTTTGGCATAGATGAGCGTAGAGCAGGTTTAACAGAGATGGATTAATATTTTTTTAGGGATTAGATTAAAATCGTTTCAGTTTTTATTGCATCATAGTGGAAAACGAAATTACGTTATGCGTCATGGATTGAAATCGCAAACTTCTATTTTTGCCAGTTTACGTTATTGCAACATCTCGTTTTTTTCCTCCACTTTGACAGCAAATATTAGATTTTGTACCCGTTTGAGTTGTGCAAAAGTTTAGATTTTTTTTGCTCCCAATTTCATAGGTCCACCACCACTTCGATTTGCCCTTCTGGCTTCCAATTCCTTTTGGCGTTGGATTTTTTTCTCTTCACGTTTTCGTCTGGCTTCTTCTAATCTTTGTCGATCTATAGTGCAAATTGTTTAATTTTTCGAAATCAAATTATTACGCCACCACTCACCTGTACAAGAATCCTCATCAATTGGTTCAAATTCAGTGTCTTCCCAGCCGTGCTGAGGTCTACGATTCGTTACACTACTGGAAACTGTAGTGTCCGATTCCGGTGAAATTATTGGTACTGTGTCGGGGCTCCAAGCATCAGAAGGTGACGTTAACCCAGCTTCTGCTTCCTGAAGAAATTCATAAGAATAATTAATTTAAAAGTTATAAAGTGCAAGGTCTTACGGGTTCTTCTTCTAAACTGCCCCACTCTTCGTTGTCCCAACCGTCAGCTGTCACTTTTGCACCCCCGGACCCTGATGGAGGACTAGTAGGGTCACTTTGGGTTCCGGTTACACCCCCGCTTCCGCTACTACTTGCCATTTGACCCCCAGTCTGCACATTTTTACAGGATATATCGACATAAATCAGCTAATTTAACCTACTCTCTGTCCCAGGAGAAATGGCAGTGACGACGACATATTAAAATTCACTTATGTCATAGACTAAATGATAAGTACAGACAACCAGCGCAATGTAATTATAAAGTGGCACCCAAAAAGGAAGCCGTTTAGAGACATAGTTGCCAACTTTTGCAGTATTTCCTATAATCCGCTTTCTTTTGCTATCCCATCTGAACTGATTAAGAAAGCTATGATTTTTTCAAATAAATTTGAGTTAAATTACTCGTATTTTGAAAACTGAACAAGATAAGAATTTCTGGTTTGAGGTATCGATAATAATGAATCTATTTATTTTAAAAGTCGCAGGACTCTTTTTTAACCTCAAAACAGAATCCTGAAGGTCACGTGACCGTTTTTTATAATGTCACATGACAGTTTTAAATGTCATTTGAAGGATCACGTAATAGTTTTTCAGTTTAAACTGATATTTTTAAAGACACGTGACCCTCTTTACAGTGCAAATGGGCACGTGACAATTTTCAATTATTTTAATGTCAAAACGAAATCCTAAAGGTCACGTGATTGTTTTAGATGTCAAAGTATTATTTGAAGAGTCACCTGACTCCTTATAATGTGCAAATGGTCACGTGATGATTTTCAAAAATAAAATATATTTTTAAAGGTCATGTGACTCTTTTTTAATGTCAAATCGAAATACTGAAGGTCGCGTGACTGTAAATAGCGAAATAATGTTAAAGGGCCACGTGACCGAGTTTGAATGGAGATTTTTTAAATTACGTGACTTAGGCCCAGTTGTACACTAGTGGTTCAACTTAAACCTGGTTCAAGTCCGTTTGTACAATCACAGTTCAAAGTACAGTACCAGTTCAGTTCAGTTGAACTGCGACTGGTACTTAAACTTTTCCATATGAATTACATTGCTGTCAAAGTGACGTTTCTGACTTGAACCAGGTTCTAAGGTTGAACCACTGTTGTACAACTGGGCCTTAATGTGCAAATGGTCGCATGACGATTTTCAATACTCAAATTTTATTTTTAAAGGTCACGTGACTCTTATTTAATACCAAAACAGAACCCTGAAGATTACCTGACTGTAAATGTCAAAATATTTGACGGGTCACGTGACTATTTTCAATAATATTAATTTTAAAGATTACGTGACCGTTTTTTAGTTTTAAACTCTAAATCTAACTACTTAAATTAATTTTCAGTTCCATTGCCACTGTTTGTCTATACTTATCATTATTATGTCTTATGTCTTAGATTATTACGATTTAAACGGATTTCAAGGGTAAAACAGAAATTTTTTTACGACTGTTTAAAAATATGCTTATTATTCACTAGTTTTGAATTACCTATAAAGTGAATGCGTTTTTTGTCATTTACTGTTTGATTAGCCAGTTTTCTAAATATTTTTCAGTAAGGCCCTGGTAAATAGGTTAGGTTAGGTTAGTTAGGAGCCTCAGTGAAAGTTTCAGGTCTGTAACTGCCCAAATACCCAAATTATGGATCAAATTGTGTTTCATGTTAGTTGAGTGTATTTTCTGTTTGTTTATTCCAGTTTAATGAAAAACCAGGAACGACAATTATTACGTCACTGCCACTTGGCCTGGGAGGGACTTTACCTCAATATCGCCCCAATTATCGTTGTCACCCCATTGATCGTAGTCGTAGTCCGAGACTGATTCGATCCCCCTGCTCCCCTCTTCGTGTTCCAAAGACGTCATTGACGTCACGCTGGAAGTCGTGGTTGAAATGCTACTGCTTGATGGTTGTTCTGTACACCAAATAAAATTACAATAAGCACTTGTTGAAATTATACGCGAAAAATACCTAAAGAACCCGGTTTATTCAATATTTTATTGGCAAAAGTGTTCATGGATTTTACAGTGTCTGACTGGCTACGATAGAATTTGGCGGTCACCGCAGTCACAGCCCAGCCAGCCCAAGTGGCGGCCGCGTTACTTAAACTAGGCGTGGCTGTGTTTACGTCTGCCTCTGCAATTAATTCAACAGTTATAATAATAATATAAGAGTGAAAAAATCTAGGACACTCACCCATGCTTTCCCTTAAACTAGGATCCTCAGAAACTTTCTCCAATTTACCCAAAAACCCTTTGATAGTCCTAAACACAGAATCTCTAACGGATTTTTCTGGATCTAAGGCAAGTTGGCACAGTGCAGGTAATATCCGTTGTGACACTTCCGCCAATAAGTAATACTGTTGGGTGGCCGCTAACGCCAAAACACCTACATTTGCCCTAAATTAGTAATTTTAATAGACCAACTTAAGCGGAAATTTACCAGCATTACGAGCGGGAGGAAACGGATCGCGCATCGCCCTAATAAAAGCAGATATCAAAACTTTCTGCCTGATTTGCGGATGCAAATGATGCGCAATTTTCCCCAAACAAACTGTTGTGTTTGTTCTGATACCGCCTTGATCGTCTTTTGACTGTAGGCGGGCGAAATGCCGCAAAACCTCCACGTTCAAATTGTTATAGCTCAGTTTGGGAGCTAAGTGTATCACAGACTGAAAACCGTTAATTTAGATCTCTGTTGGGAGAAAATTGCGGTAAATATACTTTGACAGTCTGTTCACGAATAGTCGGATTAGTATCCATAAAACCATGAGCAATTTGTGGAAATATTTGATCATTGACTGTACTAGACTGTAAATGACCTATAAAATGCTCTAATTGCTGTAAAAGACGCGATCTTGTCGCCCTGTCGTTGCTCCCAAACAGTTTAACAACACATGGCACAATTTTTTTTTGATACTCTGTTTCATCCAAAAGTCTGCCCAACTGAAAATTAATTGCCTTAACTCCACAGAATGCTGAAAATCTTTGGAAAATACCTTGAACATGGGTGCCAAAACAGCTGATCCTGCATCTCCATATTCAAAAGCAGTAATAAGTTGTGGCAATATTTTTTGCTTGCAAATATTATCAGGAAAAATATCCAAATGGGGGGTTAAATTTGAAAAGAACCGATTCTTTTCATTTTTGTCTTTGATTTGGATCTCTTCCAGAAAGAGCAGAGAATCAACCAAATCATTTTTGAAGTATCCACCTAATTTTCTACATCTTGTTATAATATCAGCAGGGTTGGGTCTAGATTGTGGATTGGGGCCTATTAATTCTGAGTATAAATTCGACAATTGACGCGGAATCTATTAAAAAAAAAAATTCAAATGCTTTAAATGACCATCTAAAAGTGATAAAAAAAATATTATAAAAAGCTACAAACCTTATCAGCATTCCTTAATGAGCTTTGCTGATACAGTGGTCCATTAAATATTTCCCAGATCAAACATCCCAATCCCCACATATCTGCAGAACTACAAAATAATGTATGTTGGTGATCAAAATTGTGATATTGATTATGATGTAATAGGAAAGTTTGAGACATTTGTAGATGTCGCTGGTACTTTTTAAAGGTTTTCAATAGCATTTAAAGGTTTATGAAACTTTCAAAATGGTCCTAAAGGCCTCTGGCAATTGAAAACAATCATGGGAAGGTTTAAGACACTTGTAGAGGCCAGTGGCAATTGTTAAAAGGTTTTCAATAGCATTTAAAGGTTTATGGAACTTTCAAAATGGCCCTAACAGATTCTGGCAATTTGAAACAAGCAAATATTTCAAGCTACTTTTTACTTTTGGAAGTAGTCTATAAAACTAACAATAACTGGTACTATTATGGTATTAAAACACATAAAGTCATTGGAAAAAAGCTTACCAACCATTTAGTACTTAATCTCTGTTTATTAGGATCATTTTTCTCTGGAGGATCATAGACATCTAAGGCTGGTGTAGCTTTTTGTATGGTAATATTGACATCCAGAGCACTGGATACATACTCCACTCCTCCCAACTTCCACTCCCCAGAGTTGTTCACAAACACTGACCAAATATTTACATTGTTATGTCTCAAACTTCCATCATTATTCAGAAATGACAATGCCCTCTAAAATTATTACTTAAATATGCACAACCACTTTTTCATATCACATAGCAGTACATACAGTTGTTTGAAATATTCCCCAGGCAACATACAAGTCCTTTTGGTGTTCATCTAAAGATAGTTTATCTAAATGTATTCCTACAGGTTCAACATATTCAGTGACTAGATACAAGACTTTTTCAGTCTCTAAACTGTCTAGATATATGAGTATACTAGGATGACGGAGTGTTTTCAAACGTTTTACTGCAAGTTTGGCAGCTTCAAATAGGACATCAGAGCCACTTTTAATTTCATACACAAACACTGAAACTTCCTCACTGGTGCCCTAAGTGATTAAACCACATTATAAACCTCTAGAAATGATTACGAATAAAAGTTTAAACAAATATTTACCTTTTTCTTTCCCTTGTGCAAGGACCAAACACTACGATTTTCAAATTCAGACACAACCTCCCCAATTTCGTATTGGAAGTCTTTGGCTGCGTCCCGCGAAAAAAAAGACCACATGACGTTAAAGGATGCTAATAGACTGGATTTACAATTTATTTATTACATTTTACATTAAAAATAGGTGGATGATTTTTTAGGTTGACAGATAATGAGACTCTGTTGACATATGACGGTCTAGGTTGGCACTGTTGCCAGACTTCTATAGGCATTTTGCGTAATAGAACACCTAACCTAACCTTACTTCACTTCTAAGTTTGTTTTGAATGACAGTATAGCATTTGTTATATTATTGTTATTAATTGAAACCCTTTAAACTATCCTAAACGACGTTTTTTGCCCGAATTATTTGAAATGGGTGACAGATATAACATCCATAGTCAACTGGAACATTTACAATCAAAATATATTGGTACGGGACACGCTGACACCACCAAATTCGAATGGTTGGTAAATCAGCACCGGGATAGCTATTGCAGCTATTTGGGGCACCCGGACCTGCTCAGCTATTTTGCCATTGCCGAAAATGAGGCCAAAGCGCGGGTGCGCTTCAACTTAATGGAAAAGATGCTGCAGCCCTGTGGACCACCTCCAGATAAGCCAGAAGATTAAAATAATATAGCTTTATAGTTAAGTGAATAAAACATTTCCTGGTTCAACAAAAAATGGTATTTATTATCTGTAACTAGTAAGAAACCATAAGGTGATTTCAGTAAATAAAACAAATGTGTGAACAGTTTCAATTAAAAGTTTGGGAGCAAACACTGACCACACAAACAAATGATACTTAAAGAGCACTGTAACTATACAAGTGAGCAAAAGTGTCCAGGCTCTTAAACCCAGTAAAGTAAGCCAATAGTGTCTAACTGTTACATCTTTCTGACCCTTTAAAGCAATGAAATGAAATAATACTGGGAAAGTGTAAGTATGCATTAATACTTGAGCTATGACAATGACTGGCTGGTAACTATTTAACCCTGTATAACCAATTGAAACATCTACACTAGCTAGGGAATTCCTATGTCCCTGCATGAAGTAAAAGGCAAGAGAGATCATGTGACTAACTGTAGCCTTGCCAAATCCACTTTTAAAACTTGGCAGAAGTGAACGTGCAACATGCAGCCCAAAAGGAACTAAAACAACATTGTGGGGCTTTATCAAAAGCACACTAGAAAGCACCCAAGCTGTCTGGGAGCTAAAAAATAATTGGGCACCAATAAGAATCCATAGAAGTTTACCTACCACAGCACTATGATATGGCAAGGACTTGAGGACTAATATTAGAATTAAGGTGATGGGAGTTAGTAGATTTGAGGAGTTCAAGGTAAAGAAGGTGGCTAAAAGCCCCAAAATAAAAAAAACTTTAATGTACATGTCATCAGAAGACAATATGTGAGCCCAATTATTGTCATTCTGGACTGAGTTCTCCACCGTAGAGTTTAAATCAATGGAAAACCTCATACCACACATAATTAAGAGGTTACTAACCAAGTTTAAGTTAACTGGGTAGTTAAACCATATCACAGATTTGTAATTTTGCCTTTGGTGACCCTCTAAAGCTTTAATTGTTATTAAAGTTATGCAGGTGTACATCCAGAAGTAGTGTTCCTCCTCAATGAAACTTGTAGAGAGAAAAGTAAGGGGCTGTATTAAACTTGATATCAGCACAAATATAGTAGAAGCATTAAAGATGTACATAAATTCCTGACAAACTGTTAAACCCAAGGTAAACACGGTGAAACCCATGAAGAATAGAGAAATTACCATCAAGGGTATATTTTGCTTAGTTGTGCTCTCATACAAATGTGTGGTTATTAGTTGGGAACAGTTTTTATACAGCTGCATTACTTCAGTAGCCCCAGCTCCACTTAACAAGTATTCTAGATGTAGAACAGTTGCTTGCTCAAAATCATTTGCACATTCTTTTAAGTCACTTTTCTTAATTAATGTTTCAGTGTTGTACCTCAAAGCATACAGGTACTCACTCATGTTTAAAGATTTAAGTAAAGCTGGTTGCAGATTTCCTATACTACTTGAAGGAATGTTAAGCCCTAATAACACTGCAAGATTTACAGGAATGTCAGTTTGTAGGAAAGTTGAGTTGTCACAGTCCAGCCCTAGTGCTACTAGAGGTACTTGTACCTCAGCCTGTGAGGTTCCCCCATGCCCTAAAAAATGCCATATACCAAGATGTAACCACATTATTGTGATTTGGTTTGTTACCCCCTGCATCTCTCATACCATGGTCACCAGTTACTAAAACTAAAACATCAAACTTTGAGCTGGTTTCTGTGACTATTTTGTGAACAACTTGGTCCATTTCCTGTAGTTTGAG